>CM048750.1:187583548-188783548 GCA_026315105.1 Locusta migratoria | reverse complement strand
GAACTGAAGATATTAAGAAGGAAATTAGAGGAGTTGAATGATTGAATTGAGAAGAGCAGATCAAAATGGTTTAGCCATGTAAAAAGAGTGAGAGATCGAAGAATACCTCAAAGAATGATGAAGACTGAGGGCAAGAGGGAGACTTAGAACAAGATGAATCGAATTAATAATAACCCCTTTCAGGGGGATGAATCTGGACTGGAATAAAATAGTTTTGCAAGAAGAATGGTGGAAACTCTGAGGAAAGTGGAGAAGTACATTAATGCTCTAACGAGGCCTGTTGCTGATGGTTTTGGGGAGGCGGTGGTACAGGCAACCAAAGAAGTCTAGTAAAGTTCGGCTGTAAAATCTCAGTCGCCGTCGGAGTACTGGTTATTCTGCGTTTTTTACGACCTTTGTTAATACATATCACTAAACCAAATATCACACTACACTAAACTGGAACCGATCTAGCAAAAGAGAGTATAAAATGTTCAAATGTTTGTTAAGCTTAAGGGACTTAACTACGGGGTCATCAGTCCCTAAACTTACAAACTACTTATGAACTACCTACAACTAAGGACGGCACAAATATTCATGCCGGAGGGAGGATTCGAACCCCCGACCGTAGAGGCCGTGCAGACTGTGACTGAAGCGCCACAGTCCCCTCGGTCACCGCGGCCGGCAAAAGAGAGTATAAATTTCCTCTTTAAATATTGTTTTGCTTCCAATGGAAAACAAACCAATACTTTTAATATACATCGGGCAACGCATCCGTGACGTGATGAGCAATATTTGTTTAGCCTAAATCGAGCTACACACATCGGAAATGAAATTGGTAACATCTGTCGAAGCACCAGAACAGATATACGTCCAACGTGTCTAAAGAAATGTTGCGGCAAACTTCAAGTGGTTGTAGAGGGTGCCTTGAAGAACAAACTGACTAAGTAATCAGTGTTCCAACGATGCTACAGAACGTCTAAGTTATAGCCGTTGCTGCCTGTTGCTAGGCTATCCGTTTGGCAGAAAGCCTGACTTTATACGGTGATGGACCACACATTAGAACGGCAACTGTGAAGTTTGATCACATTCCCTCCTCTCCTTCTGGATGTTTCACTTATTACGTCTAACAGGATACATGATCTTGCTGTGTTGAGTCAGTCAATCTTTTCAAATCACCCAGTTTGTGCCATGATTCCTTTCCTAGCAGTAGACGAATTATGAATCAAGTAAGCTGTTTTCTCCCTCGTTTAGATTATTCGAATGAAAATGCAGATACATGTCATAGACATCGCGCACTTGCCTTTTTTGTTTTCAACGTGCATATTCTTCATGAAAGGATCAACGATGAACTTCGCCATACACAAGAGTAACTTCACCAGTGGTGGACTCCCACAGGAATGTCTCTCTTAGGTTTTATGGGGATGTGTAAACTAATTTCTCTCGTTTTATATAGATTCCCGATCTGACTGGTTCTATCATAAAAGGGAAATAACGCTATTCTAAGAGTGACCACCTTCCATTGCATTCATATTCCCAATATCTACTAGCATTAAACATCTCATTCGAGTTGTATCAGTGTCAGAGACAACGTTTTGAAATTTGTAGCACTCACGCCATCTTTAATTGTTACTTGAGATAGCTAGTTTTCAGTATCCATTAATGTTGCGTTTAGTTAGATGGCGTCAGTGTATATGTGAACTGTTGTTGTTGGTTGTGTTCAAAATGTTCAAATGTTTGTATAGTCTATGGGACTTAACTACGGGGTCATCAGTCCCTAAACTTACAAACTACTTATGAACTACTTACGAACTAGGACGGCACAAGTATCAATGCCCGAGGGGGGATTCGAACCCCCGACCGTAATGACTGTGCAGACCGTGACTGGCGCGCCGCAGTCCCCTCGGGCACCGCGGCCGGCGTTGGTTTTGTAGGGGACTAAACAGCTAGGTCATCAGTCCCCTATATGTGAACTAATCGACAAGAACATTTGATCATTCTCCATGTCCTTTTCGCAGGCTTTTAGAGTAATTCATCTTCCTTGAACAGTCTAAAGGACGGCCGCGATATATTATCGGTAACTAATGGTATGGTCATTACACAACAGCACGTATAAAAATGTCTGTTGAATACCGATCTCCACATTCATAAGTAACTGCATTCATTCATTGAGAATGTAAATTAGCTGAGATTTTACATCCCATAGAAAATATATCGTTAGAAGAACACGTTGTTTATTTTGCATATTATATTCGAAAAGTAGGCTTACTTCACTCACACAAATTGACACTACATTGGTATTACCTCTATCTACAGTTACGGTATTGAATCTTATCGAGAATATAATGGTTAGGGCACCCTATCAATACAAGTGAAAAACGTTGAGCCGGCCGCGGTGGCCGAGGGGACAGTCTGCGTCGGGCAGCGACGCGGTGAGGAGGGACCTGTTTACGTCCCGCCGCAGCGTGCGCTTCGCGGTGTTTACGTGCTTCAGCAGCTTTCGCGCGAGTAAGTGATTTTCGATTATCATGGCCAACTCATACAGGAAATCGACACTGAAATTCACCTTCTCGACCGAATATGCACGACCGAAAGCGCTAGAAGTGGAACGATTTCTTAGAGAAGATGTAAAGATCCCTTGTACCGACCTTATTGGAATCCACCTCTCCATTGTGAGCAGCGTGGTTTACGTTAAACTAGTAAATGAAGCTGCGTGTAACGCGATATTAGAGCGAGCGAAAGACAAACTTAAATTTCGACATAGTGACGGTAACATTGGCCCTGTGAATGTGGATCATGCGGGTCTCGGTCTCCGAACGATTCGCATATTCGAACTCCCTTTCGAACTGCCGGCAGAAGAAGTAGAGATTGCTCTCAGGCCTTATGGAAAAGTCCTCAGCCACGTTGCAGAGAAGTGGACGCAATTTACCACCTACCCGGTGCTCAATGGAGTCCGACAGGTACGCATAGAACTCACTAAACATGTGCCATCCTACCTTAACATTGCAGGATGCCGAGCCATCGTAATATATGACGGACAACCGAAGACCTGTTCGGGTTGTGGCAAAGAAGGCCATATCCGATCAGAGTGTCTACAACGAAGGATTGCCCAGCTTCCGTCTACGGATCCACTGCCTGCTACCACATCGACAATCCTGCCTCTTACATATGTAGCGGCAGTACGAGGAGACACCGGACAGAGCCACGAGCCTGAACTACCGCAGGATCTTTCACAAATGACGGTGTCAGGACGAGAAGAGGAGGAACGACTGACAACCAACATGGTCCCCCCTCCAGCTCCACCGGTGCAGGAAACAGTCGAAGAGAAGAACTATGACAAAATGGAAGTGGATCAGTTGGTAGTGCCCACGGCCGCCTTTGTACCTGATCGGCGAAACTCAATTCCGTCGTCTGACACGGAAACACATTCTCGGAAACAGCGGTCTCCAAAGAGGCATAAGAAGCGAAAGAAGTCTTCCTCCGATGAGGCTTCGACACAATCACAAGACAACGAGGCCTCTCTCTACCACACTGAACTGGTGACCAATGATTCAACGACGAATTGTGCCATGTCCTCTACGACAGACCCTGACACAGCTCCGCACACACAAAGTGTGCAGGGAACGCCTGACGAGCAACACGACGAACGGCGCCTCGAGTACAGCGAAGGGCCAGGAAAGGCCTCGGAAGACGCAAGCACTCATCCGATGGCATGGGCAGACGATCTTGACCCTGGGTCTTCTGCTGAGGATGCAGCGTCAACTGCCGCCTCGGCCACACACGACATCCAAAACGTTTAGCGCAATGACGGGGCGACTTGACGCGGTCGTTCTTCTGCTGCGACTACGCCGCTTTCCCGAGTAGTTATGAGTGTCCCACTAATTGCAGACCAACCGCAAACTTACAGAATGGCTTCCATCAATCTTAACATGATCAGTTCACGTGTCAAAATTCAACTACTACGTGATATGCTCCGGGCGGCTGACGTGGATGTTGCATTAATGCAATAAGTTCGAGTGGACGCTCTACCAGTCTTTTACGGATACACTGCTTATGTTACCCCTGCTGATGCGAGAGGCAGCGGAACGGCTGCGCTCGTTCGAGATGGTATAGAGGTCACCAATGTCATGTACTTACCGTCAGCGCGAGGACTTGCCTTCGACATGCAGGGAACACGAGTAATTAACGTCTACGCCCCTTCAGGGACAGATAAAAGACGGGAACGGTCACAGTTTTATGCAGAAGAAATTACGCCTCTCTTTTTGGGACGTTACAATAACCTCATCCTAGGCGGAGACTTCAACAGCGTACTCTCTCCGAAAGACCAACAACCCAACTACACTCCATGCCCCGAATTGCGCCTTTTGGTACAACACCTATGTCTTGGGAGGTGATACATGGTGACCGCCCTGGTTTCACTTACGTGACCAGCCACTCCGCCAGCAGACTCGACCGCATCTACGTCTCCTCCGACCTCGTGACAGCGACTGTACAAGCGGAGACCTGGCCCACACCATCACCAACACACTTGATGATGCGGCGTCAGAATCACTTTTAGAAGATATCACGAATGATGAAGTCGCAGACGCCCTTGCCAAAGGGAAAATTAATAAATCACCAGGGCCTGATGGTTTTCCACTAGAATTCTACAGGACATTCAGGGATGTGATGGCCTCACGATGGAAAGACATGTACAACGAAATACTATCATCAGCAGTTCCCATACCACCGACTTTCATGGAGGGTATCATCATTCCTGTACCCAAACCATCTGGACGTACCCGAACTGAACATTATCGCCCAATCACACTCCTGAACAGTGACCAAGATCTTCACCAGAATCTTGGCGCTACGGATTAAGCGCATACTACGCCAGGTTATTTCACATGAACAAACGTCTTTGGGAGGAGATATCAATATCCAGACGACCCTTAGTGACTATCGCGATGTGATTGCCATTGCTTCGGCGTGCCGGCTGCGTAGTGCACTAGTCTCCATAGACTTCAACTGTGCTTTTGACAATGTGAGCCATTCTTTCTTGAAAGCTGTAATGGATCGAATGGCTTTCCCGGCAGCATTCACCGAAGTGATCATGGATCTTCTCCATGATGCCACTTCTAAGGTGATTGTGAACGGACGAGTTGAAGGGCAGATTTATATCTTACGTTCGGTACGACAAGGCTGCCCCCTCTCAATGATCCTCTATGCAATAGCGACGGAGCCACTCATCTGTGGGCTGAAACAACGACTAACAGGGATCACGTTACGAGGAACTACCTTTCAATGCCGAGCTTACGCGGATGATCTCGTGTTCATCGGTCGCTCAGAAGAAGAGATCCGGTCAGCACTGAGATGGATCGAACGATATGGGGTCGCAGCTGGCAGCAAAATGAACTTAGTAAAATCACGCGCCATGGAAATAGGCAGAGGGCTACCGGAGGGAACTGAAAGCCCTTTGCAGATGACGGATACATTGCAGTGTTTGGGCGTCACCTTTACGAAAAACATTCGTCGCACTTCGGCGCTTAATTACAAACGCCTACTACAAGTTCTCCGCGTCACCGTCCGTGGACACCTTCTCAGAGCATTGGATATGGTCCAAAAGGTCTCTTTTATTAATACCTACATTGCATCGCGAATACCTCACATGGCGCAAATCCTACCGATGGCTCCAGTGGTGGCACAGCGAATACAGGCGGCCTTTGGATATTTTGTGAGTCATGGACTTCTCTTCAAGGTACGATATGCAACCCTCACCCTCCCCCCTTCTAGTGGAGGCTTGGGTCTTATCAACGTCCGCGCGCGAGCAACGGCCCTCTATGTCAAGACCATGCTCAAGATGTGGACCCATCGCCAGCACAGTTTCACTGGGCACCTCATTGACGAACTCGCCCCTACGTCCTGCATGCCGCCGCCGGCACTCGGGCACATCGCGCCTACGCTCTCCCACATCCAAACATTTTTTTTGGAATACAGCTATATACGCACGGAACTTCCCAGAAACAGGTCACCGACAGCACGTGACGTGTACAACCTGCTGATGAAGAATCATCATCAGAATAGCATAGAGAGAAGACACCCAGAAGTGACATGGCCAAAGGTGTGGCGAGCGATTCACCAAAAGCACTTAACGACGGAGATACGTGCCACCTGGTACCTCGTCGTCAACGAAAAATATCCGACAAGGAGCAGATTGCACGACATTGCACTGGCCGAGTCTCCTGTGTGCGTGCGATGTCATGTGCCTGACACAGATAACCATCGCCTGGAATGCGGATCCTCAGCGGACGTGTGGCTTCTAATCCGGAAGATACTTGCCTTTTATCTCAGAGTGCCACCACACGTGATCGAGCCTAAAATGCTCCTACAACCGGACCAAACGTACTTTCCCCAATCAAAGACACAGACTATAAACTGGATAAAAGGCCTGTCCGTGTATTATCTCTTTCGTGACGTTCTGAAAGATGTCCTTGATTTTTGGATCTTCTTACAGGAAAGACACGATAAATTGCAGTACTTTTCTAGATATCGACAGAATTTTGCTAATTATTTAGGTAGTATATTCAATGATTCCCCTCATAGCTGGAGGGTTCCGGGTAAGAGAAGATGAGGCAATGATCACTGATTCACAATTAGAACAGAACAAGGATCTTGATGATAATACGAGAAGACGTACTCGGATCCTCGCTATGCAGTGTTGGGACAAGAAAAACTTTACTTTCAGATACTCTGAATAGTCATCAGTTTAATACCGGAAGGGTACCTTCAGTTTCACTCTTTTGTGTTTACTTATTTACTATTTTATATTCTTTACGTAATTGCCATGAAAGAGTTCCTTTAGTTCTACTGTAATATACGTTAAAAAAATCATATAAACTGTGGATCAACTGATAAAAAAAAAGAAAAAAATGCAATAAAATAACACTTTTTTTTCCTTCTCTAGCCCTTATCCTTTCCCTTAGTTTAATCTTTCATTAGTATAGGGTAAAAGTGTCGGTGGCACTAGACCTTTTTTTTAGCAGGCGAGATGTTATTTAGTTTGTGGGAGATACAGCTGGTAGGCGCCAACGCCTGAAGAGGAAAAGCTTAGGAGAAAAAAAAAAAAGGTGACTGAGAAAAACCAAAAAAATACAAAAAAAACAAAAAAAAACAAAAAAAAGGGACTGAGGCGCTCCAGTCACGGTCTGCACGGCCACTACGGTCGGGGGTTCGAATCCCCCCTCGGGCATGGATATTTGTGCCGTCCTTAGTATCAGCTAGTTCGTAAGTAGTTTGTAAGTTTAGGGACTGATGACCCCGTAGTTAAGTACCATAAGCTTAACAAACAGTTGAACATTTTTTGAAAACATTGAAGTGAGCACAGCAGCAACAGGGAGAGACATTGACAATTACTTATTTGGCACACAAACTTCGTTCCGGAAGATCTTTAATTCATAACTGTTTGGTTTCCCTTACTAAATAACCAGTATGCTTTCTGCAGTACGCAATTTTCTTACAGTGCACGACTGTTACAATGTATACAAGCCGGATAGTCATCATACTAATGAGAATGTATGATGCAAGCATTTAGCAAGCCTTGACAGTGACTGTTGGAGATTTGCCAATTGCTGTTACAGAAATCCGGGTTGAAACAGTGAAATACCATCTTGTATAATATCATTAAAAAACTCCGTCCCACACAGGCCTCTAAGGTACCGACCAGCCGGCGTGTCATCTTCCGATTGAAGGAGTCATCGGATGCGGTGAGGAGGGGGACGTGGTGAGCAAACCGCGCTCCCGGCCTTGCGTTGGTTTTCCAGTTCGGAGCCGCTACTTCTCAATCAAGTAGCTCCTCAAATGGCCTCACAAGGGCAGAGTGCACTGCGCATGCCAACAGCGCCCGGCAGACCCTGATGGTTACTCATCCAAGTGCTAGCTTAACTTCGGCGAACTAACAAGAATCGGTGTATCCACCGCGTCACGGTCGTTGGAATAAGATATATATATATATATATATATATATATATATATATATATCGTATGGTATAATGTCAGCTACATATAATACTTTAGTAAGATATACAAGTGTCTAATTAACAGGATAAAACATATCTCTGTCACAGAGCCAAGTCCAACTTCTTTAACAAAACAAAACAAAACAAAATGTTCAAATGTTTGTATAGTCTATTGGACTTAACTACGGGGTCATCAGTCCCTAAACTTACAAACTACTTATGAACTACTTACGAACTAGGACGGCACAAATATCCACGCCCGAGGGGGGATTCGAACCCCCGACCGTAGTGGCCGTGCAGACCGTGACTGAAGCGCCTCAGTCCCCTCGGCCACCACGGCCGGCCTTCTTTAACCACTGGACAGCTTCCTGACTGACTATATGGAGTTCGGTCATCCCTCCTGAGAATGATCGTAATAAGCAATTAGTAATTATGTGGGTAATCGTTTGTATGTCTGCTCCACAGTCACATGACTAGTCGTCTCTCTGTCCCCATTTGAATTTCCAGTAGTTACAGCGACCAACACCAGTTCGGAATCGGTTGATCAAAGACCATTCCTTCGAGCTGCTTAGAGGGTTCGTCTATCCAGATGCTGTTTTTTCCATTAAACAAATACCAAGTTCTTGCCCAGTTTGATTTAGGCGAGAAGCTACTCTCATGTAGTTGCACAGCTGTTTTAAGAGGTGGTTTACGTGATTTCAGCTGGCTTACCTGTGGTGGAAGGTCTTGCAGGATAGGAAGCTCAGGAGTGGACAAGATCTTGTAATACAATCTCATTAAGGCTTCCTTCCGTCTTAGATCAGGAGGAACGATGTTGCATAATATTGGGAGCCATTGAAGTGGTGTAGCCATCAGAGTGCCACTGATCAATCTCATTGCTCCATTTAATTGTACATCAATGTCTCTCACATGAGCACTGTTGTTTTGCAGAGTAAACTAGGGACAAAGCTGTTGTATGCAAAACCTTAGCACTGGCTCCCCAAGATGATCCTGCTAAGTGCTGCAATATGTTACTCCTAGTTTTAACTTTGTCTGCTGTTTTATGAAGGCGGTACTTAAAAGTAAGAGATCTATCCAAGATGACTCCCAGGTATTTTGGATGTTCATTATGGTCAAGTTGAACACCATCAAACGAGATATTAAGTTTATAGTCGGCCATCCTATTATTGAGATGGAAACAAGCTACTTCCGTTTTATTTGGATTTGGCTTTAGTTTCCACATTGCGAAGTAATTTCTGAGGAGAGTTAGGTCAGATGTTAAAGTAGTTTCCGTCACATGGATGTCTCTGTGTTGTGACGCTATGGCAATATCATCGGCATAAATGAATTTTCTAGATTGCGTAGCTGGAATATCAGCGGTGTAAACATTAAAAAGAATGGGAGGAAGAACCGAATCCTGGTGGAGGCCATCGTGAAGCTGTCTAAACCCACTTTCCGTGTTGCCGAGATAGATCTTGATCAGACGGCCTCTTAGCATAGAGTTCACAAGTCGCAATAAAATAGGACAAGGAATGAGATTGTAAAGCTTCACTAGGAGGCCCTTCTTCCAGACGGTATCATAAGCTGCCGAGAGATCCAGAAAAGCAACGGAAGTGGTACACATCTTTTCGAAACCAGTCTCAATGAAAGATGTCAGTGCTAGGACCTGGTCACAGCAATTACGGCCTTGTTTGAAACCAGCTTGTTCAAAGTTGTTCGCGTCCAGAAGCAATCCTCAAAGCTCCACGTGCCCCCTGGGTAGTTCTAAACGGACAACAATCTTTGGTAGCTGGTCCTGTCACCACGGAGATCTCCCAGCTATGTCAGCTACCAAGGCATAACGTCATTAAGTGATAAGATAAACAATGGGCTGAAAAACGTCAGATCGTTCCGACTTAGGTGTTGATCGTGGGATGGTTCTAGAAATGTCATTATTTCTTACATCGTCCTCCAAGTGTAATTTGCAATAAGCATCAGTTGTAAAGTCTCCCAGGTGCATACAATTTTATGATAATAACGAAGATCATGTGGAACGTTTTACAGTATATAATAACAGTAACCACAAATTGTTAATATTATAGTTATAGCTTAACTTGTATGAAATGAAAAATAACTAAAATATCTAAAAGATATAGAAAGCTCTTCGTCAACAGCACAAACTCACCCATCTTTGGTAACATCAAAATATTCAAATGTTTGTAAAGTATGGGACCTAATTACAGTGGTCATCGGTCCCTAAACTTACAAACAACTTAAACTAACTTATCCTAAGAACAGCACAAGCACCCACGCCCGAGGGAAGACTCGAACCACCAACGTGGAATGGCTGCACGCACCGTAGCAGGGTGCCTCAGTGCGCACGGCTATTCCGCCGCGGCTTGGTAACTTCAGAACTAACACAATACACACATAAAAAAGTGTTGCTCAATTCCATTCAAGGGGTTTATCATCGTTTATATAAAAATAGAAAAGAGATACACAAAACAATATTTCAGTTCTCTTTAATGCTCCTGAAAACAGAAGTTGTACTACAGTAACCTAGACATTCTCGATTTGTTTTCCAGCATACACTGGTACACTTAATGCCCGGGAACACGTCCTCTTGCCATGATGCATGCCTGTATTCGTCGTGGCATTCTGTCCACTACATCATCAAAGGACTGCTCGCCCAGATTATCACCCTCTACGACTATTCGGTGCACATCTCTCACTATGCTAAGGGGATGGTCGCGTCCGAAAATGACCCTTTTTATAGTATCCCAGGCATGTTCAATAGGATTCATGGCCATTCTAATCTTTCGATGTCATTTTCATTAAGGAACGTATTCATAAGATGTGCACAAGAACCGTTGTACAACAAAAACTTCTTTATTATTGTATAGTATAAAGATAAGAATGGAACTTATATTTCAATAAATGTATTATAGTATCTTTCTTTATCATTTAATCTTTAATAAAATTTTATATTAATTAATATAACAAATATAATTGTATGTAATTAAATATAATGTTAAATTACATATTATATTGAGTTAAATAATTTATATTATTTAACTCAATATAATATGTAATTTAACATTCTAATTAATTATACACCATTATATTTGTTATATTACTTAATATAAAATGTTATTATATTAAATAATATAATTATATAATTAATATATTTAATTAAATTACCAAATTACTTCTGATATGGATCCATTGTACTTCTGTGGATGTCTTCTTGTGCAATACAGCTGTTTGATTGCCTTCTACAATTACCAGTGGCCTACAGTGGTCCCACATAATGCCACCCCAAAACATTAGGAAACCACTACCTTACTGCACATGCTGGATGGTTTGTCGTGAGATGTTCCGGTTGACCAAACCTCCTCCAGAAACGTCTCCGACGACTGTCTGGTTGAAGGCAGAAGCAAGTCTCCTCTATGAATAGCACTTGATGTCAATTATGACGAATCCATTCATCATGATGTTGGGTCCATCTTATGGCACTGCATGGTGTCTAGGTTATAAATCTGGACTTTGGCATGAAGTTGCATGACATGCAGTCTATTAAGTACTGTTTGAGTAGAAACACGGCGTCCTGTGGCTGCAGCATGGTGACGTTCCTCTCAGGTTTCTGCGGCAACCTTTGGACGACCAGAGCGATGCAAGTCATCGCACATTTCCTGTATCTCTGTGCCTCTTCTACGTTCGAAAAATATCGCTTTGGTTCACTCTGAGACACCTGGTAACTTCCCTTGATTAGCCACCCCCCCTCCCCCACCGACCCAAAGTAACGATGCTGATACGATCACACATCAGAATTGACTATCTTGGCGTGACAGAACTACAGTCAAAACAAGGAGTGTACTTCCTGCTTGATATTATGACTGGTCGTCTTACCCACTCTGTCGCATTGGCACTGCTTGTTTTCATCTTTGTGCGGACAACTGTGGACGATCTAAGGAACTGTGTTTTGTTGATGCAATATACACAATCAACGTCAGTGTTCAGGAGACCTTGGAACCCAGGTGAAGCAACAATTTTTTGATATGTGTTTAAAACCAAAGTGGCAGTCACATTCAATAGTTTCTGTTTGTTTTAGAAAAAGTTTTTTTTTTTCTTTGTTTCTTCCTTGTTTTTCTACCTCGATGTAATGTAATTTAAAATTAAAACAGCCCTGTTCACAGATTTCTTCTTTTATTTCGTTACCGGTTTCGGTCAATGATAACCATCTGCAAATAAAGACCACAATGATGGTAGACTGCATCAAGATCATAACTGCTCATATGTAATGCAGTTTCTAGAGAACGGAGCCGGCCGCGGTGGCCGAGGGGAGCCGGGCGCCGTGGCTCAGTGCGCCCGGTCAGAGGGCTCAACGCCCTCTGCAATAAAAAAGCTGAGCCAACAACACACCGAACATGAACGAACACAAACGATCAGCGACCGCAACTAAGAGAACTACCCATAGAACAAAAAAAAAAAAAAAAAAAAAAAAAAAAAAAGGGACTGAGGCGCTCCAGTCACGGTCTTCACGGCCACTACGGTCGGGGGTTCGAATCCCCCATCGGGCATGGATATTTGTGCCGTCCTAGTTCGTAAGTAGTTCATAAGTAGTTTGTAAGTTTAGGGACTGATGACCCTGTAGTTAAGTCCCATAAGCTGTACAAACATTTGAACATTTGAACATCTAGAGAACGGAGAAATTCCATTTAAAAGCACTAGTTGTTGTACGTGTAGACAGTGGAAAAAGCAGTCACGGTCTGCATGGCCACTACGGTCGGGGGTTCGAATCCCCCCTCGGGCATGGATATTTGTGCCGTCCTAGTTCGTAAGTAGTTCATAAGTAGTTTGTAAGTTTAGGGACTGATGACCCCGTAGTTAAGTCCCATAGAATATATAAACATTTGAACATTTTGAAGTGGAAAAAGACAATGACGAATGTAAAGAAGTCTACCTACATACACGACATCCGTCTATGATACAGTGAATAAAACTGGAGCATGGATAAGTGAAGTAGTTATGTTGGACATCGAAACTAGTCGAACAGCAACTTCCATTAATAACTGGAAAACGATTTTTCGGACATACGTTTATATGAAACTTTCCCTTTGACTGTATAAGTTCTTCGTAAAGTTTGTAAAAGGATTTTTTATATTAGGTATAGCGGATGCGCACTGTCAATCTGTTTATGGTATAAAAATATATGCATTACCTGACAAAAAATTATGCACCGAATGTCGTTTAGTTAATGAAAGTACGGATGATGAAAGATCGTGTGACTTTATTGAAGTGTTTAGAATATGGGATCACAGAGAGAAGGCCTCTGGTAGTCACAGGCGGAACGTTGGTGGCAGCTCACTAGCCTGTTGCATCCCTTTGGCTGCAGTCACAGACAAAAAGCCCACGTGCGGTTGGGAATGGTGTCGCACGTCCTTTGTACCCCCCCGTGAGCAAGTGAGTCTACCGTCGTTGCAGCTGTCCCTCCAGATTCCGCCAGGATCTCAGTATGCTGTAGGCAACCCATAGACCCGCGAACTCTATTAGCACAGGGACACCGTCGCAGGACGCTATGCCATCGGAGATAGGACGAGCAGGCGCAGAACGACTGTCACGTATCGTTGTGGCGTCTGCCAAAGCACTAGAATTGACCTAAACGCATATTCGGTGGCTCCCCACAACATGACGCCAGACGTTACGTCTGTGTGTCCTCTCACAATATTGCCAGGATGTGACCGCTGCCCTTGACGCAGCCAAAGCCGAACACCATCGTCATCGTAGGTTATAGAGGAGGGAAACTCGTCACTGAACGTGATGCGGCGCCATTCGTTCTCTGTCCATGTCTCCCGGGCATTGGGCGGTAGAGTCCAAACTGGCAGCCGCGAGTTGTTGAAACATTCATAGGATGTGGGGGGAGTACATGTTCGCCGATGGCGAGTGCTTGGATAACGCAGTTTCACATTTCTTGGACAGCCATACGACTGTTCTCCCTCTGGGTAGTGATTCTTTGTCGATAGGAACCTGCAAGACGTGCCTGACTGCCCTTATGTACCCATTGATTCTACACTGTTCAAAAGAATTAGGGGGGCAGCTGAGATATAGCCTGCAAGTACCCGGCTTTGCCCGAGTTTAAAATTAAGGGAACAGACGAACAGACAAGCAATGCGTATTATATGTATAGAGATTGCAATCGAAGTCTGTAAGTAAAGTACTCTCCCCCATGCACCGAACAAAATTTTATGTATACAATAACCTTCATATTGTTTTCAAGGTCAAGTGCACAAAATTTCATCAAGATCGGAGCAAAACTGTGGATCTTGACTAAATCCATAAGTACCCTCCACCATGCACTGAACGAAATTTTATGTGGACAGTGCCCTTACTCTTGTTTTGAAGGTCAGTTGTGCAAAATTTCATCGAGATCAGTGCGAAGATATAGATTTACACGGACACATTGAAAACGCACTTTCACTTTTTCTCAAATTTTCCGGTTGGTTTTCCAAAAAAATGGAACGAAACCTGTTTAAGAACCTCCCCCATGTAATTTTGTGTACGTGTTCCAAATTTCATGTTATTTGGTTTTCTGGATCTTGAGTTATAACAGAACAGACAGACAGACAACAAATGCGTCTTGTAAGTTTAGAGATACAGTGCGGCATTTTACTGTTTCAGCTCTTTACTTGACGTTTACATGACGTTTACTTAGAGCGAGACACCATAGTAAGAAAGTCTTTCTCGTTGTCCCCTAATAAGGTACCCAGTTGCACACCAGTGGGGCATGGACACTATGAGGTTATCAATCAACTCTTGAGGGATATATGTGTAACCGTTGTGGAAGCTGCTGGTCTGACTGTACAGCGTGTGCGAAGTGAATCCCAGACATCCTCAATCGGGTTTAATTCCGATGAACAATCTGGCCATTCGTCCAGTTGTCTCAGCTTCAAGCATGTTCTCCAACAGTCCAGCTGTTTGGAGACGACCGTTATCGTCCACTAGAAGGAAACCATCTCCTATGGCAACAGCATAAGGAACAGTAAAAAGGTTGAAGGATATCGTCTCCATACCTCTGAGCAGTCATAGCGTCATTCTGAACGACATAGCGGTCCGCGCGTCCGCCAATACTGACTCCTGCCCAGACCAATCAAAAATTAAATGTTTGTAGAGATTATGGAACTTACGTAAGGGGTCATCAGCCATTAAATTTACAAACTAATTAAAAACTACCTTATACTAAAGACAGCACAAACATCCATGCCCGAGGAGGGATTCAAACCCCCGACGGGGAACGGCCTCGGCCTTCAATGCGCTCGGCGGCTCCGCCGCGGCCCTGACCAATCGTCCACCACCATCGTATAGTGATGTATCCAGCACGTTAGCATGATTGTTAAGTGTTCCACGTTGAGGTAACGACGATTGTCTGACTGGACACAAAATCTTGACTCATCTGTGAACAGAAAGCGCCGTAATTCGTTACGAATCCAATCCTGATATTCCCGCTGATGTTCCTCCGCCCAGTTACTGTGGGCTAAATGGTGCCGTTGTTTTAGCGGGACATACACCATAGTACTCCGTGCGTAGAGGCCACATTCCGGAAGGCAGATTCGGACTGTTTGTGTGGATATTGCGCCTCCTGTTGCTGCCTGGAGAGTGAGCTGCAATTGAGTTGCATTCAGCCTCCTGTCTCGACGGACTGTAAACCTGAGATAACAATCATCTCTTGCTGTTGTTAGCCATGTACGACCTTGACCTTGCGTTCTTTTAACGGTTCCTTTTGTCTGAAATCGCGACCAGATCCTGTAAATAACACTTTGGGATTCTTCAGTTTCTCCCGGCGTATTTGATGATCAAAATATCCACGGGTGTACTGCCGGTCCCGTTGGACACTATAGACCGGCAGTACACCCGTGGATATTTTGATCAACACTTTGGGACACTCCAAGAATTACAGCCACCTTCCTATGTGTCTGTCCCGTTTCCGACCTTCCTATGGCAATGTATGCCACAGCTTTCGGTAAGTCACGTTGTTGTTGCATTGCAGTACGTGCTGATTGCATTACTGCACCCAGCTGTTTGTGTAGAACAAAGAAAAGTCATCACTAAACAGACTTGCAGCAACTTTCTCTAATTACCATTATATCAGTTGCCATACTGTCGTCTCCACTCCGTACAACCGACAGAAAAACGTCGAACCATTGTAGTTCATTCTGGCGATGACAATATTTCACAATATCTCAGCTGATCCCATAATTGTTTTGACGAGTGTAAAATCTGGCCACTGTTATAGCTGAATGCGCCATGTGCCTGGGAATTGCACGATAGAACAACCTTCATCATGCAGTCGAACGATGCAGTTGTCGAACGCATTCAGTTGGTGGATAGGCTGTCTAACGAGTCTCTACGCAAAGATCCTGCTTCACTGTCTGACTGACAGCAGTTGATAAGTACCCAGCTCCAGTGGCGGCTCGTACAAAATTTGACCAGTCTGGTACAATATTACAAAAATAAACAGGAAACAAAATATACTAAAATAAAAAGTCAACCTTTGTATGATTGCCTTTAATTAAATATCAACTAATACTGTATTGCCAGTAAGACCTTCAGGGAAATCTATAACAGGTGTGTGTGTTGTCCGTAGATTAGTTTACCTATATTTAAGTAGTTTGTAAGCTACGGACTGATGACCACGCAGTTTGGTCGGATATATTTACAGACAGATTTGAATACGTGCCTCACACAGGAATTGAGAGACAACTCTCAAAGATGCCTGAGTCAGCGCGCTATTTAACTCTGTAAGCCGCAATATTCGTCATATACTATTCTTCCGCAGCTCTCACATGCAGCGCGAAGAGAAATATTGATCTGGTGCTACAGTCGGTCTCAGCACACATGAGTCGCCAGGCCTGACGTCACGTCTGCGCATGCGCACTAGCGAACAGACGAACGCGCCGCCTCTCTGCGCACGTACCAGTGCGGCTGAATCCCACTTCAGCACACGGAGCTGGTTTCCAGCTATCGCGGCGAGAATGCTCCAAAATGCGTTTTCATCCTTATTACTAGCATTCTAATACGCATTGGATGGGAATTGCCATAATTTTATTGTGATATCTGGCTCGTATTCCAAGAAAAAGGATGTAATTTTAGAACGATTTCTCGCTTGCATTCGAAGAGAAATTGCATAATTTTAGTAATATATTTACAGTGTGCTGCAGCACATTATCACCAGCCGCCACTGCCCAGCTCCTCGTGAACAGGGTGTCGTCGTCACGAACGGACTCTGACGGCCGTTCTACACAGACATTTTTTGTGAGGCAGTTTATATTCCGCCAAAGAATCCATTTACCATGTTTGGAAGGCGTGCGAATGTTTGTGGCACGGACAAATGCCGGTGGAGCGGATTGAGGCGCGCTGCCGCCGGTGACAGGTGAAGCAGGGCGCGGCCGAGCGAGAGAGAGGGACGGAGCGGCCGCTCCCCCACCTGTTGCCGGCTCATTGTGCCGCCTCTTGTTTATGGGCGCGGAATGCTGCAAGAGCAACACGACGCGCCGCGCGTGTACGTGTTTTATTGAGGAGGCAGCACCTGGCAAAACAGTCGCAATTGAAAGTCCACCTGTCGCACCGCAAGGCCATAAACAAGCGCTCCTCCGGCCCTCGAGAACAAACACCGCGCCTCCGCCTGCAGCCGCACGTCTTAGCGCCTCGCACTCTCCGCGCCTTTTGGCAGTTCTATAAACCTTTCCGCTAACTCTTCGCCGAGTCCCGTTAATCTGTCAAGCGCGAGAGTGCGTTATTACGCTCTCTCCGACATTCTTTTCATGAATTTTGGGATACGTTTTCCATCGTTATACAATGCGTAAAATGCAACACACTGGAATGACACAAAACACTAAGACAAGTAAGGATGTAAGGTTACAGACTCAAATCTGGCAACAACTGGAACTCTTTGGGATATCCAGAATCACACACTAAAATAGTGAGTGAGGTAAATATAGGAAAGATTGGGGAAATGCCAGCCAACTATATTATAACCCCATACTGCTTCAACAAGCCTTTCAATATAACAATTGGAAGTAGGGAGCAGTGGGAGAAAATAGTTCGACACCGTACGGGGATATTGTCTGGTTCACTGACGGGTCAAAATCGGACCAAGGTGTTGGGGCCGGGGTATATGGGGTGCAGCCAAGATTGGAAGGCGTCATCTCTCTAGGGAAACTGCCCTCAGTATTCCAGGCCGAAATCACTGCCATCAGGAAGTGTGTGGAGGAGAATTTGCGTAGGTGCTACAAAGATCGTAGCATCTATATCTATTCAGACAGCCAGGCAGCCCTGAGATCACTGGCAGCTCCTGCAACAAGGTCTAAAATTGTTGCAGAATGTCACAGAGTTCTGGTGGAGCTAGGGGAAAGCAATAGAGTAAACCTATTGTGGGTCTCTGGCCACTCGGGGATCAGTGGCAACGAACATGCCGACAGATTAGCCAGGATGGGGGCAGAGACTCCATTTATTGTACCGGAACCTGTCCTGACAATCACCAAGGCAATGATCAAATTGGAGCTACGTAACTGGCTCAGAAGACAGCACGTAGAATATTGGACCAAAGTCTATCAACAAAAACATGGCTAGGTAATGATGCCAAAGCCATGTTTTAAAAGAAGCTCTGCAATCCTGGGTCTGAACAGGAGAGAGATTAGACTCAAGGTTGGATTGCTGATAGGCCATGGGAATTTCAAAAAACATCTACGTACAATGGGAATAACAGAAGAGGACCCTAAATGTAGGATCTGTGATGACGGTGATGAAACTCCATCACATCTAATCTTCGAATGCATTGCATTGGAGAATGAAAGGCACAGTATATTTGGGACAACCAGACCCGAAGAAATTATGTCCAATAAAGAACTGGTAAAAGGACTCCTTGCACTATTCAAGGGCATTGGTTACTAGATATACCGGGAGCGATACCGCACAATAAACTTAGTTTCGGTGCGGGCAGTGGCGGGTTGGTCCAAGACTGTTTTGGCTTTCCTGGAAAAATCAATCAATCAAGGATGTAAGGTGCATTAGGGACGGCGGTCATCGTTGAAACAACCGGTTTCTTTTTTTCAATCGCAGTTTACGCTAAAAACCCCTCAAGGTAACCGGTTTTTAAATAACCGGTTTTCGTTTTTTATTGCTATTATTTCCAGTAACAAATGTATGGATAAAAAGTAGAAAAGTTTTAAGACTTCCTCAGAATTTTGCGTCATACGTTTCATCGAGATATGTAGAATCAAAATATCTCGTGATATAGAGAAATGAAACAGAACTTGCCCCGTCCACCGTTCGTTGCTAACATCGAAAAGGATGCGGGCTAGAAAACTACAAAACAAAATGACCAGTTTTCACCTACCGATTCCGAATCTCGGCTGAGAAATCATGCTGTAATCAAGGATCACTTTATTATTTGGGCATTGCGAATGGTCAGAACTACAGGGTGAAAACTGTGGGTGGCGAATTGTATCTTTCATCTTACGTTCGCCGTTTCCAAAGGCTACAAACAGATACAGGCGTACAATGTAGACACACGCAACAGAGCAGCTGTTCAGACTGTTCTTGATGATCCAAGAGTAAAAACCGTCAAGATCACGAAGTAGCTCATTTATTAAAATGGCCGCCTTCGGCACATTGAGTCGGCCATCCAACCAATTGGTGCTCGTGATCTGACGTAGGGCGACTAAATGCGCCAAAACTGTTCATTTTAATAACCTCTAGCGACCTCACGTATCATATATGATACATCCGTTCAAATGAGTTTCCCTCACACTGGGTGCCGTTTTTTTGTAAAAGTTCCGACTGTATCGTATTCACTACACTCCACAGAACAACGAGGCAGCCTACTCATAGTTCTTATAGTGACCACTAGGTGCCAGGGGGAGTCGGTGCAAGTGTGTTTTGGACGAGTAAGCATGGCATCAAGAAAGAAAGGTTAGTATTGTCAATTCGTTAAGTATTTCTTTTAAATCAGTACTAAAATGTTGCTAATAGATCCCTGATTACAAATGTATCAAATAAAGTGACGTGAAATACAATTTTCCTTCTGAAAAATCGTATTTTAGTAAATGTATCATATATGATACATCGGGTCTCAGTCACTACTTTTCACATGTCTGTCAGCAAATGGCGGATGTCTGCATTTTATGTTAGTGATTCGTTACTTCAATTATAAAATGGCATGATAAACGTGCCATTCATTTGGCTTCTACATACTGTGGGACAAATCCTATCGAAACTTGTAAAAGGTGAAGCAAGCAGTAAAGTCAGTACATAAAGATTCCTCGTCCTTTTGCCGTAAAGATGTATAACACTCACATGGGCGGTGTGGATCTTATGGACAGTCATCAGCAAATATGCCATGAGAGGTTGAACTAAGAAGTGGAAAGAAAGTGTACTACACCATGTTTTTGATTTTCCAAATTCTGCATCATATATTGAATATAAGAATTCTGCACTTGAAGAGAAGTGGCAAAGGAAACAAATACTGTCATGAATGAAACTTTCACTCTGCAGCGGAGTGTGCGCTGATATGAAACTTCCTGGCAGATTAAAATTGTGTGCCGGAACCGGGACTCGAACGTGGGACCTTTGCCTTTCGCGGGCAAGCGCACTACCGACTGTGCTATCCCGACACGAATCACGATGCTGCCTTCGGCACACAATTTTAATCTGCCAGGAAGTTTCATATCAGCGCACACTCCGCTACAGAGTGAAAGTTTCATTCTGGAAACATGCCTTATGCTGTGGCTAAGCCATGTCTCCACCATATCCTTTCTTCCAGGAGTGCTAGTCTTGCTTGGTTCGCAGGAGAGCTTCTGTGAAGTTTGGAAAGTAAGAGGCGAGGTACTGGCGGAAGTTGTGAGGCGGCATCGTGAGTCGTGTCGCGATAGCACACTCGGTAGTGCGCTTGCCCACGAAAGGCAAAGACATAATACAGTAGCAATCGAGAGATTTATACCAAATAAATTAATAAAAGAGGGGGCTGACCCCCCCGTGGTACACAAAACAGGTCAGATCACTATTGCAGAAACAAAGAAAAACGCATGCAAAATTTAAAAAGACACAGAATCCATAAGACTGGCAACCTTTTACTGAAACTCGCAACCTAGAGCGGACTTCAATGCGAGAAGCCTATAGTAGTTACCAAAACGAAATCCTGTCTCGTAATCTTGCAGAAAGTCCAAAGAAATTCTGGTCATATGTGAAGTACACTAGCGGCAAAACCCAAACAATACCTTCACTACGCGATAGCAATGGTAATACTACCGACGACAGTACTGCTAAGGCAGAATTACTAAACACAGCTTTCAGAAATTCGTTCACCAAAGAATACGAAGTGAACACTCCAGTATTCAATCCAAGAACAACTGCAAGCATGCGAAACTTAGAAGTAGTTGTATCTGGAGTAGTAAAACAACTTAAGTCACTAAACAAAAACAAATCTTCCGGGCCAGATTGTATACCTCAGAGTATGATGATGCAATAGCTCCGTACTTATCTATAATTTACAACCGATCACTCAGCGAAAGATCTGTACCCAAAGACTGGAAAGTTGCCCAAGTTACTCCAATATTCAAGAAAGGCAATAGGAGTGATCCCCAAAATTACAGGCCAATCTCATTGGCGTCGATTTGCAGTAGGATTTTGGAACATTACTTTTTTCGAATATTATGAACTACCTCGAAGAGAACAACCTTTTAACCAATAGTCAATACGGATTCAGAAAGTATCGCTCTTGCGAAACACAGCTTGCCCTTTATTCACATGAAGTGTTAAGTGCCATCGACAAGAGATCTCAAATCGATTCCATATTTCTGGATTTCCGGAAGGCTTTTGATACTGTACCCCACAAGCGGCTTCTAATGAAATTGCGTGCTTATGGAATATCTTCCCAATTGTGCGATTGGATTCACGATTTCCTATCAGAAAGGACACAGTTCTTTGTAATTGACAGTAAGTCATCGAGTAAAAGAGAAGTGATATCTGGCGTTCCACAGAGAAGCGTTATAGGTCCCCTACTCTTCCTCGTGTTTATAAACGATTTAGAAATAAAAAATATAAATGTTTGTAAAGCTTATGGGACTTAACTACGGGGTCATCAGTCCCTAAACTTACAAACTACTTATGAACTACTTACGAACTAGGACGGCACAAATATCCATGCCCGAGGGGAGATTCGAACCCCCGACCGTAGTGGCCGTGCAGACCGTGACTGAAGCGCCTCAGTCTCCTCGGCCACCGCGGTCGGCATATAAACGATTTAGGATGATGCTGTCTTTTATCGGTTAGTGAAGTCAATTGAGAATCAAAAGCAACTGCAAAGCGATTTAGACAAAATTTCTGCATGATGCGAAAATTGGCAATTGACACTAAATAAAGAAAAGTGTGAAGTAATAATACACATGACCACTAAAAGAAATGCGCTGAACTTTAATTACGCAATAAATCAGTCAAACCTTAAGCTCGTAGATTCTACCAAATACCTAGGAATTTCAATTACGAACAACTTTGACTGGAGAGAACACTTAGAAAATATTGTGGGGAAGGCGAACCAAAGGTTACGTTTCATCGGCAGAACGCTTCGAAGATGCACCAGCTCCACCAAAGAGACTACCTACATCACACTGTTGCCCCTTGTGGGACCCTCACCAGGTGGGACTGACGGAAGACATTGAGAAGGTTCAGAGAAGGGCAGCTCGTTTTGTTTTATCACGTTACGGGGGGAAAGCGTCACGGAAATGTTGCAAGAATTGGGG
Organism: Locusta migratoria; assembly: GCA_026315105.1. Classification (NCBI taxonomy): domain Eukaryota; kingdom Metazoa; phylum Arthropoda; class Insecta; order Orthoptera; family Acrididae; genus Locusta; species Locusta migratoria. The sequence goes on along the minus strand of CM048750.1, from coordinate 188,760,825 downwards.
TGGAAATCATTAAAAGAAAGACGTTATTCATTGCGGCGTGATCTGTTTGGGAAGTTTCAATCACCGACTTTTAGTTCTGAAAGTGAAAATATTTTGCTAGCACCCACCTACTTAGGGAGACATGATCATCCCAATAAAATAAGAGAAATCAGATCGAAAACGGAACGATTTAGGTGTTCTTTCTTCTCGCGCGCTATTAGAGAATGGAACGGTAGAGAAAAGTTATGAAAGTGGTTAATGAACCCTCTGCCAGGCACTTGAATGTGATTTGCAGAGTATCTATGTAGATGTAGATATCGCTCCCTGTATATCTAGTAAAGCCAACCGATGCCCTTGAACAGTGCAAGGAGTCCCTTTACCAGTTCTTTATTAGACATAATTTCTTTGGGTATGGTTGTCCCAAATGTTCTGTGCCTTTTACTCTCCAATGCAATGCATTCGAAGATTAGATGTGATGCAGTTTCATCACCGTCATCACAGATCCTACATTTAGGGACCTCTTCTGTTATTCCCATTGTATGTAGGTGTTTTTTGAAATTCCCATGGCCTGTCAGCAATCCAACCATGAATCTAATCTCTCTCCTGTTCAGGCCCAGAATTGCAGAGCTTCTTTTAAAACATGGCTTTGGCATCATTACCTTGCCATGTTTTTGTTGATAGACTTTGGTCCAATATTCTACGTGCTGTCTTCTAGCCAGCAATTTGATCATAGCCTTGGTGATTGTCAGGACAGGTTCCGGTCCAATAAATGGAGTCTCTGCCCCCATCCTGGCTAATCTGTCGGCATGTTCGTTGCCACTGATCCCCGAGTGGCCAGGAACCCACAATAGGTTTACTCTATTGCTTTTCCCTAGCTTCACCAGAACCCTGTGGCATTCTGCAACAATTTTAGACCTTGTTGCAGGAGCTACCAATGATCTCAGGGCTGCCTGGCTGTCTGAATAGATATAGATGCTACGGTCTTTGTAGCACCTACGCAAATTCTCCCCCACACACGCCCTGATGCCAGTGATTTCGGCCTGGAATAATGTGGGCAGTTTCCCTAGAGAGATGACGCCCTCCAGTCTTGGCTGCACCCCGTATACCACGGTCCCAATGCCTTGGTCTGATTTTGACCCGTCAGTGAACCAGACAATAACCCCGTTCCATTTGTGCGTATACTTTTGATCACATAGTTTAACCCTTTCGCTACGGTGAACTTCTGCAGAAGTCTGGAGAGAATGTGCTCCACAGCCGGTCGAGTGCTGCCTGTGCCGCCCAGCCGGTGGACTGCTGTAGCAGTTCCGCCTCACGTCATATTTCTTCGCTTCACTACGCTCGACTTGTGTGGATGTTTGACTTATGCATCTAGCGGCTATGTTGATAGTCTGTAGTTAACTAAATGGCAGTTGCATTCAGTTTCAAAGCGTTGGTTTCACTTTAGTTTTACTGCTTGAGTTGTACTGCTTATTCAAAGGCAGGCTAAAAATCAAGCAGTATATACCTGCTAAACGTAGCCGTTTTGGAACAAAGATAGAAATTATTTGCGACGTTCAGACAAATTATGTTTTAGATTTTATTGTCTTCTGTGACTCACATACAGATATTGAGAACTTTGATCTCGGTATCTCAGGAAATGTTGTAGCGACATTGGTAGAACCATATTTTCAAAAGGTACACACACTGTACACTGACAATTGGTATACAAGTCCTGCCCTGTTTTGTTGGTTGTATGACCGGGCAACAAATGCTTGTGCTTCAGTCAGGCACACAAGAAAAGATATGCTTAACATGCCTGAGAAACTAAAGAAAGGAGAACTTACTTTCCGTTCTGCATTGGAATATCTGTTGGCACTGAAATAGCGTGACAAAAAAGGTGTATACATGATTTCAACAGTCCACTCTGCAGAAATGGTGGAAACATCGAAGATGGATCGTCAGACAGGCGCGAAGCAATTGAAACCTTCAGTAGTATTAGACTACAATAAATCAATGGGATCTGTGGATAAAAGTGACATGGTAATAAATACATTAAGAAAATCCACTAAATGGTATCGCTAGATGTTCATTCACATCGTGGACATGTCGCTTTTCAACGCATACTGCCTGTATAAGAAATTTGTAAGAAACATTAGCTATGCCAACTTTCAAATGGGAGTCATACAGAAAATCCTGGAAAAATATAAAGTGGTAAAAAAAATATCGAGTGGAAGAAAAAGATCAGAATGTCCGTCGAGACTGACAGCAGGGCCTCACCTACCTGATGAGTGGAGCAGCTACAGAACTTGCGTTGTCTGTAGAGCGCAGAAGAAGCGGAAGCAGACTAAACCGTGTTGTAAGGAATGCAATACGACAGTTTGCGCCTTTCCCTGCTTCAAGATTTACCACACACAAAAGAATTTTTGAAATGTAACACGGTGAAATGATTCTCGTAATCTAATTCTACTGAAATGTAACGTAAAGCAATTGTAAATAAAAATTATTTAACAAGCGAAATATGCGTTTATAATAATGAAGTCCACACCCCACCAGAACTAAATCCAAAACTTGGGTCTTTTAGAATTTACGAAAAAATTACGAGAATTATCTGAAAGAAGGAAGAAAACTGTTTCTATTCCTAATGAATTTTTCCTAATAAATATATAGTATAAAGTCCAATGTGATTACGTAGAGTTTCCCGGCGTATAAATTGTTGATATTGTCGGGTTTCCAGCCGCATCGTCGAGTCATCTTGACACAATATTTCGGCGGACCACCTGGCCGCCATCTTCAGGTGTGAATGCTGCTGAGTCTCGTAGGAAACTGAAGTATTGCCGTAACCGGCGGCCTTATATACGCCGCGAAGTACTAACGGCGCGTGCGCCAGAGAGTCGTGGCTGCGTCCTCAGCCGTAATGACTAAGCTTTGTCGTCATGTGCTGACTTCTACATATTTTTTATTTAATGACCAGTACTTTAAGCAGAATGACGGAGAGGCTATGGGAAGTCTTTTATCCCCCATAGTCGCCAAATTTATTTATGGAGGACTTTGAAGACAGGGCACTGAGGACAGCTCGTCTGAAACCTACCTGTTTCTGGAGATACGTGGATGACTCGTTCATGGTGTGGCCTCATGGACCGGATGCTCTTAATCGGTTCCTGGATCATTTTAACTGCCTCCACCCCAACATTAAATTTACGATGGAAGTGGAGAGGGATGGGAAGCTTCCATTTTTGGATGTGTTAATGTACAGGAAGGACGATGGAACCCTAGGACTTAGTGTGTACAGAAAACCTTCGCACACAGACCGATATCTACATGCAATGAGTTGCCACCCACCGAACCAACGCAGGCGTCCTGAAAACTTTGGTTAGAAGAGCTTATGCCATATCGGATGCAGATACTTTAACACAGTAACTAGAACATCTGAAGTTGGTGTTTAAGGAGAACGGGTACACAGAGAGACAGATCCGTCATGCCATGCAGATTGGGCCGTCGCCAGAACCAGAAGAGGACCAATTCAGATCAGTTGCTTTCCTTCCTTACGCCGGAAATGTCATCAAAAATTGGAAGGATTTAAAAAAATAATAATATAAAAAGTGTGTTTTGACCACCTGCTAAGACTAGGGCTCTTCTTGGCTCAGTTAAAGACGATTTGGGGCTGAGAAAACCCGGTGTTTATAAGATTCCTTGCTCTTGTGGGAAAGCATATATAGGACAAACGATTCGCACCGTCAATGATCGATGCACCGAGCACCACAGACATACACGTTTGTTACAACCTGACAAGTCTGCAGTAGCGGAGCATTGTTTAACTGAAGGACACAGAATGAAGTATGACGAAACACGTGTACTTGCTTCTGCGTCTCGCTACTGGGATTGCGTTTTAAAGGAATCTATTGAGATTAGGTTGGCGGACGATTTAATAAATAGAGATAGCAACGTGTGGAATCCAGTTGTGTCTAATTTCAAAAAACAGCGTGCTCTTTTCTCCACCTGTGACAACTAGCGCATGTAAGCGATACATCGCTCCTGCCAGTTTTCTCCACTGAGGCGCTGCACCAGCTACTTACGGCTGAGGACGCAGCCACGACTCTGGCGCACGCGCCTTTAGTACTTCGCGGCGTATATAAGGCCGCCGGTCACGGCAAGACTTCAGTTTCCTACGAGACTCAGCAGCATTCACACCTGAAGATGGCGGCCAGGTGGTCCGCCGAAATATTGTGTCAAGATGACTCGACGATCCGGCTGGAAACCAGACATGAATATCAACTATAAAGTCCAATAATTGCGATAACACTGAGAGTGTAAAAGCAGGACAGAGTAGCGCCGTGGGGAGTGCGGAAAATGCGCCGTACAGCGGGCACGGCCGGGCGCGACTGGCGCTCGTCCGCGGCGCACATCGCAACAATCACGGCGCCGGAGTGAAAGGGTTAACTCGCAAATGCATTCAAGTTCGGTGTTTCTGATCCTTCTTGACTCTCCATTTTGGATGGACAGTAGAGTGGAAATATAAATACTGTGTCGGTAGTCGCGGGGAGAACTGCTGTTGCGAGGAGTCCTATAGGTCCAGGAAGCTGCCTCGTATGCAGATGCGAAGCGTTAGCCGTGTGCGGAGTGCCACTAGGTTCGTTCGAGTGGCCCAAACGCTGATAGTTCCTGATAGTTAGTGACGATTTGGAAGGCCTCCACTGGGCATGCGCGCTTTTTGACAGTTTCCAACTCCGAAGCCAACTCGAAAGCTTATTTCACCTGTTTCGCAGTTTGGCCACCTATAGCGTTAGTTGGCATCTTTGCTCTCTACCGATGTTGAAAGTGAGGTTATGACTGGCGATATGTTATGTATTTAAGTCGTCAGGAAACATTTGCAATTTGCCGTTAAACCAAAGTATAATAATAAAGATTAACAAGACACATTTGCCTACAAACCGTGTATCTGTCGAGTATAATATGAAAATCGCGTGACGAAACTAGGTCAACTTGCGAGTCGCGATGTTACGAGACGACCGTTCCATCAAAACATTCTTCTTGAGAAAGCTCACGTTGACGTGAGGTGACGGACCGGCGACGGACAGTGTGAATTCCGCCATTAGAAGTACATTGTGGAATACATTCTGATCATAAACTTCGACAAAACGCAAAATATACGCAAACATGTGCCCTCATTTATAAATAATGTATCCAATTCAACCTGACAAAACCTCATACAAAAATGAGGTAAATTAAGATATTGGTGTGTGAAAGGAATATTCGGTAACATACAACTTCATATGCATTTTGTCCCATTATTATCAGTTACAATAAAATTTAAAAAATGAAACATACAAATTAATATACAAAAATTTGAAGGTGTTGTGCAAGAATTATCATCGTACATGATTTTCCCAGAAGTTACACATTTAGTGCAAAAACGCCCACATTGGCACTAATAGATTTTTATAATAAATACCCAGAAGGAGAAACAGACGGAACAGTAATTGTGAGACGTTATAGTGGCACATATAAAGCTTGATGTCGGTTATAAAAATCTGTCAGTGCTAATGCCTGTTGTGAACTATATTACTCTTATTTGTCAATCACTTCATTTACAGATGGCACAGAAAATCTCAGTAGGACTATTATCACTTCATTTTCAGGCGAATATATTATAATCCAAACTGTAAAAACACACGCATTCATCTTTAAATTCGAACACCTGATTGGTCAGTCAGATATCGTCAGAAAGAGTCAAAAGTGCCACTCGAACGCCCCAGACCGTCAGCAGCGCCACTCGAACGAAGGTAGTAGCTTCGTTCGAGTTGCGGTTGCAACGGTTGCAACCGCACTAAAGCGTTCGAGTTGCGGTCGCCACCGTTTCAAACTAAATGTAACTGCCAGTGAGGCGTTCGAGTTGCGGTGTGTGAGGAGTTGCAACGGTTTGTTTTAGTAAGAAATTGTTCTGACCGACTTCAAAACATTTAGTAAAGTAGTCTGAAAGAGATAAGCCTGCACATGTGTAAAGCGTTTTGTCTGCAGCTCGCTCCTTTCCATCGAAGAAAGGAAGTGCGAAATTCCGGTTATTCTATTAAATGGACGCTACATGGCAGTCTCGCGAAAATTTAATGCATCATAGCATTATTCTATCCTATTGAGAGATTTTTTTTTGCAGATATCTGACGTTTACATACATCTAGCGAGATCTAAAGTATCATCTCCGCTAAAAAATTAAATTCTGCCTCTTCCATACAAGAATTGTATAACAAAATCCAACAACTGAGGGTCACATACCAACCACACTCGTTACTATAAATGACGTGTGCACATTAACATCCTCTTATTTTAGAGGGAAGTCGGCATAACTAGGAAATTGCTTGCATTATGTTTACATCCATCTTTCTGCAGTGATCACACGAAACCATATTATCAAAAGTCTTGGCGTGCAAAAATACACACCTGTGCACTTTAAATGCCTAATTCCGAAGAAAAAAAGTGCGAAATGTTTTGCTCAAAATTAAAGTTACACTTAATGATTGACCTACTATGAAAAGCTTGCCCTGTGCAGTTTTGAAAGCAACAAAGTACCTCTGAAAAACATATTGACGTATGGTACTGACCACTGTTTCTTTTTAAATACGAAGCTACTGTTTGGGCGGGACAGGGCGCAGCCTTTGCCCGCCCGCGCGGCGCTCGGTGGCTGATGGCTGGGCTGTAGGCTGGAGGCTGGAGGCTGTTGACCGAGCGGCCGCTGTTTGCCCGCAGCTGTTGACTCGGCGCGGCGCGGCGCAGCCAGACACGGCGGCGCGCTCCGGCCGCAGCCCGCCTGGCTCACACGTGCGGCCCGCCGCCGCCCGCCCGCCTTCCGGAATTCCGGCACGCAGGCTCGGCAAACAGCGCGCCATTTAGAGCTCCATCCTCTTAAACAGGCCGCTCGCCCTCCTCCTTTTGTTCCCGCCTATTGTTTTACACCGACAGCCTGGTACATTAAGCGATCTTCATTAGTAAGGAGCCTCACTAATACACCAAAGGGTAACACTGCTAACAACGTAGCGTAGAAGCCTCTTCTTGTCGGCCGTTTATTGAACTCGATAGCAATATACACACACAACGAAAAAGTTTTCCGTAGACACACAGTTCTGCGGTATTCTATACCGTCGTTAATTCGTATGTATAAAGTAAGAAAAATGTTATAATCCCCATTCCAAAGAAATCAGGTGCAGACAGGTGTGAAAACTACAGAACCATCAGTTTAATAAGTCATGGTTGCAAAATATTAACACGAATTACATACAGAAGGATGGAAAAGCTGGTAGAAGCCTACCTCGGGGAAGATCAGTTTGGATTCAGGAGAAATGTAGGAACACGAGAGGCAATACTCACTTTACGGCTTATCCTAGAAGATAGATTAAAAACCACCCCCATGAACCACAGACATTGCCGAGGTGGGGTGGCTTGCGTGCCTCAACGATACAGATAGCCGTACCGTAGGTGCAACCACAGCGGAGGGGTATCTGTAGAGAGGCCAGACAAACGTGTGGTTCCTGAAGAGGAGCAGCAGCCTTTTCAGTAGTTACAGGGGCAACAGTCTGGATGACTGACTGAGCTGGCCTTGTAACATCAGCTAATGCGGCTTTGCCACACAGCTACTGCGAACGGCTGAAAGCAAGGGGAAACTACAGCCGTTACTTTTCCCCAGGACATGCAGCTCTACTGTATGAACATATGATGATGGCATCCTCTCGGGTAAAATATTCCGCAGGTAAAATAGCCCCCATTCGGATCTCCGGGAGGGGACTACTCAGGAGGATGTTGTCATCAGGAAAGACAAAACTGGCATTCTACGGATCGGAGCGTGGAATGTTAGATCCCTTAATCGGGTAGGAAAATTAGAAAATTTAAAAAGGGAAATGGATAGGTTGAAGTTAGATATAGTGGGGATTAGTGAAGTTCGGTGGCAGGATGTATAGGATTTCTGGTCAGGTGACTACAGGATTATAAATACAAAATCAGTTGGGGGTATCACAGGAGTAGGACTGATAATGAATAAGAAAATAGGAATGCGGGTAAACTACTATGAGCAGCACAGTGATCCCATTATCATTGTCAAGATAGATACGAAGCCAACACCGGCAACAGTAATACAGGTTTATATGCCAACTAGCTCTGCCGATGATGAGGAGATCGAAGAAATATATGAGGAGCTAAAGGAAATTATTCAGACAGTTAAGGGAGAGGAAAACGTAATTGTGATGGGAGACTGGAATTCAGTAGTAGGAAAAGGAAGAGAAGGAAAAATAGTAGGTGAATATGGACTGGGCAGAAGGAATGAATGGCCTTGTAGAATTTTGCCCGGAACATGAATTAATCGTAACAAACACGTGGTTTAAGAATCACAAAAGAGGGGTTGTATACAAGGAAGAGACCAGGAGACACCGGAAGGTATCAGATTCCGGAACCAGGTTATAAACTGCAAGACATACCCAGGGGCAGATATAGACTGTGACCATAACTTGTTAGTCATGAACTGTAGGCTGAAACTGAAAAAAACTGCAGAAAGGTAGGAAAATAAGGAGATAGGACTTAGATAAATTGAAGGAAAGTGATGTTCTGGAGAAATTCAGAGGGAGATTTAGGCAACAATTGACAGAAACAGGGGGAAATAAAACAGTAGAACAGGAATGGGTAGCATTGAGAGACGAAATAGTCAAAAATGTTCAAATGTTTGTAAAGCTTATGGGACTTAACTACGGGGTCATCAGTCCCTAAACTTACAAACTACTTATGAACTACTTACGAACTAGGACAGCACAAATATCCATGCCCGAGGGGCGATTCGAACCCCCGACCGTAGTGGCCCTGCAGACCGTGACTGAAGCGCCTCAGTCCCCTCGGCCACCGCGGCCGGCGACGAAATAGTGAAGACAGCAGAGGACAAAATAGGTAGAAAGACAAGACCTACAAAAAATCCTTGGATATCACAGGAAATACTAAATTTAATTGATGAAAGTAGAAAATATAAAATGCAGTTAATTAAACAGGCAAAATGGAGTACAGACGACTAAGAAATGAGAATGACAGGAAGTGCAAAATCGCTAAGCAGGAGTGGCTAGAAACCAAATGCAAATATGTAGAAGAATGTATAAGAAGGGGAAAAGTAGATACAAAATGTTCAAATGTTTGTATAGTCTATAGGACTTAACTACGGGGTCATCAGTCCCTAAACTTACAAACTACTTATGAACTACTTACGAACTAGGACGGAACAAATATCCATGCCCGAGGGAGGATTTGAAACCCCGACCGTAGCGGCCGTGCAGACCGTGACTGTAGCGCCTTAGTCCCCTCGCCCACCGCGGCCGGCAAAAGTAGATACCGCATACAGGAAAATAAAAGAGACATTTGGGGACAAGAAAAGCAACTCAACAACAATCAAGAATTCAGATGGGAAACCAGTTCTCAGCAAAGAAGGGAAAGCTGAAAGGTGGTAAGAGTACATAGAGCAGCTCTACAAAGGAAATGAACTTAGAGACGATGTTGTAGGAAGGGAAGAGGAAGTAGATAACAATGAAATAGGGGTTACTATACTGAGAGATGAATTTGACAGAGCCTTGAAAGACTTAGGTCGGAACAAGGCCCCAGGAGTAGATGACATACCCTCATAGCTACTAAAGTCTCTGGGAGAGCCAGCCATGACAAAACTACTTGAACTGGTGTGTAGGATGTATGAGACAGGCGAAATATCGTCAGACTTTAAGAAAAATGTAATAATCCCCATTCCAAATAAATCAGGCGGAGACAGGTGTGAAAATTACAGAACCATCAGTTTGATAAGTCATGGTTGCAAAATTTTAACACGAATTATCTACAGGAGAATGGAAAAGCTGGTAGAAGCTGACCTCGGGGAAGATCAGTTTGGATTCAGGAGGAACGTAGAAACCCGGGAGGCAATACTCACTTTACGTCTAATCTTAGAAGATAGATTAAGGAAAGGTGACAATGTTGACTGGACTACACTCTTTCAAATTCTGAAGTCAGCAGGGGTACAATACAGGGAAAGGAGAGTTATCTACAACCTCTACAAAAGCCAGACCGCAGTTATTAGACTCGAAGGGCATGAAAGGGAAGCATCAGTTGGGAAAGGAGTAAGACAGGGTTGTAGCCTTTCTCCGATGTTATTCAACTTGTACATCGAGCAGGCGGTGAAAAAATGTGGAATAGGGATTAAAGTACAGGGGGAAGAAATAAAAACATTGCGTTTTGCTGATGACATTGTAATTCTGTCAGAGACAGCAAAGGACCTGGAAGATCAGTTGAATGGAATGGACAGTGTGTTGAAGAGAGCGTATAAAATGAACATTAAGAAGAGCAAAACAAAAATAATCGAATGCGGTCTTAGAAAATCAGGCGATGCTGAAGGAATTAGATTAGGTAACGAAACAATGAAGGTTTTGTTACTTGGGTAGTAAAATAACATGCGATGGTCGCAGTACAGAGGATATAAAATGCATAATGGCAATGGGAGGAAAAACATTTTTGAAAAAGAGAAATTTGCTAATATCGAATATTAATTTAAGTGCAAGGAAGTCTTTTCTGAAGGCATTTGTGTGGAGTGTTGCCTTGTACGGGAGTGAAACATGGACGATAAGCAGTGCAGACAGGAGGAGAAAGATGCTTTTGAAATGTGAAGATTAGGTGGGTAGATCGCATAACTAATGAAGAGGTACTGAATAGAATTGGTGAGAAAAGGAATTTTTGGCATACCCTGACTAAAAGAAGGGATCGCTTGGTAGGACACATTCTTAGACATCCAGGAATCGTAAATTTAGCATTGGAGGGAAGTGTGTGGGGTAAAAATCGCAGAGGGAGACCAAGAGATGCGTATAGTAAGCAGATTCAAATGGATGTGGGTTGCCGTTCGTATGAGGAGATGAAAAGGCTTGCTCAGGATAGAGTAGGGTGGAGAGCTGCATCAAACCAGTCTCCGGACTGAAGACCATAACAACAACAGATTAAGAAAAGGCAAACTACATTTCTAGCTTTTGTAGATTTGGAGACGGCTTTTGTCAATGTTGATTGGAATAAACTCTTTCAAGTTCTGAAGCAAGCAGGAGTAAAATATAGGGAGCGTAAGGTTATTTACAACTTGTACAAAAACCAGACAGCGGTTGAGTTGAAGGGCATGAAAGGGATGCATCAGTTGGGAAGGGAGTAAGACAGGGTTGTAGTCTTTCTCCATTGTTATTCAATTTGTACAGTGAGCAAGCTATAAAGGAAAGCAAGAAGAAATTTGGAGAAGGAATTAAAGTTCAGGGGGAAGTATTAAAAACATTACGTTTTGCCGACGACAGAGTAATTTTGTCAGATACAGCAAAGGACCTAGAAGAGCAATTGAACAGAATGGACAGTATGCTGAAAGGGGCATATAAGATGAACATTAACAAGAACAAAATTAGGGTAATGGTATGCAGTGTAAGAAAATCAGGTGATGCTGAAGGAATTAGATTGGGTAACGAAGCAATAAAGGAGGTAGATGAGTTTTGTTACTTGGGCAGTAAAATAACAAATGATGGTCGCAGTACAGAGGATATAAAATGCATAATGGCAATGGGTAGAAAAGCGTTCTTGAAAAAGATAAATTTGTTAATATCGAATATTGATTTAAGACTAAGGAAGTCCTTTCTGAAGGCATTTGTACGGAGTGTTGCCTTGTATTGGAGTGAGACATGGACGATAAACAGTGCGGACAGGAAGAGGATTGAGGCTTTTGAAATATGGTGCTACAGAAGAATGCTGAAGATTAGGTGGGTGGATCGCGTAACTAATGAGGAGGTACTGAACAGAATTGGGGAGAAAAGAAATTTCTGGCATACTTTATCTAAAAGAAGGGATAGATTGGTAGGACACATTCTTAGACATCAAGGAATTGTGAATTTAGCGTTGGTGGGAAGTGTGGGGGGTAAAAACCGCAGAGGAAGACCAAGAGATGGATACAGTAAGCAGATTCAGACAGATGTAGGTTGCCGTTCTTATGTGGACCTAAAGAGGCTTGCTCAGGATAGAGTTGGGTGCCCGGACTGAAGACCACAACAACTACAAAGTAATACATCCAACAATTTGTGACAAACAAGAAACAAGTAATCAATTGAATCGCTTCTGTCAGAAGGGCTCTATGTCAATCTAACAGTTTCGAGAAAATAGGGAAAATTTTTTTTATGGTTCACGGGCATTTCCGTAACTGTTTCCAGTGACCACGTGAGATAGTCCATTATTAACAATCTGTACTCAAAGATTGTGTCGTTTTATTGATCAGAGCTGAATATTTCTCTTGGACAAAGAGCTTTACGGAAATAAATCAGAAGTAAAAATCTTAAATACTTTACATCACACAAACTGTTTAGTGAACACGTCAGCAAAAGTTAGAAACATTTTTCTTTTAATTAAGAAAATCCGTCATGAAAATACTTATTAATGTTGGAAATCAGACATCATTGGCTTTGGAATTATTCCTTCCAATGGTGTATTTCGTTTTACTTTTCCTGCCTTTATAGCCTCTGAAGGTAAAAATCTCATTCATTGTTACTATTAAGATCCAGAAAATATGCTAGAATAGGTAACTGACCGTCTTGACTATTGAATTCAAGGCACTCAGAACTGCATATTTTGCTGGTATCAGCCTACCTCGGAATTTCGTATGCCTCACTCCTATTAGTTAAGCTGTTATGATTATATCCCATCATTACTGCTTATTATGACATACATCTTTCCTCCTCCTTTTCTTATGGAAATCAGTCGTCTGTTCGTTTCTGTCACTAGGGCTGTAAGTAGTCATCCTATTGCGGTGTGATGGAATGTCTACGATTATCGGCATTGCTTTCGCAAAGCTTTTCCACCGGCAGTAGACCTTTGAAATCTTGACATTTTTTGATAAAGCCATTACCGTGGATACAGTAGTGACAGTTTGACCGGCTTCGAGCCGTTCAAATGATTGTCCATTCAAAATGTGCCTTGCACGGAATGTCGCTCTAATCTGCTTCACAACATCCTTCGTCATACACCGCAACGTACTTACTTGGATGCGCTAGTGCATATACAGCGTTCGTATACAGGCTTCGCTTGTAACCCTCTATATTTCCTTCTACTTTCATTGGTCAGATGTTCCATAACAATGCTTTCGACGTGGACAAGATTCGTAGCAAGTAACTCTTAAGGCAATCAATGGCTAAAGTGTTTGGGCAAGTTCTTGAAGATCCACCTGCACAGTGGTAATTGCTCCGATATAAATTTACACCTCCACCTCCGGCCATCCAGCTCTAAGCTTTCATGAACTCCCTCAATTACTCCAGGTGAATACCGGGATGGTTCCTTTGAAAGGGCACAGCCGATTTCCTTCCCCATGGTCACCCAAAGATCCGAGTGTAAGCTCCGTCTCTTATGACCACGCTGTCGACGGAAAGTTAAACGCTAAGCTTCCTTCCATCTTCCACTTTATGGCGAGAAAGCGTTTTACCTCATGGCGTCACGTACAAAATTTGAAATAGGATAGCTCATTAGGACATTTATAGGAATGAAATAAAATCTAGCGCAACTTCGTGTCGCATATTTGGGATTGATATGTTGTTAAAAATAAGTACTTACTTTTCTGCCAGAAAATATGCAAGGTGGCGCTATGGCAAAGACACTGGAGGTACACGGGGATCAAACCCCAAGCCCACATGCCACGTGGTGAAGGCCATTTCGTCCACTACTATCATCGCTCCCCCCCCCCCCTCCTCTCTCGTTACGTTTACGAATGCATCACGGGAGGACACACTCTTCCTGAATCCCCATATGATCTCCAAATTCTCGTCGCCGGCCGCGGTGGCTGAGGGGACTAAGGCGCTCCAGTCACGGTCTGCACGGCCACTAGGGTCGGGTGTTCGAATCGCCCCTCGGGCATGGATATTTGTGCCGTAAGTAGTTCATAAGTAGTTTGTAAGTTTAGGGACTGATGACCCCGTAGTTAAGTCCCATAGACTATACAAACATTTGAACATTTGAAATTCTCGTCCGGCCATCCAGATTTACGCTATTCATGGTTGCCCTAACGTAAGACGAATGCTGGGCCTGTCTTCCCCGCCGACCGCGGTGGCCGAGGGGACTGAGGCGCTACAGTCACGGTCTGCACGGCCACTACGGTCGGGGGTTCGAATCCCCCCTCGGGCATTGATATTTGTGCCGTCCTTAGTCTTAGGTAGTTCATAAGGAATTTATAAGCGTAGGGACTGATGACCCCGTAGTTAAGTCCCATAAGTTCTACAAACAATTACACTTACCTGTCTTCCCCAATTTGAGAATGTCCTGGGACTCGAATAACCATGTCGTTGATGGGAGGGTAAATCCAAATCTCGTCTTGTCCGAAAGGAACCTTCGGAAAGTCGGAAAGCGTTCGCTCACAGTTGCAACTGGAGACTCAGTAGCGTTGTTTGAGAAAATAGAGTCATCAAACAGCTGTAAATGTCAGGCAAAGCGCAGACCGATTTCAACAAGAGACGGTGTAGTTTCCTAAGTGGCTGTGAAACCAATTCGACGCGCCGAGCCGACACAATAGGCAATCCCCAGGTCTCGCTTCTTCCAGTACCTGCGCCGCTAAATCGGCGTGGCAGTGGGATGTGCCGCCGTTCCTTGGTGGGGGGAGGGGAGAGTAGGGGGTCCTTCCCTGCGAAGTTATGAGTTCTGCCGACCTTCGCGATCTATCTTTCTAAGGCATCTGCTCCAGGAACCTAAACTGGCAGATGAAAACCGGTATTCACCCCGTTTACATGGGCTCCCAAAACCGGATTTCGTAAACCGATTTTCCAATTCCGCTTTTGGATGGTCATGTAAACACTCCAAAATCGATTCTGGAAATCCGCTTCCCTAAAGCGGTTTTCCAGTTCCACAATCGATTTTCGTGCCCCTGTAAACGCAACCGTTTTTGAAGCGTTCTTGGCTTGTCAGATTGTGTTTTCTTGTTAAGAATTTTCGGCACATAGGGAAAGAGTAATATTTTCTAATGTGAAATAAAAGTATAAATATTGGAGTGAACATAAATATGTGTATTTAAATAAAGAAAAATAGTGATTGTGCTGACTAAATCAGGAACTGAATCAGCTGTTTTTCAGCCGTCATGTTAAGTGGATTTCCGATTCAGGCTATGCCATGTAAACACGACAGCGAAAAACGGTTTACGAAAATCGGTTTTCGTCTTCCGGAAGATGTGTTGCATGTAAACGTAGTGATTGTCAATGAACTACAAAATACGATATGAGAGAAAATTTCTTGATTGCTCCTTACCATTGTTGATTATTCGTGCAACACTCATGATCAGTTCCGGAATATATCGTCCATCATGATATGCATAACAACTAGCAACCTTCCGAATCTCAGATGACCCCATCACAAGGTACAATCGCGAAGTGTCTCGTAGGCATTGACTCCATGTTTGGACGTAGGCATGACCAATCCACTAGATGGCAGTAAAACACATTTTAGTTGTCCATACGAACTGTTGAGTAACGGATTGTCAGTTACAGGTAATCTGTGCGCGCTGCAGCATAACGTTTTTGGCAGTGCTACGTAATTATATTCTGACTCTGTTGTATATATATTTTAATTGTGTTATCTTATTGCAACACTTGTGGTGTAGGCAGTTTCTTGAGTACAACTGTTGTATCTTCTAAGTATTTTGCCAACGAAATGTAGTCTGTTGTTCGCTTTCCCTACAATATTTTCAGTTCAAGCTCAAATCAAATTTTCAAATGTTTGGATAGCTTATGGGACTTAACTACGGGGTCATCAGTCCCTAAACTTACAAACTACTTATGAACTAGCTAACCCTAAGGACGGCACAAATATCCATGCCCGTAAGGGGATTCGAACACCCGACCGTAGTGACCGTGCAGACCGTGACGGCGCGCCGCAGTCCCCTCGGCCACCGCGGCCGGCTCAATTCAAGTTGTTGGTAATAGTTACTCCTAAGTATTTAGTTGAATTTACGGCCTGTAGGATTGACTGTTTATCGTGCAAAGGAAGTTTAACGAGTTTATTTTAGTGGTCATATGGATGACTTCACACTTCTCATTATTAAGGGTCAATTGCCACTTCTTGCACCGTGCAAAATCTAAATAATTTTGCAGTTGCTTTTGATCTTCTGGTGACTTTACTAACCTATAAGTGACAGCATCATCCGTGAACAGTCTAAGAGAGCTACTCAGATTGACCCCTAAGTTGTTTATAAAAATAAGGAACAGTTGAGGCCCTATAACACTTCCCTAGGGTACGCCAGATGTCACTTCTGTTCTACTCTATGGTTTACCGTCAGTTAAAAGGTACTGTGTCCTGTCTAACAGGAAATCCTGAATCCAGTCGCACACCTATGCCGACATTCCATTAGCACGAAGTTTGATTAGAAGACGCTTGAGAGGTACAGTGTCAAAAACTTTCTGGAATTCCACGTATACGGAATCTATTTGATATCCCTTGTCTATAGCACTATTGCTAGCTTGCTGTGTTTCACAAGAATGATACTTTCGGAATCCCTGTTGACTACGGGTCAATAGGTCGTTCGCTTCGAAATAGTACATAATATTTGAGGAATGTAATGTTCTAAAATCCTGCTGCAAACGGACGTCAATGATGTAGGCCTGTAATTTCTTGAATATTGGCGTAACCTGTGTAACTTTCGAGTCTTTGGGTACGGAATGTTCGCTGATCGAGCGGTTGTGTATGATAACTAGGTGTGGGCTATTACATCAGTATACTCTGAAAGGAAACTAACTGGTATACTGTCGGGACCGTGAGACTTAGTTAAGTGATTTAAGTTGCTTTAATACACCAGGGGTATCAACTGCTAAATAATGCATGCTGGTAGCTGCTCTTGATAGGAATTCTGGAGTATTTGCTTCGTCTTCTTTCGTGAGGAATTTCGGAAGGCTGTGTTAAAAAAATCTGATTTATCAGAACAATCACCAGTAGCATTACCGTTACTATCGTATAGTGAAGGAATTGACTGTGTTTTACTGCTAGTATACTTTACATAAGACCATTATTTCTTAGAATTCTCTACTAAATTATGTGACAGGGTTTTATTATGAAATATATTATAAACTTCTTACATTGAAGTTCGAGCTAAATTTCGAGTTTCTGTAAAATACTACCAACCTTGAGAATTTTGTGCCCGTTTAAATTTGGCATGCTTTTTTCTTTTCTTTTGCAAGAGTGATCTAACCTGTTTTGTGTACCAGGACGTGTCAGACCCCTCTTTTGTTAATTTCTGTAGATTCGGGTTTAGGAACTACGTTCCAGGACAAAGTGGCCATGTAAGAGTTTTAGCTTAGACCCTCTAGTTTGCTACTAGAGAAAATATGTTGTACATTTTCTCTTACATTATTAACCTAATTATATATAGTAATTTTATATCACTGTACGGTCTGAAGATGGTTCTGAGAAGCGAAATCGGTAGCCTATAGGCTAAACCAAGATATAATACATATTTCTTGACAGTAACTGCCGGATAATTATGAATTATAAATGTTTCAATACACTGCCATTTCAGGGCATTGAATTACAATCGATGACGAAGTTGAAACTTCGTGCCAGCCGGGTCTCAATCCATGATTTTCTGCTGTGTGCCATAGGTCGTCTTAACGCCTCAGTTATTGTTATTTATTTATTGTTCTTTGGGTAGATTTTTGTTTGTGAACGTTGGATCGTGGCTGTTCTATATTGTTCGTTCAGTTCTTGGGTCAGTGTTTTCTTACATATGGTGACCTCTGACAACGCCTCTCGTCTTGCCCAAATTTTCATCTTACCACGTACTACGCACTACTATCGGAACGTACGTATTTGTGACTCCACACAGATCGTCATTTGCACATTGGAGACATGCACACAATTATAGATATGGTGTCTGTGTTCTCGGTGGTTGGATTACGTCTGAAAACGACGTGTTGACATAGTGTTTAACTATTGCCTTAGCACCGCCATACTGGTCCTGCTATAGGTGGTTTTGGATTTCATTGCTGGACTCCCATACTACACTGGTCAAATCAATCAGGGTATCAGTTGAGATATCTAGGTTCTGAAGTCATCGTCAGAATGAAATAAAATAATTCGACGTCTTTGTGTCGGTTCTACAGAGTAAAGACAACAACATTATGGCAACCGAGATAGTGGTAATAACAGAAAGTTGCTACAGAGGTGGTTAGCGATAGCTGGTTGTTGTGTTTTTAAAGGGGATTAAACGACTGGGTTATCAGTCAACTCAATAGCTTGTTTAAGCCAAAAATGTTCAAATGGTTGTAAATCTATGGGACTTAACTATTGTAGTTATCAGTCCCTAGGCTTACAATTTGCTTAAACCAACTTAACGTAACCTAATGACATCACACACACACACACACACACACACACACACACACACACACACATATGCACGTAGGAAGATGTGAACATCCGACGGGTAGCAACGGCGCTCTCTGTAGCAGGGAACATCAGAAAGCTCGGCCATTCCTCCGCGGCTTGTGTTTTCTCTACCAAACGACCAAACGATTGACATAAGCACTTGTGTTCAGATAGTATAGTGAGCAGTTAGTGCAATGCAACAACAACGTGACTTGACGTGGAGAGCTGTAGGAAGGTTGAAAGCCAAACAGAGACAGGGGAAGGTGGCCGCAGCTACTGTATTCTCCCAAACTGTAATTTCCAGACGCGATTTCAGACAACAGTAACAGTTAGAACAATGCAAGTCCAAGGTCGTTCACGGATAACATCAGGAAGAGATGATCATTATCTACGGTTAACAGCCCGTCAAAAAGAAAGAGCCTCAATGCAAACTCAGCTGCAACGCCCTTCTCCAGGGAGCAACAGTCCGAAATTACCTTCGGGAATGTGGCTTCGACGCACGGACAGTATGGTGTGTATCCCATTAAAACCACGACACCGTTTAGCCCGCAGGAACTAGGCGGAGGAACATCTGGATTGGAGTCGTAATGAATGGTGCCGGGTTATGTTCACAGACGAGTCAAGATTTTCTGTTCAGGTGGACAATCGTCGTTCTTCATCTCGAGAAAACGGTGAACTCGGAACAACCCTTCTTGGAGACATCACCAAATCATGTTGGTGTGGGCAGGGAATTATCGACGTACGGACCTATATGTCGTTTAGAATGGCGCTTTGACTGCTCAGAGTTATAGAGACGAGATTCTTTGACCTTTTGCTGTGGCCTATGCTGGTGCCATTGGAGATGGGTTCGTTCTGGTGGACGATAACGTTCGTCCCCATTGAGCTGCACTGGCGGAGAACATACTTGAAGATGAGGGTTGTTGTTGTTATGGTCTTCAGTCCGGAGACTGGTTTGATGCAGCTCTCCACAATACCCTATACTGAGCAAGCCTTTTCATCTCCTCATAAGAACGACAACCCACATCCACTTGAATCAGTTTACTATGCGCGTCTCTTGGTCTCCCTCTGCGATTTTTACCCCACACACTTCCCTCCAATGCTAAATTTACGATTCCTCGATGTCTAAGAATGTGTCCTACCTTCTTTTAGTCAGGGTATGCCAAAAATTCCTTTTCTCGCCAATTCTGTTCAGTACCTCTTCATTAGTTATGCGATCTACCCACCTAATATTCAGCATTCTTCTGTAGCACCACATTTCAAAAGCCTCTATCCTCTTCCTGTCCGCACTGCTTATCGTCCATGTTTCACTCCCGTACAAGGCAACACTCCACACAAATGCCTTCAGAAAAGACTTCCTTACACTTAAATTTCTCTTTTTCAAAAATTCTTTTCTACCCATTGCCATTCTGCATTTTATATCCTCTGTACTGCGACCATCATTTGTTACTTTACTGCCAAAGTAACAAAACTCATCTACCTCCTTTATTACTTCGTTACCTAATCTAATTCCTTCAGCATCACCCGATTTTCTTACACTGCACTCCATTACCCTACCGCACTTAAACCAGATTAAGCATGTCTGGGATGCTTTGGGAGACATATTGCAGCCAGACCAGCGCCCCACAACGGTTGCAGGGCTGGATACTACATTCATACAAGAATGACCAAATATCCCTCTAGAGCTGATTGATAACGTCATACTGTCCATGCCACGCAGGTGTGCAACTGTACTGGCCGTCCTAGATGATAAAACACATTATTAGAGATCACTATTATGGTTGCCCCATGGTGCCTCGGTGTATGTAAACGCAATGTAAACCTCAAGTCTTGAGACAGCAAAATATCGTACTGTATCACACACAAATTGCAATTGTAACCATGAAACGTGTCCATAAAAAATATTTTTGTAAGAAAATGTCTAATATTGTGCCTCCTGTTTTGTGTCGAGTAACTTGCTTGCAAGAAAATGTTTAATGTTGCTTATACTGTATGTATCGATATGTGTACTTAACTTTATGAAGTTTTATCTTTGGCAAAGATCATGTATCACATAGCATTGTAGCTCGCGCAGACAGAGAGTGGAACTTGTGGTTTAGCTCGCTTAGAGAGCGGTTGAGTTGTGTGTATGGCTCCGATGTATAGCAGAGGCTGCTGTGCCAGCAAGTTGATTTGATTGTATTTGGAATATATATTGTATTTTTTATTACTATCACCACTGGAATGGAGGTAATTGCATTTTATGTCATTAGGAAAAAGTTGTATTATGTAGGTGATGT
Source organism: Locusta migratoria (assembly GCA_026315105.1). Classification (NCBI taxonomy): domain Eukaryota; kingdom Metazoa; phylum Arthropoda; class Insecta; order Orthoptera; family Acrididae; genus Locusta; species Locusta migratoria. Next base: position 188,740,195 of record CM048750.1, on the reverse strand, counting down.
AATAGTGATTATTAATAATAAGTAACAAAGTTGACCTTTCTTTCCTGTTTCATTTACGTAGTTAGAAGATTAACCTACTTCCTTCATTTGATAATTAGTTATTTGTGGATTTAAAGTGCAGTATTTATTTTGTAATCTTGTTGAACAGATTTCGTATTGGTGCCATAATAAATGATTGTGATGCAACACTACAGTTAATTGATTATGATACTAAATTTCAATAATCAGGTACTGATCTGCATCAAATTCTCGCAGTCAAACATTAAGAAAGTGGTTTGTGGTTTTTTAGTATCTTTCTCGCAGTCAAATATTTTGAGTATAGTCAGTGTCTGTTTCATATGGTGACTTGCCACAGTTGTTTTGTTAAAAGATCCGTTGCGCACATAATCAGTTTAATGCACTGTTTCTTATTTAATAGTATATACGTCAATATCAGGGCCATAATTAAACCAAATTGTTAATGAACAATTTGTTGTCTGATTTAACGATAGGTTCAACATCATACAACATACACACAGCTTTTAACCAGTATCTGAATAAAATACTTTACCATGTGTATTTTTTGTATATCATCTCACCTGATCCCAGAATTGTTCTGAGCAGTGCTTTTATTGCCAGCATTCTCACATGTTCTGCGTAACATCTCTGAACTGTTGGAACCCGTGGTCCTCCCAAATCTTTAGAGTTTGATTACAGCCACATGTTTGGCATACAGTGTTCAGGACTCCTTCAACATCTTCGAACTGCAGTGTTGCGTTGGTCTGTCTGTTCTTCCGATGTCTTGCCTGTCGGAAAAGTCCGGTCGGTAATTGCGGAACGACTGTTGGCGCACCAGATCAACTTTACCAATATGTGGAAGCAGCGTGGACTGCTATACCCCATCTACAGAGTCTTTCTGATTAAATACCAAGGTGTTACAGCCATAAATGGTGAAAAAACGCAGTACTGTATTTTCGAAATGTTATCTTTGTACAGTGTGTTAACTCCCTATAAATTGTCTGTGACATTTCCGGTCCTTCTTCGTGTGGAATTTTCGATGACCAGCAGTGCACATAACCTTTCGTTGTGTTTACACGAACGATATTATCGTTGAATCGTGCAATCCATCTGACTTCGGCTTGGTCCATGAGTCGTGGTACTAGGGAATTGCAATGAAACATTAATTAGATAACGATATTTCGTTTTCACAGAAAACTACAGAACCGTAAGTTTAATAAGTCATGGTTGCAAAATATTAACACGAATTTTATACAGAAGGATGGAAAAGCTGGTAGAACCAGACCTCGGGGAAGATCAGTTTGGGTTCAGGAGAAATGTAGGAACACGGGAGGCAATACTCACTTTACTTATCCTAGAAGATAGATTAAGAAAAGGCAACCCTACATTTCTCGCTTTTATAGATTTGGAGAAGGCTTTTGATAATGTTGATTGGAATAAACTCTTTCAAGTTCTGAAGCAAGCAGTGGTAAAATATAGGGAACGTATGGTTATTTACAACTTGTACAAAAACCAGACAGCGGTTGTCAGAGTTGAAGGGCATGAAAGGGATGCAGTGGTTGGAAAGGGAGTCAGACAGGATTGTAGCCTTTCTCCAATGTTATTCAATTTGTACACTGAGCATGCTATAAAGGAAAGCAAGGAGAAATTTGGAGAAGGAATTAAATTTCAGGGTGAAGAATTAAAAAAATTGCGTTTTGCCGAGGACATAGTTATTCTGTCAGAGACAGCAAGGAACCTGGAAGAGCAGTGAATGGAATGGACAGTGTGCTGAAAGGTGCATATAAGATGAACATTAACAAGAGCAAGACTAGGGTAATGGAGTGCAGTGTAAGAGAATCAGGTGATGCTGATGGAATTAGATTAGGTAATGAATCAATAAAGGAGGTAGATGAGTGTTGTTACTTGGGCAGTAAAATAACAAATGATGGTCGCAGTACAGAGGATATAAAACACAGAATGGCAATGGGTAGAAAAGCGTTCTTGAAAAAGAGAAATTTTTAACACCGAATATTGATTAAGCCTGAAGGCATTTGTATGGAGTGTTGCCTTGTATGGGAGTGAGACATGGACGATAAACAGTGCGGACAGGAAGAGGATTGAGGCTTTTGAAATGTGGTGCTACAGAAGAATGCTGAAGATCAGATGGGAGGATCGCGTAACTAAGGAGGAGGTACTGAACAGAATTGGGGAGAAAAGGAATTTTTGGTATACCTTGACTAAAAGAAGGGATATATTGGTAGGGCACATTCTCAGACATCAAGGAATTGTGAATTTAGCATTGGAGGGAAGTGTGTGGGGTAAAAGTCGCAGAGGGAGACCAAGAGACGCGTATAGAAAGCAGATTCAAGTGGATGTTGGTTGCCGTTCTTATGAGGAGATGAAAAGGCTTGCTCAGGACAGAGTAGGGTGGGGAGCTGCATCAAACCAGTCTCCGGACTGAAGACCATAACGACAACAACATCTCATCTGATCCCAGAACTGTTCTGAGCATGCTCACATGTTCTGCGTAACATCTCTGAACTGTTGGAACCCGTGGTCCTCCCAAATCTTTTAGAGTTTGATTACAGCCACATGTGGCATACAGTGTTCAGGACTCCTTCAACATCTTCGGACTGTAGTATTGCGTTGGTCTGCCTGTTCTTCCGATGTCTTGCCTGTCGCAAATGTCCGGTGCGGAATCATGCAATCATGCAATCCATCTGACTTCGGCTTGGTCCACGAGTCGTGGTACTGGGGAATTGCAATGAAATATTAATTAGGTAACGATATTTCGTATTTTTTTTCGTAACTACGTTGCCTTACCTGACTCTCCTGCTGAAAAGAAGGCCCTTGTTTCCGGTAATGAGACTGGTCTTTGTATGAGCCAAGCCTCCCCGGCTGGGGAGCCCGGCTGCGCAGGTCGCCAATCGCTGCGGCCGCCTTCTTATTGGCGACTGGCGGCCGATGAATTAATGTATGAACGGGAATGCGAGCCGCCAGTCGCCAGCCGCCAGCCGCTACAAATTGGGGCTTGTTCTGCGACCGCGGCTGAATAATGGGCCGCTGCCCTGTTCCGTGTTTCGTGCCTTTAGTCCCGTCGCACGACACTGAAAATGATCCCAAGCAGTTCTCTACAACAGGAATGTGACTGTAAAGTGAATGGCGACAGTTTTGTTTCAAGAACAACACTTTCTTCTATGACAAAAACTCTTGGGGTCGAAACGTTGGATGGTCAGACCGGTACTTGCAGACACATTCTAAATAAGCTTAACCGTCCTCTACTCTCAGACAAGTCTGCACAATACAAATCACTTGCATAAAAATGAGGTTTTTTTTTTTTTTTTTTTTGTAATACGTTTTATTCAATTCTGGACTCAACATATCACTTGTTATTGAGGGACACTAAAAAGGTAAGGTAAAGTCAACAGTCCGAAGATTGGTTTGAACACCACAGTGCTTTACTTGCCATGGTCCTGTTTGGAGGTGGTATGCCGTTGCCTTCCTCCGACCTTCGAACTGACTTACCCAGCCAGGGGGGGACCTACAGTTAAACGTGAGTTCCGAACCACGGTGCTACTCGATATTTTTCACACGAGCAGTACTGCCAGAGGTGAAAGAAGTGGAAAGTGACAGATAAAAATCCTAGGACCTGGCGAGGATCGAACCCGCGACATTCAGATTTTTAGTCTAGCACTCTACCACTGTGCAACCAAGGCGCACGCTAGCATTTTTAAAGCTGTCTAATGTTAAGTTCCGATATAAGAGACGGTTCTGACGTCAACCAATACTGTATGTAATGTTATGAAACCATGTATGTATAGATTAGATTAGTTATTCGTTCCGTAGATTCATGTTAAGGGGATCCTCGTGGATGTAGAACATGTCAAGAAACAAAATTCACAAGTTGAATAATAGATAATACTAATAATATAAATGCAGATACATACACTTATAAATACAGATAAATTTTTAAAGTTTTATTTATTTATTTATTTATTTATTGCTGATAATATAATAATACTAATATAGTTTGAGGGCATGCATCGTTTGGTACAATTTAGAAATTCACTGATGGAGTAGAGGGAGTTGGTCACTAGAAAGTCTTTTAGGTTCCTCTTAAACTGATCTTTATTTGTAGCTGAATTTTTTATACTTGATGGTAAATTATTGAAAATGTGTGTTCCTGAGTAGTGGGCCCCTGTTTGAACTAAAGTAAGTGCTTTTAAGTCCTAGTGTAGATCATTTTTATTCCTCGTATTGTATATATCAACTGAGCTGTTCGTTGGGAAATACCCAGTTCTTTGAAGAGGCTTCTACAAGACGTCCGTGAATTTATTCCACAAATAATACGCATTACACATTTTTGGACTCTGAATACTTTTGACTGACTTGAAGAGTTACCCCTAAATATTATACCATATGACATTAGGGAATGAAAGTAAGCAAAGTATGCAAGCTTTCTTATTTTTATGTCTCCTATGTCTGACAACACTCGTATTGAAAATACAGATTTGTTGAATCGTTTCTGCAGTTCTGTGGTGTGCTCCTCCCAACTAAATTTATTGTCAAGCTGTAATCCCAGGAATTTAATACTGTCAACCTCTTCTATCTGTTCTTCTTCATACTTAATGCATATGCTGTCAGGAAATCTCGACTGATGACCACGTAGTCTAGTCCCCTCTAAACAACAACAACAGGAAATCTCTTACATTTTCTGAACTGCATGTAGTGATGTTATGAGGGGCAGTGAATCGGAGTGGGAAATTAGTGAACAGAGTAGCATTATAAGATTAAACGACTTATTTGTAGAACAGTATCTTATACTAGGAATAAACCGAATGAGATAGCATTGGTGGCGCAGTGATAACACACTTGACTCGCATTCGGAACGAAGGTGGCTCAAATCCACCTCCGACCATCCAGATTTAGGTTTTCCGTGATTTCCCTAGATCACTCCAGGCAAATTTTGGGATGGTTTCTTTGAAAGGGCATGGCCGATTTCCTTCCACATCCTTACCCAAACACTCCGAGCGTAAGCTCGGTCTCTAACGACCACACTGTCGACGGGACGTTAAACTCCAAGCTTCCTTCCTTCCTTTATTGAGTGAAGCTGTCAGATAGCATTGTTTTGTGCAAAGTGGCCTTGTATTCTGGACAGTGAGGGGGGTATTTCTCCATTCAACCATCGTTATTTCCTTTTTTTTTTTTTTTTGTGCTTCTCCTAAATTAGCGTAGTGTAACTATACACCCAGCATTTCATGGAACTAACATCACTACATAATGCTCATCATCTAGGCCGTGCCCCGTCGTTTTATCTCAGAACGCAACAGCGGTACTAAAACGGGATTTCTAATGGCGAAGTAATTACTGCTGTGTGTGTGTAGTAAGATGGGATAGTACGAGAATGTTTATTTTTCGGAAAAAAGTCGACTGAGACCATTCTGTTTTGCTCGGCAAACAATAAGAGAAGACTCCGCGTAAGCCGAGTGCCACCAGTCAGCACACGGTTATGCCTGTGTCATGCGGTCTCAGAGCTCCAACGTTGAATGACTCGTAACTGTGGCCGTGTCAGCTCCTACGCTCTCAGAGAGTATTAATAGCTTCCAACCTCCCATGTGCTGCGGAGCCAAGGAATGAGAGACGCTACACTATTTGCAACTAATTTTTTTCACCAAAAGCTTCTGATGATAGAACCTACAGCCGCCAATAGGGCTATTGTAAATACGTGTATATAGCATTACTTACTGTCGGGACTGATGGTCTTGGAGTAAAGCACGCACCTGTAAACCGAAAGGTAGCGAGTTCGAAACCTGGTCGTACTTCTGATTTTTTCAGTCTGCGTTTTAACCCATCTTTCACCTCTCAACAATGCGAGGAGTCGCCAGAAACGACACATGGTTCTGATTCCACGTCAAGCTGTAGGTCCCCTTTCCCCGGTTGGATAACTGGGTTAAGCAAGGGACACGCAAGTCGCCGAAGTGGCGTCAAATTGAAAGACTTGCACCAGACCAATGAGCCACACGAAATTATTATCAGCACTACTTACTACCGAAAAGTTCCACCTTCCACAATTTGGAACAATTACATAACCAGCTGAAAAATGCTCCTGTCGGAGGACAATAAAGGAAAAGATGGCCCTCTTTAAAAGACTCCTACAGAAAACTAAACAATCAACTGTGTCAGTCTTCATTCTGACTTCGATCCTAGAAATTTTGGCACGCGAAATATTCGCAGCTTTTTGTGCAGGACAATAGCAGAAAGTGATGCTGCGAGAGAGACATTAAAATGAATGGAGGTAGTAGAAGTGGAATGAGAAAGAGGTGAATGGAAACCATACACAAGCTTTGGGGGAGATCATCATCATCGGCATATTTAACCAGAAAAATTCCACCTTCCTCGCCAAAAATTTTGGCACGCGAACGCATTCGCGCTCTTTCAACACAGAACATGCGAAAGCATTTCTTCCGTCTCCCAATGTAACAAAATTTTATTCTCAACATCTCCCTTTCATAGCCACTGTGTACATATGCCTCTCTGCTAGTGATTCCTTTTTCTCACACTGACCCTTTCTCTCATTGCCACTGTCTTCACTTTAAAACGTGGCTACAGGGGCTGGAGGAAAGTTGACAATTTTTTTCTTATTAAAGTTTGCTGATCTTAATGATTCATCCCCAGAGCTTATGTATGGTCTCGACTCATCACTTTCTTATTTAACTGTTTCCTCCCTGTTCCTCACTGCTAGATTCCTTCCGTTTACTTTTTATATTTGCAATGTCTCTCTCACCGTCACTTTCTACTATCTACTATTCTCTTCCAGCACAAAAAGTCCGAATGTTTTCGTATTCCAAAATATTTTGTTAGGAAGTCGCAATTAGGACTGACGCAGCCGGTTGGGACCTCTTCTGTCGCAGGCTTTTCAACAGGAAAATATTGGCCGTTTCTCAACTGATTCCAGCAGGATCATTTTTCAACTGGTTCTATTCTTTTCCGTGTTACTGCAATATGTGCTGCTTCTGAAAGACAAATGCTATAAATATGTAAAGATTTTACGCTTTCTGTGCGTCGACACATGTATGCACAGGGTATGAAGAAAACAAAAATAATCGTAAAATAACGTTTATCGGGAGAAGATATCACACTGTACTATGTTCAAAAACAAATTTTTTCACTGAATAGTTTTCTTGAAATGGAATAATAACAATTTTCTAACTATCCCCAAATCCATTTGGAATAGACAAAGCGTGAGTATATGGACACACGATATAAAACCAATAATTCGAGAGATATTGTAGTGCTCTCAGTTTTAAATAAAATTTATATATATCTTCTGATTTTATTCCTTGCTATCTATGAGCTAAAATCAACCATAGTCAAAGTCTACGCAATATCTTTCTAGCTCTGTAAACACTTAAAATTATGATCCAATACTTTACGTTATTCGATGTTGTACAGAAACTAACGAATAACGAAAATAAAATAAAATCTTAACCAGCTAAAGCTAAACTAGCAGACTGCACGCCGTGAATATTTTTTTTTTTTTACTTTTTTGTTAAGTAGATTTATTTAACCAGATACTAAATTTTAGAGCGCGGGGAAGTCGTCTCTCACTTCAGTCGCCACTTTCAGTGCCTAAAAGTCATGGTTTCTGGGAGTATCTTAATGAAGGATAAGAATGTTCGAAAACGGGAAAATGGAGTTTCTGGTATGTGTACAGTTTATATGGCTAAAATTTAAGCCATTTACAATGTCTGTATGCCGTTTAGATATTTGCACGCATTTTCAATTTTGAGCGTAAGCACGGGAACTTTCAACCTCTGAATTTAGGTAATGGATAAAAAAATAAAAAAAGTTAAACACCTAAGTTGAGAATATAATCATTTGATCATATGGTAAAAATATCGACGATTTTTAATGAGCAAAAGTCCATAGTGGGCGTCCTCACAATTCGACTTTTTCTCCCAAAAAATCACGGTTTTTCGTGTTTTTCTCGGGAATCGCCCATGAAGCAATTTCGCTTTTACAAGCCGTATAAAGCCCATCGTAGACCACAAATAATGTACAAAAACCAATCGATTTTCTCAATTTGGCTCCGCTGCAGGAAGTGTGAAATGTTTAAATTTTAATCCTTTACTGTAATATGCTAGTTCTTCTGTGAGGTATAAAAATGATCAAAAGGGCAAGGGATAAATGAAACACAGTATCCCTTATGTCTGTAATCAATAGAACCTTAGACATATGCCTCAGAAGAATCAGAATTTCGTACGCGCCGTTTTCCAATATGTTGATACGGTACAATGTAGTACTCCGTATGAATGTTTTTGTGTGTTCGCACCCGCCACCGCACAGCCTAACGTAGGTAAGCTGTGTCTGCCTACGGTGCCCTCACTCACGCTGACTGCTCGCTGATCAGCAATCCGGCACGTTCGCCGTGACAACACTGCGCCTGTCTCGGGCCGTCAGCACCCGAAATCGCCCTCCCGGAAGGCGCCCCTGTGAGATCATGTGCCAGTCGCATCGAGTGGTCCATCCTTACATGTCATAAGATTACGCTCCCCCACCCTCCTCTCCACCATGCAGGCACCAGGCCAAAGAAGCGAATACCAACCCCTCCCATGCAGTCGAACACAGCCGAGCTCAACAACCATTGGTTTGTTACATATTAATAAAAGAACAACAAACAATTATCTGTGTCAGCCACTCTTTTTTTTAGTAACCCCACGATACGTTTCAAGACTTTACACAGTCATCTTCAAGTGGAACAGTGTTTTTGGTTACATTACTGGTACCTGGACGTAGCTCGTTTTTTGTGTCTTCGTTTTGGTACATAAACGATAACAGACACTTGTTATTGTAATATGCCCCAACGTTTTCAGTATTAAGTAGTGACAGAGTTAGTTACAATTTGTTCCAATGACCAAAACCGTTAAATACATTAAACATATACACTTCCCTTACATTTGCACGTTAGTTCACGCATCTTAAAACTTATAACCCGCACCCTTAACTTATTTGTTGTATGATAATCACTTCATCAATCTATCCCCATTAAATTTTCAAGCCATAGACACAATGACAAATTCTTTATATTGACAGATGCCCTGACAGTGACATTCTAAGCATCTTACTACTGTGTCAGCTGGTAGTTCTGAAACATTCCGCCTATGGGGCCACTTATCATTGTACTTTTAGACTACTGAATTTTAATCTGCTAAGCTACTGATTTGTCAGTCACCTGCTCCTCTCTTTATGCTTTTCTTCAACTACTTTGAATATTACTATTTTCCCATAGCCTTTTTTTCTCCCTTATTTATCGTTACTCTTTTACTATAAGCCTCATCCATATACGCTTTGTTAGCAGCTGATTGTTATTCATACCATAATCTTTGCACTTAGCGTTGATTCCACCACTAGCATGTTTATTTATTAAGCAACAGTACAAAAATGTAAGTGTTAATTTTACCCCGTTATATGAACTTATCTTTATTACAATCTATTTGGTTCGAAACTGCTTAAAATTTCTGTAATCGACTTTTATACGTTATATAGCCTTATTGTATACCAATGCACTTGTTTGTATAGAGACCAGAAGAAGGGCACTCAAGCGCCCGAAACCGGTAGTTAAAGTTAAGAAATAAATAAATAAATAAATAACCACAAGCAACTGGTTGCTGCATTTTAATAATTTATTTCCCTTAAAATCATTTAATGGACATGAACGAATATATGAACGAAAAAAAAATTGAATGTAAAGATGCCTCTGCCTTGTCTCAGAGATCATGTATTACTAACAACACCTGTGGACCATTTAAATTGTTTTATTCTTAACAACGACTTTTTCAGATATAAATATTGCAAACACATAATGTTAGGCACAAATAGAAATAAAAGTAACAAAATTACAGACAAAAACTTGGTTCCTGAAGAGGGACAGCATCCTTTTCAGTAGTTACAGGAGCAACACTTTGGTTGATTGACTGATCTGGCCTTGTAACATCATCTACAATGGCTTTGACATGCAGTTACTGCGAATGGCTGTAAACAACAAGAAACTAGAGTCGTTACTTTTCCCGAAGACAAGCATCTTTACTGTAGACAGTGTAGCGTGAAGAGCTCAGGTAGCACAGAATGTTATTCTGTGCTCGCTGGGAGAGCTGCATCAAACCAGTCTGCGGACTGAAAACCACAGTAACCACAAACTTTTGGGATTATAAGCTAAGGAGGTTCAAATACAGTCGATGGAACGTAAGAGATTTTAGGATTTGAGAATTATCAATTGTATTAACAATAAGTTACAGGAGAATGGGGCACTGACTATTAAAGCAGATAAGGGTAATACCTTGCTTGTGATAAAGGAAGAGGGGGAAGGTGTTGCAGTATTTTTGTGAGAATAATATTTTAGAGGAGAGTACAGATCCTACGAGGTTCTTCCAGACAGCGCTGTAAAAACGAGCTTCCCCATGAGAAAAATAAATTGCTAAATACGAATCCGAAACTACCCCCTATGAAATCTCTGATTAAGTTACAGAAGGAGAACAAAGGTATGCATACTATTCTGAATGGTAGAAATGCTCCATTAGCAGTTTTAAATAGATTTTATATAAGAAATTAAAGAGTGTGGACAGGTTTCCAGTTAATTACAGTGTTGCAACTAGTGTGGTCTTGGCTAATGAAATTAAGGGACTTGACATTTCAGAGGACATGATTTTAGCATCTTTTGACATAAAGAATATGTACACAACTGTACCGATTCCAACACTATATAAATCATCAAGGACAATTTAGTGCATAATGGGAAGTGGTGAAATGATTAATAATTTTTTTTCTTTTTAGGTATTTTGGAGTTTGCTTTAAGTTAATTATTTTGAATTTGATGGTAAGGTTTATCAGAAAAGGCATGGCCTTGCAATGGGCCATTGTCTTTCTGGACTGCTCGCAGATGTATTCATAAATAATGTCGAGATGAATGTTGTTTTTGGAGATAGTTTGAAAGTGACGCATAAAATTATTGTCCACAAGAGATATGTGGATGATATCTTTCTGATACTTAAGGGAGGGGATGCAGATTTGGAAGCTATTCAACAAGTGTTTAATCAGCAACATGATAGTATAAAGTTTACGATAGAAAAAGAAGTAGATAAAAGTATAAACTTTTTGCATCTAACAGTTGTCAGGAAAGAAGGTGAAATAGGAATCTTTATATTCCGTAAAGCGACGCATTCGGATGCGATTATAAGGTCAGATTCTAACCATCCTCCGCAGTAAAAAGAGGCGTTTTTTCACGCAGTGGCGGCACGTCTTTGCAAACTGCCGCTCGAGGATGCAGAGATTGAACGGGAGCTAAGAATCCCTAGACAGTTGCTGAAGCCAATGGTTTTAAAGTTGACACTGTTGAAAGCATTTTCCATAAACTTAAGTTTAATAAAACTAAAAGGGAAGATAGTAAATTTCTCTGTTTAAAGTAGTATGGCCCACTCACTGATAAATTGGCATCTGCTTTCCCTAAAAACTATAATGCAGTGTTTCAGACGACGGGTGTGTATAAGTTGAAATGAGGGACTTGTGACAGTTTTATATCGGACAGACCGGGCGTAATTTTATAACTAGGTTTAAGGAACATGTGGGCACCAATAATAAGTCTGCTTTTGAACAACATTTGGGTGCAACAAAATATGTAGTTGGTAGTATTGAGTAATATTTGAAAATTTTACATGTTGCCTCTAAGGGCTAAAATTGAACATTTTGGAGGAGGTGGTAATTTATAAGAGCAAAATCAAGGAACTTGATAAAATATTGAATGAGCAGTCAGATTGTACAATTTTTATTTTGTCATTAAAAAATTTAAAAAAATGTTCAGTCTCTGTTGCAATATTTTATTATCCAATAACGCGTTTCGCGCTGTTAGCGCATCGTCAGATTGGGCGGAGATGGAGCCACAGAGCTATCTATAGCTGTGTAGAAGGAATCTTAACATTTCTTGTCATTGGGCGCCATAGCAGCAGAGGAGTCGCTGTCGCGGCAGGTCCACGTTTACAACTTATTTTGTCCTTTTTATAAGTGAATTTTAGTAGTAGCCTGTACACAGTGTGTTGCGTTTTAGTAATACCTTTTCTTTTAATCATTTTAGTATGGGATTATGATTCCATAGGCGTAGAAATGGCCTTTTAGTTGCTTCTACTGCTCGTTAAGCAGCTTTATGTAGTCAATACGTTTTGTGACTGAGCCCTCGTGAATGTAATTGCAATGTGTTACATATGTAACACATGCTGTTTCGAGTGTAAAATGTTTTACGCATGACAAGTGTTACAATAAATGGGAGTAAAATTATTAGTGAGATCAGTGGTAAACGATTTTTATTAAAATTTTAATGATTTGTAATTACTGTGGGTGACAGCACGGAGTGGCATGATGCCACGTTCGCCTTCAGTTATTTTAGGATCAGTTGGCTCTAAAGTTGTACATTATTACATGCTTGTTTAATTTGTTTGAGACTGGTGATCTCTATTATCTTTGTAATATCGGGGTTGTACTTACTATTATATGTGGGGCCTGAATGGTGCGAGACGCTATTTTTCTAACGAGATCTATCGAGGCTACCAAGCAATTCATGTAGCGTGGAGCGTGGAGTGTCAGTCTTCAACGGACTATTAAATGAATGACAACATATGGTCACTGAAATTAGTCAGTTTAACTTGTGTCAAATATGTACTGTGCTTGCTAACTAGAAATGAACCAGTGTATGTAACATTTATTATGAAGTATGTAACATCATACGTAATGTGTATTGTGATCGAAATTATTATGTAACAAAATTTTATATTCACTTTGATAATGTTGATTATGTCAATGTTCTGACTTCTGGTACATTTCTTGTAGGCTTATGGTTTGAATATGGACAGTATGGTGCGAAACTAGTCATCAAATAAATGGTTAATGCAACTTCGGCGGAAATTTTGAAGAATAAAAAGGTTTTAAAAAGTTGCTGGGTCCGCCTCCTTCATTATGTTTCATTTTCATAAAATAATAAACAACACTAATGAATTCTCGGTATTCAGAAAACCAACCACCATGAGTACCACTATCGAACATTTAAATCATCCGGTGACACACAAACAGGCAAGCTTCAGAGTCTTGCTCAACGGACTAAAAAGAACACCCATAACCAAACTAAACTACACACAGGAACTGAAACCAGTAAAAGAAATAACATTGAAAAATGGTTACGACCCACATATAATACACAGGCTAAACGAACAAATATGCCAAAAGAAAAGTAAAGAATAGGCCTCATTCACAAGAGAACCACACAATAGCGAAGACCACAAACCACCGACAAGGACCACATGCAAGACACAACAGCACAACACACAAACGGAATTGAGTGGTACATACTCACCGACAACAAAAAAATAGTTTATAGGCAGGCAACATATTAAAGAAACAGGGATTCCAAATAGGACATAGGACAGACAACACAATACTGATAAAACTCAGAACACAACCAGACAAATTCAATAGATCAGGCACCTATGAACTCACATGCAACACATGTCAATCAGTATACGTAGGACTAACTTTAATAAATATGAAAACCAGATATTCTGAAGACTTCAGTGTACATTTCCCGACCATCTAATAGCAACTACCACTCAATCAAAATCGAAACCGACTTAAAAATATTAAAATCAGGCCACAGCCTATACCATAAACTAATAATAGAAGAAAATTACCTCATACAAAAAGCAATAGCAGAAGGAAAATTTAGTTAGTAATGAATAATTTAACACATTGAAGGAGCTATAGAGAAATGATAGCATCGACAGTTAAATCGTACACACACACACACACACACACACACACACCTGCACACACTTGGCTGAAAATGACAAGGCGCAGTCAATTGGTAATGCTGGAATTCAAAAAGGTTTTGACCCATCCTTAGCAGGCATACGTTTTGTCAGGTGCTAGAAGTATGTTTATTTTATTTATTTATTTTATATATAAATTATTATTATTATTATTATTATTATTATTATTATTTTTTTTTTTTTTTTTTTTTTTTTTTTTTTTTTTTTTTTTTTTTTTTTTTGCGGTATGGCACCCATTTTTCTCTGAGCAAGCCAGTCCATTACAGGGATGTTTTTGTCGTGCAATCTTCTCCTCTTTCATTTATCATTTTTTTTCCCTTCTGTTTATATTAAACTTAATTTAAATGTGTTAAACATCTATCTCCATGTAAATATCTCTTGTCATTATTAGTATTACTGTGATTTTTGTGTTGTTATTATTATCATTATTAGTAGTAGTATTAGCATATATTGTTATTATTAATATTATTAATCCTTTGTTTTTAAATCCTTTGTTTATGTTGTTCCTGGTCAGATGTAAGAGAGGGCCCTATGGTCCTAATCTGGTCGGGTTAAATAAGCAAATAAATAAATAAATAAAATAAACCACTCCAACACAGGCCGTGCATTATAAACAGGTGCTCCATTGTGTTAAAAGATGCAATCCCCATCAAGGAATTGCTCTTCAACAGTGGTAAGCAAGAAGGTGCTAAAAATATCGGAGCAGGCCTGGGCTGTGTTTGTGGTACGCAAAACAACAATGGGAGCAAACCCCCTCCATGAGAAACACGACCACACCATTACACCACCGCCTCCTAATTTTACTATTGCCACTAGACACGCTGGCACATAACGTTCACACTCTGCCATCGGATCACCACATTGTGTACCATGATATGTCACTTCACACGAAGTTGTTCCACTGTTCAATCATCCAATGTTCACGCGCCATACGGCAAGCGATGCGTCGTTATGCATTAACCTGCTTGATGAGCGATTGTGGGCAGCTTAACCATGAAATCCAAGTTTTAACACCTCCCACCTAACTGACATGGTATTTGGAGTGGATCCTAAAGGCTAGTTTACACGACGACACTACGTTTCATGAAACTGCGCTACTGGCCAATGCGCATGCGCGGCAGGCGTTCGCGCAACTCGTTGACGAAACTAGTTTCGGCACGTTCCAACTTTGGCGAAACTGATTGCGCGTGTTTTTAGGTTAGGTTATGACCAATACAGAACAAAATACAACATACAGGGGGAATCGGGAGAAATAATTCGGTTTTTGAACATATATGCGTTGCGTAGGTGTTTGTGCGATTGTAACCGCGTGTTAGTGCTTCTCTGGCAATTATTTGTGAAATTAAATATTGATGGGTTGACGATTAGTGAATTGCAGACTACAATACATGCAATTCGAAATACCTATACAAACGAAGTATGGCAATTGTGGATTGCGGAACACGGTACAAGTACTGCATTGACGAATATCTACTTTACAAGAAACGTAATGCAATTTGTAATTTCAGTTCTGGTAACAATGCTTCATGCATAACGGTAACTTGTTTCTTTATTGAATTACTAACTCTGTTTAAAAGGAATGTTAACTGCTCTGGTGACATTCTAAGTTGATTAAAATAACTTCTAGGGTCTTCAATTACAATTTCTGTCAGCAAGGTCGCTGAGCAACAGAGCTGACGTCTTTTTTTAATCCATTCACGAACCCACACACGTTTCTTATTCTTTTTGTGATTAGTCTTATGCAGCGACGTCACACAGACAAGCAACAGATTCTCCACAACTCGTACAGCTACCAAAATTTTTATTTTACGGCGACTACGGCACTCACAAAACAACGAAACTGAAGTGTATGGTATTGGCGCCGTGTCTACAGCTATACACGAAACTACTTGCGTGCAATTCATTTCATGCAACGAGTTTTGCAACCTAGTGTCGTCGTGTAGACTAGCCTTAAGGCAGTGTGGAATTCCAGTATGATGCTCTGGATAGATGCCTGCCTATTACACCGTACGTCCCTTTTCAACTGTCGGCGGTCTCAGTCAACAGACGAGGGCGGCCTGTATGATTTCGTGCTGTACTTGTTCCTTAACGTTTCCACTTTACTATTTCATCAGAAACAGTGAACCTAGGAATGTTTAGGTGTGGAAATCTCGCGTACAGGCTTCTAATACACCGAGTCACCAACCACGTTCGAAGTCCGTGAGTTCTGCGGAGCGCCCCATTCTCCTCTCTCACGATGTCTAAAGACTACTGACGTCGCTGATTTGGAGTACATGGCACCAGGTGGCAGCACGATGCACCTAATATGAAAAGTGTTTGTTTTTAGGGTGTCCGGATACTTTTGATCACATAGTGTAAGTAGCGGACAATACAAGCTGATGATCAAAATATCCCTGCTGAGCAAATTAACGTTTTCACACTCGAAACAGCGTGTTAACTCAGCATAAAGTTCACACAGAATTAAAACTATGGCAATAACAAAAAATTAGACATACTACTTTTAAGCCTAATATTTACACGTAGGCTAGCAGTAAAATAATGTATTTTGATTTTCACAGTTATAAATAAAGAGTAAAAAAACTGATGATGATGCAGATGTGCCGAAACATGTTCGGGTGAAAAGTAAAAACAGTGTTTTGCGTATTACGTAGATCTCATACCCAGAACATATGTTGCAACACTTGACTAAACTGGATTCTGCAAATTTACTGTGATGAATATCGAAATAAAATTACACTTCATCGAGCGAAGATATCCGTATGTAAGATGTAAAAAAAAATCAATCGGATGTTAAATTTCAGAGCGGCCTGAACGCCGTCTTTCACCACAACATGCACTTTCGTTAGCCAAGAATCACGATTTTTCGGTTGTATCTAGATAATGGACAAAGATTTTCGAAAACTGAAAAACTGGCGTTACTAAACAAATGTCTACGGGATATGTAATAAAAATACGAATAACTTGCTTTGTTGCGACTCTCTGTATAATAACTGCTAAAATCGGGTTTTTGTGATTTTGTGGGAAAGTACATTACGTTTGAACCTTTGCACCTCGGTAACGGAATTAAACATATTGACAAAATGTTATATATATATATATATATATATATATATATATATATATATATATATATATATATATGGTAAAAATTTGGACGATTTGTAATGAATACAAAATATCTAAATGACAATAGCCATAATTTATGGTGTACCTGAAGGTGTTGTCATCTAATGATTATAGTAGGATACAAAGTTTCTAATTGGTGTTAGGCATGGCAGCAGCTATCAGTAAATATTTCAAAAAAAGCAAGGTGAGATGAGTAGGAAAATATCCCACAGTGTTCGAATACCACTTAGGTAGCGTGCAGCTTGACATAGTCACATCGTTTAAATATCTAGGGGAAGTCCCGAGGAATAGCTGCGTGTTCTAAGGCATCCTATTACGGACTGGACGGTCGTCCGCGTCGGAGGTTCGAGTCCTCCTTCCGGCAAGTGAGTGCGTTGTCCTTAGTGTAAGCTATTTTAACTAGTTTGTAAGTCTGAGGACTGATAACCAAATCAGTTTCGTCAAAAATGTTTACAAACATTAGAACATTGCGAAATTTGGCATATTTATCATTTAAGAGTGTTTGTAGGAAAGTTCTCATTATATATTTTGTTTGTTTGATTGATTTTGTGTGTGTGTGTGTGTGTGTGTGTGTGTGTGTTGTGCGTGCGTGCGTGTAAGTCGTCTTGACGTATTGATAGGCTGTGTTTGAAATCTGCTGTTCATAACCTCTGACAGTCGATGGTGTGATACAGGGTGTCCAGAAAAGGGCTCCCTGATTTCAAAATTAAATATCTCGAAAACAAAGATCGATAGAGGAAAGCAGTAAACGGTATGTTTATTGTGAAAGCTGTAAGAAGTTTATACACCAGTTTGAAATAATAGTTACAAGAGCTGCTACCAGATGGCGCTGTACGCTGTACGGCTCATATCAGCATACATAAGTGAAATAATCGTATGAAAACACTCTTTGCAAACAATCACATCACAATGTTTTCAAAATGTTCACCATTGGCACTACAGAGGTGGCGCAAACGAAGAATGAAATTCTCCATCACATTTCGCATTTCTCAACCGAAATGGATTCACATGCCACAGAGATCGCCGATTCAAGCTCGTCCAGCGTGGCGGGATGCTTCAGGTACACTATGTCTTTCACTGTGCCCCACAAAAAAAAGTCACAGGGAGTGAAATCCGGCGATATGGAGGCCAATCAATGCCTGCACCAGTAAATTTGGGATATTCCAAAGCAATGACTCGATTCCCGAAGTATTCCTCAGGGAAGCGAAACACTTGTTCGGCCCGATGTGGTCGGGCTCCATCTTACATAAACCATTCAGTTCCTGGTCGATCCTCTAACGCTTGCTGTGTTCCAAAATTACAACGTAACGTGCACCAGTGACCGTTTCTCAAATGAAAAAAGGGCCAATAATGCCTCTGCTGCATACTGCAGCACACACAGTAACTTTAGTAGAATACAGGGGTTTAGCTTCACACCATTATGTGCTTCATCTGTAAACCAGATGCAGCCAACATCAAATCCTTCTCTATCAATCATTGTGAGCATCTGATTAGCAAAGGCAACCCTTTGTTGCACAGCTCGGACGGGTATGGCCTGGTGCCTTTGAATTTTGAATGGAAACATGTGTAGGCTTTTTCTCAGTATTTTCTGCGTGCTGGAACGCTTCAAACCAGTCTCAGATCCAAGCTACGGACGGATGGCATTGGATTTCGCTGAATAATTCCAGAAACTGTGGCGATATTTTCAGGCGTAAGTGCGGTTTACTTGCGGCCAACATGCGCCACTAGATCATCAGTTACGCTGCCTGTTCGTTGAAATTTTGCGAAGAGCGTACGAATGGTTTTCGCATCGGGTCCTTTTGGGACATTAAATCGTGCTTGAAAACTTCGCCTTGGTGCCGTAGGACTCTCTTCTAACCTGTGGTACTCTAGCATCAGAAAAACGCGTTGTTCAATGGAATACATAGTTTTAATCTCTTCCTTCGGTACGCTTACCTCCTTTCACGTTTCAATAGTGGAACTGATCGCTCTGGGATTCGGATCACTATTTATACTAGCATTACGTATGGCGATTACAGCGCCATCTGTTAGCAGCTTTCGTAACTATTATTTCAAACTGCTGTATAAACTTCTTACAGCTTTCACAATAAACATACCGTTTACTGCATTCCGCAATCCACCTTTGGTTTCGAGATATTTAATTTTGAAATCAGGGAGTCATTTTCTGGACACCCTGTATTTATTACTTTGTGGCCATGGTTCGGTCTCTTTTGAGCGGCGTCGTTCGTATTGTTGGGTTTGTGATACGTGCAGTTACGTGTTTTGCGCAAATTTATATGATATTTCACCAGTCTACTCCAGAGAATATTGGTAACAGTGCTCATCACTGCGTCGAAATATGTTTATTTACCCATCTTAGAGCGATAACGTGCCTTTGTGATATCTTGGGGTGTAAATGTGAGTTTTTGAACATTTATCTTTGTTTCTTATTTGTTGAAACACACACACACACACATACACACACACACACACACACACACACACACACACACACACACACAGAGGGGGAGAGGGTTTGGTACCCGCTACATGTAAGAACCTCTTTGCCGTCACTAACGTCGCCGAAATGAACCGCCGCCATCGAACAGGGAGAGGTGAGTGCATTTTTATCATTACATACGTCTGCTTTTCTAGGAATGTGGAACTTGGTTGAGCACATTTTCCTTGGAAATATCCCTCGCTCGTCTGATCGCCTCAGTTGTAATAATTTGTTTTTCTGCAGTACTGTACTCCAATCGTTTTTAACCAGTTGTTCATGTATCGTGCTGTAACCACAAGGTTTTATCGAAAATAAACTTCTCGCGAGATAAGAAACACATGTAAAAAAATTTCTATGTTGTAACGGAAGTACTGATCAAATGTTAGGAGCAGAAGAGAAACACACTGTATCATTTTGGCTATTGGATTTAATGGCTACAAATCTTTAGTTTGTTGTTGAATTTTACAAGACTACATTTGTCAGAAAGTCTATAAATATTATTCCTTCTTATTCGCAAGAGAAATTGAGTAAAATTTCTCAACATTTAGTTGGATGCTTACTTTCTACAGCGTTGTTGAATATAAACACACTGCTATCTTAAACATTAATTTAAACGACAAGAAATCCTCGCGGAAACATAAAGCAACTGACTCCAAAGGTGACATTTGTTAATCACCACAGTGTTACGTAAAAGAATTACATGCCACCAGGAAAGCTACATCACGTCAAGGAAAGAATTCTATGGTGGAACTTTTCGAAGGCATTACCCCACCATTTGCCTTGCAAATCACGGGAAATCAAAATGTCGAAAACGTGAAGGCGTGCGAATACTGCCGTTCGCTAATGAGAGTCTACCGTCTTACGCACTGGATTGGCTCTTTTAGTACACACCCAGAAACGAGCTTAGAATACACTTGCATAAGTGAACGTAACCGACAGCTTCATGATGAGGTTTGTATAGAATTCAACTCTGTGATATGGTAAAGCCAAATCAGCAGGAGACGGTACAACATTCGCCGTACGGCCATTGCTAATTAGCAGAAGGGACCAAGTGGTTAAGCGAACGCCTTTCTGAACATAACATTTTTTTGCAGATACTTCTATTCATAATAATTGCAACCAGCAGCTTGTGCTAAAGACTTTGATTGGTTATTGCTCTTAAACACGCAGTCATAAAACTAGAATCTCGTGCCAACTACGGTCTGACCTTTCCAAGTCCACCAGAAGAGTGATATCATCGAATACTGAACACAAGATACCTCATGCTAGTGGTATGTGAGTGAGACGAGTAATCATGAAGCGTTTACTGTGGGCATGTGTGAAGGTGAACAGCAACGTAAAGCAATGGAACACTGTTCCTTTTATTGTCAGTGGAACATATAATTCGTAGATGGGACCTGGAAAAACGACATATTCTAGGTGCATGATAACTTTTATAGGTTCAGGAATTTGGGGAACGGATGCCTTAAAAAAAGTATACATTTTTCTTCTGGTATCCATTTAGATTAACACACAGATGTCCATGTTTTATATTTTCCTTGCTTAGCTCTTAACATTTTGAATATTGTTGTTATGCCGGTGGATAAGATTGAGATTTCGTCTACTAAAGGGCAGCATTAGTGTTCTACAGAGCTCCTTAACATAATCGAAAACAGCAGTAGACGTTGAAGTTATTCTGACTGCAATTAATTTTATTATGGCTAAACAGGCTTACCCAGTTTGTACTTTGTTGTAAGCCTGTTTCTACTCCACAATCTGCCTAAGATTCATCATTAATCTACATATACATTTACATAAATGCTACGCTAATCACTTTGAAGTGCATGGCGGGGGTCATCGAATCGCTTTTACGATATTTCTCTACCGTTGCATTCTCTGATAAAGCGCTGGAAAAAG
The DNA here is from genome assembly GCA_026315105.1 of Locusta migratoria. Taxonomy (NCBI): domain Eukaryota; kingdom Metazoa; phylum Arthropoda; class Insecta; order Orthoptera; family Acrididae; genus Locusta; species Locusta migratoria. Next base: position 188,718,850 of record CM048750.1, on the reverse strand, counting down.
GTCCACTTGTATCTTTCTGTTTAAGATCTGATCTGTCTAATTTTATTAAGATGATCTTGCCTCCCTATGTAGGCGGGTGGAATACAAAGTTAGTGACAGGAATTTCGCAAATAAATCTCGCCTCAACGAATAACGCCTTTCTTTTAATGATTTCTATCGCAACTCGTCCATCGTTTCTGGGACACTATCTCCCCTATATCGCACAGAAAAAAAAAAAAAAAAAAAAAAAAAAAAAAAAAAAAAAAAAAATCCGAGCTGTCCCACTGTGAACTTTCTCTATATCATACGTCAGTCCCTCTTGGTGGGGATCCCGCAATGGGCAGCAATACTCCAAAACAGAACGTATAAGTGTAGTAAAGACATTAACTTTAGTATTTAATGTTAATGTTTGTATCTATGGGACTTAACTATGGGGTCATCAGTCCCTAAACTTAAAAACTACTTATGAACTAACTAAGACTAAGGACGGCACAAATATTCATACCCGAGGGGGGGATTCGAACCCCCGACGATAGTGGCCGTGCAGAACCGTGACTGAAGCGCCTCAGTCCCCTCGGCCACCGCGGCTGGCTAACTTTAGTAGAACATTTGTATCTTCTGTGTGTTCTGACAATGAAACATAGCCTTTGGTTCAACTTCCCTTCAAAATTTTCTCTGAGTTCTTTCAAATTTGAGTTGTTCGTAATTGTAATTCCTAAGTATTTAGTTGAGTTTACGGCCTTTAGATTTGACTGATTTGTCATGTAAATGAAGTTTAACGAACTTCTTTTAGTGCTCATATGGATGACTTCACACTTTTCATTGTTTGGGGCCAATTATAAATTTTTGCGCCACGCAGATATCTTATCTAAATCATTCTGCAGCTGATTTAGATCTTCAAGTGACTCTACTAACCGATAAACGACAGCATCTTCCGAGAGCAGTTTAAGACAATTGCTCAGATTTTCTCCTAAATCGTTTATAAAGATTAGGAACAGTAGGGACCCAGTAATACTTCCCTTTTGGGACGCCAGATAACACATGTGAGTTACTACGTACTGTGTCATTTCATCTACATCTACATACATACTCCGCAATTCACCGTAAGGTGCGTGGCGGAGGGTACACTGTACCACTACTAGGCATTTCCTTTCCTATTCCACTCCCAGATTGAACTTGAAAAAAAAGAATGCCTATATGCCTCCGTACGAGCCCTAATTTCTCTTATCTTGTCTTTGTGATCTTTAAGCGAAATGTAAGTAGGCGGCAGCAAGATCGTACTACACTCCGCTTCAAATTCCGACCCTCTAAATTTCCGCAACAGAATTTCACGACAAGAACGTCGTCTTTCTTCCAGCGATCCCCAATTGAGTTGCCGGAGCATTTCCGTGACACTCGTGCATTGGTCGAACCTACCGGAAACAAATCTAGCTGCTCGCCTCTGAACCGCCTCTATGTCTTCCTTTAAACTGATCTGCTGCGGCTCCCAAACACTCGAGCAATACTCAAGACGTGGTCGAACAAGCGTTTTATACGCGGTCTCCATTACAGGTGAAGTACATCTTCCCAAAATTCTCCCAATAAACCGTAGTCGGCTGTCCGCCTTACTCACAACTGTCCTTACATGTTCGTTCCATTTCATATCGCTCTGCAATGTTACGCCTAGATATTTGAACGACGCGACAGCTTCAAGAAGCTCACTACTAATGCTGTATTCGAACATTATGGGATTGTTTTTTTTACTCACGCTGCCATTCTTCGCACCAACTAGAAAGTTTGTCTAAGTCATCCTGTAAGCTATTACATTCAGTTACAGACGACACCCTCCCATACACCACAGCATCATCAGCAAACAGCCGCAAATTACAACTTACTCTGTCCATCAGTTTTTTATATAGATAGAAAATAATAGCGGTCCTATCACACTCCCCTGGGGCACGCCTAACGATACACTCGTCTCTGATGAACACTCGCCGTTGAGAACAACGTACTGCGTTCTATTACTTAGGAAGTCTTCCAGCCAGTCACAAATCTGTGAACCTATTCCATAAGCTCGTATCTTCGTTATCAGTCTGCAGTGTGGCACCGCGTCGAACGCCTTTTTCAAGTCGAGAAAAACATAATCCGCCTGACAGGAAACCGAGAATCCAGTCACACAATTACGGCGATATTCCATAAGCACGCTGTTTGATTAGAAGACGCTTGTCAGGTAATAGCGGTCCTATCACACTCCCCTGGGGCACGCCTAACGATACACTCGTCTCTGATGAACACTCGCCGTTGAGAACAACGTACTGCGTTCTATTACTTAGGAAGTCTTCCAGCCAGTCACAAATCTGTGAACCTATTCCATAAGCTCGTATCTTCGTTATCAGTCTGCAGTGTGGCACCGCGTCGAACGCCTTTTTCAAGTCGAGAAAAACATAATCCGCCTGACAGGAAACCGAGAATCCAGTCACACAATTACGGCGATATTCCATAAGCACGCTGTTTGATTAGAAGACGCTTGTCAGGTAAAGTGTCAAAAGCCTTCCGGAAATCGAGAGCTATGTGACCTGTGCACCTTTCCAGTCTTTGGGTATGGAACTTTGGAATTAGTACTGTTTTGCGATTTTCCTCGAGTGTCTGCGAATCAGTTCCCAGGTACAAGGCGTCAACAGGGTCTCGTTCTACAGGAACACCAAAGCGGCGACTGCACAGCTGGCTGTTGCACCTGCGAGTGGTTCCGCTGGCAGCTGTGTTTTCCCAGGCGCAGCGTCAATGGCTGGACAAATATTGTCCTTACGCGCCGGACACAACATTTCAATCCGTGTATTTGCCTCCACGCATGCCGACCTCTATTTGTGGCTACAGAACTGCATGCCACCTGTGTAACCTCAAGAATGCATGGAAATGAGGCCGTTTGTATCTGCGGAGGAGACTGGAGACTTTTGTAACATAGTACTGTACTTTATTAAAAACGATTTCGGCTGTGTAGTCATCGTCAAATATATAAAAAAATTGTAGCAGAAATTCGTGTGCTCGTAGTGCATATTTGACGTCACTGATGGATTTTTTTAGATTTGATGATGGCTCTAAAGCTAACAGAGGCAATCACGGGTCACCAGTTATTGAACTCCGCTTTTGAAACCGCGAACGCTCAACTGGGAAGGTCACTTCCACAAGACGTTTCTTATTACTCTCATAGAACTATGTCTCTTTCAGATAAGAGATCACTTGCTTGCCATTCTATGGAGAAACTAAATGAAATGAAGCCACTGTCTGCGTATATCAGAGTGTTGTGGAATATATTGATATCTCGAAACTACTGAAAGATTGAAAACAACTGGATACCTCAGATAACGTTATCATTATCAAGTCCTAGACTTGCAATAAACACTTTTAGTTCGTTACCAGTTTTAACTGCACATGCGACACTCTGGCAGCTTCTTAGAACGTTATTGTTCGCGGTTATAAAATACATTTAATGTATCGGCCGTTGATGAATCACCTTCTTCCGTTACTCATTGGCTGAACTTCTTCCCATCTGTGCCACATAATTCGTACACAATCTTGCTGATCCTCTTCATTCAGTAACGGGAAAATTGATAGTTTCACTGCGTCTTTACAAAAGTTGACAATTCAAACTACGATTTCAAAGCTCCAGGACAATTTTTCCGTGCTACGCTATAAATACAAAAGTTGTTCGTGAACGTACTGATAACTGCGAAAAGGAGCAAAAACGTAATTCTCGTTTCATCATGTCATTTATTAGCAGTAAGCATGTTCTGCGTAAGCGTTATTCTGGATTATCAGACAGTATTTCTATGCATCACATGATCACGAAATTGCGCCGGTGTAGGCACTAGTTTTAACAACTCGATTTCTCTGTTTGTTCAAAACTTACTGCTTCGTTAGGCATCCGCCAAACCCAAAGCCCTCCATCGGACAGCCACACGGTACAGAGTGGTTCGTCAGTCCGAATGTTCAAACATTTGTCAAGCTTATGAGACTTAACTGCCGGATCATCAGTCCCTAAACTTACAAACTACTTATAAACTACCTTATGCTAAAGACAGCACAAACATCCATGCCCGAGGGGGGATTCGAACCCCCGACGGGGAGCGGCCTCGCGCCTCGGAGAAGGGCGCCTCATTCGTCAGTCCGAATCACTCGTCAGCTACCGCCCAGTGGCACATCTTCGCTCAGCATCCATTACAGAAATACAAGAAATACCAAGGTGTGGTTCATGTGGTAGTGTTCGAAATTGCACTCCATTTGTTGTGCTACCTGAGCTGCTAGAACAACTTTGCAATGTACGAGAGATTCCTTTTGCTGATTTCATGCAATTTTTGACAGCCACCCTCGTCAGTGCAGCACGGTTCCTATCCCTTAGCCTAAGAGGACGCCGTGGTCTTTGTGTAGCTGTGTTCGTTGCTTCGCATATCCACATCACCAATAGTCGACTAGGGTAGCTTTAGATGGATTGAAATTTCACAGATGGATCTATTCTTACTTAAGCGACCCGTTGTTCTGTTACTTCTCCTCTGCTGAAAACACAATATCTGCATCTTTTCGTAGGGGCTGTTCCGCGACTTGAGACATCCTAATGGTCCTTTACGATGTAGTGTCCAAATATCTTTGATCTTACGGTGTACATCACGTTACTTGCAGCTATATTTGGCAGAAATCGATTAAAATGTTGCAATAAAAGTTGTTCACTTCCAAGAGGGACATCCATTAACAAAAAGCTCGAACCCCCCCCCCCTCCCGCCTCCATGCACCAGCCCCGGGGGCGGGAAGGAAATGACCTTTAAATCTTAAATGAGAATTCCTTATTGAACTTTTTTTCATGATAGATGGCACTGTAATCGGCAAAAATGAGTTGAAAATTGTTGAAAAACAGCAGTATCTCAAACATATACATATACGATTAGGAAAATGAAAGTAGAATTTTTGATAATTTTTATAATTCTCGCCCGTGAACCGTCTACACTCCCGCAGTGCTACTACTTTTAGCTATTAGTGTTACCCAGGACCAACGACGTAGACGTAGGTGCTTGGTTTTTGTGAACTCCCTTCCTTCTAATTATCTGGTGGTGCTTAAGTACTGTATGACCCCTTGCCTCTCACAACCGTTTCATGGAAGTGTATGTTCTAAATTATGTCCGTTGACCTCCGGCTATCCAGATTTAGGTTTTCCGTGATTTCCCTAAATCACCCCCGACAAATGCCGGGATGGTTCCTTTCAAAGGACACGGCGGATTTCCTTCCCTATTCTTACCCAAAACTCCGAGTGGTTGCTCCGTCTCTAATGACCAAGCTGTCGACGGGTCGTTAAACCCTAACTTCATTCCTTCAAAAGCACATTGCTATTCGGTGTCGGAAAGACATCCGACATGTCTATGTTTGTCTGCGCCAATAGTTGCACATTCATTGATAATTCGCAAATGCATCCATGTGAATTCTCCCGTTTAGCCATCCCCACAGGAAAAAATCGGCGGAAAACAAATCGGGTAAGTGCGGGGCGCTTTTGAGGACCTCCTCGTCCAAACCATTGATCCGGATAGTTTAGATTCAAAACTTCTTGAGATACAAGTGAGTAATACATTATATATCCATTATTATTATACGTCCATTGTTTCCATATTCATTGTTTGAAGTGAAACATCTTCCATTAGTAAGGCTAAATCATTATCTAAAATGTCGCTGTACATTTGACTAGGCAGATTACCTTCTATAAAGTACAGGCCAATTACCTGAGTACTTAAACAACGAGGCTAAAGCATTGTCTAAAATGTCGCTGTACATTTGACTAGGCAGATTACCTTCTATAAAGTACAGGCCAATTACCTGAGTACTTAAACAACGACACCAAACGTTGACACTTCATGGGCGTTGATGTTCGACTTGCCTTAAACAATGGGAATTCTCCACTGACCAATAATGCACAATCTGTCGATTCACTTGACCACGATTCGTAAAATTTGATTAATCAGAGAACAGTATCTGTGAAATGAAATTATCGTTGATTGCCAGTTGTTCCTGTACCCAGTTGAAAAATTCAAAGCGATTTTGAAAACCGTCACCATGCAGTCCTTGATGCAGGGATTAATGAAACGGATGAAAATTTTGTTCATGCAGTATGTGTAGAACACTATTTGAGAAATTCATGAACCTCTTGGAGTTTGCCAAGAACTAATGTGAGGATTTGCAGGAACTGCAGCTAAAACTTTACAGTGTAATTTTATTTTGTCAGAGGCCACGGTCGGACGCTTTCCCTAGGTTTAACACTTCCATTTTCAGTAAACAGTTGCGAAAAGTCATTGTACAGAGAAGATTTCTATAAGGGAACAGATTAGCATACCACTGACGAGCTTCTACAACATTTACATGAGCGTCAAGGTACGTGGCAATGATATCCTCTTTCTTTGCCGCCGTTACCATAGTGGAATAGTTGCGTAGAGATGTGCAATTTTTTCCCCTTTGTTGTATTTTGAAACCCCAAGGGTAGCAGGCTGGCGGCAGCCTACACGTCGCTCTGCAAGCTCAGCGATATAACAAGGGTTAACACAAAGATGAAAATGCACAAAATTATTGGAGACAATAAATAATGATTTTAAACATGATAAGGGCATCAGTATGGCAGATATTTAAAAAGCAAGTTAAGCGAGTTAAAAACACTGATGGTAGTGTATACAAATGAGCCGTGACGATATAAAATGTACACTAATGAAACGGAAACACTGGAGTACTGTTCTGCCGAATTTGGCGAGCGCAACATTTTAAAAGACATTTGTACAATCGACTACTAAACTAAACACTAATGATCACTGTTGTTTAAAACACTGAAGGCGAGGAGGAGAACGGAGAAGGAGGTGTGCGGGAGCAGGGGGAAGGGAGGTGGGGGTAGGAATGGGGGGAGGGATTCCAGGAAGGGTGGATGGTAGGGGGGAGGGAAGAAGGAGCACCTATACAAAGGGGATGTTATTATCAGAGTTGGTAGAATGGGTAAATGTCAGGACAGAGGGCATCATCCTGGAGGGAGACGCGACGGAAATTGTCTTGAGAAAGGACATGAAGGTATTTAGGTGCAAACCTGGAGGGAGGGGGAGTGATATAGCAGTGCAGGGGTGGGAGAGAGCCAGGGGCAGTAAGGAGCAGGGAGGTCCAGGAGTTTTGGGAATCGAGTTTGCTGATGACATCAACTGTAAGATGTTAGAGTAACTGAAGGAGTTGGGGGAAGGGGATACAGATCATACAGGATCCACGTGGATGATGAAAGTCCAATACGGTAAGATAGGCAGAGCGTGTGTTGCTCAAGGATCTGGGTGGATATGTAGAAGGAAGGAGGAGTGGAGATCCACACAATATTGAAACAAGAGAGGATGGTATGTATCAGGGAATGGTAAGTGTAAAGGATGGTGGAGCATTATAGGCCACATGTCTGGCCAGAAACGAGCTTGAGGAGGAGAGGCGGATGTAGGCTTTCTGTTTGTTGATTTTTAGATGAGGGGTCCAGGTAAGGAAGTGATCAAAGGCTAGGTCATAGTATTTGTTGGTGGGGGTGTGTCGGATAGGACAGTCAGAGAGTGAGGTAGAAGTCGTGGAGTCAGAATTGCCTTGGGATTTTTCATGGTTTATGGATGAGAGCCATTGGTTACACCATGAGGAGAAGCAGCAGAGATGAGCCTGAAGGAGACGCTGGGATCATTAAAGGGTGGAAGTCAGGGCAAGGATGGCGGTGACTCAGCATATTGGAGGAGGTCAACAGGGGCTAGGGGCTGGGGCATGTCTGCTGCATACAGGAGATAGAGGAGGAATGAGAGGACGGATCCCCAGCTAGAAGGTTTAGAAGTTTGACTTAGAGACAGTGATGTAGGAGACGCAGCAGGACCGGTAGAAGGTGATGAGGTGGATATAATTAGTGGGAACGGCATAGTTTTGGGGTTTGAAGAAGCGATCACAATGCCATACACGGTCGCTGGCTTTCTTGATATCAAGGGAGATGATGGTAGGGTAATAGGAATTAAACTGAAGGGAGAGGAGATGAGGCAAGGGAGCTAGTCATCGGCAGAGAAGGAAGGTAGGAAAGAACAATGGGAGAGAGTCCCAGTGGGGGATTTGGAAAAAGTGGCAGAAGTGAAGTATTTGCAAATTTAAAGTGAAATAATTCAATTATTAAGGAATCAGATGTCAACTTGGAGAGGACGAAGGTTTGTAGTTCTGATGGACAATGTATGAAGATGGGGTGGTGTCCCTGGGCTCGACAGTGGGAGCAGAAGAAGCAGATGTGATGGCTTGTGCTTAAGCTTCACTGTGGGCCACAGAAGAGGAATCCGCACTCGTTCGCTTGGAGGGTACCTTAGTGACTGGGAAAAATTGCTGTGGGAGAGGTTGGATTGGGAGGTGACAGGGTGCAGGACCTCTCTGGGGTACATCGGTGGCTGGAGGTGGTTGGGTGGCTACTGGGCTTGACGACGTTTGATTTTGTTAGGTGATAGGGGTGCTTATTCTTCATAGCAGGTGATGGTAATGGGCAGGAGGGGCAGAGAGTTATGGCACCGTGCATCATAGGATGAGACAGAGGTGGAGATGGAGGAAATTATTGGGATGAACAGGAGGGTGAGAAGTAGTTGGTAGGAGGAGGCCCTCTAAGTCATGGTGGTGGAGGCCTGGAAAGGGGAAGTGCATATGATGACGTGGATGAAGATGGAGGTGTATATGGAGACACTGACAAAGATGGAGGTCGGCACGACGGAAAAGGTTAAGGGTCCCAGAGACCGGGGTCTGGCAAAGGTTGCAGGGTCGACGACTGCAGGCAGCGGAGATGGGCAGCACCTGCAGCGGGGCGAAACGGTGATGGCAGAGGCGGAGGCAGCACGGAGGGAAGAGGGCGGCGCAGTGGCGACTGTCTGCGATGGAGGGACCGTCGGCGGCAGCAGCGGTGATTCCACGTAGACGAGAGGCAGCGGTCCAGTGGCGTCAACATACCAACGAGGAACTGTATGTACACCTGCTGTAATTGCCGGGATTGCAAACTCGGAGAGGATATGTGCTTGAGAGATCAGGCTGAATCATTTAAGTATAATTATTTAATTATTTCGCAAATAAACCCTGGGTCACGCCGCGGGAAACGCATTTTGGAGCGTAATTATCAATCTTCGAAAGGGAGGGAAGAAGAAATTAACAAGTGTTTTGGACAGGTTAGGAAAGCTGCTAGTCAATCCTGTGGATGCCTTGAGCAGATGGAGGGAATATTTTGAAGAATTGCTCAATGTAGGTGAAACGTTTAATGATGTGTCAGATTTTCAGGTAGAATGAGATAGGAACGACGATAGAAACAGGATCTCATTTGGAAGTGGAAAAAATGGTCAGTGCAATAAAGCGGCTGGGGTGGATGAAATTAAGCTGGAACTCGTCAAATACAGTGGATTATCAGGTCTCAGATGGTTACACAGGATAATTGAGAAGGAGTGGGAATCGGGACAGGTTCCGTCTGACTGGACAAAAGCGGTAATCACGGCAAATTTCAATCATGGAAACAGAAAAGATTGTAACAACTACCGAGGTATCTCTTTAATTGGCGTTGTAGGCAAAATATTCGCAAGTATTGTTGAAAGGAGAGGGCGATTATTAATTGAGGACTAGTTAGATGAAAATCAGTGTGGGTTTAGGCCTCTTAGAGGCTGTCAGGACCAGATCTTTCCCTTACGGCAGGTAATGGAAAAGTGCTATGAGTGGAACAGGGAATTGTATCTATGTTTCATAGATCTAGAAAAGGCTTATGACCGTGTTCCTAGGAGGAAGCTAATGTCAGTTCTTCAAAATTATGGTATAGGAGGCAAACTTCTGCAGGCAATTAAAGGGCTTTACCTAGACTGTCGGGCAGCAGTTAGAGTAGATGGCAAATTAAGCTCATGGTTCGGGGTAGCTTCAGGGGTAAGACAAGGCTTTAACTTGTCACCACTGTTGTTCATACTATTCATGGATCATATGTTGAAAACAGTAAACTGGCAGGGCGAGATTAAAATAGGTGAAAACAAAATAAACAGTCTCGCATATGCGGATGACTTAGTTGTAATGGCCGATTCAATTGAAAGGTTGCAAACTAATACTTCAGAGCTCGATCAGAGGTGCAAGGATTATGATATGAAGATCAGCATCTCCAAAACTAAAGTAATGTCTGTGGGAAAGAGATTCAAACAGATTGAGTGCCAAATAGGATGAACAAAGTTAGAACAAGTAGACAGTTTCAAGTACCTGGGATGTATTTTCTCACAGGATGGCAACATAGTGAAAGAACTGGAATCGAGGTGCAGCAAAGCTAATGCAGTGAGTGCTCAGCTAAGATCTACTCTCTTCTGCAAGAAGGAAGTAAGTACCAAGACTAAGTTAGCGGTGCAGCGCTCTATCTTTCGACCAACTTCGTTGTATGGGAGTGAAAGTTGGGTGGATACAGGTTACGTTATTCATAAGACAGAGGTTACAGATATGAAAGTAGCAAGAATGATTGCAGGCACTAATAGATAGGAACAATGGCAGGAGGGTGTCCATAATGAGGAAATCAAGGAAAAACTGGGAATGAACACCATAGCTGAAGTAGTGGGGTCATGTTACACGAATGGGGGAAGCAAGGTTACCTAAGAGGCTTATGAGCTCGGCAGCGGAGGGTAAGAGGAGTCGAGGTAGACCAAGAAGAAAGTACTTAGATTCGGCGCAGAATAATTTTGAAGTAAAAGGCATAACATCAGACGAGGCATCAATGTTAGCATTGAATAGGGGATCATGGAGGAATTTTATTAGAGGTACTATGTTCCAGACTGAACGCTGAAAGGCATAATCAGTCTCTAATGATGATGATGATGATGGTTACCATGAAAAGAACAAGGTGTTTCATACAAAAGTTACATGCTTTTTCCTTGGAGACTCGAAATTTGCATTAAAAAGTAGGATTCCTATTTAAGATTTCAAAGTCTCCCGACCTCCCAACTCCGGAGGTCGTGCAGGGGGTCGAGCTTTATGTTAATGGTTGACCCTCTTGAAGGTAAACAACTTTTTTTAATCCTATTTTAAATTTATGACCATGTATTACTAATGACGTTCTGTTCATTTCTTCACGTTAGATGCGACTTCGTGCGAAAGTACGGTATAATGGGGATAAGAGAACTATGAATGATAAAGGCGCTACTTCCATCGCGTGCAGATTGTGAGAATCTGAGGGGCCTGTCCCCCAAGTGGTTATGGTACAGCTGGCCCGGGTTCGAATCCCAGACCGGTACAAATTTACACTAGTAGCCGTTGAATTATTTCATCTACCCTAATGTATCCAAAGATAACCCTTTTCTTTACTTTCCTCTACCCCATTCATCCTCCACATAGAAGGTTCTTGCAGGTACACATCGTTATATGCATCTTTTGTTTCTGCATATACAACTTTGCTTACGCTGCTTTGTAGGTATATCAGCGAATGATACTGATGGAAGGTACACGCATCTCACAAGACTGTAGCATAGAACAAGTAAATTAAAGGGGGCTGTTATAACAGTCGAAAGACGGAATCGGGTTTCTCGTCCTTTTAATTAGGATCTAGGCAGCTCAGTTACCCACTTACCACTGCTCTCTCTCTCTCTCTCTCTCTCTCTCTCTCTCTCTCTCTCTCTCTCTCTCTCTCTGTGTGTGTGTGTGTGTGAGAGAGAGAGAGAGAGAGAGAGAGACAAACACATCCATATCCTCCTGCGTTACTAACCTGTGAGATGAGGGTGAATCTGGGAAAGCTGCTTACAGCGGTGTTTGTAAGGCCTTTCCGTGCCCACAGGTGTGTCTGAAGGGCCAGCGAGTAATTCCCACTCTAGGCGGGATTCCGTTACTTCCGTGTCGTTGTCTGCGGTTTCCCCTTGCTGCTGTCCCATTACGTCTCCGAGAAAAGCCATTACAGCGAGCGTGCTGTGGCTCCCAGCTGGGCGCCTGCTCATTTACAGCTGCTCGATGAAGAAGCCCGACGGGCTGTCCTCAGCCGGTGACTGGGGAACCTTCGGCCGTCGCCGCTTTCCTTTGTTGCTTCCTGAGCACGAAACCAGGGCACGCGTCGCTCTAGTTTGGCAGAGTTCGTTAAAATTCACGATATTATATAACCAATTTCAGGCTTTAAGAAAAATGTTATAACCCCATTCCAAAGAAAGCAGGTGCAGACATGTGTGAAAACCACAGAACCATCAGTTTGATAAGTCATGGTTGCAAAATATTAACACGACTTATATACAGAAGGATGGAATAGCTGGTAGAAGCCGACCTCGGGGAAGATCAGTTTGGGTTCAGGGGAAATATAGGAACACGGGAGGCAATACTCACTTAACGGCTTATCCTAGAAGATAGATTAAGAAAAGGCAAACTTACATTTCTAGCTTTTGTAGATTTGGAGAAGGCTTTTGACAATGTTGATTGGAATAAACTCTTTCAAGTTCTGAAGCAAGCAGGAGTAAAAGATAGGAAGCGTAAGGTTATTTACGACTTGCACAAAAACCAGACAGCGGTTGTCAGAGTTGAAGGGCATGAAAGGGATGCAGTCGTTGGAAAAGGAGTAAGACGGGGTTGTAGTCTTTCTCCATTGTTACTCAATTTGTACAGTGAGCAAGCTATAAAGGAAAGCAAGAAGAAATTTGGAGAAGGAATTAAAGTTCAGGGTGAAGAATTAAAAACATTGCGTTTTGCCGACGACATAGTAATTCTGTCAGAGACAGCAAAGGATCTGGAAGAGAAATTGAACGGAATGGACAGTGTGCTTAAAGGTGCATATAAGATGAAGTTTAATAACAGCAAAAATTGGGTAATGGAGTGCAGTGTAAGAAAATCAGATGATGCTGAAGGAATTAGATTAGGAAACGAAGCAATAAAGGAGGTAGATGAGTTTTGTTACTTGGGCAGTAAAATAACAAATGATGGTCGCAGTACAGAGGATATAAAATGCAGAATGGTAATGGGTAGAAAAAAGTTCTTGAAAAAGAGAAATTTGTTAACATCGAATATTGATTTAAGCCTAAGCAAGTCCTTTCTGAAGGCATTTGCATGGAGTGTTGCGTTGTATGGGAGTGAGACATGGACAATAAAGTGCGGACAGGAAGAGGATTGAGGCTTTTGAAATATGGTGCTACAGAAGAATGCTGAAGATTAGGTGGGTGGATCGCGTAACTAATGAGGAGGTTCTGAACAGAGTTAGGGAGAAAAGAAATTTCTGGCATACTTTGACTAAAAGAAGGGATAGATTGGTAAGACACATTCTTAGACATCAAGGAATGGTGAATTTAGCGTTGGAGGGAAGTGTGTGGGGTAAAAATCGCAGAGGAAGACCAAAAGATGGGTACAGTAAGCAGATTCAGACAGATGTAGGTTGCCGTTCTTATGTGGAGATGAAGAGGCTTGCTCAGGATAGGGTATTGTGGAGAGCTGCATCAAACCAGTCTCCGGACTGAAGACCACAACAACAACAACAACATATAACCATTTATATCGGCTGATGCTCGTAAGTAATGTCATAACATTTCTTTCACCCAAATATATTTTACTCTCCTTCCTTTACAGTAAAACTGGGAGTAGGAGAATGAAATGTAACGTGTGTTACCATAATACGACCGAGCCAATAAAACTTTGAGTAGAGGCGGAATTCTGGTCGACTCCTTGCAATTACCTCTTAGATCCTCATGTATGACAATTAGTCGCTTTTATGTGGCATACATAGGAAGTGATGGACTTCTGCTGTCTTGATAGCCATGGTAGATGTTTGATACCGATCACCTAATGAACAAAATAGAAACGTATAAAATGTTAGTCAAACGGTCTACAACTTATCGTCGACAGTTCCATGAAGTTCCATGAAGCAACGCTAGAAAACTGTTTCGACTTGCAGAAGGAACTACAGCGGCTCGACATTTAGTGCTGAGAGTTGCAATTATCCCTCAGCATAACCACATGTAACGCATTGCTAATACATAAGAAGAAAGACCCTTTGTCGAATGACTTCACGAGTGCAAAAGAGTCATTGAAGAAACTTCCTGGTAGATTAAAATTGTGTGCCGGAACCGGGACTCGAACCTGGGACCTTTGCCTTTCGCGGGCAAGCGCACTACCGACTGTGCTATCCCGACACGACCCACGATGCCGCCTCACAACTTTACTTCCGCCAGTACCTCGCCTCCTACTTTCCAAACTTCATAGAAGCTATCTTGCGAACCATGCAAGACTAGCACTCCTGGAAGAAAGGATATGGTAGAGACATGGCTTAGCCACAGCCTAAGGGATGTTTCCAGAATGAAACTTTCACTCTGCAGAGCAGTGTGCGCTGATATGAAACTTCCTGGCAGATTAAAATTGTGTGCCGGAACCGGGAGTCGAACGTGGGACCTTTGCCTTTCACGGACAAGCGGTCCCAAAGCGGACAAGCGGTCCCAGGTTCGAGTCCCGGTTCCGGCACACAATTTTAATCTGCCAGGAAGTTTCATATCAGCGCACACTCTACCGCAGAGTGAAAGTTTCATTCTTGAATCATTGAAGAAGTTACTCCCATTAAATATCTGAGAGTATAAGATGCGACGTGGAGCGAAACGACTACATAAAATTAATCGTGGGTAAGACAGATGACAATGGAAGAGCCTTAGAAATCTTTCGCTCGACCAAAGCTTGAATATTGCTCGTCGGCGTGGGATCCATACCAGATAGGGCTGATATAAGAGAACATCCAAATAAGAGCAGTACACTTCGTTATAGATTCATTTACGAAGGGCGAAAACGGCACGCAGGAGAGCGTCCGATTTCAGTGACAGACACAGCAAGAGAGGAGTTCTGCATCACGGAATGGGCTATTCTCAAAGTTTGTAAAGATGAGGTCTTATCCTAAGGGCAACACACTCATGACCGAGGGAGGATTCGAACCTCCGGCTTGAGCGGCCGTGCAATCTGCGGCAAGGTGCCCAACATCGCTTGCCCATTCCCGCGCGGCTGTTCCCAGAGCGGTTGTTTCTAGATGAGTCAACCAGTGTCCACGCTGGTTCAGGAGGAATAGAAAATATTGTAGGAGATGGTAGAACACACGAAATGAAGTAAAAATGCCATATACCGTGTGCAGTTGTTACCGGGTCTAGAGATACAGCTGTTACTATGTAATCCGAACAAACTGAAAGGCAAATCACTGCGTTCAAAGTTGATTTTACAAAATTGCACTACCAACTTCAATGCATTTTTGAATTCTCTTGATAACACAACGTGAACTCTTCTGAGGTCGTCTTTGTTCTTTAACGAGGAGTGCACTATTCGTAAATCTAACGATCAAATTGGCTCTTGTGTGATATTTTTTCTTTGTAGACTTCGCCTTTCAACCGTTCCCGGAGGCAAAAATCCAAACGGGTAAGATCCAGAGATCTCGGTGCTGAAGAAACGTACCCATATCTACAGATCTATCTTCCGGGTAATATTAGGTTTAGATGAACCACACAATGTGCTCTTCAAGGAGAACGTCAACTACCTTGGCCAGCAGGATCCGCGGATCTGTCCCTCTTTGAGCATGTTTTGGATCGGATGAAACGTCATCTTGTGCGGTCTGCACAACCGCCACGAAATCTGACCCACCTGAAGCACCAAGTGAAAATTGCACGGAAGGCATTCCGAAAGACTGCATTCGGTACGTCTACGATCGTCTCCATGGGAAAATTGGAGCTTGTGTCGCAACAAAAGGTGTGTATACACGGTACTAGCGTAGATATTGCGCACCCTCTAATGACTGTACTCATGTGCGTATGGCTCTGTATGTATGATCATGTGTTGTATACATCCTCAAGAACGTGCCAATCTGCTGGATCGACGAATTAATGGCGTTCTTTTTTCATTTCCCAGGAGTGTACATGCGACATATTTAGACGTTTACAATATAGTAGACTTGGCTAACAAATCACAGTGGAAACAAAAGCTCTACTTCACAACCCTCTACTGCCGATGTTAAATAAATACGCTCATAGCAACTGCTGTATTAACACAAGAATCGAAAATGTATTGAACTCAACTGTATCTCTGTACTTAATAAAAAAAATTGGACACATAGTAGATGCCATTTTATTGCAATTCCTCTATTCTACTACTACCTAAAATATTTGCTATTCCTCTTGACACACTCTGTATATTGTGTCCTAAGAATTTCGCAAAAAGTCTATGAGGGCAAAATTAGAACCCACACGGAAGCTTACCGGCGGTCATTTAACCCACGGATCGTACGCCAATGGGACGAGAAAAGGAGACAAAAACACTGGAAGTACCCTCTGCCACAAGCTCACACCCTTGACGTGGCTTGCAGAGTGTATATGAAGACGTATGAGGAATCGAACGTCACTCATAATTCCAGGAAAAGTATCTGAGCCGGCCGCAGTGGCCCAGGGGACTAAGGCGCTCCAGTCACGGTCTGCACGGCTACTACGGTCGGAGGTTCGAATCCCCCCTCGGGCATGGATATTTGTGCCGTCCTAGTTCATAAGTAGTTTGTAAGTTTAGGGACTGATGACCCCGTAGTTAAGTCCCATAGACTATACAAACATTTTTTGAAAAATATCTGAGAACATACGTTTGAAACACCGCGCTCCTAGACAGCGAGAAACCCGGAAATCAAGAGAATCATATCGTTTGCTATATGCTTCTGCAGAAGAAGAATAAAAGTGTGACTTAACGATAACAAAACAAGTGGTATTCAGCCGTGCTGGTACCTGCGCAGAGATGTGGCGCAGTCATCTGTTCACTAGTGCGCATGCGCAGACGTGATGTCAGACCTGGCGACTCATGTGTGCTGAGACCGACTGCAGCTCCAGATCAATATTTCTCTTCGCGCTGCGTGTAACGGTTGCGGAAGAATAGTATATGACGAATATTGCGGCATACAGAGTCAAATAGCGCGCAGACTCAGGCGTCTTGCGCGTCGTCTCTCAAACCTACCCTGTGTGAGGCTCGTATTCAAATACCTCTGAGTCTAAATTTTTAATTTCTGTAAATAAAATTAATGTTTTTTAAACGTTATATTTACCACCTGCGTGAATACACGCAGCTGGCAGCGCTGTTATAGATTCCCCTGAAGGTCTTACTGTCAATACAGTATTAATTGATATTTAATTAAAGGCAATCATACAAATGTTGACTTTTTTATTTTAGTATATTTTGTTTTCAGTTTATTTTTGTCATATTGCAGCACACTGGTCAAATTTTGTACGAGCCGCCACTGCCTTGAGGTACGTCGCATTATCTTGTAAAAAATATCGCTGACGTTGGGTAACATGATCATCCAGAAGGGGAGTACGTAGTCTGTAACCAGTGTAGGATACTTCTTGGCCGTCATGGTGCCTTGCACGATCTCCAATGGCTGCCCACGCGAATGTTCGCCAGTACGTAATTGAGCAGCCGCCATCTTGTCTCCGTCGCGCAGTAGAGGTGACTAAGAGCTGTTCCCCTGGAAGACGACGGATTTGCAGTCTCCCATCGGCTTGATGAAGAAGGTATAGCAATTCACCAGACCATGCAACGCTCTTCCACTGCGCCAACTTCCAGTCGTAGTCGCCGATAGCGTAAATTGCACAAACACATCTTGCCACAACAAATATTGCCCTTTCTTTTAACTATTTCCACGTCAAATCGTGCATCATTTCCGTGACACTCGTCTCTTATAACGATAATACAAACCGAGCTACCCTTCTCTGAACTTTCTCTATGTTCTCCGACAGTCCCATTCAATTGGGTCCCTGTGGTTCGCCTTCTCTATAATATTTTCTATCTGTTCTTTTCACTGAAAATTGTTCGTAATTGTAATTCCTGGGTATTTAGTTGAATTTACGGCCTGTAGATTCGATCCAATGAACTGCAACGGATTTCTTTTTGCGGTCATTTGGATGACTTCACACTTCTTTATTTAGGATCAACTATCATGTTTCGAAGCATGCAGAAATCTGACCACAAAGGTTTTCCCGGCGTAATAACTGTTTTTAATCTTCTCGGGTTTGCAGCCGGATACTAAAGTCAACTTGACACAATATTTCAGCGGCGCAACTGCCCACCATCCTCAGGTGAGCTTGCTGTCAAGTTGACTTTAGTATCCGGCTGCAGACCCGAGAAGATTACAAAAAATGCAGATATCTTATCTAAAATCGTTTTTCAGCTGCTTTGGATCTTCTGATGACAGTATCATCCGTGAACAGTCTAAGAGAGCTACTTACATTGTCTCCGATATGTTCTTCATCTTTATATATAAAGCAGTGTGTTCGTATGTTTGTGTGTACGTATTGCATCAAATCTACAGTTTTGTTCCAATCTTTATGAAATTTTGCACACGTAAGCTTCAATCCATGAGGACGGTCGCCGTAAGTGTAAAAATTAAGAACTCATAGTTCACGATATATTACGTCATAAACAATGAGATGCGCGGGAAACTGATGCATTAAGCGACAATGCTACTCATTTTCTGCTAAAGCACTGGACCAATTTCAACTACATTTGGTACACGTATTTCTGACGTGAGATAACAACTACTGTAGGGGCCCTACAACACCTCTCTGGGGAACACCAGATATCACTTCTTTACACAATGACTTCCCGTCAGTTACCGTACTGTATCCTTTCTGACAGAAAATCACGAATCCAGTCACACAACTGTGGCGATATTCTATAATCACGCCATCCGATTAGAAGCCGCTTGTGAGGTACAGTGTCAAAAGTAGATATTCCAAAATCCTGCTGTAAACTGAATAATAATAGACAAACTAAACAGGAAAATAAAGACACAGTTGAAGAAAAAACCAACACAAACCACATTGACACACACAAACAGCACACACAATAGCAAATGGCATACAGTGACCTACCACAACAAATTCACATACAAAATAGGTAATATATTCAAGAAACAAGGCATTAACATTGCCTACAAAACAAGCAACCCAATTCAAAAACACACCCCCAAACTAAAACCAAAAAGAGACAAATACCAACAATCCGGTACTTATCAGCTCAAATGCAGAGACTGTGATAATATATATATTGGGATGACTGGCAGAACATTTGATACCAGATACAAAGAGCACATCAGAGCCTGGAAGTATGGCACAAACCATTCAACATTTGCCGACCACCTGAAACAAGAACACCATAGGCCCAGCACTATAGAAAAAGATATGGAAATCATACAGATTAGTAGAGACAGACACCTACTCCCCTTCCAAGAAAACCTCCACATACACAAAGCACTATCACACAACAAACAATTACTAAATGACCAAATAAATATTGGAAAACAAACATTGTACAAAATAATTGAAAAAATCACATAAAACATTCCCCGTCATGCCCGTAACTATCTCAGACTACTTCCACATCTCATTCCAGATACCACTACCAACACTCCACAGCTAAGGTAAAATAAAATCACATAGCCACCTCTCCGCTAAACACGAGACTCTCCGAACGTGTCACACATATTGATATAAAACTCTCAAACTTTCTCGCTCCCTGCTAACAGACACTCAACCTCGTTCCCCTCACGGTTACCCTACATCACATACCAGATTCAACAAAAAACACAACCCCCCCCCCACCAAACACACACACACACACACACACACACACACACGCACACACACACACACACACACACACACACACACACACACACCCATGCACACTACTTGCATTACCAACACCCAGGAGTTTAATATTACTGCACCACACCTCATACCCATCACTTTTGTCTTCCATCTCACTTTACATCACACCTTACCACATCCAACCACCATTCAGTCATCTTTCCCTACTACTAAACCCCCTACCAATAATAACAACAATTATAATAATATAATAGTGATTTAAAAAATAATAATAATAATAATGTTCCCATTAAATATATACATGTATTATTCTGCCACTATTCCAATCCGCTTACATTAAAAATAAATACACCGAAACATAATTTATTATAAAACATAGAGAGAGAACTACATTTGTGAGGTTGGCAACACCCCAATAACACACTGAGCAGAATCAGTAAAAACAAAAACAAACACTTCTGATCTGTGAAAACAACTATGAACAGTGAAACAGTGACAGTGAAAGTAGTGAGAAAACGACACAGCATGAAGAACCGGCGATATTGCACTAAACAAACCGGCATTCCATGATGTGAAGCGAAAAGAAGACAAAATTTCCGTAAGTATCAAACATTAGGCCTACTTTTCATGGTCCATTTAAGAACTGTTTTCGATCTAAACAAAAAACAAACTGCAGATTTCTATTATTTCAGACCACTGAAGATGTTTTACATTCAATAAAACGAAACGCGTCTGGTGTGAAAAAATCGCATTTTATTGTAGTTGCAAAGACGGAAAATCACTGCTATTCAGACTTATGATGCTTTACTACTTCTAGAATATCGACTCCTAAATTACACATGCTGGAATCTGTTCTTGATTCGAATTCTGAAGTATTTGTTTCGTCTTCTTTGGTGAAAGGATTTCGGAAAGATGTGTTAAGCAACTCTGCCTTATCAGCACCATTATCAGTTGCATCACCGCTCCTATCGTGTAGTGTGTTTTGCCGCTAGTATGCTTTACATACGATCAGAATTTACTTGGATTTTCTACCAAATTGCAAGACTGGGTTCCGTTGTGGAAGCTTCTCGCATTGCATTTCGTGCTAGAGTTTGGCAGTCTTGAGTACTTTGTGTCTGTTTAAATTCGTCATGCTTTTTTCTTTGTTTCTAAAACAGTAATCAGACGGATTTGTATGTCACGGGGGTCAGCCATCCACCTATTAATTCGTATAAATCTTTCAGTTGCTGTCGACATTGCCGCGCGGAATAGCCGTATGGTCTAAGGCGTCATGCTAAGGACTCAGTGGCCGTTCCCGGCGAATGTTCGAGTCCTCCCTCGGGCACGGGTGGGTGTGCTGTCCTAGTGTAAGTTAGTTTAAGTATAAACGAAGGCTTCCGTGGCTGTTGTCATTGTTGATAAAATTCTTCTTGGTATTGGACCGCATCGTCAATATATCAAAAGTTTTACCGACATTTCGGCCTCTATTGCAAGCGTGTTACGTAATACCCAGAACAGTTTTAGATTAAGTAGTCTGTAAGCCTAGTAACTGATGACGGTAGCAGTTTGGTCCAAAAAGTTTACAAACATTTGAACATTTGCTGTAAATATTATTTCTTTCAATGTAAGCTAAATCTGATCTACACTCACATGTCGATAGGAGGCTGATAGTCAAAATGTTCTGACAGATAGAGATTTCAATACATTCAACGAGTAAATGTTGGCTCAGGGCGCTACTCTGAAATGAAGTTATTGTAGGATAGCAATTCGTGACGAGTCGCATCAAGCCTATCGTAAGATGATGACAAATGTGGCTTCTGTATCCAGTTGGAGGCCTATCCTATCCGGTCATGAAGGCCGTTGACGACCATCGCTGTCAGCCACGTCGGGGAGTTGTAAAATGCACTCACGCGTAGGTTACACTCCCACCGTTCTCGAATTCCGACACGTGCTCGTAGACGTTTTCCATCTTACACAGGGAATAACAAGATCTTTTTCCGAAGAAACAACATTCAAATGTAATTTCTGATTGAGAAACTCGCTGCGTAGTCTTTCCTTATATACATAATGTAGATGGCGTTGCTTCTACCTACTCTGAGAGGTTGCTCTCGAATGCTAATCATCTGTATAATCATGCATGTAGCACACTTCATGCCAATTTAACGTTTATTGCATGCCACCTCCGTTATGTCCTCATTTCAATGGCCAACAATGTAATATAAGTGTTGAAAAAGCCTTAATAACAAGAGATTGCCAGACATCATTTTTTTTTCTTTTATTCGTAAAAGCCCTTAGAATCAGAGTCTCTGCGAGAATACAGAACATTCTAAGCCAATAGCTTAAGACACAATTGATCGCATGGTGATTCTGGGCCGTGAAAGTTAATCTGGATACAGACTCTGTGTTAGAGCTTCGAAATATCATACATTTATATTGAATTTTTAAAACTATGTGCTTCGGGGAATATAGTCCATACCCTCACCTTCTTTCAACGTGAAGGGCCTCATTTACCACCATAGTCCTTGGTATTATGTTGTATTAATGATACATCGATTTAACTTATATATTTTTGAGTTTGTTTACGTTTTAGGAGGCGATTCACTTATAATATTGTAAAAAGATATAAAATAGCCAAGATCGCTTATCATCAATTTTTGTTAACAACGACCGGTTTCGCTGAACTATGTCAGCATCATCTGGTCAAATAAAATATTTTGCAAGGCCATAATCTTGTAATGTCAAACAGTTGTTATATAACAATTTGCAGTGCATAGGTGCATTATGTCATTATAATAAAACATAATTATCACAGTGAGTATTTTTGGCTTTGATATAGGCTTTAGAGGTTAAACAGTGAATCATAAAATGTACGAACCATTTCTTACAACTGATTAATGTTTTAAGTTATTTAATTATTTAGTTGGATCTTTTCGATTATTGTCAGCGTGTCTTTTCATGTTAATGCTTTTTCATTCTCTTGTTCCTTTCATTATCTAATTCTGTGATCTAGTTCTTATCTTTCGTTGAGTACATCTTTTATGTTTCACTATGAAAACTATATTTCATTGTTGTTTATGGTCTGTTGCAGTTCTTGTCTTTATATAATCCTATCCGACATCTTTCAGCCCGTTGTTCTTTGTTACCTATATTAACTTCCACATATTCTTGCACATTATACTGTCAGCCGTCTTAATCATCTCTGCAAATATCAGTATTTTTCTCTGTGTCATGTTTGAAATTGGTTTATTACAAAACAACTCCCATTTTGATGCATGTATACCAACATTTTTTCATGCCCCAGATGACTCAAAAATATTTAGTTCCTCCCCCTCCAGTGAGATTCAGGCATCTGGCCCAAGGTTTTGTGTTTTTGCTATGTAACTCAATATTTCTGTTTACCAGCGTACTATTTCGTAATTTTCTTCCTCCCTGTATTCCCTTTTGCAAGTACGCTAGTTGTTTTCTTTACATTTGCCAAACATGTTTCAGTCAGCACATTTTGTACCATCTTCAGTGATATTTCAATATGGATACATTTGAATTTCAACTTGAAGTTATTTATAAGCATATTAATCACCATCATCTCGCACAGTTTCCAGCCAGAGACTGGGTCTGTTTGGACACAAGCCTCGCCACTTCGTCCTGTCTTCCCACAATCTCTGTGTTTTCACTCTGGCCCAGTCCTGTACTCTATTCTTGACACAGTCCTCCACTCCTTTCGCCATCTCTCCCTTGGTCTTCCGCTTGGTCGTTTCTTCTGTATCTGTATTTCGTGTATACTCCTGGGGATCCTCTTCTCCTCCATTCTCCTAAAATGGCCATACCACTACAGTCTTGATCTATCCTATCCTGTAAGGGCTCCCCTCTCACTATTTCCCTGATCTTCTCATTCCTCATCTTGTATCTTCTTGTTACCCCTATTCTGCTTCGTGAAAATTTCATTTCCCCTGCTTGAAGTTTGCTTAAACAATATGCATATTAAGGAATACTGATTAGATACTAGATTTTGCAGTACTTTACATATGTCATTAATGACATAGCCATGTAAGTAATACATGAAATTGCATATTTTTGCTACAACAAAAATTACGCCTTGGTTACGGGTTGGCGAATATATATTTACAAAATTTTGCACTAAAAAGACTTTTTGTGTTGGTAGCTTTACAACTACGACACACTGTCTTACAGACTGGGTTCTTTGTATTTGTAAATCTAAGGGACTTCAATACTCTGGCCATCAGTCCTCAGGCCGACAAACTACTTAAACTAACCTAAGGGCAACACACACACCCATGTCTGGGGGAGGAATCAAACCTCCTATGGGGAGCAGCCGCGCCCTTCACAGCAAGGCGCCTTAGAGCGCTCGGCTACTCCACCACGGCTTTCTGTTTTTTGTTTCACTTCCATTTCATGGTGCACAACTAAAACCGCAGAGGGCGCTTCATTCGTGCCGCCATGAGTTTCGACCAGTCTCCACAGGAATAGTGCTTGTGACGGAAGCGTTATTATGCTTCCGCTTCAAGGTGTTAAAATAGTTGTCTCTGACTGCCGGTAGTTGTGCCTACTGTCACAGTGGACGCAGAGACTGGGGACCATTTCCTACAACCAAGAGCGCAGATGACGGTTCATGCGCTAATCTTGGATAAAAACGGCCGCAAACTTTCACTCGGGCAGCTACCAACAAACTACCACAGCCACTAAGCAGTTACAGTCACCGAACAGTTGGAGTGACTGTACCTAGAGTTACATCATCAGTTGCGAGGGCGTGCTGAAAAGTAGTGCCTCAAAAATTTTATAGGAAAATTCTTCAAGCTGTTTAAATAAAACAAACGTTATTAATGCTCTGCATCTATATTCAGCACGTCTATAAATTAATTTCGTAACATCGCGCCTTGATGACCCACACACTTTTCCCAACGAAACATAAGTTTGTTGATACAATCACTGTAAAATGTTTGAAAGAAGGAAGCAAGATTAGACAGTCCACTGTCGTATATTTAAATCGTTTTGTGTGCCTTTGACATAACCATGCATGCGATCCACCAGTTGCACCGCATTATTTAGATGCAACCTATCTCCATTGAGAATCCTTTCTGACACTGAATTTCGGTGCCTCATACTAACAGGTATGCCTCAGAATATGTCACTCAGTAATTGATCAATTACAGTGGGCAGTCCTTTAGCACGAAGGATATTTAATACTCTGCACATGTGAATTAATTAATGACAGATTAATTACTTAATATATACTCAATTATGTCTCACATATAAATTTATATGTATACAATTTCTTCTCGTGTTCCGAATAAATAGGACACCTTGAAAGACTTGAAGAAATTATTACTGCTTTGTAGTAGGCACAGTGTCCGCCATAGACTCAGTTAACTTGTCCACGCATGATGGCATCTATAAATATAAGGCACAAACGGCGTCCAGTGGCATAGCCACTGATTCTGCATCCACCTGAATCAGACGTTCATCTGTGGTGGTTGTCACTAGCTCGCAGCGCTTCATCCGTCGTTTCACCATATCTCACTCATTTTCGAGTGGCGACGAGAATGACAGAAGGCTGACATAATGCTCCACCTTTAAGGGACATGTTCGTTCAAATATGTTCAAATGTTTGTACAGCTTATGGGACTTAACTACGCGGTCATCAGTCCCTAAACTTATGAACTAGCTTATCCTAAGGACGGCACAAATATCCATGCCCGAGGGGGTATTAGAACCCCCGACCGTAGTGGCCGTGCAGACCGTGACTGGAGCGCCTCAGTCCTCTCGGCACAGACAAATATATAATATATATGTTACTCTGTGCCCTCGGCCACCGCGGCCGGCGCACGTGTTCGTGCAGGATGTTATTGTGCATTGTCTTGCTGAAAAAGTCATCTGGGATGTCGTGCAGAAAGAGGATGTCATTCAATCTCGTCACAGTGCTCTGAATAAGCAGCAACTGTGATTTGTGCTTATACGAAATAGCACCCCACTCCATGAAGCCTTGCATTGGCGCTGTATGTCTTGTGGGAATGCAGTTCCTGTGATGCCGCTAACCGGTACCTTTGTTTACAGCGAACCGAAATTCGGCCATCAGTTTCAAACAAACCTGGATTCGCCAGAAAACACTGTCTGATACCATTCCTGTCCCTGAGGATTCAGAACATTTGTCAAAGGGAGGCGAAGAAGTGGACGATGCGCACTTAACCTAAGCGGTAATAAATGGGACGGACTGTCACTCCTGATAGTGGATGATGTGTTACATACAGTCTTCCACTGTTGCGTCAGAGCCGAGGAGGACATGGAACTGTCCTGCAATGCCATCCGGATGAGGTTTCCATCTTCTTGGGAGGGGGGGGAGGGGTCTGTGCGGCGCAAGCCGACCCCCCTCATGGTGTCCTACGGCCTTCCACGAAACATTCAGCACATGCCCATTGCCACAGAGTAACATATACAGAGGAGCAGCCCCCCCTAAACCACTGTTCTACGCTCCCCTCATAGTTCCATAAGATGCTAGCAGGTGTCAGGCGGATCACTGGTTTAGGGTGCCTCTCGCATGTCAGAGGGTAGCCTGGAGGGGAGGCTGAGGGGAGAGCTTGTGCCGCCTGCCACGAGGCCACGGCTGTGTCCAGCTTGCTGGCGTTTGAGGGGAGGTGGTGGTGGGGACATTCGCTACCTGCCGCCTGCTCTGGCCAGTTTAAAGAGCTGCTTCTGACCGCGGGACCCTCCCTTCCCGCACCCCTGAGCATAGGACCGGGTCCTTACGGAGGTTTCCCGTCGGTATATATTTGTCTGTGCCATTGCACTGCCGAAACAGTCTCACGCGAGTAGTAATTTCCCGGCTGGATGCATCACTTTCTCTCATGCCAATAACGCGTCATCTTTCAAACTCACTGATTTGACCGTGCGGTTCGCGGTGTTCGAGGCTTCCTAAATGTCTGCTCAAGTCAACTTTGCCGTTGGATTTATTTCAGTGTCCTAAATCGGTCGAAGTGTTTCAAAATTTTGAATTTATTAGTTTAAGTAGTTTATTGATTCATAGTCGTAAACATAGAAGTTTGGCCCAACAGGTTTGTAAACATTTGGACATTTCCAAGTTAAACTGTAAACAGTTGGATAACTGGGATTGAATCCAGTTGAAACACTTGCAATAAGAGACCGAGCCGCACGAAGTTATTACACATCACCATCATCATCCGTTATTGCTGGTTGGTAAGTTATTTTGAAGTTCGGAAGATGGCAATCTGCATTCACATAACCACTCTGTAAACGACTGGACAGTAGAGTAGAACCATGCCTGGTTAAGCACTGTGCTGTTCAAATCAGCTTTACCTTTTTTTTTTTTTTTTTTTTTTTTTTTTTTTTTTTTTTTTTTTTTTTTAGTAATTATTAGAAAACAGCAGCCGAAGGCCTCTGTGCTGAACCTGTTTTACCATGTCACGTGCACAGCATTCGTTGGAAGATGCAATCGAGGCAGACTTGTCTCCAGTGCGGACGCTACGGAATGCGACGTACTGGCTGGGCAGATAATGGGCAATCGGGCGGCAGCAGGTCTCGTTAGCAAGTGGATTTAAGCGAGAGCGCCGGCGTGGCATTAGAGCGCAGGTGTTGCACAGGTGTAGAGGCCGCACCAGCGGCCGACGTGAAGCGGCAGGACGGAGGACGGCCAGCCCGCATTTGCATTCAATGGAGGGCGTGCTGGCCGCCGCGCTACAAACGAGCCCAGCGGTAGCATCTGCCAGCTATTGATTTGCAAATAATTGCATCTTCTATTGTGCTCTCCGCCGGCCTCGCGCACAAAATAGCACGCCCGAGCGCAGCAGGGTGCAGCTGTCCACGGACGGCTGGATCGCAATGAGACGCTCCGTCGTTCTAAATGCAGCTCGTTGCATTCCATTTTATTGTTATCTCGGTAGCCTGCTTTATCTTCAGCAGACGCAACGCTATTCTCGCCGAACGATGTACCGTGATGTGGTCAGACGGAAGGAAGGTCGTGATTTCGTGCTATGTCCTTACAGAATGAGTTGCTTCGATCCCTAGCACATGAGATCAGTGGCGGCGCTAGGCGTCGGCGCCGTCGGCGACCGCCGACGGCCTCACGCCTGTGGGGGCGTCGCAAAACATTGTTAAAATTTCAGATTTTTTCTTCTTTTTTTATATTTCATGTTCAACGGCGCTTTTCAACTGCTAGTTTACATAGCGACAACCTTATCTAACTTGCACTACCTTAACGAAAGGACGAACACAACATCCGTAAAAAGGGTGGGATTCGATCCCCGACGAGAGCGATCTCGCTCACCGTGGTATGACGCCTTAGTGCGCTCGGCCATTCCCAGCTGACAGCTATTTAGTTGTCCGTATTTATTTCCGTATGAGTGCAGCAATGAAGTAATTTTTAGTTAAAAACTTGCAAAACAACTTCTTCAGTACATTTTAGAAAACAATTTGGAAAAAGTATATTTATATACCAATCAGAATCATGTTGACAGTTCCAGTCAGTACAGGTTCGGCCGAGAGGAGCTTCTCAAAGTTAAAATTGATTAAGACATACTTGAGAAGCACAGTGAGCCAAGAAACACAATCTGCGTTGTCAGTAGTATCAACTGAAGCCGAAATAGCGGATAGTATTAGTTAATATCCGATTTAAAAAAAAAAATAGTGAAACGAAAAGCCGAAAAGTTTCTCTATTTTAATTTGTGTATGTCTATAGTAATTTTCGTTATTGCAATAATACTTGCATATTATACTAATAAAATTTTACTATAATGATTATTGATGTATAATTCAGATCATTTTATTTAACATTTTCTTTCTTACTGGAAAAATGTAAGGGGCCTCACAAAGACGAGTTCGCCGACGCCAAGTTTCGTCTAGCGCCGCCACTGCATGAGATGCGTGGGAGCGAGGAACGTGAGGTGGGAAAGGAGGATAAAATAGAACGGGGGAGGGGGGGGCGCAAGACGAAGAAGGAGGTGACTTCACATACTATTATTGCTAGCCAAGTAACCTCAATGTTCAAAATGTTAAAATGTTTGTAATCCTATTGAACCAAACTGCTGAAACTAATTTACACTAAGGACAACACAAATACCATCGCCTGTGCCTTCCATAGATCCACGTTGTGGAGATCCTCGTGGATGCGGAACATTCAAAATATATTTTTATTTCCAAACTGATATAATAGTACTAATAATATGAATACAGGTACATACATCATTCGGTTGAGTAGAAGACGTTGACAACTTGTCTTTCACGCTCCTCTTCAACTGATTTTCATTTGCAGCTAAATTATTTTTATGGTTGCTGGTAAATTATTGAAAGTGTGTTTTCTTGAGTAGTGAACCCCTATTTTAACTAAAATAGGTGCTTTTAAGTCATTGTGTAGTTCGTATTTGCTCTTAAGTGAGAAGGTAGCAGAGATGCATGTAGGTAAGTTATCCAACTCCGTGGTATAGAAACGCTCCTTTCTCGTTTTCGACTTCTAGATGGTGCCATTCTCATTATGCCATGTACGAACTGAGCTGTTAGTTGGAAAAAAGGGTATTCTTATTTTTTTTCATTTTTTTTTTTTATTTATTATTATTTTTTTGGACAAATTTCATCAAGGAATAAATGTACTGAGAGGCAGTACTTTGAAGAGGCTAATACAGGATCACCGTGAATTTTCTCTGTAACTAATACGTATAACACGTTTGCTTGACTTGAAGAGTTCCCCAAAATATTAGACCATAATACCATACAATTATGGAATGAAAGTAAGCAAAGCATATAAACGTTTTTATTTTTATGTCTGCTACTCTGATAAAACTAGAGTTGCGAATACAGTTTTGTTAAATCGATTCTGTAGTTCTGCGAATGCCTGGACATAGTAGTCTCTATTCGATCTCGATGGCCTTATTTCCGGATGAGCATTACCCAAGTCAGTGAGTCTGGTCAAATTGTTGGCGCCATTTCCTTATGGACGAACGGGATATTTACTTTTATAAACTGCCAGACTTTCACGGTGAATCTGTGTGCAATTTAGACATTTTACCCGAAAGAGTAGTATTGCCTCGCGTATTTTAGAATAGGTTTCGTGTTGCTTCAGCCGCATACTGTGATGCATCATTTACCCGCATTGAACCAGAACACTGTCTTTCGGCACTTCGATACATAATAATCATAGCATGGGACTAAATATTTAACTAATTCTCTGAAGACCCCTTGTAATAGTAATGGTAGTAAAAGGCGAAGGAGAGGAATGAAAAAGATCGGAGGACTCTTAAGTGAGAAGGTAGCAGAGATGCATGTAGGTAAGTTATCCAACTCCCTGGTATAGAAACGCTCCTTTCTCGTTTTCGACTTCTAGATGGTGCCATTCTCATTATGCCATGTGACCAAGGAACCGAAATTGTTAAAAATATGTTTTATGTTTGTTATTTAGCTGTTTATGGCCTTGAACAGATCCACAATGAAACAGAGAATTACATTAGAACTACTATCTGTGTAAATCTGAATCTTTTTAAATGATTTCTTATATAATCATTTCTGTAATACCAAAATAAGTCGTTGGGATCTCATTAAACGAACAAACAAGCTAAGCACCAATGAATGCTAAACGATAGCAACGTGGGGAATAAATTGTTTGCTGTGGTTTTCCTGTGGTCTCCCTACATCATTCAAAGAAAACTCACTAGAGACGTAGTCAGACTTGCTCCTGTATGAACAGTGCCTCTTCGGTACATCTTAGGAAATACATGTCACAGTGTACTATCGTGGATTCTTATTTATTCCAGTCGGTTTTGGTCTTTGACAATCAACCTAAGAACGTTTGTTTAGCACAACACGTTATGGGAAATAATTCCCCATTTTCAAGTGCGTTTTTGTGGCACTTTGTGCTAAATAAAATGTAAAATCCTGACTGGTAGCAGAAGTGTTATTTATAACATTGATGCCGGCCGCGGTGGCCGAGGAGACTGAGGCGCTTCAGTCATGGTCTGCACGGCCACTACGGTCGGGGGTTCGAATCCCCCCTCGGTCATGGATATTTGTGCCGTCCTTAGTTGTAGGTAGTTCATAAGTAGTTTGTAAGTTTAGGGACTGATAACCCCGTAGTTAAGTCCCTTAAGCTTAACAAACATTTGAACATTTTTATAACATTGATCTCACAGTCGCATCTTGCAGCTAATATTTCCAGGGAATCTCTGATGTACTTTAAGGTGTGTGCCTAATGCAAGGAACCCTTTTTCGATTCCAGGAGAGTGAAGTACTCGCGAGGTGCCTAGTTGCTTTCAACGGCTTGAGTGAAATGCACAGTCTCTAAATAAAATGTTCACCAACCTTATGTCTTCTTACGTAGTGTCCCCAGTGCAGAAGATGGCATGCAAGTCGTTGGTTCTCAGGTTAATTACCGTTGATCTCTTCAGGGAAAGCAAATGGTGTACTTGTTGTGGCGTAATGTTAGCGCCACACGCCAGACGCAAGAGAACGATTGTGGAGAAGGCAGCGGTCGACTGGCAGCCTATCGCACGCCAGCGCCGCGCCTCTTGGAGGGAGTAACCGTAGACGCGCGCCCTCTACAAGATGCTATATCTAGGCCGACTTGGGTCTGGAAGACCCGTCAGAACTCGGCTACGAACTTGACAGTGAATAGGTCTCAGCGCAGCTAGCATCGTACAGAAGACGACGACGCGAGAAGAGAGAAGAACAGATAGAAGTTGAGTATTGTATTCTTCAGTTGAATAGATGTTTTAGATGTCTACGAATCCTGCACTGAACCTTTCCTGAAAGACAGGCTGACCAGAACGAGAACTCAACAAATGGCAACGAGGATGACTCAACAGTACTGACGATCTTTCTGAAGGAAAGCTACTTTTTTTCACTCAGAAACTAACAAAATGCACAACTGACGAATTGCCTTTCCATTCCAACTGTTAACTTCACCAAAACATGGTCGTAGCGTTTCGTCTGCCTTTTCGTAATGCTTTTGTTAATTAATTTACATGTCTTTTGATCTAAAATAACAGCTATTGATGGATGACTTCTTATGAAACTCATTAAATTTATTTTAAAACAATTATGTAATTTTGATTAAAGAAGAAATTAGTTTCGGCGCACGGACTGCCAATGCACAGGCGAATCACGGCAGGGACCTAGAATTTTGAGCTGCCTTTCTTTCCCACGCGAATGGTACTGACTGTACCATCACGTACTGGTGCCTCACACCACCCTGTGTCAGCTGCATACAGCTCTGTTCTGACTTGCCATGAGAAAAGTGATATGCCTGCAGGCCAGAAATATCTCGTTGGGTAATATACATTTTATGACTCGTGGCAATGAAATGTCCATTTTTATAATGCTGTAGTTTTATACCTAAATTGTCACCAGTTTGAAAATATACAAGAATTTTACTTTTACTAAACAATTGTTTAAATTTTCCTGATACCTTAAGAAAATAGGGAAGAAGAACATATTTAGATGTTACTGTGACAATTATTTTACGAAAGGCATATATTGTTTACTACTCTTCTCTTGTATGTTTCTACTGTTGACTGAAAAATATTTAAGCTTGGCCACTTGATAAATACTCGTGGGCCAAATATTATGATCATTGATTACTGTCCACTAAAGGCTTAAATATGGAGCTTCTACACGTGACAGGTGGTTTTCTGGAAGGGCCGGATGGCAATGTCCTTCTCAGTACATACACACAGGACTTAGAGAAAATTCAAAATAATTTGATTCGAAAAAGGTGACCAGCTGCAATAAATTTTTGTAAGAATGTACCTAATTATAGAAAAGCTATGAATCTAATACCTATTAGTAATTTGATAAAACATTGCATAGAATATTAGTTTCAAATGACGTGTAAACGTTTTGCCTGAAAGAACAGTAAGACTGAGAAGCTCAAGGAAGCAATGTGTTGTGGATGTATGAAGTTGGATAAGCTAACCTTAAATGATACACCTCAAAGGAATGGTATCTAGCTTAATACAAATTTTCAAATCATTACAATTTTTTTATTTTAAAGTTATAATTACATAGTCAATATCAGAATTAATATAATAGTAATCTCTTTCCCTCTTTCAAGACCTGTATCACCTGAAACTTCTACGATCTTTCGGCCCTTTTCTTTTCATATTGTTTCTACAGTTTCCTGTTCAAATGTTTGTTAAGCTTATGGGACTTAACTACGGGGTCATCAGTCCCTAACTACTTATCAACTACCTTATACTAAGGACGGCACAAATATCCATGCCCGAGGGGGGATTCGAACCCCCGACCGTAGTAGCCTTGCAGACCGTGACTGAAGCGCCTCAGACCCCTCGGCCACCGCGGCCGGCCAGTTTCCTGTAATATCAATTAATGCTTCCATGTAGCGCACAGCCCGAAATTCAAGCGTGATCCACGCGCTACCAATAATTGTGTGCTAATTGCGTCCATCACTTATTTCAAGCATCAGTTTCGCTTCTCGGTATTTCGCGATGTAATTGACGTATTGCGACGTAACGAACGCAATTCTGTTTGCGAGTTTCCTGCTATTGATTGCAGAAGAAATAAAATGGGGTATTCATTAAAAACATAAGTTTGTTTTGAAAATAATATTTATTTACATTTTGGAATGTCTTATAGTATTTACTTTCATACGCACCTGCAGTAATTTCATGTGAAAGTTATTTTTCAATATCTTATTGTTGTTCCAGAGATATCTGGGGTGAAAATTTTAATTGGGACACGCTGTATATTCAGCAAGGAGACCTTTAAACAATTTCTCTATGTCTAATTATCACGCTGTCTATGGGACGTTAATACCCTCCCTTCCTTACTTTAAACTTTTATATATATTTTATTTTTCAACTCACAATATATTTGCCACAAAAAAATGAATATAGTTTTTTCGTATGGTTATTTGCACGCACGAAAGTCCTCTTATACTACACCCATGGCCAAAAGTATTGAGTACTTTAGGTAATTCTGAAAGTTCCGAAAAGTAATAAATTTAAATAGGTACAATAATTTAGTTTACGAAGTTCATAAGTAACAAAAAAAATCAATATTTATTGGGGCCACCTTTTGCCCTTATAACACTACAAATTCTTTTGGTAGAGAATACTTTAGCTTTTTACAATCTTCAGCAATTATGGCATTCTACTCAAAGCGGAGGCGCTATTTTAATCCTTCTTTTGAATTATTTGTGTGCTGCCTGAATTTGCGCTTCAGTAAACCGCCTAAATGTCATAATGGGGTTGTGTCCGGTAATTGGGCAGACCAGTCTAGAAGCTCGATGTTATTTTGCCGAAAGCTTGTTCGAAGTGTCTATATACAGGGTGTTTCACTAAGTGTGTTGGCCTCTGTAACTTATAAAATAATAGGTGACGGGAAATTTTAATGCGGTAGGTCAACACAAGAAATGTTACACTTTCTGCGGAGCTATGAACATAGTTTATTGTATCATTTTCCAAAGAGTTACAGCACAAAGATATAATTTTTCAAATGGAAAAATAGTTTTTTTTTTTTCTATCATGCATTGGATTCGTTGATACCAGCTGCGTCCAAATCATTTTAAACTACATTCATATCACTGTTAGTTTGGGAGCTACAACCCTTCAAAGTTTCAGGGGCAGATACAACAAACGCTGCGTATAATGCAATGCGCCTTCTAAATGTGGTGCGGCCGAGTTGTAACGTCGCCGGTGTCACGGAGCGAGAAGCTTCCTCGATGCGCTGTTAGACTGCCGACTGTCGCCGCACACGGCCGTATACTCGACAGTTGGAGCCACACAAACAACCGGGGCTCAATATACCACAGTTACTGACTTCGGATGACGATGGCATACACGAACAACGAGTACGTTGACATGTTGCTGATGCTCGGCGAGTACCGACACGATGCCACTGAAGCAGCCACGGCGTATGCCGTGAGATAACCTGGGCGAAGAGCCCTGGCAGCCATTACGTTCTTACGTGCCTAACAACGACTTCGGGAAACAGGCAGCTTGGTAATGCGCCGCAGTAACAGACGAAGACCTGCAAGAAGTGAGGAGACGGAGGTGTTTGTTTTAGCTGCACTACACCATGATCATCATGTCACAATCCGTTGCTGCAGTCGCTGGTGTCAGTCTCACATCTGTATGGTGTATAGTACACGGCCACAGGTTTCACCCGTACCGCCTGTCACTGACGCAGGAGCTGCATGGGAACGATTTCTGTGCAAGAGTGACATTCTGTGAGTGGGCCATGCGTAATTTCACGCTGGAGTCTTTACAAAGTGTTATGTTCTCTGATGAATCCACGTTCACAAATTATGGTGCAGTGAATCGCCATAACATGCACTACTGCGCCGCAGACAATCCTCGGTGGGTACGACCTGTCGACCGTCAACGTAAGTGGTCTATTAACGTGTGGTGTGGAATCCTAGGGGATGAAATCATCGGTCCACACTACTTCCCAGGTACTCTGACAGGTGAGTTATATCGCTCTTTTATAGCCGACAGTTTGGGTGTTCTCCTTGAACATGTGTGTCTACACACGAGAGTCCATATGTGGATGCAGCACGATGGTCATCCAGCCCATTCTGCGCGTGTTGCTGTGGAAGAACTAAACAACAGATTTGCAGGAAGATGGTTGGGACGACAAGGTCCTCATTCATGGCCCCCAAGGTCGCCCGATTTAACACCAGTAGATTTCTTTTTGTGGGGATATCTAAAGGATCGTGTTTATGTCACTGAGCCCACATCCCCAGATGATCCAAAACGACGCATCGAGGACGCATGTCGCTCCGTCACAGCATTGAGGAACATGGACACACATTTGAACATCTCATGTAAATCAACTTCCCACCGCCATAACATCCATCACCCACCACACAGCCATGTATTAAGTACAGCGTGTGGTATCTGCCCCTGAAACTTTGAACGGTTGTAGCTCCCAAACTAACAGTGATAGGAATGTAGTTTAAATTGATTTGGACGCAGCTGGTTTCAACGATTCCAATGCACGAAAAAAAAAAAAAAAAAAACTATTGTTCCATTTAAAAAATTATATATTGGTGCTGTAACTCTGTGGAAAATGATACAATAAAGTATGTTCATTTCTTGTGTTGACCTACCGCATTAAAAGTTCCCGTCACCTATTATTTTATAAGTTACAGAGGCAAACACACTTAGTGAAACACCCTGTATATTGTGCAACCCATGCGGCCTTCACGTACGACCATTTGTCCCGCTCCTGTAGCGGGCATGCAGCCCCCGATCATAACACTCCCTCCCCGTGTTTTACAATTGGTATCACACACTCTGGTTTATATGCCTCGACTCTCCGGCGACGGACATACAGTAGGTCACATCCTATGTTCCAAACATCTGAAATGCAAGTGAATATTATAAAGAATTGTTTCTTTAATTTTGTAAGTTAATTTTGTTTTGTAACCAAATTGTTATGTACTGTTAAAGCATCAATTTGACAAACTCGCCTGATTCGTCAGACCACACAATACTGGACCAATCTAGCACGGTGAAAGTTTCTTGTTTCAGAGTCCACTCATACCGTGCATTCTTATTTTTTTTCAGAGAGCTACGGCTTCTTTCTTGCTTTACAGCCTTTTAGGGCAGTTTCTTGGACTCGTCTACGGCGAGTGGTGTGCAGATATTTTTTGTTAAAACTTCCATACAACTCAGCAGCGAGGTCTAATGAAGTTTTCGTTCTATTTCTTAACGACTCTGTTACTATCGTTCGGTCTTCACTGTCTGTTGTAATCCGTTTGCGGTCGGTTCTGGGCCTATTTGCAAATCTCTCAACAGCATTTGCACGGAATGAGAGAACATTTATTTGGTTTAGAACTCTTTACCTGCGATTTCCCTTTCTCATGCAAAAGCTTTATCTGCACTCATTTTTATAAAACAAGTTCGTTTCGTTTAGGCATATTGAAGCAGTAACACTGATATCACCGATCTAAAGAAAAGAAAAAAAAAACACTGCTTAAATTATATTATTACAGATGTTTTATTGGTGGCTTTGAAGTGGCTCATTATATTTTATCTTTTTAATGCCAAAAAAAAAACTTTATTGTTCCGTATATCGTACACTGTCGGGTGCTCAATATTTTGACCATGGGTGTTCAATAACATCACTGATAATTTAAACTGTTTTCAGGAAGCGAAGGGCATTGTTCAGACTATGTTGTGTTAACCAGCTCGGCCAGAATAGAAAAATTC
Organism: Locusta migratoria; assembly: GCA_026315105.1. Classification (NCBI taxonomy): domain Eukaryota; kingdom Metazoa; phylum Arthropoda; class Insecta; order Orthoptera; family Acrididae; genus Locusta; species Locusta migratoria. The sequence goes on along the minus strand of CM048750.1, from coordinate 188,682,111 downwards.
CAGTGTTCAACATTACTGCCAGGATGCCGTAAACCGGGTGCATATTATGTAGGCAGAATATTAAAAATACACTCCGCCCACCATACTAATGTATGCTGGCTCGATCGCATAAAATGGACAGCAGCGCTATTTAGGGAAGTGAAAGTTTAATCTCGCTGGAAGGCATCGACCCGTATGTTAATAACGAGTAGGAGTGGCAGTGTGAACTGCTGTGTCGCTGTTTTAATCTGATCCCGATACGGTGATTATCGTAAATTGCTCCCCATTACTGCGGTGCCCCGAGCAAAGAACTGCTTGTCACTACCGATACGACGTGTAAAATTGGAGCTAAGTCGACGCCGGTTTTATTGCGAGGCAATCAAGATTTCTCGCGCTGGACTTGGGAGGTCTCTTACTTGATAGTCTGTCCCCATTAACAGCGCAATGGCAATTCAGGCAGACTACCACATGTTTCCGTGCCATCTAGCTATATGAAGACAGACCTACCAAACACCACACTATTATAATTTACTGACTTTTATATTTATTTTCCAGACTGATTGCTTTTTAACTACTTAGAAAATTTAAGAACGATCGTCTTAATTTTTGATCACATGGACCTCTAGTTCTGTTACTCTTAGCTGAAATTTGAAATTTTCCGTCGGTAATTACTAAGAAAGGTGAAGTGGAGAAATATTAAATTAATTTCATCTTTTATTTTAATTTTCCACTTTCATTCTTCTACAATCTCGTTAAGAGACGGTACACTTTCTCAATAGTTGGCAGTATTGTGATTTTTAAAGTAGTCATGTACCCATGTTGCTGGAATATTTATTAAATCAGAGGAGAAGAGATTAAGGCGGAGATGCTGTAGCCTCCCCATCTCAGTTTCAGTGGTCATAGATGTGGTGGATAGTTAGTTGAAAGGCATTCGTTAATTTTATCCCTGACTGTCATTTAGACTAATTTCAGCCATCGATTAAAATTGTGTGCTGGAACCGGTACTCGAACCTGGGACCTTTGCCTTTCGCGGGCAAGCTCACTACCGACTGTGCTATCCCGACACGACACGACTTACTTGGAAAGTAGGAGGTGAGGTACTGGCGGCAGTAAAGTTGTGGGGCGGCATCGTGAGTTGTGCCGGGGTAGCACAGTCGGTACGCTTGCCTGCGAAAGGCAAAGGTCCCAGGTTCGAGTCCCGGTTCCAGCACACAATTTTAATCTGCCAGGAAGTTTCATATCAGCGCACACTCCGCTGCAGTGTGAAAGTTTCATTCTGGAAACATCCCTTAGCCCGTGGCTAAGCCATGTCTCCACCATATCCTTTCTTCCAGGAGTGCTAGTGTTGCAAGTTTCGCAGGAGAACTTCTGTGAAGTTTGGAAAGTAGGAGGCGGGGTACTGGCGGAAGTAAAGTTGTGGGGCGGCATCGTGAGTCGTGTCGGGATAGCACAGGCGGTAGTGCGCTTGCCCGCGAAAGGCAAAGGTCCCAAGTTCGAGTCCCGGTCCCGGCACACAATTTTAATCTGCCAGGAAGTTTCTAGTTTAAGTAGTTTGTAAGTCTAGGGACCGACGAATTTAGCAGTCTGGTACCCTACGTTTACAAACATTTGAACACTTTTAGAATTGAGCGTAGCCTCCTCCTACCCCAGACGTTAGCTTGGCGCCTCACCTCACGATGAGCAAGACACTGGCTCGGTTAAGTCCACACCTTGCAAGGATAAGTACAGTTGTTCACTTGAACCAACTGGCCGCAGTGGCCGAGGGGACTGCGGCGCACCAGTCACGGTCTGCATGGCCACTACAGTCGGGGGTATCCCCCCTCGGGCATGGATATTTGTGCCGTCCTTAGTATCAGGTAGTTCATAAGTAGTTTGTAAGTTTAGGGACTGATGACCACGTAGTTAAGTCCCATGAGCTCTACAAACAATTTATTTCACTTGAACCAAAACTGGAGAAGTTGTAGTTCAGATGAATCGCATATTTTTATTTTAGTATCCTCTGGGTGTCTATTCGTTTGTCTTTTTTCTTAATGTGGCGACTTGTTAGACGGTTTATCTTTGTGAATTTTTGCGCACATCATCTCATGTGATTGGCCATTACAGAGCCAAGTACATACCATAATGTCTAATTAGAAGCCCCTTCCCTCTCTGCCTCAGAATATCATCCAACATGGCATTCTTAATGGCGTGAGTGTAACACTACATGTCAGCGTAGTTGGGAATGCATGCATCCTTAGTCAAGGATATTTGCTATTATGAAACGATTTCTCCTCCCCCGTCCCTCTTAAGCCCTTCTCCCCCAGCACCAACCTCGAGAGCTCATTTTACTGGGAATTTGATTCATTAGTAAAAACCATATAACTTAATACTCTTCCAATGTACACATTAAACTGACAAGTTTTATAGAAGCTCATATGCAGCACCTTGCATATTTGTTCAAATTTTTTCTATTTAGTGTTTCGACAGTAAACGTTACCATATTCTGCTAAGAATAAGAAACAAAGATTTTTTTCTTCGATATAACTTTAATTTTGAATTCACCTTTCACGTGAGGAAGAATAGAGCGAATATTTGGCGCAATTTCAAGAACTCGTCGCGGCTCATCAAATTACAGGTCAGAGACTGAAGCATCTGTTATTATCTGTTGTGGACACTAACACCTTCGTGTTACTGCAGAAACTTTTCCCCCCACGCATCTCCTCGCGATCTAGAATTTGATGCAATAGTAGAGGCACTGAATTCTCATTATGAGAGTTCTCATAGCTGCGGCATGGTACCGATTTTTCAGACTACAGAAATCACCGAACCAGTGCAGGGTGCATAGATATTACTACAATAGTACAGTCGTGATCGTATCACCATATTTTTTTATTATTTAGGTTATTATTTTAGTCCTAAATGTTTGTAAAAACTTAATGTCATACTTTTTTAAAGACATTAAGAGTGTTTTTCGTCCGCCAGTAAAGACGAGAGCACTTCTCGGATCTGTGAAGGATGATTTGGGTCTGAGGAAGCCCAGTGTATTCAAGATTCCCTGTCAGTGTGGGAAAACGTATACTCGTCAAACTATCCGTACCATTCAGGACAGATGTATTGAACATCAACGCCACACACGTTTGCTCCAGCCCGAGAAGTCGGCGGTAGCTGAGCATTGTCTCGATGAGGGACATAGAATGTTATATAACGTAACTCACATGGTTGCTTCAGCATCTCGTTACTGGGACTGCATCTTAAAGGAATCCATAGAGATTCGATTATCTGACAATCTGATTAACAGAGACAAAGGCTACCTTCTTAGTAAATCCTGGAACCCTGTGTTATCAGATGTTTAAAAACAACGGTTGGTACTTCAGAAATCTGAATAATAATTTTCTTTATCATGGATTATCGATTTCGCTGGACTCTACCACCAGAGTGCTGTATGTCTTGTGCGTCAGAGGGCAGTTACTGTCACTTCTTGCGCACGCGCTATGGGCCTTCCTCAATGTATAAAGGAGCTGCCGATTGCACTGAGAACTCAGTTCCGGCGAGATTGTCTGTCAGCAAGCTCACCTGAGGATGTCGGGCAGTTGCGCCGCTGAAATATTGTGTCAAGCTAACTTTAGTATCCGGCTGCAAACCCGAGAAGATTACAAACAGTGATTACGCCAGGAACACCTTTGCGGTCACATTTAAACATTTGATTTGACAGAGGGGGAGGAGAGAAGAGGGATGGACAGTGGGGGAGCAGAAGACTTTCAGAGAGGAGATTGACAGAGAGGGGCCACGGGGATGTAGTAACAGGTGGATAGTGGGGAGGGGAAGGGGGAGGAGTATGAGGTGAAGGCAGATACAGGGGGATGAGGACACGGTGGGAGGGGAGCGGAGAGGAGGTGGAAAGAAAGAGGAGGGAGGAAGGGGTGGACGGAGAGAAAACAGGAGATGAATTGCCAGACGATTGGCCGGAGGAGGCAGATACAGGGGGATGAGGACAAGGTGGGAGGGGAGCGGAGAGGAGGTGGAAAGAAAGAGGAGGGAGGAAGGGGTGGACGGAGAGAAAACAGGAGATGAATTGCCAGAAGATTGGCCGGAACTACGGCCGAAAAGTATTTGTTTAGTGGCGTGCATCAGCCCTGCTCGTGCGGGCAGCGACTGGCTGCGCACTCGCGGGCGCGGGCGCGGCCCCGCCCCTGCCAAACCGCAAGTCAGCGCACCCCTACCTGGCCGCGCGCTGTAATTTGCCGCCGATATAATTGCTCTCTAATCTGACATTTTTTGTCGCCGGCGCGCGCGCGCTCACACACACAGGTGCACACACTTTCCCCGGGCCGGGGTTTTTTGTGCGCGCCTTCCCATTTCTCGTGGACCCAGATGTCCGAGCGGGCCGCGTTTTTCCCACAGCAGGGGCGGCGGCGGCACGCGAGGAATGCGGTGGCAGTGCGCCGGGTCGTTAGCTGGGCCCGCTGATAATGGCCAAATGGATTTCCGGCGCTGAGAGCGGCCGGCCTCTAATCTCGCCGCGCGGGCTCGGGCGCGGCCTCTCGCCCCGCCGCGCTCACCTGCCACGTTTCGCAGCTATCGCGCCCGCGCCGATAACGCCCCGCTGACATACCTCGACGGCACGTCGTTTCCTCTCGCTTCCCACACGGATTCCTCGCCCTCCTTTACAGGGTCGGGGGAGGGTTGCCGTTCGGTATTTCCTGTTCGCTGCGAAAGGAGAGAAGCGGACAACAGTGTCGTCGTGCCACGCCTCGCTCTTGTAGAGTACGCCCTTAGCAGTCGTGTCTGAGAGGAGCTCGACAAAGACAACTTCTCTTCTTTATCGCTGTGGTATGTCCGCTGACCATCAAAGCAGCTGTACTGATATACACATACCTTCCTCTACAGCAGTTCCTGAGATAAGCCTTCTCATACAGACAGCAAAAGTTAGGCATTCTACACCTACACCTACATACATACTCCGCAATTTACCGTAAGGTGCGTGGCGGAGGGTACACTGTACCACTACTAGGCATTTCCTTTCCTATTCCACTCTCAAATTGAACGAGGAAAAAAAAAAGAATGCCTATATGCCTCCGTACGAGCCCTAATTTCTCTTATCTTGTCTTTGTGATCTTTACGCGAAATGTAAGTAGGCGGCAGCAAGATCGTACTACACTCAGCTTCAAATTCCGGCCCTCTAAATTTCCGCAACAGAATTTCACGAAAAGAACGTCGTCTTTCTTCCAGCGATCCCCAATTGAGTTGCCGGAGCATTTCCGTGACACTCGCGCATTGGTCGAACCCACCGGTAACAAATCTAGCTACTCGTCTCTGAACCGCCTCTATGTCTTCCTTTAAATTGATCTGCTGCGGGTCCCAAACACTTGACGTGGTCGTACAAGCGTTTTATACGCGGTCTCCTTTACAGGCGAAGTCCATCTTCCCAAAATTCTCCCAATAAACCGAAGTCGGCTGTCCGCCTTACTCACAACTGTCCTTACATACTCGTTCCATTTCATATCGCTCTGCAATGTCACGCCTAGATATTTGAACGACGCGACAGCATCAAGAAGCTCACTACTAATCCTGTATTCGAACATTATGGGAACATTATTCTAAGATGGGAACAAGCGAACCAATGACATATTCTTGTAGAGGCATTCGAAAATGCCATTCACCCCGTTTACGTGGGCTCCCAAAACCGGATTTCGTAAACCGATTTTCCAATTCCGCTTTTGGTTGGTCATGTAAACACTTCAAAATCGATTCTGGAAATCCGCTTCTCTAAAGCGGTTTTCCAGTTCCACAATCGATTTTCGTGCCCATGTAAACGCAACCGTTTTTGAAGTGTTCTTGGCTTGTCAGATGTTGAAGTCTTGTTAAGAATTTTCGGCACATATTGAAATACTGTTATTTTCTAATGTGAAATAAAAGTATAAATATTAGAGTGAACATGAATTTATGTATTTAAATAAAGGAAAATAGAGATTGTGCTGACTAAATCAGGAACTGAATCAGCTGTTTTGCAGCCGTCGTATTTAAGTGAGCTAGGAAATCCGATTCAGGCTATGCCATGCAAACACGACAGCGAAAAACGGTTTACGAAAATCGGTTTTCGTCTTCCGGAAGATGTGTTCCATGTAAACGTAGTGATTGCAAACTTCGAGGCCTTGTACAGAAGAGAGGGTACAAAATATTTCTCATAGGGATCTATGGGCAGAAATGTCATCCAGTGCGCAGTTGGCACTCGTTCATACTTGACACTGTAAAACAAATTTTTACTGCAAGCTCTTTTTTTTATAGTTTTTTTTAAAGGACGTAATATCGACCAAAATAAAATGTCCAATGAACATAGGTTCTTACATGCCTACTACAACATGAACACGTCTTTATCTTTCTTTGATACTGTCTACATCTACATCTACATGAGTTAGTCTACAAATCAAATTTATGTGTCTGGCAGAGGTTCATCGAACCACCGTTATACTATTTACCTCCCTTTCCATTGTCGAATAGCGTGCGGGAAGAAAGAATACCTGAATTTCTCCTTCGAGCTCTGATTTCTCGTAGTTTATTCTGATGATCAGTTCTACCTATCTAAGTGGAAGTCAACAATATATTTTCGCATTCGGAGGAGAATGTTGGTGATTGTAGTTTCGTAAATAGCCCACGCCGCAGCGATAAGCGCCGTTGTTGTAATGATTCCCATCCCAGATCCTGTATCATTTCCGTAACGCTGTGTCCCCTGTATCGTGACAATACGAATCGAGCTGCTCTTCTTTGGACTCTTTCGATGTCGTCCGTCAAACCCACCTGATAAGGATCCCACACTGGGCTGAAATACTACAAAAAAGGACGAACAAGCGTCACTCTTCTCACGTGCTCATAGTTCTTATGGTATGTTTTAGACCCCATGTTTATTAGACGTTTCTTGGCCGTGCTACCTCCTCCCAAAGCTGTGACCAGACTAGTGCTGACAAGAATAGACAGAAAAATTGAGAAGAATATAGGAGAAGATCAACCTGGATTTTGAAAAGGAAGAGGGCCAGAGATGCAACTGGGTGTCTCGGGATATTACCAGGAAGGTTTTTAGAAGTAAATAGACAAATATATGTTTGTTTTTTCGACTGTGAAAAACCATTTGAAAGAATCAAATGGTGTATACTGTTGAAGATTTTGAAAGATACTGGTACTGATTGGAAAGATAGAAGGTTGATCAAATAGGTCTATGTGAGATAGAAGGTGGTGGTTCGAATATACGAAGAGGTAGCTATTGGAAGAGGTATGAGATAGGGCTGCTGTATGACACAAACACTCCTCAATATATGTGCTGCAAAACTAATCAATAAGGCTTTGAAGAAGCAAAAGGTCTTTTAATGGGAGGAGAGAGAATGCACGTCATGTTATGTCTGTACCAACAGAAACAGAACGAATGCTCCAAGTAATGATGTAGAATATTGTAAGGGAGGGAAAGAATTCGGAATAAAAATGAACGTTGAAAAGACCAAATTGATGAAAATCGAAATAAGAAGGCGACACGATCAATATATCATTAGATGGAAGAAAACTGCAACAGATTCATTCATTCAATTTCTGGGAAGCTTGATAATTTCTAAATGTTCAAATGTTCAAATGTTTGTAAAGCTTATGGGACTTAACTACGGGGTCATCAGTCCCTAAACTTACAAACTACTTATGAACTACTTACGAACTAGGACGACACAAATATCCATGCCCGAGGGGGGATTCGAACCCCCGACCGTAGTGGCCGTGCTGACCGTGACTGGAGCGCCTCAGTCACCTCGGCCACCGCGGCCGGCTGATAATTTCCGATGGAAGTTGTACAGAAGAAGTGAGGCGCGGAATATACATGGCAAAGAAAGGATTTGGAACAGCTACAGATTTACTGACAACCAGGAGCATCCCCATTAATTTCCGGAAGAAGTTCGCCAAATGTTTTGTGTGGAGCGTGGAGTCTTATGATGATAAAACTCACACGGTCAGATAAAAAGAATAAAAATATTTAGAAAGTTTTAAAAAGTGGCTATGCAGAAGAAAGGTGAAAATGAAATGGACCGACAGAATGAGAAATGAGCAGGGTAAAAGAGGAAAGCAATTTCGTTCTATTTGGGAGTGGAAAAGGAAAGGAAATGCCTAGTAGTGATACAGAGTACCCTTCGCCACGCACCTCACGGTGGATTGCGGAGTATGAATGTAGATGTAGATCCAAAAGAGAAAAACATCTTTGGTTGGCCACATGTTACGCAGGAATTACGTGCTGCAGAGCAACGGCGGATTTAGGGAAGGGGGCGGCTCAGAGGCACGTCCCCCTCCCCCCAGACAGCCAGACAAAAAATAAATAAAAATAAAATAAAATGAGAGAGAGAAAGAAAGGGAGAAAGGCGGCGAGAGAGAGGGAGGGAGAGAATTCTCAGCCTAAGAATTATTTACTTACAGACAGCATGTGACTGAGTTTAAAAAGACAAAATCCTTATTTACGATAAAACTAAATAAAAATCGTTTATTGTTTTGTGATTCCTTGGGAGATACATGAGATATTGTGTACGTTTTATTCAGACGAAATAAAGTTAAAGGATTAAATTATGTGAAAGAAAATCGTGAATTTCTAGGGCTACGTTCAGGCTGCCGCATTCAGGTGTTTTCGGTAATCAGTTTATCACTCTGGAGACATTTACTGAGGAATAGTACTGCCACGCATTATAAACAGTTTTATTTGAAGCTACACGTTTCGATTTTCTAGTTATTGGAGCAAATTAGAAATTTCAATGGCATTTTTCCGCACATCAGATACAAAATGAAGTGTTCATTAAAATTGCAGATACAAAGGATTTTCATGCTAGTAGAAATTCATCTAAAAACACAATGAAGTGTAATTTTGTTGGTCGGGAAAGCTTTCTTAGAAACTCATCACATTTGGCGTAGTAACTTTACAAAGCACGAAGAAGAAATTGATTCAGTACAACATGACACAGGAAATCTGATTTTAGGTTTCAAGGGAATATCAAACTTAGCGCGACATATTTACTGGCTGTTTAATTGTTATTCAGTGCACTGTTTGATAATAATACAGCTACACCGGAAACAGTATTGTTTGTCCACTGTAAGACTAAGTTGTCGATTCGTGCGCCGGCTGTTTGCAAAGGCAGGAGGCGTGTACCATGGAGGCCGGGAGGCGAGGAGCAGTGAGCGAAAGGCAGCGTCGCAGTGTCGGAAACGTTACCCGTAACAATGTGTGCTGTAATATTTCGTGTCCAGGGGCAGCGTAACTTTGGCAGCGCTCCGAAATAAATGAATGTCCTGGAACTAGGGCAGATGTCTTCTTCTCCTGGCATCACCAGGCAAAAACGTCTTCACTTGTCGAATTAATATACTTCCATCTAACTACCAATGCACTACTAGTTTCGGCGCACTACGGCGTCATTCTCAAGAGCCTATGATTACAAAAAATATTACAATGATTCAACTACATTAAACAGTGAAAATTTTAAAAAATTACCACAAAATATAAAATGAGTATCGGGAGTATAAATTTATCAAAATGACAATGAAACTATGTGCTCCGCGCCAGGGATTCGAGTCCTTCTTCGGGAATGGGTGTGCTTGTTGTCCTTAGATTGTGTTAGTTTAAGTTGTATGTAAGACTAGCGACCGAGAGCTTAGCAGTTTCGTTCCTTAGGATTATAAACATTTGAACTTTTATTTTTGGACCATATGCCCCTAGGTTTTTGTACAGTCACCATTAATTCATTTGGCACATATAATATCACAATCCTGTGGGAATCATTGTACGAAACTTACTTTTCGATCGTATTGTACAATTGTTTTTCAAGTGGTCAGTCTTATTCAATCTTATTCGTCAAGTCAAAAATAATGTAAGTTTATTATGCCTCATAATAGTAGTTGATGTAGAAAATGCTGTGCGACATCATTACCAACGGCTGGGAGCATCATCTTATATCGTTTTACAAACTCCATTCAATCACATTATTTATATTCTCTTCCACACTGTAGCTCTCTTTTGTTTTCCGCAAGCGATGGAAATTGTTGGGGAACGTGTGGGACGAAGGAATGGAGCAGATGTCAGTTGACGACTGGCTCTGTCAGAGATGCGACGTCATTGACTACCGCTGTAAATCAGTATCATAGTTTGCACAGCACCTCATACGCTATGGATAAGTGGCTGAAGAGAAATGCTGAAAGATTTTCAAATGAAGAAAGAAATGCTTCGGAAGGTTCATCAAATTATTATTTTGTTATGGGGTGATTTCGGGTGGTTTTGTGATTATTTTCACCGTAACTTTCACAAGTTTTGATCGATTGCTAACTATGATTTCCTTGAAAGAAAAAAAACTCAGGGTCTTGACATCTTCAGAAAATTAAAAGAATATATATACAAGATTGAGCTACCTTTGTACAAACTCTTATGAGTGACAACTGATGAGGCTCCTGCAATGACAGGTATTCATACTAGTTTTATTGCTCTATGCCACAAAGACTAAGACGTTCCAGATTTCATTAGCTACCATTGAATAATTCATCGACAAGTACTGGCTAGTAAGAGGTTAGACACATAACTTGTAATGGATATTTGTTTCAAGATTGTAAATTCCAGAAAAGGAAAAGGTTGTTTAAGCAGCAATTAGATGAGAAGGAGCCGGATTTGGTATTGCACACATGAGGTGGCTGAGTGGAAGCTAGTTTTTGCAAAGGTTTCGAGTTGTCTTTGACGAAATAATAAAATTTCTTGATGAGAGAAATGACGTTTATCAGCAACTGCGTGATTTACAGTGGCAACATGATTTAGCCATTTCAGCAGTTTTTACCGGAAAACTGCGCACATTAAATCTGGAAGTACAAAATATGAATAAAGCAGTAGACAAATGATGAGAACTACTGCAGCATTTCAAAGTCAAACAGTGTCAATGATAACTGACATTAAGAAGAAAAAATTTCAACAATTTGTAAACTTCAAGGATCGCATGGAGAAACATCCTACAATTTCATTCCTGATAAGTACACGACAGAAATTAAGGCAGTGGTATCGTACTATGAAATTCGTTTCAGGGATTTGGAAAAAAAAATTGAGAATTTGGTGGAATTCATAGGTTACTCATTTAACAATTCCATTCATTATACTGACATTTTTGAAATTGCTTATAAATTTGGAGACACATTTCAAATGGACCTCATGATACTGCAAAATGAAATTATTATTCTGCGCTTCGATATACTTCTAAAATCAAGGTCATCCTTTGGTCTGGATTTCTGATCATTGGTTTCCAACGAGAAATATTCTTGTTTGAAGAAATATGTTGAACAGCTGCATTCGTTTTTTGGTTCAACATGTTTGTGTGTCTCAGCATTTTCCTACATGAAACAAACAAAGACACTGTTCTCGTTTGACAGACACTCACACATTGGATTCCTTAACGTTGGCAATTTCCAACTACATAGTACAAACCTGACTTTGCTAACCGGGCAGAAGGTGCTAAGACAGTGATCAAATTAATAATAAGAAGTAGTTACTAAGAATAGTTTTCAATTAAATTTTTTCCCTCTTGACAAAATTAAAATACTACACAACTGTAAACTGAACTACACGATTTTATTTCAATTTTCAAGAAATGTGTAATGGTAGAGAGAATGGTTTTCTATTTAATGTTTTTCCTCTTAACAAAATAAGAGTACTGCATAATTTTATACTGTACTATATTGTTTCATTTAAAGTTTCAAGAAGTATATTAATGGCAGAAAGTATAATTTTCAATTCAATATTTGTCCTCTTAATAAAATTAATGTACTACATAACTGTATACTGTAGTATACTGTTTCATTTAAAATTTCAATATGTATATAAGTGGTAGAAAGAATAACTTCCTCTTAATGAAATAAAAATACTACATTACTGTGCACTGGAATATACTCTTTCATTTACAATTCGAAGAAGTATTTAAGCGATAACTCGCGCAGGGTTTTATCAATGAACGGTATTATATCTTGGGTATAATGAAGTTGGCCACGCCTGTTTATACTATGTCTATATTGCCGCCTAAGTATCAGAACTCGCCTACAACTATTAGTCTCATTTCAAAGAGAAATTCCAAGCTTATTTTAATTTGCTACACTGCATTTCATTTTTTAGTTTGTTTGTATTACTAGGAGGCGATCCAATTATATGTTCGAAAAATGTTACAGCCAAGATCACTGGTAATTAATTTTATTTTGGACGACCGGTTTCACTGGTCTCTACCGGCTTCATCTGGCCCACAAAAACTTTTTACATGGCCGTCATCTGTTAAAAAGGTGATGATGGATATTAAAACATACATGTCATTATAATAAAGCGAGAATATATATCAGTTGCATTCAAAAGAAAAAGATCTTTTATACTTAGAAACGAGATTTACCGTTTAAAGTCAAACAGTTGTTATCTTATCTTACATCATAAAATAGGCTGTTTGTATGTGTGTTTGTATATATGTTCCACATTTCCTCCTAAAGTACTGGACCGATTTCAACCAAACTTGGTACACGTGTTCCTTAATATCAGGCAACAATTGCTGCCGGGGCAAGAATCACCTACTACACACAAGTAAGCAGATATGACGTCATAAACAATGAGATGCGCGAAAAACTGCTGCGTCAAACGACAATGCTGCACATTTCCTCCTAAACCACTTGATCGATATCAACCAGATTTTGTACACATATTCCTTACGTAAGATAATAATTGCTGTAAATGTACTAACCACATACGACACATGGTTCTGGAGATATAACGTCATGAACAATAGGAATTGCAAAAAATTTCTACATAATGCGACGAGACTTTATAAATACACTATATGAGAATGACAGTACTTGGCGACTTGCAACAAACTTTAAACATAATTTCACACCTTTATTAAACTTTATCTCGCAGACAACCACATCAAAATAATAAAAGGAAAAAAGTTTATCGCTTACTACTTTTCCGCTCTACATGGAGCAAAACTATGGCTTTCCGTATAACGTTACCATTTATAATTTCTACACTACCAATTGCATCATCATCATCATCATCATTAGTGACTGATTATGCCTTTCAGCGTTCAGTCTGGAGTATAGTACCTCTAATAAAATTCCTCCATGATCTCTTATTCAATGCTAACATTGATGTCTCGTCTGATGTTATGCCTTTTACTTCAAAGTCATTCTGCACTGAATCTAAGAACTTTCTTCTTGGTCTACCTCGACTCCTCTTACCCTCCGCTGCCGAGCTCATGAGTCTCTTAGGTAGCCTTGCTTCTCCCATGCGTGTAACATGACCCCACCATCTCAGTCTGTTCGCTCTAACTGCCTCATCTATGGTGTTCATTCCCAGTTTTTCCTTGATTTCCTCATTATGGACACCCTCCTGCCATTGTTCCCATCTATTAGTGCCTGCAATCACTCTTGCTACTTTCATATCTGTAACCTCTACCTTATGAATAAGGTACCCTGTATCCACCTAAATTTCACTCCCATACAACAAAGTTGGTCGAAAGATAGAGCGCTGCACCGCTAACTTAGTCGGTACTTACGTCCTTCTTGCAGAAGAGAGTATATCTTAGCTTGAAACTGTCTACCTGTTCTAACTTTGTTCCTCCTATTTGGCACTCAATCTGTTCTACCAATTGCAGTCGCAGGAAATTTTGCAGACAGAATACACACTTAAAGCTGAATGTACATTCGAAACTGTGTCACAGTACGACACGTAGTTCATGAGATATGAAGACGTAAAGAGTAACGTTCATGGAAAACCGCCCCATCAAGCATCACGTTTTAATCTATTACTTTTTTACTACTAACCATATTCGTAACAGATTTATCGACATATAGCACTTATACAAATCAATATATTCCTGCAACATTTTAAAATTGTACAATATAGGCTATCTATACTAATAATAAATCTGCAAATTTAGGCCTGTCGCTGTTCGCTTCAATCTTCAAAACTACTGAACTAATTCAGTGGCGGCTGGTGATAATGTGCTAATGTGCTGCAGCACACTGTAATAATGTTACTAAAATTATGCCATTTCTCTTCGAATGCAAGCGAGAAATAGCTGTAAAATTACAGCCTTTCTCTTGGAATGCGAGCCAGATATCACAATAAAATTATGTCACTTCCCTTCCAATGCGTATCAGAATGCTAGTAATAAGGATGAAAACGCATTTTGGAGCGCTCTCGCCGCGATAGCTGGAAACCAACTCCGTGTGCTGAAATAGGATTCAGCCGCGCTGGTACGTGCGCAGAGAGGTGGCGCAGTCGTCTGTTCGCTATTGCCGGCCGCGGTGGCCGAGGGGACTGAGGCGCTCCAGTCACGGTCCGCACGGCCACTACGGTCGGGGATTCGAATCCCCCCTCGGGCATGGATATTTGTGCCGTCCTTAGTATAAGGTAGTTGATAAGTAGTTTGTAAGTTTAGGGACTGATGACCCCGTAGTTAAGTTCCATAAGCTTAACAAACATTTGAATTTTTTGTTCGCTAGTGCGCATGCGCAGACGTGACATCAGGCCTGGCGACTTATGTGTGCTGAGACCGACTGCAGCACCACATCAATATTTCTCTTCGCGCTGCGTGTAACGGTTGCGGAAGAACAGTATGTGACGAATATTGCGGCATACAGGGTCAAATAGCGCGCTGGCCCAGGCAACTTGCGCGCTGTCTGTCAAACCTACTTGTTTGAGACTCGTATTCAAATACCGCTGAATCTAAATTTTTAATTTCTGTAAATAAAATAATATTTTTAAACGTTATATTTACTACCTGCAGTGAAAACATACAGTTGACAACGCTGTTATAGATTCCCCTCAAGGTCTTACTGTCAATACAGTATTGATATTTAATGAAAGGCAGTCATACAAAGGTTGACGTGTTTGAGATAAAACTTCAATCACCAACAACATTAGTAATGTTTAGCCAAAATGCGAGTGAAACTGCGCTTTTCAGCCAAGAAGTTTCATTGGTCGCTTGTGTAGAACGCCGATGACGTAGTGGGGATATTGCTAAGCTCCGTTATTTCAATTGACAGTCACGCTTTGGACGTTCGCTGAAGAAGTGTTTCGTGGTGTGTTTCTTCGTGAAAGTGCGCGTAACGTACTGTGGCAGCAACATGGCGAATTCTGTTGATGATCTGCTACAGAGGCCATTTTCCAGTAGACCTTTGGAAGAGAAACTAAAAGTGAAAGAGTTAGGTAGACCTACTCCAGTTTTAAATCTCAGCTAAAAGGCTATAGGACGTGGCAAGAAAAGTGAGTATACGAGGAAATGTAGTACGAAAGTTGGATTTGCGGATGTGATACTCGCAATGCAGTTTTTTGCTTTCCATGTTTATTGTTTGGGAACAGTGATGCGTGGCGGACAGGGGAAGTGACAGACCTCGGACACCTTAATGCATTAATAAACAAACATAAAGGAAATCATAAACATGTAAATAACATACTTGATCTTAGTGCATTAGGTAAAGCTAATATCGCAACAATTTTAAGTCGTACTTATCATGACGAAATAGTAAAACATAATCAGCAGGTTGAGAAAAACAGTTATGTGCTATCTAGGATTATTGACTGTATAAAATTCTGTGGTGCTTTCGAATTGGCTTTGAGAGGACACGACGAGACAGAAACATCGAAACATCCAGGTGTCTTTTTGGGTTTGATAGACTTAATTTCTGATATTGATAATGCAGTAAAAGAGCATGTACAAGGTAATCACGTTTTTAAGGTTATTTCAAAATTCATTCAAAATGAGTTGCTCGATTGTATGTTAGAAATTTGCCGTGAAGTTATTTCGGAAGAAATAAAGCAGGCTGAGTTTGCTGCTGTAATGGCATATGAAACAACTGATGTTTTCGAAAAGAAACAGTTAGAATTAGTGCTGCGCTATGAAAAGAATGGTGTGCCATATGAAAGATTCTGGGGTTTTTTCAATCCTGAAGGACATCATGATGATGCTCTAGCTACTTGTATTTTGATTTGATTTGATTTGTATTTTGAATGTCATAGAGTCTTTCTTCAAAGATGCACCGCATAAAATTATCGCTCAAACATACGATGGTGCATCTGTCATGAGTGGTTGCAAAGGCAGTGTGCAGGCAAAAATTAAAGCAGTTTATCCTAATGCACATTATGTGCATTGTTATGCGCACCGGCTAAATTTAATTGTGGAACACGCTGCTTCACAGAATCAGTCAGCTAGAGTGTTCTTTTTAAATGTATCAGGCTTCTCAGCCTTCTTTTCAAGGTCATCAGAACGACTTTCCGCCTTAGAGAAATCGGCAACAAGAAGGATTCAAATCAAATGTTCAAATGTTTGTTAAGCTTATGGGATTTAACTACGGGGTCATCAGTCCCTAAACTTACAAACTACTTATGAACTACTTACAAACTAGGGCGGCACAAATATCCATGCCCGAGGGGGGATTCGAACCCCCGACCGTAGTGGCCGTGCTGACCGTGACTGGAGCGCCTCAGTCACCTCGGCCTCCGCGGCCGGCAGGATTCCTAGTGGGCCAGATACTAAGTAGAATTTCAAATCACGCACCATAAATGTGGTTCATGAAAATAAATCCTTGCTGCTGGAGTGCTTATCAATGCTGGAAAAATCGCCTTCCGACCAAACTTGTTGCCAAGCAGTTGGACTCCGTCGAAATCTACAGGATGAGGAATTCCTCTTTTGGCTATCATTCTTCCACAAAGTGATGCCTCGTGTAGATATCATGCACAGCCAGTTGCAGGCAAGATCGGTCGATGCTGTAATAATAAAATGTTCAGTATCCCGCTTCATACAGGCAATTAATAGTATAAGAGATTCAATCGCCGACATTGACTCGGCAGCCCCAGCAGCTACATCTCAGAGCAAGCGCCGGAAGATAAGTCTTTGTCGACATTCTGATGCACGAGAAGTCTGCGACAGGATGGCCACAGAGGCCTGTGGTCGTTTCCAAGCCCTAGATCATCCAGATGCAGCAAAGCTGCTAGACTCTTCAAAGTTTGAAGAATACTCAAGGCGCTTCCCAGCCAGAGAACTTAATGTTGCGGTCCAAACTTATACTATGTTGGAAAAACCCAGGTTAATGACGCAGCTCTCGGTATTGTACGAATGAGCAGACTTCAGAAATATTGCAGGAGCTGTACCATTGCTACAATTCATTTCTAACAACAATCTGCATGACACCTTCTATCAGATATCAAAACTTCTGAACATAATAGTAACCACACCGATGACAACTGCTGAGCCTGAAAGATGTTTTTCTTCTCTGAAGAATTTCTTCGGAATATCATGTCAGAACAACGACTTAATTCTCTTGCAATGCTCTCCATTGAGAACAATATGGTAAGCAACATTGAGGACCTCAATACGAAAGTTATCGATAAATTCTACAGCAGAAAACAACGACATTTGGACATCATTTTTCGACACTGAGTGAGTACTCCTTTTCATTTTACTATATTTTGTTTCTTTTTTATTTTTGTAATATTGTAGCACACTGGTCAAATTTTGTACGAGCCGCCACTGGACGAATTTTCATGTGCTTTTCACAAGATACATGAGAGAAGATTGGTTCAGGATCTAGGTGTGATTTCATCAAAATAGAATCACGGAGTGTTTTCATAGTCCGAAACCACTTCTCTAAAACTACTTCACGAATTCGCATGGGGTTTTCACAGGTAACTTCAGCGTACCTTGGGCAACATATAGACTTATTTTCATAAAAATCGGATCACGGAAAGAAGAACATCACAATTTAACGTCGTATCTTCGTGGTAAGGACATTGGGGAGGGGGTCAAAGTAGAATATTTATTGTGTTGCACAGATTACAAAACTGCAACACCTGTGGTGGCCGCCAACCCACCAACTCCTACAAGTGTCAGGCGTTTCCCGCCCTGTCAATCCTAAGCTGACAGTCCCCGTCCGTCCCATCGATCCCCTATTCAACCCAGCAGTTCCCTCTGTCCCCCTCCTACCATGGAGGACGTCATCCAATTTGTCACCACGGTCCTCCAGAACATCCATAATTTCCAGAATCCCCTCACTCTCCAACAAAAGGCCCTCGCTGTCCTCTAAACCTATTTCCTGTGCCTCTCCCCTCCCCATGCAGCTCCCCATGGCATGCCCATCCTGTACCCTCCTATACCGTAATAAGCCCCTCTTTATGCATCTGCTCACCCACCACCTGTGGACGCCTTCCTCCTCAACAACACTTTCCTTGAACCTTGTCACTCAACCAGCACTGCTCCTTATACCCTTCACCATACACGTGGCCTCACTCCCCTTGCTCGAGGTGGAGAGGCGATTGGCCACCTCCGCCACCACCCAGTCCAGCCACAGCCTCTCCTCAATGATCCCACAGAACACCTTATCCTCAGCTTCTTTCTTCTATCCATGACAGCCTCCCTCGCAACCATTTACACCCTTAGCACCGCGCCCCTTCCCTATGACTTCCTATCTCACATAGACCAGTCCTACATGACCTACATATGTGGTTGCCACCAACCTGAACCTTTCTTCCTGTTTTGCTGCCGAACCCTGGCCGTGGCGTCAGTTTCTCTCCCAGTTCCACAGCGACACCATTCCCCTCCTGCAACCCACTCCCCCACAGAGGAATACCACCCCCAATGTCATCCTGGGCCGCCTGCAGGTGGAAGTCCTCGACCTTACTGGCAGTGATCATGACCCCGTGCTGCTCACCCTCGACCCACAAGGGCTACAGGTTTTCGCGCTCCCCATCCCAAGCCCCCTCCCAAGATATTCCATGATTATGCCCGTGCTTCTGGGATGCCTACTGTCGCTCCATAGACACCTCGGTCGCAATCCACCCCCTCCCCTCCAAACCCCCGCCGATATCGATCATGCCGCATCCTTCCTACACCAGACCGTTGCTGACACCGTCCACTCCCACACCCTTACCAAAACCTTCCACCCGCACCATCCTACCTTACCCCCACAGGCTGTACTAATTCTCCGAGAATCCCATTACCTCTACTGATCCTTCCTGCAGACTGGTGACTGGGACACACTCCGTCGCCACTGGCAAATCCAAAGTCACATCCGAAACCGGAAAAGACGCCGAGACTGGTGCCAGACATACACCCACCTTAACCTCTCTCTCCCACACAGCTCCTCCAAGTACTGGCAAGCGTTCCACTTCCACTGGCAGTCACTCTGGCCCCCACTACCCGCCCCTCTCAGACAACGCTAGTACGGCAAACCCACATCAGTGATACCTTCTCAATCCATGACAATCCCAGGTTTGATTACTCCCTCTTTCAGACGTCTATGAGCATACGAACACCTCCATCGTGCCGCTCACCCCTGTTTTCAGTACTTGGACAGCAAACTTCCCGCCCCACAGAACTTAACACTCCGATCACTGGCATGTAAACGTTCACATCTACATGGGATACTCTGTAAATCACATTTAAGTGACTGGCAGTATAAAATAACAATAAAGAAAAACAATACAACAGATGACGGGCGTGTAAAACTTTTTTTTTTACTAGAAGATGATGGTAGAGGCCATCGAAACAGGTTGTCAAAATAAAATTATATTCTAGCGGTCTTGGCTTTATCCTTTTTGGAACCTAGCATCCTACTCTTGTTTATCTTGAAGTGATATTTCCAAAGATATTTCTTGCCTACGATGCAGCATTATTACGGCATGCAGCTCTGTCATTCCTGATTTTACCTTGAAAGCTGACGTAGTCGCAAATGCTGCAATGTTTAACACACAAGCGCAGCTCTGATGTCAACTTCAGAACACTGCGATAATATCGCAAGTGAATCTATTTTACTATTTATGTTTATAAGTTACCTGTCTGTTGCAAGATTATTATTTTCTCATATAAAGTGCGGTAAAAGTCTGCACGGATAAGAAAAGTGTTATCCGTATCGGCAGCCGCGGCACTTTATCTGCATCCGCAGATATTAAAGTTTTGAATGGGTAATAGTAATGGATAGCAGTATTTAAAACCATGTTATGTAATGATATAATTATTGTTAGAGTGTCATTTCTGCGACAAGTTAACTACTTTTGACTTCTTGAATCACAGTAAACATTGGCTCTCCGGACACACACAGTAGCGCTCCGGAGCCCGTGTGGTCGGAGTACTACGTCAGCTGTTTGATACAGGTAGCTTCTTACATTTCAGTGGCTAAAACTGATTGGCGTAGAGGAGATTTTACTGTGTTTACACACAAAAAAAGAAAATTTTCTTTTGGAATTTTACAAAAGGGGCACTTTATTTTCCCCATATTAATGCACAAGAGGTTATGTGACACAAAGCAAAGCACGTCATTCCAAGTGTCAAAACTGCCACCTACTTCTAATTGGTAACTGTCAGCAAAAAGAGACATTGTCGACTGCAGCTATGGCCAGCCTACACAATCTAACATTGTGTACCTTCCTAAATACGTTACTTTCACTGTAGACCGTATCTGATTATGAAAGTTGCTATAAAATGCTATTGTCAATCTTCATTACTTCCGTCACCAATTATCTAATACATAACATGAATGTTTGTTCGTATTTTATGCGCGGCTGTACCGTTAATTCGGTTGCGATGAAACTTTGCCAACATATTGCTTGCATTTTCGCGACGGTTATTGACATAATTAAATTACTGTACGACCTATAGTTGAAGAGATATGACATAATAAACAATGAAATGCGCAGTAAATTGCTGCATCACGCGACAATGATGCACATCTCTTGGTAAACCACTGGACCGATTTTAACGAAATTTGGTGTACATATTCCTTCCTTGAGGTAACAATCGATGTAGGGGTAATAAATAAGTAATTATGCTATTTTGTCCTGTCTCACACGAATGTCTCAGCAAATTTGATGTTCCACTTTTGTGTCCATGGGAAGAATATACTTTTTTACACGCAAAACAGGCCACTATATCATTGATCTTTTCTTTGCCATCAAATACGTATCCAATTTTTTTTTCCAAATTGACGATTTCAATTTGTTTTCTTTCAGTAACGTCAAATCACCTCTTTTCACTTTACACGATATAGTTAGCCACTGAAGTCGTGTTCATTATGAACTTCTAGAATGATTATTGAGAAAGGAAAGCGAAGTGGAGATAAGAAGTAGCATACAACTTATAGCTTCGTTGTCTTATTATTGGTTTTCACAGCGCAGGCAGATATGCTTGCAGATAAAACACGTACGGTCTGTGGTCTAAGAGTTCATATTCACTGCGGGTTTCAGTCAACGAATTTGAACATCAGTTATGGTTGCTAGTTACCTGGAAATCGACGTGGGCAAAGGACTTTTCAGGAGAAAAACTGTGTGGGTCAACGTTACACGTATGGACTACTACAGGAATGCTGTTCTTTGCGTTGCATGGTTTTTGCCAGCTTCACTTTACAGGACACTTTTATGACGGCGGCGTACAGATCCAGTTATGCAATTACTATGCAAATGAAGTCGGCGAGTTGTGTGCTAGCGATGCAGCTGCACGGTAACTTCGTCGGAAAACTGTGATTACTATTAAATGCGATGCTCGCCGGTATTTTGAAGGCGCTTTTCTGCCCCAGATCGGATCGCCATTCCGGCCCGGGATTCACATGGCGGTGTTCCTGATCTACAACTTCAGTTATAACTAAGAAATACAACGCAGTCGCAGAGTACACGACAGGAACCAAATCCTGATGGTGTTTATTTACAGTAAGTACAGTCATACGATGCATTTTTCAACAATAAAAGTTGTTGGAAGAGGGCAACACAGAGATTTATCACTCAAAAACCTATTTAATGGATAACATCGCTTAAGTGACGGCTTTCACTGACAATTGCTAAAACATTCTTTATTTATTACGAATTTTCGGCATCTGCCATTATCAGATCTGTAATTAAGTAGAAAAGAAAGTGTTTCTTGTACAACATCGAGCTCCAAAGAATGTTTTCAAATACAAACAAAAAAGTTATGGGGTATTTAAAAAATGATCACTCACCTAAAACCACTGAACTGTATCTAGTAGGAGCGTAAACTAAATTTTTGTTTTAAAATCATGAACACATATACACACACCAAAAGTGTCGGATCACCACGATTCTACGTGTTCATGGCTCTTTGCATAAAAATGGAATAGAGATATACAAAAACAACATTTAAGTTGTCTTTATTGCTCCTGAAAGCAGACTGACAAGTTGTGCGACATAACCTATACATTCTGATTTTGTGTTCTTCAATACAGCATACATCAGTATCTCTAAATCCGGGTAACTCGTTCTTACTTGGTTTTTTGTTATCACACAACCATCTCGACGTGAGAAAAGTAAGTTGCACCATTACAAGATAAGAGACTGGTCATAAGAAAAGAACATTGTGTTTTAAAAATACCCTAACAATTACTGTCAGAGAACAATTTATACGCGCCGAAAATTAATTAAAAAATATCTTACCTCTATTCCAAAAACTTTTCATCTCATATCATCACATAATAGAGAGCGGGAAAAAGGAACACATGAATCTTTCTGTTTTCGATATGATTTCTCTTATTTTATTACGATGATCATGTCTCCCTATTTAAGAGGGTGCTAACAACATACGTTCGCATTCGGACGAGAAAGTTGGTGACAGAAATTTCGCAAATAAATATCGTCAATCTAATTACGCCTTTCTTTTAATAATATGTACCCCAACTCGTGCATCATTTCTGTGACACTCTCTTACTTGTAATGCGATAATACAAAACGAGCTGGCCTTCCCTGAATTTTCTCTATATCATCTGTCAGTCCCACATGGTGGGGATCCCATAAAGGGCAGCAATACTCCAAACTAGGACGCACAAGTGTAGTATACGCTGTTTCTTTAGTAGAACTATTGTACCTTCTAGTGTTCTGCCAATGAAACGTAGCCTTCCCAACAATATTTTCTAAGTGTTTTGTTTTCCTTTTTCAATTTAAGTTGTTCGTAATTGTAATTCCTAGGTATTTAGTTGAATATACGGCATTTGTATTTGACTGATACGTAGTGTAAATGAAGTTTCACGGCTTTCTTTTAGTGCTCAAATGGATGACTTTTCATTGTTTACAGTCAATTGCCAATTTTTGTGCCATGCATATATCTTATCTAAATCAGTTTATAGTTACTTTTGATCTTCTGGTGGCTTTACTAACCGATAAACGACAGCATCATCCGCGAACAGGCTAAGAGAGCTGCTCAAATTGTCTCCTAAATCGTATATAAAGATAAGGAACAGTAGGTGACCTTTAACACTTCCCTGGGAAACGCCAGAAATCATTAACGTTTTACTCGATGACTTACTGACAATTACAAGGTACTGTGTCCTTCCTGACAGGAAATCACAAATCAAATCGCACACCTGTGGCGATATTCCATAAGAACGCAATTTGATTAGAAGACGCTTGCGAGGAGATAGAGTGTCAAAAACCTTCCGGAAATCGAGAAATAGGGAATCGATTTGAGATCACTTCATGTGAACAAAGAGCTAGCTCTGTTTCACAAGAACGATACTTTCTTAATTCGTATTGACTATGCGTCAATAGGGCTTTCTCTTCGAGGTAGTTCATAATGTCTGAGGAAAGTATATGTTCTAAAATACTGCTGCAAACCGACGTCAGTGATATAGGACTGAAATTTTGCGGATCACTGTTATTGTTTTTCTTGAATTTTGAAGTGACCTGTGCAGCTTTCCAATCTTTGGGTACGGAACTTTCGCTGAGCGAGCGGCTGTATATGGAACAAAGTACTCTGAAAGAAACCTAATTGGTATACAATCTGGATCTGGAGACTTGCATTTGTTAAGTGATTCAAGTTGTTTTAATACTCTAGAGGTATCTGCTTCTAAATTATGCATGTTGGTGGTTTGTTCTTGACTCGGATTTTGGGGTGATTACTTCGATTTCTTTGGTGAATGAGTTCGGAAATCTATGATTACCAATTCCGCTTTAGCATAGTTGTCATCCTTAGCATCTGTTCTGCTATCACATAGTGAAGGAATTGGTTGTGTTTTACCGCTAGTCTAATTTACATACGACCAGAATTTCTTACGTGACAGCGTTTCGTTGTGGAAACTATTATAAGCTGCTCACTTTGAAGCTGGAGCTAAATTTCGAGAGTCAGTGAAAAATTGCCAGCTTTAACCAGTTTTGTGTAACACTGTAGGGCAACTCCACTCATCTCTATACTACCTGGATGTTGAACTTCAGTAGTCTGAGCGTGCCAGCCAGAGATGATCATATTTAGTTTCCTGCCAAATTCAAATATGATTGCTACAAACCAAAAATTAAAATACGTTTCGATTCCACTGCCACAGCAGCCTATTACGTCGTGTATTGACGTAGTGTTCAAAACAAGAGGGAATCAATCAATTCTTGTCAATGATGGACGAGAAAGCTCATGAAAAACATATGATTGCGCCGGCACGCTGCAGTTCTATGCTCAGAGACCAGACTTATACATCCCGGTTATATGGACATCACACATCACTTCCCTCTTTTGTTAATTTATTTGGTATGAATCTCTCAATAGCTGTGTTGTTTTTGTTGTTACGATCTTCAGTCCGGAGACTGGTTTGATGCAGCTCTCCACTCTACTCTATCCTGAGCAAGCCTTTTCATATCCTCATAAGAACGGCAACTCACATCCATTTGAATCTGCTTACTATACGCGTCTCTTGGTTTCCCTCTGCGATTTCTACCCCACACACTTCCCTCCAATGCTAAATTTACCATTCCCCGATGTATAAGAATATGCCCTACCAAGCGATCCCTTCTTTTAGTCAGGGTATGCCGAAAATTCCTTTTCTCACCAATACTGTTCAGTATCTCTCCATTAGTTATGCGATCTACCCACTTAATCTTTAGCATTCTTCTGTAGCACCACATTTCAAAAGCCTCTATTCTCTTCCTGTCCGCACTGCTTATCGTCCATTTTTCACCCCCGTACAAGGCAACACTCCACACAAATGCCTTCAGAAAAGACTTCCTTGCACTTAAATTAATATTCGATGTTAGCAAATTTCTCTTTTTCAAAAATGCTTTTCTTCCCATTGCCATTCTGCATTTTATATCCTCTGCACTGCGACCATCGCTTGTTATTTTACTACCCAAGTAACAAAACTCATCTTCCACCTTCATTGTTTCGTTACCTAATCGAATTCCTTCAGCATCGTCTGATTTTCTAAGACCGCATTCCATTATTTTTGTTTTGCTCTTGTTAATGTTCATTTTATACGCTCTCTTCAACACACCGTCCATTCCATTCAACTGCTCTTCCAGGTCCTTTGCTGCCTCTGACAGAATTACAATGTCATCAGCAAAACTCAATATTTTTATTTCTTCCCCCTGAACTTTTCCTTGCTTTCCTTCACCGCCTGCTCGATATACAAATTGAATAGCTACAACCCTGTCTTACTCCCTTCCCAACTGATGCTTCCCTTTCATGCCCTTCTAGTCTAATAACTGCGGTCTGGCTTTTGTACAAGTTGTAAATAACTCTCCTTTCCCTATATTTTACCCCTGCTGACTTCAGAATTTGAAAGAGAGTATTCCAGTCAACATTGTCAAATGCTTTCTCCAAATCTACAAAAGCTAAAAATGTAGGTTTGCCTTTCCTTAATCTATCTTCTAAGAAAAGACGTAAAGTGAGTATTTTCTCCCGGGTTCCTATGTTCCTCCTGAATCCAAACTGATCTTCCCCGAGGTCAGCTTCTACCAGCTTTTCCATTCTCCTGTACATAATTCGTGTTAAAATTTTGCAACCATGACTTATCAAACTGATGGTTCTGTAATTTTCTGATTTCTTTGGAATGGGGATTATTACATTTTTCTTCAAGTCTGAGGGTATTTCGCCTGTCTCATATATCCTACACAACAGTTCAAATAGTCTTGTCATGGCTGGCTCTCCCAGAGACTTTAGTAGCTCTGAGGGTATGTCATCTACTCCTGGGGCCTTGTTCCGACCTAGGTCTTTCAAGGCTCTGTCAAATTCATCTCTCAGTATAGTATCTCCCATTTCATCTTGATCTACTTCCTCTTCCCTTCCTACAACATCGTCTCTAAGTTAATTTCCTTTGTAGAGATGCTCTATGTACTCTTTCAACCTTTCACCTTTCCCCTCTTTGCTTAGTACTGGTTTTCCGACTGAGTTCTTGATATTCATACAGCTGCTTTTCTTGTCTCCAAATGTTTCTTTTATTTTCCTGTAGGCGGTATCTACTTTTCCCCTTCTTATACATTCTTCTACAGATTTGCATTTGGCTTCTAGCCACTCCTGCTTAGCCATTTTGCACTTCCTATCAATCTCATTTTTAGTCGTCTGTACTCCATTTTACCTGTTTCATTTACTGCATTTTTATATCTTCTCCTTTCATCAATTAACTTTAGTATTTCCCGTGATATCCAAGGATTTTTTGTAGGTCTTGCCTTTCTACCTATTTTGTCCTCTGCTGCCTTCACCATTTCATCTCTCAATGCCACTCATTCCTCTTCTACTGTTTTATTTCCACCTGTTTCTGTCAATTGTTGCCTAAATCTCCCTCTGAAATTCTCCAGAACTTCACTTTCCTTCAATTTATGTAAGTCCCATCTCCTTATTTTCCTACCTTTCTGCAGTTTTTTCAGTTTCATCCTACATTTGATGACTAACAAGTTATGGTCAGAGTCTATATCTGCCCCTGGGTGTGTCTTACTGTTTATACTTATTGGTTCCGGAATCTATGTCTTGCCATTATAAAATCTATCTGATACCTTCCGGTGTCTCCTGGTCTCTTCCACGTATACAACCACGTGTTTGTTACTATTAAATCATGCTCCGTGCAAAATTCTACCAGGCGACTTCCTCTTTCATTCCTCTTGCCCAGTCCATATTCACCTACTATTTTTCCTTCTCTTCCTTTTCCTACTACCGAATTCCAGTCTCCCATCACTATTAAGTTTTCCTCTCACTTAATTGTTTGAATAATTTCCTTTAACTCCTCATACATTTCTTCAATCTCCTCATCATCGGCAGAGCTAGTTGGCATATAAACCTGTACTACTGTTGTCCGTGTTGGCTTCGTATCTATCTTGACAATGATAATGCGATCACTGTGCTGCTCATAGTAGTTTACCCGCATTCCTATTTTCTTATTCATTATCAGTCCTACTCCTGTGATACCCCCAATTGATTTTGTATTTATAATCCTGTACTCACCTGACCAGAAATCCTGTTCATTCTGCCACCGAACTTCACTAATCCCCACTATATCTAACTTCAACCTATCCATTTCCCTTTTTAAATTTTCTAATTTTCCTACCCGATTAAGGGATCTAACATTCCACGCTCCGATCCGTAGAATGCCAGTTTTGTCTTTCCTGACGACAACTTCCTCCTGAGTAGTCCCCGCCCGGAGATCCGAATGGGGGACTATTTTACCTCCGGAATATTTTACCCGAGAGGATGCCATCATCACATTTCCATACAGTAGAGCTGCATGTCTTCGGGAAAGGTAACGGCTGTAGTTTCCCCTTGCTTTCAGCCGTTCGCAGTAGCTATGTGGCAAAGCCACATTAGCTGATGTTACAAGGCCAGCTCAGTCAATCATCCAGACTGTTGCCCCTGTAAGTACTGAAAAGGCTGCTGCCCCTCTTCAGGAACCACACGTTTGTCTGGCCTCTCCACAGATACCCCTCTGCTGTGGTTGCACCTACGGTACGGCTATCTGCATCGTTGAGGCACGCAATCCACCCCACCTCGGCAATGTCTATGGTTCATGAGGGTGGCTATCGGTATTAATTCTTAAAATTTAAACCACGTCTGACCTATACCCTCATTGTCAGATTCGAAAGACTCGAGAGTCTTACTCAGGAAAGCGCTAATCGTATTATTATCTGCTTTTTTTAATAAAAATATTTTTCGTTTCATTTTGCTGGATTTGGGAATGCTTCAAAAATGTTTCATCAGCTTATTCCTTCCTCGTCCCATCTCGTATGGAAATCAGACACACTAATCACTGTCGTTACCCGACTGCAACTATCGCAAATAGCTGGTCCGTGGCGGCGATGGACGACAAAACCAATGAGCCTCAGTCAGACATTTCAGTAGTAACCTAACCATCGCTTACTTTGTGCACCGGACAGCCTATCAAAAATATAAAAAATGATGTTCGATTAAATTGTATTACCTTTTACTAACTGATATGAATTTTATCTGAAAACTTGATCAAAAATTTATCGAAATTTTGTAAGCTAATGCAGATATTAGGAAGAGCAGTATGCTTCTTATCTCTGCATATATATATATATATATATATATATATATATATATATATATATATATCGATTTTCTTTTGTCAGGCAGGCAGCTGTTTCACTCACTTACTTACTTTCTTGCCATTGATGAGACTGGTTAGACTGTGTAAGATTCTATTTTGACTTTAAAGTAGCTGCATTTTTTAATTTAAAAAAGGTTGCATGCATCTATCTTATTTACTTTGGTCATCCCTTTATCTAGATCAGAATTCAATAATATGTCTTTTACAGTTAATCACGCTCATTCGCTTTTATGACAGACATCGATTTTGCTGTTGCAGTAGTTAGGTAAAATGTATGACTTCATAAATGATTCTCCGCGGTGGAGTGGCCAAGCGCATTGAGGCGCTGTGCTACGATGCACCGTCGGGGGTTCGAATCCCCCTCGGGCATGGATGTTTGTGTCGTCTTTATTTTATAAGGTAGTTCATAAGTAGTTTGTAAGTTTAGGGACTGATGACCCCGCAGTTAAGTCCCTTTAGCTTAACAAATATTTGAACATGTTTGATAAATGATTATTTTGACTAAGACAAACATATACCATGCTGTATCGCTGCTTAGAGATATTTCTTCTGGGTTGAAGAATTTGGCAATCTAAACATATATTAGAAATTCTTCCTCGGCTCCTACCTTCCACGATTGTAAATAATTTCTCCTTTTCGCCTTTTTACCGAAAGTTCGATATTAATCAGAAGTAATATTTCCGTGTGTTGTAGCTGTGCCTTCAAGCACACAGTGCTGAGGGGTGGACCGCTCTGATGTGAGAGCTGGAGCGTGCATGCACACCAACACGATAAGCAAACTGACTAAATTTATATTATGATATGGCTATATTACATATTTTGCTGTAAGCGCAACAGTATCTCGCATACTTATCTTACGAACAAAACCAGATATTTTGGAAGTCAGTATTGTGAAATATTCTCAGTGTCTTATGTAAGATTTAGCGGTGGGTTTCATAATTTCCGCTAGTAAATTCGAACAATTTACGTTTTCTGCAGCGGAATCGGTAGTTGAAAATTCAAAGTTCTACCAATTGTAGGATAGAGTTAGGATCGTGAATCGATAGGCAAGGTATGAGTCAAAAGTAGATCAGTGTCAAAGTATTCTCAGGGAGGGAGCATGAGAGGAGTCAATCAAAAATTGTGGTAGTCCTTCAGGTGATCCACAAGTGGAAGGGTGAGCGGAAAGTTGTTGGTTGTGAGAAACAGGAATATGGGCCCATTCAATACTGTGAGAGTCCCTCAAGCAAGTCACAATGGTGAGGAAGGAGAAGGGGGAGGGGAAGGTAGGAGTAGCGCTTTAGTACGTGGATTGTCACTACTTAGGCGACAAATGCATAGCACAATTCTGAATCACTGGTATAAGGGTTTAAGTAGAGACCGGAAGGGGTGCAGGGAAGGGGAGAAGGCATGTTCCTGAACTGTCAGTGAAAAGGTCGTACGGTATCTGTACAAGCCTACTACTCACGAGATCTTCACTTCAGTGAGGTGAACGAAGGGTCGAACAACCCCCTCCCCTCCC
This sequence comes from Locusta migratoria, assembly GCA_026315105.1. NCBI lineage: Eukaryota > Metazoa > Arthropoda > Insecta > Orthoptera > Acrididae > Locusta > Locusta migratoria. The sequence goes on along the minus strand of CM048750.1, from coordinate 188,652,329 downwards.
CCACCGTAGTTCTACCACTTGCCTCTCAAACATTAGTGCAAGTACTTACATTTGGACAGGACGTACCCGTTTGGAGAACAAAAATGCGTTGTCTATTTAAATTTAAATTTTGTTTGAAATCTCGTTAATCGTATATTTACATTCTTGTCAGTAGCTTCGAAAGAGCACCACTAAACTCTTGGAGATTTGATGCCAACTATAGTTCTGTTACAAAACTGATAAGAGAACGAAAGAAAGACTATATTCATCAAGAAAAAACTGTGAAATATAATTGATATCCTTAGCTTAAAATATTCACGAGGGTACTGCTTGTTTTGGAGTTCCGATACTGGCGTCAAGGGAAGTTTGAGACATGTGGGTGTTGAGCAGGTAAAAATTGTGGGTTTCGTATGAAGCAGTAAATAGCCTCGAAGTTTCATTGGCATCAGCATTTGTGCACATGAACACAGTGGGCGATATTAAAAAAATAAAGAGATTGTCTGAAAACGGCGGCCTCTTCCACTTCAGTTATATACGCCCAAGGACAAAGGTTTCCTTTGCATTGATCAACTTCAGTAGAACTTTCTGCCTTGAAGCTATCAAACTCTAAAACGCGACGACTTTTACGTGTTCCACCGCTGACGTCTTAGCATCTTGACTTTCATTCGTAGTGACGTCAACAGAGAGCAACATCCAAAGTCTCTTGGCGATGAACTCAGTCCATCGATCAGCCACGCCTCGCTGTATCGTATCGTCGTTTGTGCAACAAACAAAGAAAAATTATGTTGTGGAGTGAGTCGATACATTATCGCCACTACTTGCTTGATAGTGTGGGAATACCAGCAGTTGCACGTCATTTGGCTGGTGAAAGGTAATCACTGCGTGCAATGGTCTACTGGTTTTACGAATACCCATTGCGGCACCTCTCGATTCCACGATCAGGAGGTGTCAACATTTATTCAGACATTTCACTATTTAGGAGTTACTTTAATACTCATTAGTTCGTTGCTGGATCACTAGTGCCAGCGAACAGTTTGTTGCTGTATCACCAGGACCGCAGAAGGCTGGGATATTGTCTTAATACATTGGTAATAACAAATTTGTAATGTTATTTGAAACTAGCACTGCCAGATATTTAATGGTAGTGAATGTGACAATGTACACTGACATTTTAAAAAATTCACAAAAATATAATACCTGAAACTTGAACAAGGAACTACGCAAAACAGTTTATAATAACACTACTATACGAATTTTAACCGTAACAAAAGAAAATCTGTTCAGGAGCGCTTTCTGAGCAGTACATTATAAAAAGGCCCTGAGTAAAAATAAATAAATAAATAAATGAAAATGTACACCCAGTAAGAACTCCAAGTTAGTCCCGTATGTGAAAAGAACGTTAGTAATTGCCATTAGACCTTCTTGTATGCATAAAGATTGTACTACAGAGAGAAAAGCAATATACATCTTCCTGGATTAGATTGTAATCAAACAAGTCGGCCATTGAGAATTATCAGAAGTATTTATCAGGTAAAATATGCTAAGCACAACACACGCATAGCCGCGGTGGAATAGCCGAGAGGTCTAAAGCGTCTCGTTGCGGAGCGCGCGGTTGCTCGCCGTGGAGGTTCGAGTCCTCCCTGGGGCATGGGTGTGTGTGTGTGTGTTGTCCTTAGGTTAGTTTACCTTAGTTTAAGTAGTCTGTAAGCTACTGATTGATGACCACGCAGTTTGGTCCGATAGATTTACAAACATTTGAACAACACACGCAGACACATGCCCGAGGGAGGATTCGACATCTGATGAGGAGTAGCCGCGCACCCCGCAGCAAGGTGCCGTTGAGGACACTGCCATTCCCACGTGGCATTGTAATATGTGTTGCAATATACACAGATTTTATTCTCTTTCACACCAAACTAAGCGATACATCGGTTAGCATGCTGAACGATTGTTGAAAATCCCTGTACGACCCCTCAGATTTCCGTTTTCCGTGAGTTCTTTAAATCGTTTAGGACAAATTCCATGACGTTTTGAAAGGGCACGGCCGAGTTTCTTTCTCATCCTTCACTAATCTGAGGATATTCTCCATCTCGTTGACGACAGGTAGTTATACTCTAATCTTCCCCCCCCCCTATTTGCTCTCTTTCCAAATGAAATTATAGTATTCAACCACATTTATTAGAGTATTTGGCGTAGATAGGTATTATAATTTTAATTCGGATACACATATATTAAGATACCTGCAGGTTTAGTATGACGAGGCGGCACAGGTAGTCGGATTTGGCCTTGCAATACGAACCATCCAGACATTTGCCTGAAGTAATTTAGGGAAACAACAGAAACGTTAAATCAGTATGATGAGGTGAAGAGTGGAAGCTTCAAAAGATATGACCAACCTGATTAAAACAGTTTATCCCTGGTATACAATACAGTTTTACAAACAAGTTAATAGATGACGTAAAAGGCTAAAGCTACATCTTCTTCCATTTTTCACTCCCAGTCACTACACACACTACAATCACATTGTTTCATAATACTAAACATAGTATAAACTGACGTCATGGCCATTTTGCGTATCGTAGTTCCCCATTTCCTAGTGTGAAAAACTCAGTCAGGATCCTTTAAACGGCTCCGATGTTGATTTCAGAAAGGGGATTGAAAAGATATAGGAGTAAGTTCCTATAGGATAGAAACTACTGTTCTGTATTTTATATTTGTTGTCTATTGGTAAAGTGAGTTCAGTCTAGATCTTGTTTCATGGTCATGGACAGAGTAACTTCCAATGTCATTTTTGATGTGTACAACTGATTTGTAACTCTACAGTCACAAAACAGTCACAAAACAATCTTTTGAACACATCTTTAGAATAAATTTGATTATTATTCTAATGATCGTGTTTAGCAGTTTTAAAATTGGGTTTATATTTTGTGTATTTATTCCCCAGAAAAGAATGCCATAAGTAAGGATAAGTGTAGACATGACACTGGCTGTTACGCACTGATGACAAGTCTCTAAGGGCATAACATGCTAATGATATTCTAATTGCAAGTTTTTTCATGTGTTCACAAAACTTCAGCTAAGAATCAGTAATCATTACTGGAAATTTGGCATTTGTTAAAATGTCAAAAGAGGTGCCATCTACATTTCATTTAACATTGTCATTTTTCTTCTTCAAATTGAAACTCAATGTATTAGTTTCATTTATGTTCAGTGACACCACTTTATTGCTAATTGATTAATGGTGAACTTGTTTGAAGGTTTCGTTTGCTTTCTGTTCAACGAGTTTTCTTATTTTCTGAGCGACTCTTGTGTCGCTGTCGTCAGCAAAAAAGATAAAGTTTTCTCCATGGCTAACACGACTGGGGAAGTAATTGGTGTATTTCAGAAACATTACTGACTGATCATAATACGCTGTTCTGAGAAACTCCAATTGTAGTGGGACGGATTATTGTCTCCGCTACATATCTCATGTCAGCTCAGTTTGCGCAGAATAACTTATTTATATTTGTGTTCTTAAATGATTTTATGTATATGTTTAATGTTATGATTCTTAAAGAAATTTTTTTGTATGTTTTTTTGTTTTTTTCATGTGCTGCGAGGCGAGTCAACCTACGAGGGCAACATCTTCGACGCCGATTCCAAGGAGTAAATAGCCGGCCACATCAAGTCGCGGGTCGACGGCCACGAGGCAAGAAGATGTTGATCTCTGCGGTTGTCGTCGCAAGAGTTGACATAATTATAGAAGATTCATGTTAAAACAGCAAATTTTAAAAGTCAGTTCCCTTTTGTCTGTCGCTGACTACATATGTAATGTCTTAGAAAGCAATAAATGTTATCGTGTTTAAACTTGACGAAAGTGTCAGAGTACATCGTTTGTGAAGAATTAATTTAAGATGAATAATATATTAATGAAATGAGTAGATGATTTAATTTAAATATTCTTCAATCTGAAGGAAGATTTTTATGAATTTTTATTGGTGGGAAAGTTACGTCAAGAAGACTTCGATAAATGTTTCTTTTAGAACTTTGATTAATCGATCATACACATTGATCGATAATCATTGAAGAAATATTATTTTTTCTCTGTGGCTATAGCAACGACCACAAACTGAAGAATTTCTTTTGACCGTCTTATCTATGAGAGAACTTAGAAATATTTTTAACAAGAGTGACTGTTAAAGACTTCTTCCCTCGGCGCAAGAATCTGATTTTGAAATATTGCAACGTATAAAGATTTTACATGAACATATTTTTATTTTATTTTATATAAATTTTTATGGGCGAGTGGACACCTCAAGGATTACGAAGTCTGACACGGCCACATTCAACCCTAATCATACAAGACGAGTGCTATTGAAGATAAGGTTTTAGCACACGTTTCGCCGTACTAAGAGGTCGTTCCGCCGCACAATGACAATTCATTTTCGTTTTAATAAGTTTTTTATTCCACCCCATGAACCTCAGACATTGCCGAGGATGGGTGCCTTGCGTGCCTCAACGATACAGATAGCCGTACCGCTGGTGCAACCACAGCGAAGGGGTATCAGCGGAGAGGCCAGACAAACGTGTGGTTCCTGAATTGGGGCAGCAGCCTTTTCAGTAGTTGCAGGGGCAACAGTCTGAATAATTGACTAACCTGATCTTGTAACATCAGATAATGTGGCTTTGCCATACAGTTACTGCGAACGGCTGAAAGCAAGGCGAAAACTACAGCCGTCAATTTTCCCAAGGACATGCAACTCTTCTGTATGTATATATGATGATGGCATCCTCTCTGATAAAATATTCCGGAGGTAAAATAGTCCTCCATTCGGATCTCCGGGCGGGGACTACTCAAGAGGACGTGGTCATCAGAAAAGACAACACCGACATTCTACGGATCGCTTTGTGGAATGTTACTTCCATTAAGAGGGTAGTGAGGTAAACAAATTTAAAAAGGGAAATGCATAGATTGAATTTAGATATAAGTTTGTGAAGTTCGGTGGAAAGAGGAACAGGATTTCTGGTCGGGTGAGTACAGGATTATAAATACAAAATGAGATGGGAGGGTATTACAGGAATAGGTGTATCAATGAACAAGAGAGTAGAAACGCGGGCAAACTACTATAAGCAGTACAGCGATCGCATTATCATAGTCAAGATAGATACAAAGCCAACACCGCCCACAGTAGTACATGTTTATACACCCACTAGCACTGCCGATAATGAGGAGATTGAAGAAATGTATGAGGCGATAACGGAAATTATTCAGACATTTAAGGCAGAGGAGAACTTAATTGTGATGGGAGACTGGAATTCGGCAGTAAGAAAAGAAAGGGAAGGAAAAATAGTAGGTGAATATGGACTGCGAAAAAGGAATGTAGGAGGAAGACGCATGGTAGAATTATGTGCGGAACATTAATTATAACAAACACTTGGTTTAATCATCAAGAAATAAGGTTGTATACGTGGAAGAGACCAGGAGACATCGTAAGATACCAGATAGATTTGATAAAGGTAAGACATAGATTTCAGCACCAGGGGCAAATATTGACTCTGACCATATCTTATTGGTTATGAACTGAAATTGAAGAAACTGAAGAAAGGCAGGAGTATAAGGAGTGTGGGACGGGATACATTGAAGGACCTGAAGTTCTTGTGAAGTTCAGAGGGAGATGTAGGCAACAAATGACAGAGGCAAGAGAAATTAAACAGTAGACGAGGGCCGGCAGCGGTGGCCAAGGGGACTGAGGCGCTCCAGTCACGGTCTGCACGACCACTACGGTCGGGGGTTCGAATACTCCCTCGGGCATGGATATTTGTGCCGTCTTTAGTTGTAAGTAGTTCATAAGTAGTTTGTAAGTTTAGGGACTGATGACCCCGTAGTTAAGTCCCATAGACTCTACAAACATTTGACATTTAGTAGACGAGGAATGGTTTGCATTGAGAGATGAAATATTCAAGCCTGCAGAGGACCAAATAGGTAAAAAGACAAGACCTACAAAAAATCCTTGGATATCAAAGGAATTACAAATTTTAATCGATGAAAGAAAAAGATATAAAATTCAGTAAATGAAGCAGGTAAAATTGAGTATATACGACTAAGAAATGAGATTGACAAGAAGTGTAGAATGGCTAAGCAGGAATGGCTAGAACCTAACTGAAAGTCTATAAAAGAATGTCTAACTAGGGGAAAAATAGATAACTGCCTACAGGAATATAAAAGAGACCTTTGGAGACAAGAAAAATAGCTGTCTGAATATCAAGAAAACAGATGGAAAACCATTTCTGAGTAGAAAAGTGTAAAGAGTATATAGACGGACTGTACAAAGGAAATGAAATTTCGGAGAATACTGTAGAAAGGGAAGAGGAAGTATATGAGCATGAAGTAGGAGATAATATACTGAGAGAGAAATTTGACAGCGTACTGGAAGACATAAGTCGAAATAAGACCCCTGAAGTAGATGACATTCCTTCAGAGCTACTGAAGTCTCTGGGAGAGCCAACCATGACAAAACTATTTCACCTGATGAGTAAGATGTATGAAACAGGCGAAATACCCTCAGACTTTAAGAAAAATTTAGTAATACCCATTCCAAAGAAAGCAGGCACAGAAAGATGTGAAAATTACACAACCATCAGTTTAATAAGTCATGGTTGCAAAATTTGAACACAAATTATTCACAGAAGGAACTGCAGGAAAAGGAGAGGAAATATTCACTTTACGGCTTATCTAAGAAGATAGGTTAAGGAAAGACGAAACTACATTTCTAGCTTTTGTAGGTTTATAGAAAACTTTTGACAATGTTGATTGGAATACACTCTTTCAAATTCTGAAGCAAGCAGTGGTAAAATATATGGAACGGAAAGTTAAACTTGTACATCAACCAAACAGCTGTTATTAGAGTTGAAGGGCATGAAAGAGAAGAAGTGGTTGGGAAGAAAGTAAGACAGGGCTGAAACTTCTCTAATGTTATTCAATTTGTACATTAAGCAAGCTGTGAAGGAAAGTAAACAGAAATTGGAGAAGGAGTTAGAGTTCAGAGTGAAGAAATAAAAACATTGCGTTTTGCTTATGACATTGTAGTTCTGTCAGATATAGCAAATGACCTGAAAGAGCAATTGAACAGAATGGCCAATGTGTTGAAAGGAGCGTATAAGATGAACATTAACAAGAGCAAATCATGGTTAACGGAATGCAGTCTTAGAAAATTAGGTGCTAATGAAGGAATTAGATTAGGTTACGAAATGATAAAGATGGTAGATGAGTTCTGTTACTGGGGAGTAAAATAACATATGATGGTCGCAGCTGTTGTTATTGGTATAGTTTTAAGTGGACTAAACAATAATCGCAGTACAGAGATAAAATGCAGAATGGCAATTGGAAGAAAAGAATAAAAGAGAAATTTACCAACATCAAATGTTAATTCAAGTGTAAGAAAACCTTTTCTGAAGACATTTGCCTTGTACGGGAGTGAAACAAGTATGATAAATAATTTAGACAGGACGAGCAAAGAGGTTCTTGAAATGTGGTGCTACAGAAGAATGCTGAAGATTAGGTGGGTAGATCGCGTAACTAATGAAGGGGTACTGAACAAAATTGGTGAGAAAAGGAGATTTTGGCATACCGTGACTAAAAGAAGGAATCGACTGGTTGGACACATTCTTGGACATCAAGGAATCGTGAATTTAGCATTGGAGGGAAGTGTGTGTGTGTGGGGGGGGGGGGGGGGGTTAAAAACCTTAGCAGTTCACTAGTCCTGTTAGAGGTAGCATGCTTTTGCCTTCCACTGATTTATTTATCCAGCCAGTTCTGGAGGAACCTACAGTGTAACGTTGATTCTGAACCACGGAGCTACTCGGCATTACTCGCATGAGCTACCATAGGCAGAAGTGAAAGTAGTGGTAAGTGACAGATAAAAATTCCTGAACTGACTGGGAATCGAATGACAGTGCCGCGGCGGATTGGCCAAGCGCATTTAGGCGCTATGTTCCGATACGCGAGGCCGTTCCTCGTCGGGGGTTCGAATCCCCCCTCGGGCATGGATGTTTGTGTTGTCTTTAGTGTAAGGTAGTTCAGAAGTAGTTTGTAAGTTTAGGGACTGATGACCCCGCCGTTAAGTCCCTTAAGCTTGACAAACATTCGAACTTTCGAATGACAGCTTAGACCTCCAGACCGGTTGGGCTGAGCTACAGCGCCGGCTTACTACTTGTTACCGGAGGACACGTTATCTTACAAAGATATAAAAGTATGTCTCGCACACTCATCTCTGCCAAGACCATCAAGTGCTCTATACTATGCCTGATACAGTACATGTAATACTTAGGTAATAATTCACTTTAAACTAGTTCTTAGATAATTACGGCTTCATTTGCCTTCTTCTACCCGAATTTCCATTCATTGTATTCCTTATGATGGTCGCTGTGTGTTAGAATACTTCGCCTTTCTGTCATGGTTCTCATGCTTTATGCTGAATTCTAACTCAAATCTATTTTTTCATGGCGCAATATGCATAAAACTCTAATATTAAATTTTGAATTTTCTTGTACCGTTAAAATTCAGTTTCTTCTTGCATTCTTACATCATTCTAAACGAATATTTATGAAAAGACTATACCTCTGAATTTATGAAAGTGCTTCTTCGCAGGCAAGGAGTCACCGATGATAATTGTTTTCTAGCTTTTGGTATTACAATTGTTGGTCAAGAGTGCCTCTTCGATGCTCTTCTGTTCTTTTCATATATTACGTAAATGCTTTTTAAGCAAATTAAATGTTTCTAATGAAGCGTAATTAAACTCAGACTGCGTGTTATTATAATTTATCTTTCGCAATGATTTATTCCATAACAGTTTAGTCTACTTCATCACAGAAAGATTTATGAATTACATCACATGAATATACTTGAAACCAGCGTGAAACAATGTTGTTGTTGGGTGTTTAAAGGGGACTAAACTGCTGGGTTATCAGTCCCCTGGCCGGCCGCGGTGGCCGAGAAGACTAAGGCGCTCCAGTCACGGTCTGCACGGCCACTACGGTCGGGGGTTCGAATCCCCCCTCGGGTATGGATATTTGTTCCGTCCTAGTTCGTAAGTAGTTTGTAAGTTAGGGATTGATGACCCCGTAGTTAAGTCCCATAGACTATACAAACTAAGTCATCACATCTTAGTCTTTTGTTACATAGTACTCCACACCCAGTATACGCCGGGTACAGAGAGACAGTACATGGTAAAAGGATAACATAAAACAGAATACACATTAAGAGGTGACCAAATAGACAAAAAACTAAAATATTACAGCAGAATAGTGTGGCTGTCTCATCGCAAAGATAATACAGAATGAGCCAGCCACTCTGCACACACTAAAATCCTTTATTGAAAAACTAATCGTAACCCGTAAAAGGTCAACAGCGTATTGATCTGGAGGAGTGGTGGCCCGAGAAACCAGTCAAATGAGCCCCACCACTAAATAGAACAATAAAAGCCAGTTGCGCGAATCTACATCTACATCTACATGGGATACTCTGCAAAACACATTTAAGTGCCTGGCAGAGGGTTCATCGAACCACAATTCTTATAAGAAGACTTCATAAGTAGCGTTTCACATTAAAATTAATATAGGAATCTCAAGAACTTGGTTAAAAATTCAATTATCGTCTCTTTCTCCTCTTTCAACATTGTGTCATGATCACTGTTCAATGATTATATGACTTTAAAATTGAGAGACTTATATATATAATGGCTGTATATTTATACACTAAAGGGCCAGCAAAACTCATACACTTGCTTATATCGTGTAGGGCCCCCATGAGCATGCAGAAGTGCCGCAACACGATGTGGCATGGACTCGACTAACGTCTGATGTAGTGCCCGAGGAAACTGACACCGTGTACCCTGCAGGGCTATCCATAATCCTTAAGAGTAGGAGGGGTGGACTCCCGATAACACGTCGCAAAGCATCCCAGTTGTGTCAATAATGTTGATATCAGGAGAGTTTGGTGACCAATGGAGATATTTAAGCTCAGAAACAGTGTTCCTAGAGCCACTTTGTAGCAAACATGTTGAAATGTTTGTAAATCTATGGGACTCAACTGCTTGATTATTAGTCCCTAGCTTACAGACTACTTAAACTACGGTAAACTAACCTAAGGACAGAGCCCCAAGGGTATGCACTGCATATACACCACAGTGATTAGACCCAGGATCACCTATGGGTCGGTCGTGTGGTGGAAGAAGGTAGAACAGCACGTTGCTGCTGAGGAGCTTCGTAAGGTGCAGAGACTAGCCTGCTTAGCCATAACAGGCGGAATTAGCAGCACACCAACTGCTGGGATGGAAACCATGCTGGATATGCCCCCAATACACCTTTGGGTCAAGATGGAGGCAGCAGCTGGTGCCTACAGACTCAAAACTGGTAACAACTGGAACTCTTTGGGATATCCAGAATCACACACTAAAATAGTGAGTGAGGTAAATATAGGAAAGGTTGGGGAAATGCCAGCCATATTATAACCCCATACTGCTTCAACAAGCCTTTCAATATAACAATTGGAAGTAGGGAGCAGTGGGAGAAAATAGTTCGACACCGTACGAGGGATATTGTCTGGTTCACTGACGGGTCAAAATCAGACCAAGGTGTTGGAGCCGGGGTGTATGGGGTGCAGCCAAGACTGGAGGACGTCATCTCTCTAGGAAAACTGGCCTCAGTATTCCAGGCCGAAATCACTGCCATCAGGGCGTGTGTGGAGGAGAATTTGCGTAGGTGCTACAAAGATCGTAGCATCTATATCTATTCACACAGCCAGGCAGCCCTGAGATCACTGGCAGCTCCTGCAACAAGGTCTAAAATTGTTGCAGAATGTCACATGGTTCTGGTGGAGCTAGGGGAAAGCAATAGAGTAAACCTATTGTGGGTCCCTGGCCACTCAGGGATTGGACCAAAGTCCATCAACAAAAACATGGCAAGGTAATGATGCCAAAGCCATGTTTTAAAAGAAGCTCTGCAATCCTGGGCCTGAACAGGAGAGAGATTAGACTCATGGTTGGATTGCTACAGGCCATGGGAATTTCAAAAAACGCCTACATACAATGGGAATAACAGAAGAGGACCCTAAATGTGGGATCTGTGATGACGGTGATGAAACTGCATCACATCTAATCTTCGAATGCATTGCATTGGAGAGTAAAAGGCACAGAACATTTGGGACAACCATACCCGAAGAAATTGTGTCTAATAAAGATCTGGTAAAAGGACTCCTTGCACTATTCAAGGGCATTGGTTGGCTTTACTAGATATACTGGGAGCGATACCGCACAATAAACTTAGTTTCGGTGCGGGCAGTGGCGGGTTGGACCAAGACTGTTTTGGCTTCCCTGGAAAAATCAAACCAAATCAAAATCAACCTAAGGACAACACTTACACCCATGCCCGAGGGAGGACTCGGACGGCGAACGGCAGCACGGCGCCCCAGTGCGCACAGTTAATCCGCCGCGGTAGCCACTCTGTAGCAATTACGAATGTGTGGGATGTCGCACTCACCTGCTGAAATCGATCAAGTCCGTCGAAACGCAAAATGGATTTAGATGATCAGCCAGGATGCGTATGAACATATCTCTGTCAAAGTTATGTCTAGACGTATCAGGGATCCCACATCACTCCAACTGCACTCGCCCCACACCATTACAGAGCCTCCACCAGTACCCTGTTGACATGAAAAGTGCATGGATTCATAAAGGTTTTTTTTTTTTTTTTTTTTTTTTTTTTTTTTTTTCCTTAAGCTTATGGGACTTAACTACGGGGTCATCAGTCCCTAAACTTACAAACTACTTATCAACTACCTACAACTAAGGACGGCACAAATATCCATGCCCGAGAGGGGATTCGAACCCCCGACCGTAGTGGCCGTGCAGACCGTGACTGGAGCGCCTCAGTCCCCTCGGCCATCGCGGCCGGTCATGAGTTTGTCTCCCTAACCGCGCACATGCATCCGCTCAATACATTTATTAATCATAAGACCAAGCAACACGTCCCCAGTCATCAACAGTCCAGTTTCGGTGCTGACGGGCGCAAGCAAGGCGTAAAGCTTTGTGCGACACATTCAGTAACGGTATAGAGTGGTCCTTCGGCTACGAAAGCCCATATTGATAATGTTCCGTTGAATGGTTCACACGCAGACCGCTCAGCATTGAAGTCCGCAGGAAGGTTTGCAATTCTGTCATGTTGAACGATTCTCTTTAGACGTAACTGGTCCCGGTATTACAGGATTTTTGTCCGTCCGTATTGATGTAGGAAATTTAATGTTTTAGCGTGTTCCCGATATTCACGGTGCACTCGTGAAATAGTCGTACGGGAAAATCCCCAACTCATCGCTATCTTGGAGATGCTGTGTCCCATATCTCGTGCGTCGACTATACCACCACGTTCAGGTTCACTTAAATCATGATAACCTGCCATTGCATTGTTGTTGTTTCTTTGTTGTTGTTGTTGTTTTCTGTTCCATAGGACCCAATTGAAGAGCGAGACTCCATGGTCATGGAACAAGTCAATACCATTAATTGTTACACAAGAATGGTAATAGAAAATTTTTAAGTAGTCCTTTGCACACGACAATCTTAAGACAAAGTGAAAAGAATCAATAAAGAAAAAATAAATCAGCTTAATTGTTTAACTTTTCTAGCAATTCCTCGACAGAATAAAAGGAGTGAGCCATGAGGTAACTCTTCAATTTAGATTTGAAAGCCTGTGGATTAGTGCTAAGATTCTTTAGTTTTTGTGGCAGCTTACTGAAAATGGATGCCGCAGAATACTGTACCCCTTTCTGCACAAGTGTTAAGGTGGTGTGATGCAAATGTAGATTAGACTTCTGTCTAGTATTCGCCGAGTGAAAGCTACTAACTCGTAGGAATAAGCTGATATTACCGAAAACAAACGACATTAAAGAAAAAAAGTATTGTGACGCCACAGTCAAAATTCCCAGACTACGTTCGCGAACTTACACCAGATATTGCTCGAACCGCCCGTTTTTGAGCCAGAAATATCCTTTTTGCATCAGGCGAGTTACCCCAAAAAAACAATGCCGTACGTCATAAGTGAGTGAAAGTAAGCGTAATAGACTACTTTTCGTGTTGAAAAATCACCTATCTCAGATATTGTTCTAGTGGTAAATACAGCAGAAATTAGTTTTGGAACAAGATCCTGAACATGGGCTTTCCATGACAGTTTACTGTCTATATGAACACCTAGAAATTTAAACTGTTCAGTCTCACTTATCACATGCCCATTATGTGTAATCAGAATGTCAGCTTTCGTCAAATTATGTGTTAGAAATTGTAAAAAGTAAGTTTTACTGTGATTTAACATCAACTTGTTTTCTACAAGCCATGAACTTATCTCTTGAACTGCATTATTTGATACCGTGTCAATATTACGAGCAACATCCTTCACTACCAAGCTGGTATCATCAGCTGGTAGCATGACTATAACAGTTCCTTTGGCTCTTCAGTGTATAAGCTCACGGTGAATGAAAATCTTGAGGTTATTCACTTCTCTTCTCGTCCTCACAAATTGATTCTATCAGATCATCATGTAAGGTGAAAACATGTGGTTATAAACGATGTCAGTCATAGTGAATTTGAAAATAGATCATCACACTCTGTCTTATCTCTACCTGTGTGTCTGTATGTGTGTCTGCCGCAACTGACTCGTCCTTTTTTTCTCTTTCTGGAATCCGCCAGTGAACAATGGACAGTCATTTACGGCTGGTCCTTGGCTTTGTTTTCTCTAATGAAAAAACAAAAACAAAAATTTCCGGTTTTATCTTTGGACTGTTTGTAGTCCATCTGTCGGTCGCCACCTGTTTGTCTACTTGTCGCTGTTCAGTCTTCCGTCTATTTTCTCGCTGCCGCTGTGTCCTTGTCTCTCTCTCATCGACTCCTGCAATTTCACAAGAGTTCGTCGCCTTCACCTTCGCCACCTAGGCGTCGGAACTGCGTCGTTTCGTGCCGCACATTGCGTGTTTATTACCGACCATCATTCGTCCTGCCAGGCAGCAAACCCATATGGATCTTCCTAGCCCTACAGTAATTTATACCTCTTTACTCTCAGCTCACACCGTAGTGCTGGGATACACGTGAGAGTCTTTTCCTTTCAGAAGAAAAAATGCAAAGTAGCAGTCCATAGTTAAGTGAATGCATTATGCAGATGTATGGTATAATTTTGGAGCATGCAAGTATCTGTCGATTTAATAATTTGAGAGAGAATGTGAATATTTTAACATTTAAGATTTTGAAATTGACCGCCTATGTGTAAGTATTTTTGTTGAATCGCAGCGTACAAATTGTATGTCAAATACTTACTTTCGACTTTTGTGTTTATAACCGTAGCCTTATCCATACGCTCCAGCGCATGGCAGTTTTCCCCCCTAACTATGAAGTTGTATGAAAGCGTTTGTTTTAGAAATTAGGCTTGCGACTGTGTACTCACTCATAAGACTGAATGAGGCAATCTATCTTTTTGAACTCCTTTTTGTATTCCTCAGTTCACAATACCATTATTATTATTATTATCAATATTATATTAAAATTGTAAAACCTCCTATTCTTTTGTTAATCTATCTGAATACGGTTACATACAAACCTACTCAACGAAATTCCATCGGGTATTCACAGGAAAGGAACATAAACGATTTTAGAAGCAACATAGAGACATTGTATCATGAAAATCGAAAAGTACGATATGAAGACACTACAATTTTAAAAGCTGTATCTGTAAGTAACGCATCTCTCTGTCTGAACACGCCAATATCCGAAACGAATTTGTATCGTTCTTCACAAGTAAATTTAGAGCAGCTTCGGGCAACATGTAGGCCTAATTCATCAAAATCGGACCACGGAAAAAAAAGATATAGTAATTTAAAGTTTTTACCTAAAATCGCCGTCTGTCTCCATGTCAGTTTGAATAAGTCAGCCTGGAAAAGTTCTAGACGATTTATTTTCATGCAATTTTCACAGGTAAATTGAGCAAATGTAGGGACTACGTAAAGGTTTTGTTTAATCGCAATCAGAATAGTGAAACAAAAGATATGGTAATTTATAATTTATCCTTTATTTAAGATCTTATGGGTCTGCACAGTTTAACAGTATAGTATAAGACGCCGAAGAACTAGTAGATGGTGCTGTTAATTTCGTAGTACATGAAAAAGCCAATAGATGGCGGGTTTCCTATTTTCGCTCATTAAGTGTTAACAGTATATTCGGAAGTTAATCTTAAGCCCCTTTAAACGATCGATTTTCTGGTGAAAACTGGCTTCCCGAAGTGCGGGCGCCATTCGTGCCTGCATGTAAGTCAGCAGGCAACCGCATCGTGAGTGTGGCTATGAGGTCAACGATCTATAGATTGTGCCAAGTGGGAGTGTTCTGCGCAATGCGCATGCGTAGAAGGAAGGAACTCTACTGATGTCTGCGAACATCGGAATTTAACCTATTCTCCTCGAACTGTTTAATGTTTATCAATGTTTTCGCATCTTCTTTAACTTTATTCTATTGTTTGCATGTTATTCTTATCACACGGAAAAGGTTGTACCAGAGCCTAGCATTTTTTTTTCTGGAAGCGTCCTCCTACAATAGAGACGAGACATTTCAAAGCAGAAAATCATTTTCGCTTTACGGGGAAAAAGCTTAAATTCAGAATTATTAAATGAGAAAATTATTTTCATTATTATTTGACTATTAGCAAAAAAAAGAAGAAAAGAAGCCAAGAAATGAAAGCTAAATCAAAAATGCACTTTTTACTGCCTTTTCGATATTCAAATGTTTTTATAGCTTATGGGACTTAACTACGGGGTCATCAGTCCCTAAACTTACAAACTAATTATGAACTAACTAATTCTAAGGACGGCACAAATATCCATGCCCGAGGGGGGATTCGAACCCTCGACCGTAGTGGCTGTGCAGACCGTGACTGGAACGCCTCAGTCTCCTCGGCCACCGCTGCCGGCTTTTCGATATTGTTTGATATGTTTCCAATATTTCTCCAGCAATTAAATATATGAGTTTTGTATATTTTTATGGCATTTTTTCAGTTTTTTTATGTCATTCACTACATGACGTATGACAAGAACATCAGCTTTGTATTACCCTATTCTGATACCCTGACAAACTAGATGGTCAGCATAAGTAGCTGAGCTCAAATGTTTCAGCAGATCTTCAATGTGTTTCTTCCAATTCAACCCCTCATCAATGCATAAACCTAAAAATTTTGAATATTCTACCTTAGCTATAGATTTCTGGTTGAAGTCAATATTAATTAATGGTGTGATGCCATTTATTGTGTGAAACTGAATATACTGTGGGGTTTTTTTTTTTTTTTTTCAAAATTTAAAGAGAGTCCATTTACAGAGAACCACCTAATAATTCTCTGAAATACTTCTTTGACAATTTCATCAGTTAACTCCTGTGATAGCCATACTAGTATCATCAGCAAAGAGAACTAGCTTGGCATCTTTATGAATATAGAAAGGCAAATCATTAATATATATTAAGAACAGCAAAGGTCCCAGTACCGAACCCGTGGCACCCTATGCTTGATAGTTCCCCAGTTTGAGGACTCAACTGTTTTTTGTATATTATGTGAATTACTTACATCAACTTTCTGAACTCTTCCAGTTAGGTATGATTTAAATCATTTGTGCACTTTCCCACTCATACCACAATACTTAAGCTTATCTAGGAGAATTCCATGGTTAACACAATCAAAGGCCTTTGATAGATCACAAAAAACCCTACGGGTGATTTACGGTTATCCAGAGCATTTAATATTTCATTAGTGAAAATATGTATTGCATTTTCTGTTGAAAAGCCTTTCTGGAAAGCAAACTGACATTTTGTTAGAACTTTATTTTTATTAATATATGAAGCTACTCTGGAATACATTACTTTTTCAAGAATTTTTGATAGGGCGTTTAGGAATGAGATTGAAGTATTACTTCAAACGCAGCCGTTTGCGTTGTGTTGAGTGGCAGCCTACATATGGGCCGGTAATTCCGTTGTCCGACTGCTGTTACGGGGCTTCCAATGGTATGTAATGAAATGGAATACTGCAGTGAGTTTATTACTTTTATTCAGGTGGTAGGCACTGATGTGAAAGGGGTACAATGCCTCTGGTGCACAATAAGGAAGTTACGCATTGTGATCAAAGGAAGAGGTCGACCGAAACGTTGAGACTGGAATGGCAGACGGGAGGACACCCCAAGTCAGTCACAGTCTATCTAAAGTTGGGGCTATCAGAGATTTCTGTACACCGCTCCTTGAAAATCGCAGGATGCTTTCCTTAGCAAAAACCATCTGAGTTTGAACTCCATCTCTAATGACCACGTTGACGTTTGAACGTTAAGCTCAGATTTTTTTAATTATTTTTTTATTATTAAAGCCGCCGTCGTCACTTCATTAATCTGAATACTGCACGGTTCGACAAACAAAGAGACCCTATAAAGCTCTGTCAGCCAGTGTTGCCAACTCCATCACATGGATTTCGGCTAAATCTACTTTCAAAATATGCCTGAATCGGCCAGAAAAAGTCTTTTATAGAAAGATGGAAAATGAAAATAAAATATGTACTTGCACACTTACTTGATTTGCACGATGTTTCTTCCTTTACACAATTGAACATTAATTTTAGTAAGGAAAAAAAATGAATTTTGAACGGAACATTTCACTCCAGCCGCGGCGGAATGGCCGAGCACACTGAGGCTCTATGCTGCGATGCATGAGGCCGTTCCTCGTTGGGGGTTCGAATTCCCCCTCGGTCATGGATGTTTGTGCCGTCTTCAGTATAAGGTAGTTTATAAGTAGTTTGTAAGTTTAGGGACTGATGACCCCGCAGTTAAGTCCTATAGCCTTTACAAACATTTTAACATTTGATTTCACTCCATATGGAAAACCTCTTCTACCTCTTCTTCTAATTTAAAACAGATGATGTATACGTCTCGTACATTGTCTGAAATCATAGACTGCGAAAAGAAGAGAGTTGAAAAGCAAGGAACGTTCAGTTATCTCTAATATTATTGCGACCTGCGTTAGAGAAGAGGAGCAAAAAGAACTGTTGTGCAGTGTAGCTGGTAGTGATCAGTTCTGCAATCTATAAAAATTGTAGCCTTTCAGAAATCATTTTTTATATCTATTTTTTTAATTAAAAAACAGCAATACCCAAAATCTACCAGATTTTCGGCCGTCGGCTGTCAAGGATATTTTCCGGCTCTAAAGAACACAAATCTGCCAGAACCAGCAGAGGCTGAGTTGGCAACACTGCTGTCAGATGTTCGCTGTTCCACACCAGTAGGCGATATCTCGGAATAATGTCTCTGCCGCGGTAGAGTAGGCGAGCGGTCTAAGGCGTCTCGCTGCGGAGCGCGCGTTTGGTCGCCGTCGGAGGTTCGAGTCCTCCCTGGGGCGTGTGTGTGTGTGTGTGTGTGTGTGTGTGTGTGTGTGTGTGTGTGTGTGTTGTCCGTAGGTTACTTTGCCTTAGTTTAAGTAGTTTGTAAGCTACGGACCGATGACCACGCAGTTTGGTGCGATAGATTTACAAACATTTGAACATTTTTGAATAATGTCTCTACATCTGACGCTTATCACGACCCTCGGATAGCGTATCTGGTAACAAGAATAACTATATCTGACTCTGGTGCCCATTCTCTCTTACACACAGATCTCCCCACGTCTTGTGGTGCATTAGTTTTTTATATATTTTTTGGTTTTTATTAATTATCTAGCTGTAATCCCGGTGTTCCCCAGGTGTTTGTTTATCCTACACTCTTGTAGTCCACCTTCCCCCCTCTCTCGGCATCAACCTCTTTCTCTTCCATCTCTCTGTTCGCCTCCACACTTCCCTCTCCCGGCAAAGTTTTCTGCAAGGTACCCTCTGCCATGTACCATACAAGCATTTATGTACCCAGTGACATTCCTCTTGGTTGAAGGGTCATGCGTGCAAAAAATCATCAAGATTGTAGCAAAACTATGGATTTTGTAAAATCTCGCAAGTTAAGTACCCTCCACCCTGCACTGAACAAAATTTTATACAGGGGCATCTCTGTAGTTTTTAAGGTAGAGTCTGCAAAATTTCATCAATATCGGAACAAAACTATAGATTTCTATGCAATAGAAACACAGGGTCACATTAAAAAACGCACTTTGTTGTTCTCAAATATTCTAGTTTCATTTCATAGAACCCATGTTCTGAGAATAACGAAAACAAGAAAGAAAGGATCTGTGAAATCGGTCGAGTTGTTCTCAAGATATGGTGCGACCAAGGTATTTAGGAATCCATTTTTATGTTGCAAAGTACCCTCCCCCATGCATCTTATGAAACTTGTATTGCAGGTAAGGCGTACGAAATTTCGTGAAGATCGGAATGGAACTGTAGATTTTGTGAGTCTTTGGGAGAAGTATGCTCCGCCATGCACCTATCACTAATTATTTTTTATCTGACGTTTTCTACCTATAAACTACATTCCTACCAAATTTCAGCTTCATAGGTGAAGTAGTTTTCGAGATTTCGTGTTTAGTCAGTGAGTGTGTCCTTTCGCTTTTATATCGATAGAGAAAAAAAAAAACAGATTGCTTAATTTTGTAAGAGAATTAAGGGAGATTTTAAGACAAAAATAAATAGTAACATGCAAGTCTTTATTTGATAAAAGGTCATGCCTGCTGCGACAGTTTTACGGCATCTACAGCGAAACTTTTGTGAGCGGTAGACTTCTTTTCGTTTCATCATTTTGAGAGGGAGGGGGGGTCATTTACAAAACGCTTCATAAATCTCCGAAATTACATGTAAACTTTGTTGAAGGACCCTAAATATTCCCATTTTTCAATAATTGACACATAAATCTGGGCATTATCAAATGTTCAAATGTTTGTAGAGCTTATGGGACTTAACTACGGGGTCATCAGTCCCTAAACTTACAAACTACTTATGAAATAGCTACAACAAAGGACGGCACAAATATCCATGCCCGAGGGGGGATTCGAACCCCCGACCGTAGTGGCCGTGCAGACCCTGACTGGAGCGCCTCAGTCCCCTCGGCCACCGCGGCCGGCAGGCATTATCACGCGGTCATATCTCCTGAGCTATGTGTCGCGCTCTTTTGATTTTGGGTCAGAAACTTTCGTGGGTGTACGGTGAACAGTTCACCAAAGTTTCAATTCAATCGAATGAATGGTTTGTGAACACATAGAGGACATACAGACAAACATTCATTTTTGTATGTATAGATTAATTAATTCATTTGTATATATTTTTATTTTCATTTATTTATTTATTTTGCTTTCCAAGCAGTGTATTTTTTTCTGTTTCTTCCTTTATACCTGAATGTTTCGTCTGAGACTCTTCTACTACTTTTAACCCTTTCCTGCCCGACGGGACTTAAAAGTCCCTGCCCATTTCCAGCGTCATAAAACAAAGTCGAAAATGATATCTGACTTGTGTTCCTCACGGGACGTCAGTATCCCTCTGATGTGTCATATGAAACGCTCGCTGGCCGAGACTTCTCAATATCTCTGTTCACAAAGAGCAATAATAAACGGATTGTTTTATGTCTTTGTGTACGATTAGTTAGACACGTTTTGCTGTCACAAAAAGACGCTGTTGTGTGTTCTCACGTTGGTAATTTGGGTTTGCAATGTTTTAGCTAATGAAAACCGATATTATTCAAGGAATAGAGCTCTTATTTATATAGCGTGATTGGAAGCTTTTAGTACCGGCAGTGTGTCCAAGGCATTTTGGATAATTTCTTTATGTTCTCTTTTTGTTGCTAGATGTCACTAACAAATAGTTGTAGTTTTGTTTTCTTTTGTTTATGAATTTCGAAATATTAATACGGTTCAGGGATAACTACAGTTGACTTTTGTTGCCCCGTTGTTGTCTCCGGTGGCCAAGGAGACTGAGGCGCTTCAGTCACGGCCCACACGGCCACTACGGTCAGGGGTTCGAATCCCCCCTCGGGCATGGATATTTGTTCCGTCTTTAGTATAAGGTAGTTCATAAGTAGTTTGTAAGTTTAGGGACTGATGACCCAGTAGTTAAGTCCCATAAGCTTAACAAACATTTGAACTTTTTTTTTGTCTAGCCCCGTTTAGATCAACATCTAAAATGGCATTTCGATATAAATATTTTGCTATCGGTTTGTTGCTGGTTAATCTTTATGTTGACAGTGATAAGCACTGCATAATGTCTGTCAATTGCATTATATCCTCTTGGACTTTGAAGCAAATTTTTTAATTTTTTTAATTTAATTTTTTTTTTTTTTTTTTTTTTTTTTTTTTTTTTTTTTTTTTTTTTTTGCGTAAAACAAGGAAAAAGAAATCGTGTGAATACACTAATGTGCCCGGCCGCGGTGGCCGAGGTGACTGAGGCGCTCCAGTCACGGTCAGCACGGCCACTACGGTCGGGGGTTCGAATCCCCCCTCGGGCATGGATATTTATGCCGCCATAGTTCATAAATAGTTTGTAAGTTTAGGGACTGATGACCCCGTAGTTAAGTCCCATAAGCTTAACAAACATTTGAACATTTTGAACACTAATGTGCTTTTATTTACTTTGGTAGCAAAATAACCAAATATGAAGTCATGTGCTCGAATATTTGATAGTTTGGGCAGGAGAGGGTTAAGAGACTGTCCTATCTTAAATGATCTACACGTTTAACCCAGATAATTTTATTGGTTGTAATAGTCCACCAACTATTCGCCGTCGGTGTGAGCAAAGAATAAGGTACGGTCGTTATATTTAGAAACCATTCCGTAGAACCACGGTCGATGATCTCTATTACACTGTAACATTTTATGAGGCAGCGAGTCCTCTACGTACAGTACAGCAAGCGTCCGTGGAGTCGCAGGGCTAGCGATGTTATCGAGCCGGTCATTTATGCGCGGCTAGGACGTGTAAAGCTGACCGTAAGCGGTGGAAAGCTGGCGGGATGAAGAGAGGAGGGCCGCGGAAGCCGCGACAGGCCGCCGGGTCAGAGGTGAGGCTGCCGCCAGCGCGTCTGCCGAGCCCAGGAATGCGCCGCGCCGGCCGGGGTCAAGGGAGCGCGCGGGGCGACGAGCGCTCACCGCCACCTGCCGCCGCCGCCGCCGCCGCCGCCGCCGCTGCCTGCAAAACGCTTGCGTCACGCCTGCTGCCGGCGGCCGCCTTTCTCCGAACCTGCTACACCTTTCCCCCAACTCTCCAAGACCCTCTGCTTTTTAGCAGCACCCAGCAAGTCATGTGATACCTCCTAACATCGGTTTCACACTGCAGACTGCAAAAATGATCAAATGTTTGTAAAGCTTATGGGACTTAACTATGGGGTCATCAGTCCCTAAACTACTTATGAACTACTTACGAACTAGGACGGCACAAATATCCATGCCCGAGGGGGGATTCGAACCCCCGACCGTAGTGTCCGTGCAGACCGTGACTGAAGCGCCTCAGTCTCCTCGGCCACCGCGGCCGACCTGCAGACTGATAACGAAGATACGAGCTTATGGAATAGGTTCACAGATTTGTGACTGGCTGGACGACTTCCTAAGTAATAGAACGCAGTATGTTGTTCTCGACGGCGAGTGTTTATCAGAGACGAGTGTATCGTCAGGCGTGCCCCAGGGGAGTGTGATAGGACCGCTATTATTTTCTATCTATATAAATGATCTGATGGACAGAGTAAGTTGTAATTTGCGGCTGTTTGCTGATGATGCAGTGGTGAATGGGAGGGTGTCGTCTGTAACTGACTGTAATAGCATACAGGATGACTTAGACAAAGTTTCTAGCTGGTGCGAAGAATGGCAGCTAGCTCTCAATGTAGAAAAATGTAAGGTGATGCGCATGAGTAGAAAAAACAATCCCATAATGTTCGAATACAGCATTAGTAGTGAGCTTCTTGATGCTGTCGGGTCGTTCAAATATCTAGGCGTAACATTGCAGAGCGATATGAAATGGAACGAACATGTAAGGACAGTTGTGAGTAAGGCGGATAGCCGACTTCGGTTTATTGGGAGAATTTTGGGAAGATGTACTTCACCTGTAAAGGAGACCGCGTATAAAACGCTTGTACGACCACGTCTTGAGTATGGCTCAAGTGTTTGGGACCCGCAGCAGATCAGTTTAAAGGAAGACATAGAGGCGGTGCAGAGGCGAGCAGCTAGATTTGTTACCGGTAGGTTCGACCACCATGAACCCCATGAACCACAGACATTGCCGAGGTGGGATGGCTTGCGTGCCTCAAAGATGCAGATAGCCGTACCGTAGGTGCAACCACAGCGGAGGGGTATCTGCCGGGAGGTCAGACAAATGTGTGGTTCCTGAAGAGGGGCAGCAGCCTTTTCAGTAGTTACAGGGGCAACAGTCTGGATAATTGACTGAGTTGGCCTTGTAACATCAGCTAATGTGGCTTTGCCACACAGCTACTGCGAACGGCTGAAAGCAAGGGGAAACTACAGCCTTTACTTTTCCCGAGGACATGCAGCTCTACTGTATGAACATATGATGATGGCATCCTCTCGGGTAAAATATTCCGGAGCTAAAATAGTCCCCCATGTGTGGTTCCTGAAGAGGGGCAGCAGCCTTTTCAGTAGTTACAGGGGCAACAGTCTGGATAATTGACTGATCTGGCCTTGTAACATCAGCTAATGTGGCTTTGCCACACAGCTACTGCGAACGGCTGAAAGCAAGGGGAAACTACAGCCTTTACTTTTCCCG
The DNA here is from genome assembly GCA_026315105.1 of Locusta migratoria. NCBI lineage: Eukaryota > Metazoa > Arthropoda > Insecta > Orthoptera > Acrididae > Locusta > Locusta migratoria. The sequence goes on along the minus strand of CM048750.1, from coordinate 188,628,653 downwards.
AGGACATGCAGCTCTACTGTATGAACATATGATGATGGCATCCTCTCGGGTAAAATATTCCGGAGCTAAAATAGTCCCCCATTCGGATCTCCGGGCGGGGACTACTCAGGAGGATGTTGTCATCAGGAAAGACAATACTGACATTCTACGGATCGGAGCGTGGAATGTTAGATCCCTTAATCGCGTAGGAATATTAGAAAATTTAAAACGGGAAATGGACAGGTTGAAGTTAGATATAGTGGGGATTAGTGAAGTTCGGTGGCAGGATGAACAGGATTTCTGGTCAGGTGAGTACAAGATTATAAATACAAAATCAGTTGGGGGTATCACAGGCGTAGGACTAATAATGAATAAGAAAATAGGAATGCGGGTAAACTACTATGAGCAGCATAGTGATCGCATTATCATTGTCAAGATAGATACGAAGCCAACACCGACAACAATAGTATAGGTTTATATGCCAACTAGCTCTGCCGCTGATGAGGAGATCGAAGAGATATATGAGGAGCTAAAGGAAATTATTCAGACAGTTAAGGGAGAGGAAAACTTAATTGTGATGGGAGACTGGAATTCGGTAGTAGGAAAAGGAAGAGAAGGAAAAATAGTAGGTGAATATGGACTGGGCAGGAGGAATGAAAGAGGAAGTCGCCTGGTAGAATTTTGCACGGAACATGATTTAATCGTAACAAACACGTGGTTTAAGAATCACAAAAGAAGGTTGTATACGTGGAAGATACCAGGAGACACCGGAAGGTATCAGATAGATTTTATAATGGTAAGACATATATTCCGGAACCAGGTTATAAACTGTAAGGCATACCCTGGGGCAGATATAGACTCTGACCATAACTTGTTAGTCATGAACTGTAGGCTGAAACTGAAGAAACTACAAAAAGGTAGGAAAATAAGGAGAATTTCAGAGGGAGATTTAGGCAACAATTGACAGAAACAGGTGGAAATAAAACAGTAGAAGAGGAATGGGTAGCATTGAGAGATGAAATAGTGAAGACAGCAGAGGACAAAATAGGTAGGAAGGCAAGACCTACAAAAAATCCTTGGATATCACAGGAAATACTAAATTTAATTGTTGAAAGGAGAAAATATAAAAATGTAGTAAATGAAACAGACAAAATGGAGTACAGACGACTAAAAATGAGATTGACAGGAAGTGCAAAATGGCTAAGCAGGAGTGGCTAGAAGCCAAATGCAAATCTGTAGAAGAATGTATAACAAGGGAAAAAGTGGATACCGCCTACAGGAAAATAAAAGAGATATTTGGGGACAAGAAAAGCAACTCTACGAATATCAAGAACTCCGATGGGAAGCCAGTTCTCAGCAAAGAAGGGAAAGCTGAAAGGTGGAAAGAGTACATAGAGCAGCTCTATAAAGGAAATGAACTTAGAGACGATTTGTAGGAAGGGAAGAGGAAGTGGATCAAGATGAAATAGGAGATACCATACTGAGAGATGAATTTAACAGAGCCTTGAAAGACTTAGGTCGGAACAAGGCCCCAGTAGTAGATGACATACCCTCTCTGGGAGAGCCAGCCATGACAATACTATTTGAACTTGTGTGTAGGATGTATGAGACAGGCGAAATACCCTCAGACTTTAAGAAAAATGTAATAATCCCCTTTCCAAAGAAATCAGGCGCAGACAGGTGTGAAAACTACAGAACCATCAGTTTAATAAGTAATGGTTGCAAAATTTTAACACGATTATCTACAGGAGAATGGAAAAGCTGGTAGAAGCTGACCTCGGGGAAGATCAGTTTGGATTCAGGAGGAACGTAGGAACCCGGGAGGCAATACTCACTTTACGTCTTATCTTAGAAGATAGATTAAGGAAAGGCAAACCTACATTTCTAGCTTTTGTAGATTTGGAGAAAGCATTTGACAATGTTGACTGGAATACACTCTTTCAAATTCTGAAGTCAGCAGGGGTAAAATATAGGGAAATGAGAGTTATTTACAACTTGTACAAAAGCCAGACCGCAGTTATTAGACTCGAAGGGCATGAAAGGGAAGCATCAGTTGGGAAGGGAGTAAGACAGGGTTGTAGCCTTTCTCCGATGTTATTCAATTTGTACATCGAGCAGGCGGTGAAAGAAAGCAAGGAAAAATTTGGAATAGGGATTAAAGTTCAGGGGGAAGAAATATAAACGTTGCGTTTGGCTGATGACATTATAATTCTGTCAGAGACAGAAAAGGACCTGGAAGAGCAGTTGAATGGAATGGACAGTGTGTTGAAGAGAGCGTATAAAATGAACATTAACAAGAGCAAAACAAAAATAATGAAATGCGGTCTTAGAAAATTAGGCGATGCTGAAGGAATTAGATTAGGTAACGAAACAATGAAGGTGGTAGATGAGTTTTGTTATTTGGGTAGTAAAATAACATGCGATGGTCGCAGTGCAGAGGATATAAAATGCAGAATGGCAATGGGAAGAAAAGCATTTTTGAAAAAGAGAAATTTGCTAACATCGAATATTAATTTAAGTGTAAGGAAATCTTTTCTGAAGGCATTTGTGTGGAGTGTTGCCTTGTACGGGAGTGGACAGGAAAAGAATAGAGGCTTTCGAAATGTGGTGCTACAGAAGAATGCTGAAGATTAGGTGGGTAGATCGCATAACTAATGAAGAGGAACTGAACAGAATTGGTGAGAAAAGGAATTTTTGGCATATCCTGACTAAAAGAAGGGATCGCTTGGTAGGACACAATCTTAGACATCGGGGAATCGTAAAATTAGCATTGGAGGGAAGTGTGTGGGGTGAAAATCGCAGAGGGAGACCAAGAGACGCGTATAGTAAGCAGATTCAAATGGATGTGGGTTGCCGTTCTTATGAGGAGATGAAAAGGCTTGCTCAGGATGGAGTAGGGTGGAGAGCTGCATCAAACCAGTCTCCGGAATGAAGACCATAACAAAATAACAACAACAGGTTCGACCAAGGCGCGAGTGTCATGGAAATGCTCCGGCAACTCAATTGGGGATCGCAGGAAGAAAGACGACGTTCTTTTCGTGAATTTCTGTTAAGTAAATTTAGAGGGCCGGAATTTGAAGCTGAGTGTAGTATGATCTTGCTGCCGCCTACTTACATTTCGCGTAATGATCACAAAGACAAGAGAAATTAGGGCTCGTACGGAGGCATATAGGCATTCTTTTTTTCCTCGTTCAATTTGGGAGTGGAATAGAAAAGGAAAAGCCTACTATTGGTACAGTGTACCCTCCGCCACGCACCTTACGGTGAATTGCGGAGTATGTATGTAGATGTAGATGTAGAACATCTCATCGAACAACCCAGCTGGGCGAGTGCCGCAACTCGACTTGGCGTAGACTCAACAATTCTACATCTACATGGGATACTCTGCAAATCACTTTTAAGTGCCTGGCAGAGGGTTCACCGTACCATAATTATACTATTTATCTCCCACTCCATTCTCGAATAGCGCGCGGGACGAAAGAACACCTGAATCTCTCTGTTCGAGCTCTGATTTCTCGTATTTTATTCTGATGATCATTTCTACCTATGTAAGTGGGAGTCAACAATATATTTTCGCTTTCGGAGGAGAATGTTGGCGATTGGAAAAAATAAAAATGTTCAAATGTTTGTAAATCTATCGGACCAAACTGCGTGGTCATCATTCCGTAGCTTACATAAATCGTAATTAAACCAAATCGTTAAAAATATCTGGGAGAGTGTAGATGCAAACCTGTTATTTACATCTCTTTTACTACACACCTCATGACGCTAGCCACCACGTTAATACGTCGTTTTTAAGAAATAACGATGAATGTCGGATTTTGCACTTAAATTAGCAAGAAAGAACTAGAAATATTAAGGAAACAAAAAAGGAAAAAGGAAAAACATTTCGTCAGGGCACGGACGCAATTCCTGCACCACAGCCTAAAAGGCTACCAGCTACGCCCTTCCTTCACTTGCACATTGAATTCTGTATTTAGGTTGTTGTTGTTGTGGTCTTCAGTCCGCAGACTGGTTTGATGCAGCTCTCCACGCTACCCTGTCCTGTGCAAGTCTCTTCATCTGAGAATATGTTCGGCAACCTACATCCTTTTGAATCTGCTTACTATATTTGTCCCTCGGTCTCCCTCTACGATTTTTAACCCACACGCTTCCTTCTAATGCTAAGTTGACAATTCCTTGATGTCTCAGATTGTATCAAACCAATCTATCCCTTCTCTTAGTTAGGATATGCCAGAAACTCCTTTTCTCCCCAATTCGGTTAAGCACCTCCTCATTAGTTCCGTGATCTACCCATCTAATTTTCATCATTCGTCTGTAGCACCATATTTCAAAAGCTTCTATCATCTTTTTATCTGAACTTCTTATCGTCCACGTTTCACTCCCATACAGTGCTACACTCCAGACAAATGCTTTCAGAAAGGACTTCCTAACATTTAAATTAATATTGGATGTTGACAAGTTGCGCTTCTTTAGAAACGCTTTTCTTCCCATAGCCATTCTGCATTTTATATCTTCTTTACTTCGACCATCAAAAGTTATCTTGCTACCCAAATAACAAAATTCATCTACTACTTTTATTGTCTCATTACCTAATCTAATTCCTTCAGCATCGCCTGATGTTCTGACATTGCATTCCATTACCTTCGTTTTACTCTTGTTAATGTTCATCTTATATCTTCCTTTCAAGACACTGTCCATCCCATTCAATTGCTCTTCCAGATCTTTTGCGGTCTCTGACAGAGTCACTATGTCATCAGCAACCCTCAATGTTTTTATTTCTTCTCCCTGCACTTTAATGCCCTCTCCAAATTTCTCCTTCCATTCCTTCACTGCCTGCTCAATGTACAGATTGAACAACATTGGGGAAAGGTTACAACCCTGTCTTACTCCCTTCTCAACCTCTGCGTCCCTTTCATGTCCTTCGACTCTAATAACCGCTGTCTGGTTTTTGTATAGGTTGAATATGACTCTTCGCTCCCTATATTTTACCCCTGATACCTTCAGAATTTGGAAGATTGTATTCCAGTCGACATTGTCAAAAGCTTTCTCCAAATCGACAAACGCTAAAAACGTAGGTTTGCCTTTCCTTAGCCTATCTTCTAAGACAAGTCGTAATGTGAGTATTGCCTCCCGTGTACCTACATTTCTCCTAAATCCAAACTTATTTTTCCCGAGGTCGGATTTCACAAGTTTTTCCATTCGTCTGTAAATAATTCGTGTTAGTGTTTTGCACCCATGACTTATTAAATTAATATTTCTGTAATTTTCACACTTGTCTGCACTTGCTTTCTTTGGAATTGGAATTACAATACTCTTCTTGAAGTCGGAGGGTATTTCCCCTGTCTCGTACATCTTGCATACCAGGTGATACAACTTTTTCATGACTGGCTCTCCTAACGACATCAGGAGTTCAGACGGAATATCATCAACTCCAGGGGCCTTGTATCGACTCAAGTCCTTCAGCGCTCTGTCAAATTCTTCTTGCAGTATCATATCTCCTATCTCATCTTCCTCCACTTCGTCTTCCCTGTCTAGAATACTGCCTTTGTATAGGCCCTCTATATACTCCTTCCGCAGTTCGGCTTTCGCCTCTTTGCTTAGTATTGGTTTTCCATCTAAGTTCTTGATATTCATACAGCTGCTTTTCTTGTCTCCAAATATCTCTTTTATTTTCCTGTAGGCGGTATCTATCTTTTCCTTAGTTATGCATTCTTCTACGGTTTTGCATTTGTCCTCTAGCCACTCCTGCTTTGCCAGTCTGCACACTTCCTGTCAATCTCATTTTTCAGACGTTTGTACTCTCTTTTTCCTGTTTCACTTACTGAATTTTTATATTTTCTCCTCTCATCAATTAAGTTCAGTATATCATCTGTTATCCAGGGATTTCTATTAGGCCTTGTCCTTCTGCCTATATGGTCCTCTGCAGCCTTCACTACCCTATCTCTTAGAGCTAGCCATTCTTCTTTTACTGTATTACTTTCCTCCGTTTCAGCCAATCCTTGCCTAATGCTCCCTCTGAAACTCTCAAACACCTCTGGTTCCTTCAATTTGTCCAGGTTCCATCTCCTAACCTTTCTACCTTTCTGCAGTCTCTTAAGTTTTAATCTGCAGTTCATAACCAATAAGTTATGGTCTGGGTCTATATCTGTCCCTGGATATGTCTTACAGTTTAGAACCTGGTTTCTAAATCTATTCCTTACCATTTTAAAGTCAATCTGGTACCTTCCAGTGCCTCCTGGTCTCTTCCACGTATACAGCCTTCTTTTATGATGATTAAACCAAGTGTTGGTGGTCATTAAATTGTGCTCTGCGCAAAATTCTACCAAGCGATCTCCTCTTTCATTCCTTTTTCCCAGTCCATATTCACCTACTACATTTCCTTCTCTACCCTTTCCCACTACCGAGTTCCAGTCCCCCATCACAATCAAGTTTTCGTCTCCCTTAACTTCCTGAATGATTTATTTTATCTCCTCATACATTTTTTCGATTTCCTCATCATCGGCCGTGCTTGTTGGCATATAAACTTGCACTACTGTTGTCGGTGTTGGCTTCGTGTCTATCTTTACTACGATAATGCGCTCACTATGCTGTTCATAATAACTTACCCGCATTCCTATTTTCTTATTCATTATCAGACCTACTCCTGCGTTACCACCAACTGATTTTGTATTGTTAACCCTGTACTCACCGGACCAGAAATCCTGTTCATCCTGCCACCGAACTTCACTAATCCCTACCATATCTAACTTTAACCTATCCATTTCTCTTTTCAAATTTTCTAGCTTACCTACGCGATTAAAGGTTAGAACATTCACACTCCGACCCGTAGAATGCCTGTTTTGTTTTTCTTGATGACGACATCCTCCTGAGTAGTCCCCGCGCGAAGATCGGAATGGGGGACTATTTTACGTCCGGAATATTTTACCCAAGAAGACGCCATCATCATATAGTCATACAGTAGAGCTGCATGTCCTCGGGAGAAGTAAGGACTGTAGATTCCCCTTGCTTTCAGCCGTTCGCAGTAACTGCATGACAAAGCCATGTTAGCTGATGTTACAAGGCCAGCTCAGTCAATCATCCAGACTGTTGCCCCTGTAACTACTGAAAAGGCTGCTACCCCTCTTCAGGAACCACACGTTTCTCTGGCCTCTCCACAGATGTACCTCCACTGTGGTTGCACCTATGGTACGGCTATCTGCATCGTTGAGGCACGCAAGCCACCCCACCTCGGCAATGTCTGCTGCCCCTCTTCAGGAACCACACGTTTCTCTGGCCTCTCCACAGATACCCCTCCACTGTGGTTGCACCTATGGTACGGCTAGCTGCATCATTGAGGCACGCAAGCCACCCCACCTCGGCAATGCCTGTGGTTCATGGGGGTGGTGTATTTAGGTATATTACACTTATAAAACATGTTGTAATATTTATGTATGATATAGTATCACAAAGGCACTTCTTTGATAGAAAGCGTTATGCCGTAAAAAAGAAACGATATTCTTTCACATTATACAAATTATAACACTGACACGCCGGCCGCGGTGGCCGAGGGGACTGAGGCGCTCCAGTCACGGTCTGCACGGCCACTACGGTCGGGGGTTCGAATCCCCCTCGGGCATGGATATTTGTGCCGTCCTTAGTCTTAGCTAGTTCATAAGTAGTTTGTAAGCTTAGGGACTGATGACCCCGTAGTTAAGTCCCATAAGTTCTACAAACATTTGAACATTTGATTTTAACACTGACACGTTAAATACGAGAACCTTTAAAGCTATGAAAAATGTTATTTCCGGTAATTTATTGTAACTAGTCATATCTAAAATGAGGCGTCATCAAAAAGTTCTTCAGTATTCTGACACTTTATAAAAGAGTATCTTCATACATCATACGCTACAGCGAAAGAAGGAATGAAACACGGAGTTCCGTTTTTGCAATATGACGACTCAAAAGTTTTGGTTGCCACGTGAAAACCAGGTCGCTTCTCACTGGCCACGTTCCACTCCACGAAGCATAAATATAACCTGCCAGATCCTCCATTCCACGCTTCGCAGGGTAGTGGAACGTGGTATTCGACGCTGCGGCGTCAGCACTTCCTCTTCCACGTGCGTTTCCACATCCCGTGAGAGGACGGCTTAACCATTTACTTTAGTCGCCTTATTACAATGGGGATGCGGCGTAGCACAGAACCATGCGAATAGGCGAGCACCCCAAAGAGAGCGAAGCCCTGCAAAGCAGACTGAGGTTAATCCATGCCTAGATTATTCCATCATCTTTCGGGAGTGCACCAGGGACAGCGACAATTCTTCTTCCGATATTTCGGCTGCAAACCTTACAACCATCTTCAAGGCGAGTCCAAGACTGAGTTCTCAGCGTCTGTGCGTGCCTATTTATACGGTAAATCACATGATCCAAGCTACTGAGGATTAGACTGCGCATGCTCGAAGATATCACATTCGTAACTGCTGCGCTAGTCATAGATAAATATATACTTCAAAGATAATCTGCGAGCAGTGAGTGCAAACATAAACAGAGCTGTTACGTATCCACAGTGCTTACAAATGAAAAATTAATCATTAAAAGTGGTAACATCAATCGGAATAGAAGACGCAGACATTCTTTCAGAACGAAGGCGTGATATAAGTGGCTTCCATGCATTGTCAAGATGAAATCCGTCGTCACGATTTAGCAGGTGGTCCGCCAGTTGTATATGCATAGCTTCCTTTACAACAGAGTCCCAGAAAGTGGAAGCTGTGGTTAAAATCTATACTCCTCTATAATTCATGGAATGACCAGTAGAAATACAATGTGTGGCTACTGCAGACTGGTTGGACTGAAGAAGGCGTGTATACCGTTGGTACTCAACGCATCGTTCCTGCACAGTGCGCGTGGTTTGACCTATATAACGTTTTCCACACTCACAAGGGATTTCATAAACTCCCGCTTTTCGCAATAACAAATCATCTTTGACAGATCCCAGAAGAGCTGAGGTCTTAGGCGGTGGGCGAAAGATCACATCCACTTTATGTTTCTTCATGTTTCTGGCTATCCCCTAGTTGCTAATTTGTTTATGGAGGATTTTGAAGAAAAAGCCCTCAATTCAGCAACATTAAGACCGACGGTCTTCTGGAGATATGTGGACGACACATTCATAGTGTGGCCCCACGGAGAGGATAAACTGACAGAATGTTTAGACCATCTTAATTCCATTCATGAAAACATCAAGTTCACTATGGAGCGGGAGAAGAATGGCTGTCTACCGTTCCTGAATGTTCTGGTTCGACGCAAAGAGGATGGATTCCTATGTCATTGCGTATATCGCAAGCCCACCCATACAGATCTTTATTTGCAGGCGTCCAGCTGCCACCATCCTTCGCAAACTATGAGTGTTCTGAAAACCTTAGTTCACAGGGCTCAGGTAGTGTCTGATGCTGACAGCCTACAGGATGAACTCCTGCACCTGGAGGCGGTTTTCAAGAAAAATGGCTATTCGAAACATCAGATTAAAAAAGCCTTACAAATAAAAACACCAGATAAATCACAGGAGAAAGATGAAGAGGAACTGGATGTGAAATCTACAGCCTTTCTCCCATACGTGGGTAATGTGTCTTCAAAGATAGCCAGAATCATGAAGAAACATAAAGTGGATGTGATCTTTCGCCCACCACCTAAGACCTCAGCTCTTCTGGGATCTGTCAAAGATGATTTGTTATTGCGAAAAGCGGGAGTTTATGAAATCCCTTGTGAGTGTGGAAAACGTTATATAGGTCAAACCACGCGCACTGTGCAGGAACGATGCGTTGAGCACCGACGGTATACACGCCTTCTTCAGTTCAACAAGTCTGCAGTAGCCGAACATTGTATTTCTACTGGCCATTCCATGAATTATAGAGGAGTAAAGATTTTAACCACAGCTTCCACTTTCTGGGACTCTTTTGTATAGGAAGCTATACATATACAACTGGCGGACCACCTGCTAAATCTTGACGACGGATTTCATCTTGACAATGCATGGAAGCCACTTATATCACGCTTTCGTTCTGAAAGAATGTCTGCGTCTTCTATTCCGATTGATGTTACCACTTTTAATGATTAATTTTTCATTTGTAAGCACTGTGGATACGTAACAGCTCTGTTTATGTTTGCACTCACTGCTCACAGATTATCTCTGAAGTATATATTTATCTATGACTAGCGCAGCAGTTACGAATGTGATATCTTCGAGCATGCGCAGTCTAATCCTCAGTAGCTTGGATCACGTGATTTACCGTATAAATAGGCACGCACAGACGCTGAGAACTCAGTCTTGGACTCGCCTTGAAGATGGTTGTAAGGTTTGCAGCCGAAATATCGGAAGAAGAATTGTCGCTGTCCCTGGTGCAATCCCGAAAGATGATGGAATACTATGTCCGCCGGGAAAAATTCAAGAATCACATGCCTAGATTGTCCACTCACTAAAGCCGTCCTCGTGTTGTCCCAACGTGGCGCAGGCCAGACGTTCTGTCTACCTAGCTACAGCACGCTCTGAAACAACCTTCTGCATCCCACGGAACGTGCTGCTCATTGTGATTTGCTTAGCGACCGCAGCGCTCCCCAGCGCCCATTGTGGGCTGGCGTGTAGATCATTGAGTTTACAAAGATGGATGTGCGTAAAATTACACGCTGTTTGGCATCCAATACTCTTACAGATTTTTTTTTCTTTCTTTTTACTTCAAGAAGCACAAAGACGGTAGATTTATCTGAAAGTGGTTGAGAATAATAACGAAATTTACCACAAACTCACTTTTGGCAAAAAGTCTTAAAAATTGACAATGGTAAAATAACTCATTTGCACCAGCTCCAATTGTCTCCTCTACTCCTATTTTCCAAGTTGTACATATTCTGCTTTGTGTTTCTTTAAGCCGGCCGCAGTGGCCGAGCGGTCTGCACGGCCGCTCGGTCGGGGGATCGAATCCCTCCTCGGGCATGGATGTTTGTGTCGTCTTTAGTATAAGGTAGTTCATAAGTAGCTTATAAGTTTAGGGACTGATGACCGTGTATTTAACTCCCTTAATCTTAACAAACATTTGAACATTTTGTTTCTTTAAAAAGAATACAATTTCTGGAAGAGTATTGCATGACACCTGCAGGCAAACGTACAATTCAACCTGTGACATAAGAAAGCTACAGTATTGAGGTTTTTTACGACAATCGCCAGCAGATATATCGTGCTGTTTTGCGCACTTCCATCTTTGTAAACACATTGATCTACGCACCAACCCACAATGGGAGCTGGAGAGCGCTGCAGTCGCAAGTTACGATGAGCAGCACGTTCCGTGGGATGTAGCAGGTCGCTTCAGAGCGTGCAGTAGCTAGCTGGAGACTCAGCACATGCACCACGTAGGACTACACGTCGCGTGTGAGGACGGTTTTCAAAATGTTCAAATGTTGGAAATGCTTATGGGACTTAACTACGGGGTGTACTGTTACCAGGGTTGGAGTGTTGGGGTATCAGAACAATAAGAAGCGAATTTCTATTTTAATTTCATTTTTATTATTAAAAAAGAAGAAAAAATTATTAATAATAATAATAACAGACAATTATTAATTAATGTTGTGAAGAAAAAAATTCATCTGTGGAACTAAAAACTAAAAGAAAAAAGTGGAAGAGCAGTATCTTTGCTTGTTAATTAGCAGTCAGTCTTTTCTTGTCTTCTCGAGCAGTTAGCTGTCTCGTTTTTTTTTTTTTTTTTTTTTTTTTTTTTTTTTTTTTTTTTTTTTTTTTTTTTTTTTTTTTTTTTTTTTTGGAAAACTTTGTAAATGTTTTTAGAAAAATACAAATCTTTCTCTAGAGTGAAAAGTTTCGTCTTAGTTTATTACTTAGGCCTTAAAGTGAACCACATAATGACCCTGAGATGTGCTGAAGCAATCAACAATAAGAAGACATTCATAAAACTGTCGGTTTTTTTCTGAGTTTATTCTAAAGTTTCTCTTTGCTAATTTTCATTAACAATTTTTACAGGGTGTTTCACTAAGTGTGTTTGCCTCTGTAACTTACAAAATAATAGGCGAGGGGAAATTTTAATGCGGTAGGTCAACACAAGAAATGTTACACTTTCTGCGTAGCTATGAACATAGTTTATTGTATCATTTTCCAAAGAGTTACACCAGAAAGATATAATTTTTAAATGGAACAATATTTTTTTCTATCGTGTATTGGATTCGTTTAAACCAGCTGCGTCCAAATCAATTTAAGCTACATTCCTATCGCTGTTAGTTTGGGAGCTACAACCCTTCAAACTTCCGAGGGCGGAGGCTGCGATAGCGTATCTGACTGGCCGAGTGGCTATCCCCTGGAGCACGGCCCACTGTCTCACGACGAGCAGCCAGTCAGCTACGCTGTCGTAGCCTCCGCCCCCTAAACTTTGAAGGGTTGTAGCTCCCAAACTAACAGCGACAGGAATGTAGTTTAAATTGATTTGGATGCAGCTGGTTTCAACAAATCCAATGCATGATGAAAAAATCTATTGTTCGATTTAAAAAATTATATATTTGTGGTGTAATTCTTTGGAAAATGATACAATAAACTATGTCCATAGCTCCGCAGAATGTGTAACATTTCTTGTGTTGACCTACCGCATTAAAATTTCCCGTCACCTATTATTTTATAAGTTACAGAGGCAAACACACACACACACACACACAGATGTTTCAGGGGTCATCAGTCCCTAAATTTACAAACTACTTTTGGTCCCCTATAAACAACAACAACTACTACTACAAACTACTTATGAACTAGCTAATGCTAAGAACGGCACAAACATCCATGTCCGAAAGGGGATTCGAACCCCCGATCGTAGTGGCCGTGCAGACCCTGAATGGCGCGCCGCAGATCGTTTAGCCACCGCGGCCGGCAAGGACGGCTTTATCCCTTACGTTCCGCTGCAGATTGAAACATTTTGTCCGAATTAAAGAAAAACATTCTATTGCCGTGTGCCTGTCAGGCACTGCGGACAGCTCTGCAAACCAAAACTGGAAACGGTACTGAGAAGCCGGTGCAGAGATTCCCTCACAGTGTGAACACGGTTACAAGTTTGAATGCAAAAGCTGCCGGCGATAGGACATACCGACACGGAGTGCGGCCGCGGAATGGCTGATTAGCTGAGCACTAAAAGCGCGGTGCAAAATGGCGGGCCCGGCGCTGGGCTCGGCCAGGTGTGTGCAGAGCGCCACGTGCGCGGGGTACACATGGCGCGTTAGGCCAGGATGGACGACGCGGCCGCGCTGCCAACAGCCGGCCGGCTTTCATCGCTCGTTCCACAAGCCGCGCTCATCTGCCGCGCATTTGCATGCCGAGGCCTTGTACGGCGTGTCGGCCGCGCCGTGAAGGCATCCCGGCGCTCGCCCAACGAGCTGCGCCCATTCATCAGCGCGCCCGATTACCAATTACAAGCACGGCCTGAGTCCGAAGCCGCAGTACGCCCTTCTATTTCAAAAACTCCGCAGGAATTGGGAAACCTAAATGTTCCAGAAGGATACGAGTGGCGTGGTCTACCTTTTACTATATCTAGCAAAGATGGGGGCTATCTTGATATCGGACATCTTCAATCTAAGTTCTTTTTTTTCTTTCTTTCTTTTTTTTTTGTTGTGATTCTTCAGTTTCTCCCGGCGTATTTGATAATCAAAATATCCACGAGTGTACTGCCGGTCTATAGTGTCCAACGGGCACAATATTTCGGCGATCATACATCGGAGATCCCGACGCTACGGCTGCTCGAAGGGAAATGGGTTCTAGCCTTTTTTTTTTTTTTTTTTTTTTTTTTTTTTTTTTTTTTTCATTCCCAACTTTGAAGGAGAATGGCCGGGCTTTTTCAGAGCTTACATGCTCTATTCAGCCATAGTTGTTTGACATATTTACAGTTTTCAACAATATTTATTTGGTCATTTACAATACATTTATTTTTGGTGGGTTATAAAATTTATCCTAGAAGATAGATTAAGAAAAGGCAAACCTACATTTCTAGATTTTGTAGATTTGGAGAAGGCTTTTGACAATGTTGATTGGAATAAACTTTTTCAAGTTCTGAAGCAAGCAGGAGTAAAATATAGGGAACGTAAGGTTATTTACAACTTGTACAAAAACCAGACAGCGGTTGTCAGAGTTGAAGGGCATGAAAGGGATGCAGTGGTTGGAAAGGGAGTAAGACAGGGTTGTAGTCTTCCTCATTGTTGTTCAATTTGTACATTGAGCAAGCTATAAAGGAAATCAAGGAGAAATTTGGTGAAGGAATTAAAGTTCAGTGGGAAGAATTAAAAACATTGCGTTTTGCCGACGACATAGTAATTCTGTCAGATACAGCAAAGGATCTGGAAGAGCAATTGAACAGAATGGACAGTGTGCTGAAAGGTGCATATAAGATGAACATTAACAAGAGCAAAACTAGGGAAATGGAGTGCAGTGTAAGAAAATCAGGTGATGCTGAAGGAATTAGACTGGGAAACGAAGCAATAAAGGAGGTAGATGAGTTTTTTTACTTGGGCAGTAAAATAACAAATGATGGTCGCAGCACAGAGGATATAAAATGCAGAATGGCAATGGGTAGAAAAGCGTTCTTGAAAAAGAGAAATTTGTTAACATCGAATATTGATTTAAGCCTAAGGAAGTCCTTTCTGAAGGCATTTGTATGGAGTGTTGCTTTGTATGGGAGTGAGACATGGACGAAAACAGTGCAGACAAGAAGAGGATTGAGGCTTTTGAAATATGTTGCTACAGAAGAATGCTGAAGATTAGGTGGGTGGATCGCGTAACTAATGAGGAGGTACTGAACAGAATTGGGGAGAAAAGAAATTTCTGGCATACCTTGACTAAAAGAAGGGATAGATTGGTAGGACACATTCTTAGACATCAAGGAATTGTGAATTTAGCATTGGAGGGAAGTGTGTGGGGTAAACACCGCAGAGCTAGGCCAAGAGATGGATACAGTAAGCAGATTCAGACAGATGTAGGTTCCCATTCTTATGTGGAGATGAAGAGGCTTGCTCAGGATAGGGTATTATGGAGAGCTGCATCAAACCAATCTCCGGACTGAAGACCACAACAACAACATGTCACCATCATCGGGTGAACTGATGGACTGAGCTCCTGGAAACGCGCCGGCACGGAGATCCGCACGCTACGGCTGCTCGAAGCAAACTGGGTTCTGGCCCCCCCTTTATATATATATATATATATATATATATATATATATATATATATATATATATATATATATATTCATTCCCATCTCTGAAGGAGAATGGGCGGGCTGTTTGAGAGCTTACATGCTCTATTCAGCCATAGTTGTTTGACATATTTACAGTTTTCAACAATATTTATTTGGTCATTTACAATACATTTATTTTTGGTGGGTTATACAATTTATTACATTTTTCTTAAAATAAAGTAAAAAGGATTTGAGAGGAATGTTATATTAGGTTTTCTTATAACTATGTTACATATTCCACTGCTGTGTGCAGTGGCTGGGTGCTACAATGTTTATGTTTGTAGTTTGTTTTAGTGATCTATTTTTTCAGTTTCTTGGGTGTCTTCTTCTTGGTTCTTCTTCACTGAGGTGGGTCAGGGTTCCTTCTCCATCTGTTAGAGGTGTCATCGTCATTGCTAGGTTTGGGAATAGGGATGTTGTGTTTTGAGCTATCGTCCAGTTCGGGTGTATATACTTGTATTTTGGTTTCCTTGTTTTTCGTATTTCGGATGTTAGGATGTGTTCCATGTCAGGGCGGGTTTCTAGTACCCTTTTGCCGTATCTGCCCCTTAGGGTTGCTAGTCTTGTTTGTTGTGGTTTTATCTTTGCACTGTTGTATATCTGTTCCCTAGGTGTCATTCGGTGGACTTTAAGGAAGCTACGAAGTAGTCTTCTTTCGGTGGCGTACAATTTGTTTGCGATCGTTTCACACATACCTCCTAGGGCTGGGGCACCGTATTCTAGTATCGGTCTTATAAATGCTTTGTATGTATGGATTGTTGTTCGGGTGTTGCACCCATTTAATCTTCCCCGTACCAGGTGTACCAATCCTTGTCTTTTTCTAGCCCGGTAGCGGGCGATTTAAATACCCTCGGCCCGCAGAGCGACCCCTCCGCGGTCCGCGCCCCGCTCCGCGGCCGCGCAGTGGAACCGATTGCGACGGCGTCTGAGATGACGTCGGTGTGAGGGCCCTGTCCGCCGTGGTCGTCACTTCGTTACGTTTGCTAGATTTACTCTTAATTAACCCAATCGCTGGTTCCCAAGCTTTGCTAAGATTATAGCCACAGTCACGGTTTATGAGGTAGTCACTTGTGCGAATTTCAATGGCCTCTCTAACGACGCAGTCCCAGAATCTCGACGTCTGTACCAGAATCCTAGTGCGTTCATACTCCATCGCATGAATCTCCGACAAACAATGTCCAGCAACCCCCCGACTTGCTCGGATACATCAATCGTGTGTGCCTCTGGTGTCCAACGCATCAATCCTCGACGGTACGCATTGTCTGTCCAATACATGACTTTCCACACTGACACGGAATCTGGTAGACGCCGGCCTTCCTCAAACCGAAATCATCTTTAGCGTTCCCCATCAATGCACGAATTTTATTCGGCGGACAAAAAACAGTTCCAACCTGGTGTTTTTTTTTTTTTTTTCAAAATACGGGCGATCTTTCCCGAGAGTGCGCCGGTATATGGAACGAACGCAGTGCCTACATCCTCCCTCGTGTTTTCATCCGTTTCCACAGGTTGTGTTGTAGTGGTTGGGCGGAGAGCCCGCTGAATCTGCCACTCTGAGTACCCATTTTTTCGAAATACAGTTCTCAGGTGTTCCAATTCCTGGGGTAGACTCTCTGCGTCGGAGATAGTGCGCGCCCTATGTACTAGAGTTTTAAGTATCCCATTCCTCTGTGAAGGGTGGTGACAGCTGTCTGCATGTAAATACAGATCAGTGTGCGTTGTCTTCCGATATACACTATGACCCAGGGTGCCATCAGCTCTTCTCCTGACCAAGACGTCAAGGAACGGCAATTTTTGTTTCCTCGTGGATAGGGGGTCGTGTGATTTATCAGATAACATCAGTATTCCGTGACAAGTTCATTCCTATAAACAGATGCGATATAGCAGTTACGGTTTAAAAATTACAAGATCCCTCTTTTGCACACGGTATCTTGTTCAGTGATGAGGCAAACTATTATGTCGGTGGTGAACTCAACCGTCACAACTACAGATTCTGGAGTGACCAGAATATACATTAGATGGAATCTTCAAAGGTGGTTGGTGACTTAAAGGTTATGGTGTCGTGTGGAATATGGAGTACTCGCAGGACCGTCTTAAGCCACGCAGCAGTCACTGGGCACGCAGAGCAGAGGACCCTATGCAAACTCCGTATGGATCCTTAAAAAAAAAAAAAAAAAAAAAAAAAAAAAAAAAAAAAAAAAAAAAGGACAACTGATTTTATTGGATAGCATAACCCAAATCAAACAAGCGGTGAATTCTGCAAATGGTACTCGCATTCAAATTAATGAAAATGCTGAAAAGATGAGCCAACCAGTTCCATGTAAAGGATTATTGTAAATCTTTAGAAACGTTTTGATAGCATGAATGTTAACTTATCTAGGAAGAGTAATGGACCATATTGCCACACATGTTGATCAAATAAAGACAAGCAGCTCTTTTTGTGTGAGATACGTAAGCAAATTTCAAAAAACGTCACCTGTCATGGTTTAAGGCTATAGTCATAATGTAGTGTATATCAGGTGATCATATGGCTTTTATTGGCTGGGATACACCCATCGTGGTTCGGAAGCCTATTGCAGGCCATCCTGGATCCGCCCCTGAGTCCCTCCGAAGGACGCATTACCGATTCTCTAAGAAACCGGCTTTACTCCTCTGAAGAGTTGGGGCCTGTTGTCCTCTCATACCGATAGAGATCGCCAACGTCCATATTGGAACAACATAACGCGCGACCACATGTGACAGGTCTTCATCGCCCATCAGATTGCATTGCTGGTCTGGTCGATAATGGTGGAACGACTGGCTCCGGATACAGCGCCCGCTGCTACACTAGATCAAATGTTCAAATGTTTGTAATTCTATCGGACCAAACTGCGTGGTCATCAGTCCGTAGCTTACAAACTACTTAAACCTAGGTAAACTAACCTAAGGACAAACACACACACCCATGCCCCAGGGAGGACTCGAACCTCCACGGCGAGCAACCGCGCGCTCCGCAGCGAGACGCTTTAGACCGCTCGGCTACTCCACCGCGGCTACACTAGATCAGCTCTGGCAATATGAGCATACAGCATGAACTAATTACCCCATCGGCAGTTTTAATCAATTCAAAGGCGTGTAGCAGTGGCTAAAGCTTCCATTGGTGGCACCAATCAATGCTGATTTCATCGTCTTCCTCAATTCATATGGCGCTGTTTTTTCAGTCATGTGATCTTTGTGGAATGTGATATCTCTCAAGTAAATTTGTCTGTGATATCTCCGGCACTTCTTGGTGTTGTATTTTGGGTAGCTAGTAGAGTAATTCAATAATTTCTTATCTCTTTGATGGAATTAACTCAATTGAAATGATGTTTCATACCGATGATGAAAGTTTTAGCCTTCGAAACGCTCCGTGGAAGTAAAAATAGTTACAACTACTTGTACACAGTTTTACTTCAAAAATTCTTTGCAGGAATTGGGAAACCTTAATATTCTTGTAAGGTATGACTCAATTGTTCCTTTACAGTATATATCGAAATTGGGCACCATTTTGAAATCGGCTATCTTGAATCTAAGTTAATTTGTAACAAATGGAAATGTATTCGAGTGATTCCTCAAATAATATCAGCATTTTTTGACTATTTCATTTCTGTAAACAGATTTGACGTAGCAGTTATCGTTGAAAAGTTACATCACATTTTGTATGAAGGTACAAACTGGACTGTTCTCCATAAAGAACAGTCATTTAATGTGTTCAACATGCTGTCCCTCCTGGCCAACGCACATTTGAAGATGTTGACTCCAGCCGTAATGCTCTCGCAGAATGATTCCCACAGAAATACTGTCAAGCCGTTATTAATGTGGTGTAGCACGCTAGCTTAGCATACTAAAAAAAGGCACTGCTGTAGGGGGGGGGGGGGGGGGCAAACGACTCCCCCCCCTTTCGATCCACCTATGGTCACTTAGGCACTGGAGTGGAAGTCGACGCCATCGTAAACCATAACATCAGTATGGCGATGCATAAGGCAACTGTTCAACGGACTGTCACCTCGATGCCTCCAGACTCCAACCCAGCCCGCAGTTCACCTCTCTGATAACATCACCCACGTGTTAATGACGCGTGTTCTGCAAGACGGGCTTTTCTACCTCCTGTCGTTAGTGTTGTCGGTGTCGAAGTCTCATTGGCGTTCGTGATAGAACAGAATTAGTAACAAGCTAATGGCTGAAGATGAGTTGAAATCCACAAAACTAAAATGGTAACCAGGACCGAAACGTTTGGACTTACACTACAAACAATGGAATTTCTCTACTACTAATACGATTTTTTAGTATTTGGTTGAAAAAAAAAGCAAGAGAAGAAGATTTACATAACTCCATGAGGCTTCAATACAACTAATTAGTTCTTATAACATTTGTAAGTGGTGGCTCACGTCGGTACCAATGATGTGAGTCGCTTCGGATCTGAAGAGAATCTCTCAGGTTTTGAGCGGCTATCTGAAGTGGTAAAGACTGCCAGTCTTGCTTGCAAGACGAAAGCAGAGCTCATTGCAGCATAGTTGACAGGACGGACTGTGGACCTCTGGCACAAAGCTGAGTGGAGGGTCTGAATCAGAGGCTCAGATGGTTCTGCGAGCGTGTAGGCTACAGATTCCGCGACTTGAACCATCGGCTGGTGGGGTTCCGGGTTCCGCTGAATAGGTCACGAGTCCACTACATGCAAGAAGCGGCTACACGGGTAGCTGCAGATGTGTGGCGTGGACTGGGCGGTTTTTTAGGGCAGAAGGCTTTGCGGAAACACTAAAAGGGTGCAGCTCAATCACAGATGAAATACAGATCTAGGAACCATCGGTGTAACATTTGTGAATTGTCGTAGCTGCATCGGGAAAGTACCAGAACTCCAAGCGATAATAGAAAGCACCGAGACACATATCATTATAGGCAGCGAAAGTTGGTTTAAATCGGAAATAAGTTCAGCAGAAGTATTTGCAAAGATCTAACTGTTCGAAAAGGACAGATTAAACAAAATAGGTGGAGGCGTGTTTGTCGCCGTCAAAAGTAGTATTTCGTGTAGCGAAGTTGAAGTTGATAGCTCCTGTGAGCTACTATGGGTAGAATTTGTACCTGAAAAACATAAGAAGTTAATAATTGGTTCCTTTTACCGGCCTGCCGACTCTCACGAAACAGTTGCAGAAAGGTTCGAAGAAAAACTGTGTCTAATTGCAAACACGTATCCGACTCACACAATAATTGTAGGCGATGATTTTAATTTATCCTCAATCTGTTGGCGAAATTATATTTTCAAATCAGGAGGTACGCATAAAACATCGTACGAAATTGTACTCAACGCATTCTCTGAGAATTACTTCGAACAACTAGTTCATGAGCCAACTAGAATTGTAAATGGATGTCAAAACACACTTGATTTCTGAGCAACAAATAATCCTGAGCTCATAACGAGCATCAAAACGGATACAGGTATTAGAGAACACAGAGCTGTCGTAGCGAGAATGAATATCGAAAGTCCCAAAGTTACCAAAAATAGACGAAAAGTATATCTTTTCAGGAAATGCAATACATTGCTTCTTGAACGACAGATTCCACTCGTTCCTAACACTAAACGTAAGTGTAGACCAGATGTGGCTCTAATTCAAAGACGTGGTATCGACAGCAATTGACAGTTATCTACCAAATAAATTAATAAAAGAAGGAGGTGATTCCCCTTGGTACACAAAACAGGTCAGCGCACTGTTGCAAAAGCTACGGAAAAGGCATACTAAATTTAAACCAACACAAAATCCAGAGGATTGGTGATCCTACACAGAAGCTCGAAATTTAGCGAGGATTTAATTCGAAATGCCTACAGTAGTATTCACAACGAAACTCTTTCTCTAAATTTGGTCATATGTTAAATATACTAGGGGCAAAACACAAACAATACCATCACTAAGTGATAGTAATGGCGATCCTGCCGATGACAGTGCTACTAAAGCAAAGTTACTAAACATAGCTTTTAGAAATTAATTCACCAAAGAAGACGAAACCAATATTCCAGATTACGAATTACGAACAGAGGCCGTAATGAGTAACGTAGAAGTAGATATCAAGTAGCAACTAAAATCTCTTAACAAGAACAAGTCTTGTGGTCCGGACTGTACATCCATTAGCTCCTTACTTAACATCCATATACAACCGCTCTCTCAAAAAAGGCTCTGTACCAAAAAATTGGAAGGTTGCACAGGTCACACCTATAATTAATGAAGGTAGTAGGAGTAACCCACTATTTTACACGCCTATTTCATTGACGTCAATTTCCAGCAGGATTTTGGAACATATCCTGCATTCTAATATTATGAATTATCTTGAACAGAATGAGCTATTGACACAAGGTCAACACGAATTTAGAAAATATCTTTCATGCGAAACACAACTAGATCATTACTCAGACGAAGTGATGAGTGCTATCGACAAGGGATTTCAAATTGATTCCGTATTTCTTGATTTCCAGACTGCTTTTTACAACGTAATTTAATCCAATTGCGTGGTAAAGGTATATCGCCCCAAATTAGCGACTGGATAGACGATTTCCTGTCAGAGAGGACAAAGTTTGTAGTTTTCGATGGTAAGGCGTCAACTAAAACATTTACATAAACGATTTAGGGGGAAATCTAAGTAGCTCCCTTAGGTTGTTTGAGGTGGCGCCTTCATTTGCCGTCTAGTAAGATCATCTGAAGATCAAAACCAGCTGCAGAACGATCTAAATAAGATATCACTATGGAGTAAAAATTGGCAATTAACTTTAAATAACGAGAAGTGTGAAGTAGTCCACATGAGTACGAAAACAAATCCGTTAAACTTTGTTTACAAGATAAATCAATCAAAAGTGAAAGTCGTAAACTCCTCAAAATACCTAGGAATTACTATTACTTCAGACTTAAACTGGAAAGAACACGTAGATAATGTCGTTGGAAAGGGGAACCAGAGACTGCGTTTTATTGGAAGAACCCTTAAAAGATGCAACAGAACTACTAAAGAGACTGCATGCATTAGGTTTGTCCATCCTTTTGTAGAGTATTGCTGCCCAGGGTGTGATCCTTATCAGATGGGTTTGATGGAGGACACCGAAAGAGTCCAAAGAAGGGCAGTTCGTTTTGCATTGTCGCGATACAGGGGAGACAGCGTTACGGAAATGATACAGGATATGGGATTGGAATCAATACAACAACGGCGCTTATCGCTGAGGCGTGGTCTACTTACGAAACTCAAATCGCCAGCATTCTCCTCCGAATGTGAAAATATATTGTTAACTTCCACTTACATAGGTAGAAAAGATCATCACAATAAAATACGAGAAGAAACAGAACGGACGGAGAGATTCAGGTGTTCTTCCTTCCTGCGCGCTGTTCGAGAATGGAATGGGAGATAAATAGTATAAAGGTGGTTCGATGAATCCTCTGCCAGACACTTAAATGTGATTTTCAGAGTATCCCATGTCGATGCAGATGTATAAACATTTTACGTGAAGATGAAAATTGATCACCAGAGGACAGGATTTCTGCTAATTCGCTTCCTTTGTCGCCAGTCTCAGTGCAATATTTGACCATACAAGGATTAATTTAGGTGCAATATGGCTGTCTGGGCTATATCGCAACAGAAAAGAATTGTCAAGAGCTTAGTATCTTTGTTTGAGGCAGCATCAAGATTGATGAGGGTCCCAGACATTGATGGGAGCCCGATTTTTTTTTTTTTTTTTTTTTTTTTTTCCCCCTACGGACCACACTACTGAGGCCATTGGTCCCAAAACATTGACACAAACCAAATTATGATAAGGATGACACGCGCACCCATGCCGGAGGGCGGCTCATACCTCCGGAGGGAGCGGCTGCGCAGTCTACGATATTGCGCTTCACACCGCGCGGTGTCCCCAGATTAATACTGACGCAAGATTGAGGACGGCGTCCAAGACTGAGGAGGGGTTGCTCAGGTTGAGAAAGCTCCGAAACTGATGGGGCTTCGAGACCGATCGCTGCCCATATTGGCTTGCTGAAAGAAAGAACTTACGACAATACAAATTTACGTTTCTTTTCAAAAAGTGAAGTTTTGTGTCCCAGCCTCGTCGCCGCTTTTATGTCTCGTTTCCGTTGTGGGTGTCGGTGGCCGAGTAGAAAAGTACCGACACAGGAATAAAGGAAGCACGCTTGTGCAGGTACGAAGGTGAGCAGCCAGTGGGGTAGCAGAAACTAGAAACACTAGAGTTAATAGAACGAGATATATATTGCACAGAATTTATACAATACTTAACTTTAACATAGCTCAGTACTGCAGAATGCCGATACATAGTTGAGCTAGAGGCCTGCCTAGTGCCTATCCGATAGCCAAGTCTTCACTGGTGCCTATCTGATTCCGAAGTGTTAGCTGGTTCCTATCTCAGTCCCAAGTGAACGATGTCGTTCAGTGGTGGCCACGAGCGGAGTTCTAGCAGAGGGCGCTCGTGGCTGACGTCGTAAGAACGCCGCGCCGTGCGTGCATGGCGGCGCGCGGCGAAAGTAGGTGGCGCGCACTTTGGACTTGTGCGACACCACATGAAGCATATGGTGCGAGATCGGAAGATAACATTTTGTAACAGTCCTCACACGTTTCTGGTTCTGTGGTAATGTTTTCTCTCGACTGTAACTTTTTTGTACATTATAAAATCAACGCATTTTTGTTTGCTGTTAAATTTACAACTTATAAATATTGTGTTAAATGTCATGATTCTCGACGTACGTTTTGAAGATCATTTTCCAAAAGGTATTGCAACAATTACATTTAAAAGACATATGCAGTGCCTTTTTATTTTATATGTCCTCTCGGACAAAACAAGTTTAACTAATAACTCTCAACACTGAAGCTCAGTATAGAATCTAATTAATAATTTACTTTGCTTTTTCGCTTTAATAATTTCGGTTTTGAAAACGTTCAAACGTTTGTAAATCTTTCGGGCTCAACTGCTGTTTTTTTTTTTTTTTTTTTTTTTTTTTTTAACTGCTGTTTTTTTTTTTTTTTTTTATCTTATTGGACTCAACTACGGGGTCATCAGTCCCTACACTTACAAACTACTTATGAACTACTTACGAACTAGGACGGCACAAATATCCATGCCCGGGGGGGGGGGGATTCGAACCCCCGACCGTAGTGGCCGTGCAGACCGTGACTGAAGCGCCTCAGTCCCCTCGGCCACCGCGGCCGACGGGTTCTTAGTCCGTAGCTTACAAACTACTTAAACTAAGTTCAACTAACCTAAAAACAACACAAACACGCATGCCAGAGGGAGGACTCGAACCGCAGCACGGCGCACCAAAAATGTTCAATGTTTGTTAAGCCTAAGGGACTTAACTGCGGCGTCATCAGTCCCTAAACTTACAAACTACTTATGAACTAGCTTATACTAAAGTAGACACAAACATCCATGCCCGAGGGGGCATTCGAACCCCCGACCGTAGCGGCCGTTCAGACTGTGACTGGCGCGCCGCAGACCGCTCGGCCATTGCGGTAGCACGGCGCCCCAATGCGCACGGTATTTCACACGGCTTTCGGTTTTCTCTTGCGGGAGAACATTCAGTGAGAAAATATCAATTACTCTAGCATCCTTCGCAGTGTGCCACGAACTCGAAGCAAATACTATCCGTGCAGTGTATGTCGACCATCACGTCGCTAGACAAGTGAGGCGCAATGGATACCACGTACTGCAGTCAGCAGAAAACCGTCATGGCGACGGCTGGGACTGTGTCTGCCCTCATCTCAAAACGGCAACTGGAGGAAAAAGTCACTCGTGGGGTCTGCTGAAGTGAATTATCGTTCCGCAAACTGACCGAAGTCCTCTGGTCACTCCTGGTAAGTCGACATCGGTTTTAGCCTCCAGAAACCAGACTCTTCGTAAATTACGTGACGAACTTGCCCATAGATTCTTCGACCTGAAGAAGAGTGAGAGAACGTGTGGGCTTGAAGAATTCTTCCCTGCACTGTTCACAGCAAGTGTCCGCTCAGAAAAAGATTACAGCGCGAGTTTTAATTATGGATACATTTTATTTGTGGACAACGCCGGGTTTTTCAGCCAGTACCATTTAAAGTCGATACTATCTAAAATTTGACTTCCACGTCTCATCAATACACGGATATATAAATTAATGTTTGTTTTCAGATGGCAATCTACAGACTAATTGTATTTTGAAAAAATCAGTCTTATGCCAAGAGCTCTTGGAACAATAATGATTTTTTCAGGATAAATAAATGTTTTGTAAACTGCAGTTTGTTCCAAAACTTCATTTCAGATACCAGTTGTGTGTCGAGGAGGGGATCGAATCTGGTACCTTGACATTTTCGCTGTCATGTACTCTTGGTTTGGTTAGTACTTGCAGTTGCGCAATAATCGTCTCGTGCGCCTCAGCGTACAACTTTGGGACAGTCTTGGATGTTGCTTCTTAAATTTTGTATGTTTCAGATTTGCTGACTTGTTTCACATCCATTAGGACTTTTTCACTTTGCATATGAGGAAGAAACATATCTCTTATTTTCTTGTAAATATGTTTTACTTCTTTCCCGTTTTTTTTCTCCCCTATATGGAGCTGTGTAACAAAAAGTATAGCTTCTCTGTTTACACGTTTGCTGTTACAAATAACAATATCATAGAACAAAAACCAGTATGTTAACCAATGTTGAGGAAAGTGCCCAAAACATGTTTTTTCAGCTATCAGTGTCTGTTTTTAAATCTAGTTAAAAAAACGTCTGTCTAGTCAGTGCCGCAAAGGTTGGAACACCAATGATCTCACATTTACGCTTCGTCTATCACTCCAAAGTTTGTTGTAGCTCTGCTTAAGATGTAGTCGAGAGCTGACACATAATTTATTGCATTATTGTTTATGTACGTTCTCAGAGCTGCAGGTGCACAGTAAACAAAATTAACCTTTTCTGTAGCTCTTCTAATTACGTAGTAAATATACAGCGTATTTCTCTCTTCCAGAAAGGAATAATCTGAAGCTATTGCCTTCACATTGCATGTGTAGCAGTTTAAGTACGCTGATAACTCTATCCACCTATTGTAGCACGTGTCTTTTATGACCACTACATCTTCGGGTATGACATGAATTGGTCATATTTTGCTGACACGTGGCGTCAGTTATTGTGAAGGGGAATGTTTCACACTCCTCTCCGCCCCTACACTTTGCACCTCCTCCGTATATATGTGTGTCTGTGTGTGTGTGTGTGTGCGTGTGTGTGTGTGTGTGTGTGTGTGTGTGTGTGTGTGCGTGCTTGCGTATACATGCATGCATGCATTAGGTGTAACTGAATCACACGCATCTGACATACAAGCCTCTTCATTCCGTTTATGCTTGGGCATTGTATGGACCGGTGACCTAGATACAAAACCAAGCAACAGTGAAAGGTACTTGGGTATGTAACAAAAACTTGATTTATCCAAAGAAAATTCTCCTCCGTTAGGGCAGGAAAACGATGAAATCCAATACATATGAATAGGACCGAGCGAGGTGGCGCAGTGGTAACGCACTGGAATCGCATTCGGGAGGAAGGTGGTTCAAATCCACCTCCGGCCATCCAGATTTAGGTTTTCCGTGATTTACGTAAATCACTCCAGGCAAATGTCGGGATGGTTCCTTTCAAAGAGTACGGCCGATTTCCTTCCCAACCTTATCCAAAACTCCAGGCGTTAGTTCCGTCTTTATTGACCACGCTGTCGACGGGACGTTAAACTACAAGCTTCCTTTCGTCCTTACTTCTTTCCTGAATAGGATGGGAAAAAGTGGAAATGCAAGAGGCTAGAATAACCCATCTCCAGAATAGCATTCCGAATATTTTGCAGATCCCATTGGAACTACTTTGTAGTCAAATGAAAGCACGATACCTCCGAAGACGGTTCATGAAACAGTGGTTCACACCTCAATTAATCTTGTATGTTGATAAAGCGGAAGGGAAAAGATTGATTGACGATACTTTTCACTGTCAAGTCTTAATTTTTTGTAACTACAGAGTAACAGAGGTATCCAAAGCGCTATGATGACATTTGTTATTCCGCTGAAGTTCCTATGTACAGACGTATAGTTTACCCCGTTACAAATTGTGGCACCTATTCTTCTGATGGTTGGTTGGAGGATGAAACAAATGAAATAAGATTGTGGAATTAATTAACCACCCTGATTTTCGCTTACGAACAGGTGACTTACCCGTTAATCTTCAGTTGCTGTGGTTGTTCGCAGAAACCTCCTCTCTACTAGCAGGGTTCTTGTTATTTAATAAGTGAGTAAAAATGGTTGCAACAGGGAAGGCTACGTACCAGAAGTCGGACGTTCAAAGTCGGACGTTCAATGAAATAATATATTCTGCAAGTATCACACAGAATTACGACGTAGCCTGTTACAGCAAACAAAGCAGTTACTAAGTCTTGCTGCAGGACAAGACAAAAAAGAGAGATAACAAGCAAAAGAAGAATATTTAAATATTTCAACCAGCCTTTAAAGAGAGTGCGTATTGAGAATTTTCCAGAAATTATCCGTTGTCATAAGTACAACAGACAGAGCCCAAAGGTGGGGCGGCACTAACTCTAAAGCGACAGCATTTTAGTGTTCATCACACCACATATTTCGTACACTCGCGACAGAATACGATTACTTTACCCCAATCGCAAAAACCTGCTCGGCGGAGATGTGAAGTTAATATCGGTTAACGCGAAAAATCTGAAGATCGAATATGACGGCGCCTTCTGGACACTAGACGATCGCTGGGCTGTTCTCCCATAAACTGGAAGCAAATGAGAGTGATCACGTCGCTCACACCAGTTTTGTTGACGAGAGTCACGCACCGCTGATTCTTCCGCTTGCAAAACAAGTGATGCTACCAACCTGACCGAGAGTACAGTTAAGAGTTCGTTCCAGCCCGCAAGATCCGGTTTCACGGCTACTAGGGTGGCGGCACAGAGTAACATATTTGTCTGTGGTGGCGGCCTGCCCTAGTAGCAACTCAAAAGAGAGGGCGGGAACAAAAGCGTCCTTCCACGAACGTTCCACGAAACGTTGGCTCTCCGGATTTGAATTTAACGGCTCCGTCTGCCTTTGTGGCAGTTTATGGTACTAATTATTCCGGGACGCAGAAAATAATTTTGCGCCCACGAGACGATGGTCCTCCGGTCAGGCAAGCAGACGGTGATACTAGATTGTCGGGAAAATTAGTTTTATAGGATTTAATTGACGATTAATTTTACTAACTTCCTGAATATTAATAGGACCGAACCATGTAATATATCAAACGAATCGTCATTTTTCACTTGATTTCAATCCGCCATCAGAAAAGTAAAAATTATTTTATTTATGCCCTCTCTCTTTGCCATAAAGGCTGGCCGTTGGTACGTCACATCTTTTTGCTGATCTGAGAAAAGTCTCAGATTTACAAAACCACTAACTAGATTAATGAATACAACGTCCACAGCCACGTCATTTGGTACGAGGCATTCCAATCATTTCTGATCCTGCGCCTGGTGCTGGAAATTTTCGACGAACAAGGGATCGCAGTGGCCAGAAACCGAAGTTTTATACTAGACCGATCAAATTAGGATAGAAGGAAGACTTAGTAGTAAGCCGCATTTTCGCACACTTTTCTTAACAATGTACGAGAGGTGTTGAAATGGAAAGGTACGAAACGACACTATGGGTATAACTGAAGTCTTTCCTCAAAAGTAATTACCAGACGCTTGAGCACAACTATCCCACTGTTTAACGAGCGGAAGGATTTCCTGTTCACAGAATTCCTGTGGCTGTGTCAAGAGCCATTCCTCTACAGTGTCCTTCACTTGGTCATCCGAATTGAGACGCTGCCCTTTGAGATGTTTTTCTTAGCGGATGCTGTGGGGCGGATGCTTAAGCTGCTCCCACTTGAACTTGACAAGTACACTTTGTGAGACCCTGGAGACGTGTGGCCCCCGTTATCGTGGAGTAGATTCACTCCCTCCGTGAGCAGCTCAAGCTGTTTGCTCTTGATGGACTTGCGTAGGTTACGTCACTGTTAATGGTTTTTTCCGTGCTCGAGGAATTCGATGAGTATCGGAGCTCGGACGTCGAAAACGACGGTGAGCATCACCTTGCCTGCTGAGGGCAAGGCCTTGCAGTTTTAGGGGGCTGTGACGGCGCATGTTCCTCGTCCCTAGATGTCACACTACGTTATCCCAAAGTGACATATTCAAATGTCAACTGGTTGGTTGTTAACAAGTTTCGTGCTTGTGCATTTGAACTCCGCCCCGTATTAAAAATACCCACCGATGAGCTGGAGTTTAGTGTATTGCGATTCCACTTTCAGAAAAGACAGAAAGCGGGTGTTGTGTTCGAAGTACCCCTGAATTTCGTCATTACTTGGTTTGATGATGAATATTCTCTGGAAAAAATTGTGTACTGAATTATTTTGCCCATAAAATGCAACCGTTTTCATAAAAATGAGAGAAGTTCAGACAGTAGTTGAGATCACTAACTGAGTGAATAAAGTTTTTGTTGTAGTAGGAGAGGATGTATATTTTATGGGTTTTGACTTAAGTTCTCCCCAGAAAGTCATTAACTCCCATAAAACAGGAAAGGGAAACAAGGCACAAGCTTTGTACTCATCACATGAACTGCAAGCAAAAGATATCTTCCAGGAATAAAAAATTTTCCTCCACGCCTTCAGTGGCTGTGCACATCATCAGTATTCTCGAAACGAAAAAAGAAAACCTTCCAAATAATGAAAAAAATGCACGTATCTTGGGTTGTATCCAAGCAGGTATGGAATGTCGTGCCCGTGGATCCAAGAAAAACAACATGTGAATCCATCGAAAACTAATTGGCAAGAACTCAAATATTACGTTTACAGTAATGGAAGGAAGGAAGCTTAGGGTTTAACGTCCCATCGACAGCTTGGTCATTAGAGACGGAGCTTACGCTCGGAGTTTTGGGTAAGGATGGTGAAGGAAATCGGCTGTGCCCTTTGAAAGGAACCATCCCGGCATTTGCCTGGAATGATTTAGGGAAATCACGAAAAACCTAAATCTGGATGGCCGGGGGTGGTTTTGAACCACCGCCCTCCCGAATAAGAGTCCAGTGCGTTACCACTGCGCCACGTCGCTCGGTTTTACAGTATTAAATAACATAAGTTAACACAAGTAGTGGTTTTATTATTGCGAAGTATTAATCAAGAATTCATATCAGCTTTAGCTGTTCATTCGGCTGAAGGCTGCATGCCTCTAGGAAGTAAAACATTAATTTAAAAAACAATAAATGATAGGAGATGAGATTCCTATATGTGAACACTGAAGAAGATAGTTTCTAAACTCCTGTAAGACTTAAGCTAAGCTGGACTAGAATCATCTAATAAAATGAGTGCTGGACCTGCAATTACCACAACTAACTTGGTTATCCAGCGACCTACAAACAAGATTAGTAAAAGTATTCAGTTTCTGCCAGGCAGAAAAGCGTTCCTACCGAGAGAGGTGGTTAGCTCACTAACTCACATTCGCCAGGACGGCAGCTAAAACCCGCCCACTGCGATCCAAATATGGGTTTTCTGCGATAGTTTCTTTGAACGGCCACGACCGATTTCCTGCCTTGTATAAACGTTCATCCATTCTCCTTTGTTCAATAGACGAATATCCCTACTAAGACATTCGCGCAGACTTCACATACCAATTAACATAAATGGCCATTTCCTCTTTTTATAATCCTGCAGTCACAGCTGTGCGTGTTTGACAGGCATCTTGTTATGATGCGTACGAGAAACAAAAGCGTTGAACCTTTCTTTGATTTCCTACATGTATTAGAAGTTCATCCTTTACTTTTAGTTAGTCAGACATATTGAAACTGGCTGTATCACTGAAAGCTAGGTGTTCTCCTGTGTGTGTGTGAGAGAGAGAGAGAGTCTATATTCACGGTGTGTGCCGTGCGTATTTTGTGCACCAGTGTCACTTCTTTCTCTTTCCTGTTCCAGTTGTGCTTCCTGGTGCGATTTAAACTTTCTAATTTCAAATTAGTGTGATTTTTCACGAGATAGACGTATGAGGGAGTAATATATTTGTTAATTCTTCTAGAAACGAACGCTCTTGTAGTTTGACATTAGTCCGTACATTGATATAGAACGCTTGCCTTGTAGTATCTGCTACTGCAGTTGGTTATCGTCACACTTTTGCAAGCTGAACCCGTAATAGGGTGCGCTGCTGCTTTTTTTTATCATTTCTCTCTTTTTCAATCATATCTGGCGCGGACCCCGCACTGACGAATGATATTCGGGTCTACCATCTTCATAGCTTCTCTGCAATTAACATTTAAGTGCCTGGCAGAGGATTCATTGGACTGGTTTTAGACTATTTCTCTACCGTTCTATTCTCGAATAGTGCGCAGGAAATAAGAACACGTAAATTTCTCCGTTTTCATGCGGTTTCTCTCTCTCTCATTTTATTCTGAAGATCATGCCTCCATATGTAGGAGGGTGTCAGTAAAATTGTTCGCAATCGGAGTAGAAAGTTGGTGAAATAAATTTCTTTAATATCTTTGCCGTAACGAATAAGGTCTTTCTTTTAATGATTTCCACCCAAACTCGTGCACCATTTCCGTGACACCCCCTCCCACGTAACGCAATTATACGAAACGAGCTGCCCTTCACTCAACTTCCTCCGTCTCTAATGACCACGCCGTCGACGGGACGTTAATCTCCAAGCTTCCTTTTCACTCAACTTCCTGTGTGTCCTCCGTCAGTCCCACCTAGAAAGGATCCTACACTGCACAGCAATACTCCAAAATAGGGCGGACAAGTATAGTATAGGCAGTAGAAATGTTGCATCTTCGAAGTGTTCTACCAAAAGAATTCGTGGAACAAGTCTTTTGTAAGCTTCTTTCTTTGATGATGGACTACACTTCTTGAGCAGCCTTTCAATGAATCTTGATCTAACATCTGCCTTTTTCACTATTCCACAAGAAATGGTTGTTTGACACATTTTGCTGTGGACTTTCCACGTGGTCAGATAAATCCGTGCGTCTGTCAGTCACTGAAGTTCGCCGATGAGTCAAAACATTATGACTACCCGCTTAATAGTAGGTGACTTGTCGCTTGCTGAATTATGAGTTAAAATACAGTAGTTCCCTGATACTTTACATACATTTTTACATTGTAGTCTGTCACAGGGAAGTTGCTGCTATAATTGAAAAAAATCTTTTTAATCTTTCAAAAATATTTTGAGTGATTTTTTAAAATATTGAGCTTAATTAAGGGTTTTTCTTTATTTAAAGAATTTTTAAAAAATACGTGTTTGGAAAGCAGATTTTTAAAATGCGTATAAAGTTTTAAAAGTTAATTGATTCTAATTGAAAGTACATTACGCGTTGACGTTAGAAACATATATGTAGGTGATTAATTTGTTATATTTTTAATTAAAGGCAGCGACCAGCCACAGGTATTGTACGAAATGTTTATTTGTTTAGGCCACGGCCTGTTTCGGATTTTCTTACAAATACATCTTCAGATAGTTTACATGCTTTCCAGATGGAGCCTCGTTTAGTGTCAGAGGATGGATTTGTGAAAAAATTCCAAACTGATCATGGCCTAAAGAAATAACCATTTTATACCATACACGTGGCTGGTCTCTGTTTTTTTTTTTTTTTTTTTTTTTTTTTTTTTTAATTATAATCGTTATAATACCACAGCCACGGTTCTCACAATTTCAGTTTTTGACAAAACATCATTTGTTAATAACGGTGAATATTTTAGGCGCGCCGGCCGCGGTGGCCGAGGGGACTGAGGCACTCTAGTCACTGTCTGCACGGCCACTACGGTCGGGGGTTCGAATCCCCCCTCGGGCATGGATATTTGTGCCGTCCTTAGGATTAGCTAGTTCATAAGTAATTTGTAAGTTTAGGGACTGATGACCCCGCAGTTAAGTCCCATAAGTACGGTCGGGGGTTCGAATCCCCCCCTCGAACATGAATGTTTGTGCTGTCTTTAATATAAGGTAGTTCATAAGTAGTTTGTAAGTTTAGGAACTGATGATCTCGCAGTTAAGTCCCTTAAGCTTCACAAACATAATTCATTCTTTTGGAAGCACATTAGAATTTTGCCGCGTCCTAAAATGTGCCGCGCTGTGAGCTGGCACGGTTCTCCCCCTCCGTCCCCTGCAGCCACTCCTGCCACGGGCTGAAGACCACAACAACAACAGTAGCCCCGTCCTAAGTGAAGCAGTACAAAAGGCGAGGCGGCGGTGAGGGGCGCTTTTGAGCGGCCACGACCAAAGCTCCCTATACAGAGCTTTGCCCACGACAGAAGCCGCGGAGAGGGAGAGAGAGAGAGAGAGAGAGAGAGAAGAGAGAGCAGCGGTTGGCGGTCGGCGCCACGCCGTCTGGGCGCGCCGACGTTCGCCCGCGCTCACGTCCACAGCGGGTCTCACCCGGTACCGGCCGCACTTTCCTTGCAGCCGACGGAGGTCACGCCAGGTAATGCCGATACAGTGCTGGAATGAGGCTGTCCTTTGAGCAGCTCGGTAGCACTCAGGGACAACCGCAGATACCAAGGCAACGAGCAAGAATAAGCAGAAGCTCAGTCAACAAAACACGAGAGAAAATTTCCTTATTCCTAGCCTAGCTATATGAGAGCCGAAAAAATGTTCAAATGTTTGTTAAGCTTATGGGACTTAACTACGGGGTCATCAGTCCCTAAACTTACAAACTACTTATCAACTACCTTATACTAAGGACGGCACAAATATCCATGCCCGAGGGGGGATTCGAACCCCGACCGTAGTGGCCGTGCAGACCGTGACTGGAGCGCCTCAGTTCCTTTTTTTTTTTTTTTTTTTTTTTAACAGAAACAAAAGGTTCTTCTTTAAGAGGAAACCAACGCCTGACCGCGTTTAAGCAGTGCACACACACTACTACAGATTAACGAAACCAAACAAAACTTGTAGAGAGGAGGGAGCTGCGCGGTGCCGCGGCTACAGGAGGCCGGCGGCAGGCGTCTGGCCGCCCACACAACCCACCGTTACCATATGCAGTAGACTGCCTTTTTTTTTTTCGTTAAAAACAACTTTTTAAAAAAATCTAGAAATAAACCTCTCGGCCACCGCGGCCGGCTATATGAGAGCCGACGGTCCTGTCCTGACGTGCACAAGCAATTAAATACGACAGAAAAGTCTAACACGTTCGAAGTAAGCTAGTATCCACGTGAAAGTGCGTTAAGCCTGTCGAGTGTTTAGGGCCTATACCGAAGATTCGAAAGTGGAAAGTGTAGGCCCTGCAGTCCATGACGACTAGGAACGAGGACGGCTTCGGGACTTACCGGCTTGAAAGCGCGGTTCGAGAAATGAGACGTTCGCGGGGAAAGTTACACGACCATTTGTAGCGCAGTGCTGTCTGAATGACACTATTAAATGTCACATTCCTAATGGTGCCGTGTAAATTACTCGTATTTTCGTATCAAAGGTTACTGTCTGTTCCATCTTTCTTGATTTTTTCGACCTTCACTTTATTCTGCCATCTAAGGGCTCTTTAAAAGTAAAAATCTTATCTACTCCAAGCTGGTGATTACAATCGTCAGGATTTCAGATTGTCGGCCGCAGTGGCCGAGGAGACTGAGGCGCTCCAGTCACGGTCTGCACGGCCACTACGGTCGGGGGTTCGAATCCCCTCTCGGGCATGGATATTTGTGCCGTCCTAGTTCGTAAGTAGTTCATAAGTAGTTTGTAAGTCCCATAAACTATACAAACATTTGAACATTTGATTTCAGATTGAACTTGCTTAACACTCTATACCTCGACGATGAATTGTTCAAAGAATTTTAGCGATTACCAGGCTCTAACACCTTAAGAATTGTACCTCAAAGGCATAGAGAGGGGTAAGGGGGAGGAAAAAAGTTTGAAGGATGAAGTCATCCACAAAGCCAAAGAGCAAGCAACGAAGCATCATGCACAGATGCCAGACAAGACATGTGACACTTCGGTGGCATTGCCTGTACCCGGAAACCAATAGTAAAAAATTTCAAATATTTTTAAACCTATGGGGCTAGACTATTGTGGTTATCAGTCCCTAGACTTAGAAACTACTTAAACTATCCTAAGGAAACACACACACACACCTTGACATGAACCGCGCGAAAATATTCGTGTTGCTGAAACCAACACAGTATTTGCTTTAACTCTACAATGACTAGAAACTTCGGCAAATTTTCGTACTATATTGGACTTTGTTTCAAATATGTTGATATTTAAAGAACTCAAAGTCTGCATCGACAACGAGTTACAATCAAGTAGGCAGATGAAACTTAGTGGCAGACCAAAGTTGCGTGCCGGAACCGGGACTCGAACCTGGGACCTTTGCATTCTACCACTGAGCTATCCCGACACGGGCCGTCGTCACAACCAATTCTGCCAGTAATTCGCCTCCTACTTTCCAAACTTCACAGAAGTTCTCCTGCGAACCTGCAAGACTAGCACTGCTGGAAGAAAGGATATGGTGGAGACACTTTTAATCTGCCAGGAAGTTTCATATCAACGCACACTCCGCTGCAGAGTAAAAGTTTCATTCTGAAAACATCCCTTAGGCTGTGGCTAAGCCATGTTTCAACCATATTCTTGCTTCCAGGAGTGCTAGTCTTGCAAGGTTCGCAGGAGAATATGTGTGAAGTTTGAAGAATAGGAGGCGAAGTACTGGCAGAATTGAAGTTCTGAGGACGGATCGTCAGTCGTGTCGGGATAGCTCAGTGATAAAGTGCTTGCCCTCGAAAGGCAAAGGTCCCAGGTTCGAGTCCCGGTTCCGGCACACAATTTTAATCTGCCAGGAAGTTTCATATCAGCGCACACTCTGCTGCAGAGTGAAAGTTTCATTCAAGTAGCCAGATGTCGGCGTAGCATGTACTGGTTGTATATATTTTACTGGTATTAATTAGTTCTCATACATGGTGAACTATTGTTTCGCAGCTGACAGTACACGTTGACCCAATTGCTTCCTGTCAGAAAGAGTGGTATATATACGCTGAAGGACTTTGGTGTAAGCTTACTCGTATCTTCGACAATGTTGAGCAGGCTGTATTGGCTTCCGTGTTACGGCAGAGCCCACTTTGCTGTTACAACGCCAAGATGCATTAAAAACTTATAAAAACATGTCACGTTGCCAGTTTGTGTAAAACGGCGTAGAGAGACCACAGGAGATAAAATATGAACAATAATAACAGTGTTTCAAATGATCTTCATGATTTTTGTACCACATTGACCATATTTTGGAAGCGAGGAAATTAATGTATAGATTCACGTCCTGCTTCATACAAAAATGGTTATTCTCATCTTTGCGTCTGAGATAGCTTCTGGAGTGATATTATGAACGCAGTGCAAGTCCGATCTACAGTACCCGGTAGTTAAATCGCTAAACGGGATGGAGTACGCCGCGGCGGAATGGCCGTGCGCACTGAGGCGCCGTGCTGAGGAGCACGCGTCCGTTCACAGTCGGGGGTTCGAGTCCCCCGCCCCCCTCGGGCATGGGTGTATGTGTTGTCCTTAGGTTAATTTAACTTAGTTTAAGTAGTTTGTAAGCTAGAGACTAATAAACAAGCTGTTAAGTTCCATAGATTTACAAACAATTGAACGTTTTGGAACGAGTAGGTGTGCAAATAACACTTCACATATTCTTCCTTGTCAATAATAGTCTACATCTACATAGAGACTCTGCAAATCACAATAAGTGCCTGGCAGAGGGTTCATTAACCACTTTCATAACTTTTCTCTACCGTTGCATTCTCTAATAGCGCGCGGCAAGAAAGAACACCTAAATCGTTCCGTTTTCGATCTGATTTCTCTTATTTTATTGGGATGATCATGTCTCCCTAAGTAGGTGGGTGCTAGCAAAATATTTTCACTTTCAGAACTAAAAGTCGGTGATTGAAACTTCGCAAACAGATCACGCCGCAATGAATAACGTATTTCTTTGAATGATTTCCACCCCAATTCGTGCAACATTTCCGTGACGCTTTCCCCCCGTAACGCGATAGAACAAAACGAGCTGCCCTTCTCTGAACCTTCTCAATGTCTTCCGTCACTCCCACCTGGTGAGGGTCCCACACTGGGCAAGAGTACTCCAGGAGAAGATGCACAAGTGTGATGTAGGCAGTCTCTTTGGTGGTGCTGGTGCATCTTCGAAGCGTTCTGCCGGTGAAACGTAACCTTTGGTACACCTTCCCCACAATATTTTCTATGTGTTCTCACCAGTCGAATATGTTGCCATTTTCGAGGCAGAACGTACCTGATCGTGTAGGATTGGTACACCAAGATCATGTGCGGAAATATACTCCTTTTCTGAGAAGAATCAACCCCGAACGTGTGCTGAAGTCGACCGCTTAAGCAATTTATGGTACTTATTCATTGAGCAAGCTATAAAGGAAAGCAAAGAGAAATTTGGTGAAGGAATTAAAGTTCAGGGGGGAGAATTAAAAACATTGCGTTTTGCCGACGACATAGTAATTTTGTCAGATACAGCAAAGGACCTAGAAGAGCAATTGAACTGAATGGACAGTGTGCTGAAAGGTGCATATAAGAAGAACATTAACAAGAGCAAAACTAGGGTAATGGAGTGCAGTCTAAGAAAATAGGGTGATGCTGAAGGAATTAGATTAGTTAACGAAGCAATAAAGAAGGTAGATGAGTTTTGTTACTTGGGCAGTAAAATAACAAAAGATGGTCGCAGTACAGAGGATATAAAATGCAGAATGGCAATGGGAAGAAAAGCATTTTTGAAAAAGAGAAATTTGCTAACATCGAATATTAATTTAAGTGTAAGGAAGTCTTTTCTGAAGGCATTTGTGTGGAGTGTTGCCTTGTATGGGAGTGAAACATGGACGATAAGCTGTGCGGACAGGAAGAGGATAGAGGCTCTTGAAATGTGGTGCTACAGAAGAATGCTGAAGATTAGGTGGGTAGATCGCATAACGAATGAAGAGGTACTGAACAGAATTGGGGAGAAAAGGAATTTCTGGCATACCCTGACTAAAAGAAGGGATCGCTTGGTAGGACACATTCTTAGACATCGAGGAATTGTGAATTTAGCGTTGGAGGGAAGTGTGTGGGGTAAAAACCGCAGAGGAAGACCAAGAGATGGATACAGTAAGCAGATTCAGACAGATGTAGGTTGCCGTTCTTATGTGGAGATGAAGAGGCTTGCTCAGGATAGGGTATTGTGGAGAGCTGCATCAAACCAGTCTCCGGACTGAAGATCACAACAACAATTCAGTGTTACGAAATATGTAGATGAGACTGGAACAATGTTTTGGTGTAAAAATGCTACACAAAATTCCTCCTTTTTTCCCAACTTGGAATTCGTAATAGTTTGGACGGGGCTTTTTGATGCAAATGATGCTCAGGTGCCCGGTTTACGTTACTCTGTGACGGTAGCGAGGCACAAAGACTGGCGAAACGGCCGAAAAGACGGCCTAGCCGCGCGGCAGATGGGCGGGCGGATAAGGGCGCGCTTGATGCGGACGTAATTGGCAGAACAAGTGGCCGCACTGCGGCGGGCCTTGGCCGGCCTTGGGCTTTGTCTGCGGGCCTACCTGCGGCTGCGGCCGCGGACGCGGACGCGCCCGGCCAGGTGTTTCGCGTCCAGGAATCCCAGGACCAGGCCCAGACCTGAGCGGCTGCGCCGCTTATCGCGTCCCCGATCGGCGACCGGGGCCCGACGCGCTGCGCACCTCGCCGCCCAGTAGCCGCTGCTCCTGCCTGCCGCCTGCCGCCTGCCGCGTCTCAACTCCTGCTTTCAGTAGAACAGCTCACTTCAGGCTCGCTACACAAATGCCCTACACTTGGCAGTATGCCTTCTAAAACGAATTTATCACGCTCAGGCTTCTGAACCAAATTCAAATGTTCAAATGTTTGTAAATCTTATGGGACTTAACTACGGGGTCATCAGTCCCTAAACTTACAAACTACTTACGAACTAGGACGGCACAAATATCCATGCCCGAGGGGGGATTCGAACCCCCGACCGTAGGAGTTTGTGACACTTGCGCGGAGTGACACTTGCGCGGAAAGGGAATTTGTAGACACTTGCGCGGAGACCCGGACGCTGCAGGTAGTGAACAGGGTGTTCCAGAAGTAGGGATACACCACCCCTACTCCTCGCCCTCCAGCCGTTACCTGTGCCGTATTCAAGGAAAGGCCCACCGAGCGAGGTGGAGCAGTAGTAACGGCCCGGAGATATCACAGCCTCATTCAACAGGGAGATAACACGTCATACAAATATCACTGGATTTACAATACAGCACCATGTGAAGAGGAATGTGATGAAATCGGAATTGAGCGCAACTGTTGCTAACTACAATTTCGGATTTACTGCATTTTGAGTCAGAATTCGCATCTATATTCGCATTTATCGCAAATGCGAATTTTTCCTGTCCCTAGTAACACCTCTAAAAATAAACAGCTGATCAAGGCACTAAAAGCAAGAGCAGATCTTTGGGTGTATTAATACAAATAACTAAAACACAATTTGATCGTGGAATTATATGCAATCTCATTATAAAGGTTTTTTGTAGGTGGTTTTGAGCAGCTTTTAAATATGTTAGGAATTGCATTATGAAATATAGACAGCTACACCTTATGTTTATTATGAGATATCGATTTCGGCTAATTTCACGTCATCTTCAAGTCTCAAACAACAGGTGTTACTTATGCATTTTTCCAGTGGCACTCATAACCTTTAAGTGTTTACACACGCCGGCCGCGGTGGCCGAGGAGAGTAAGGCGCTCCAGTCACGGTCTGCACGGCCACTACGGTCGGGGGTTTCGAATCCCCCTCTCGGGCATGGATATTTGTGCCGTCCTAGTTCGTAAGTAGTACATAAGTAGTTTGTAAGTTTAGGGACTGATGACCCCGTAGTTAAGTCCCATAGACTATACAAACATTTGAACATTTTGTTTACACACGAGGTCTAACGTTGTTAATCGCGTTAGCGATGAAACCAGAACCCAGAATCTTTGCGTGTAAATGATACATGTATTGGTGTGATGTCTTATTTCGAAAAAACAGACATTACACCAACACATATATAGCTCTCGGTAAAGTGGAACGGTACGATGTCGTTACGTAGCACAGCACAGCCGACTGGAAACGCAGAAGTGCAAACAACGTTCTCTCCTCAGAGGTATGATTAGGTTCGACGTAGACTTCTACATCATACAGTCTACACGGCGAAGATTACACCAAAAAATTTAACGTTTCGTCTACTTTGGCGATAGCAACCAAATTTTAAAATCGTGTCTACTATGTAATGCTGTAGCAACACAAAACGCTTGAAGTCGAAAACTTCACTGATTTTCGAGTTCTGAATTTTTAATATGTTTTTAATGTTATTACAGAAAAAACATATTTGGGATTCGCACTACAATTTTCATATGGCAGAATTTGTAGGTACATTCACAAGACATAAGACAACGGTTGTGTGCATTCATCTCATGAGAAATATCAATCATTTGTTTTCAGTGTTTACTTCAAATTTCTCTTTTAAGTTTCTTTAATTATTAGTACTTAAATGTGGTTATGAAATAAATAAATTACGCGTATATGTGTAGTCTTATGCGGCCAAACTACTTAGATCATTGGTCGCTAGACTTACACACTGCTTAATCTTACT
This sequence comes from Locusta migratoria, assembly GCA_026315105.1. Lineage (NCBI taxonomy): Eukaryota > Metazoa > Arthropoda > Insecta > Orthoptera > Acrididae > Locusta > Locusta migratoria. The sequence goes on along the minus strand of CM048750.1, from coordinate 188,587,809 downwards.
TAAAATAACTTAGGCAAAGTACAAACAAACATACCTATGTCCGAGGAAGGACTCGAACCTCCGACCGGACTGGTCGCGCAATTTGTGACACAAATTACATGTTTGATAATATTAATGCATACAAGTATGAAATCACGTCAAGACTACTTCCTGCAAAAATTTCGACAAAAAAAGTGGCACTGAGTTTAGAAAAACAAAATTCTGGTTTATTGGATTTTAACATTTTATCAAAAATTAAATGTTACTACAAGAGATACAGCCATTCAAATTTACGGGCACCATAACGTTTTCCCTTCCTGAGTAAATGAGCTGCTTCTTATAGTTTCAACACCTTTTTCTTGAATGTTCTGAATATAAATCTTCAAACAGACTTATTCAGGAGGAGAGTGATACGGATATCTGATTGTAAACCACTGCCTATTACCTTATACCTTTTTGACTGTACTGAACAGTATTTCCGCGTATTCCGTAATTTATACAGTTAACAGGCAATGTAATTTATAACCAACTATTGGCTGCCAATTTCGATTCATTTTTCCTGGAAGTCTTGCAACTTATTTCTCCCTGTTGGTTTATGCCAAGTTCGGAGTAAAAATGGTTCTATATGACGGTGATGGAAAATAGAATTCATCTTTAGCATTTTTCGGCGTGTGACATTCCCTTACACATTCCGTATGTATTTGTAATTCGAATACAGCCAAATCGTTTTGGGGTCTACGAATAAACGCTTTAAGTATGTAAAATACTCATTGACTTATTATTAACGTTTTTTTAATTGAAGGTTTAAGGTTGCATCTCCTATTAAAAAGCATAGTAGCTATTTTTAAAGAGATGTAAGTTGCGCGATAGTGGGGTTAACTACATAGCGGTCAATTACATCAACGTATCTGTGCAGGATGCCTAATATATTTATTGCTTGCGCAGGTGTCTTGATATGCTTAGTGTTCTGAATAATATGCTTTTAGGAGGTATGACTGCGGAAAGTCATAGTCTTGTAGTAGCAGAGACTAACTCTCAAAAACATTATCACTATTAAAATACCTTTTTGTTTACAGGAGGAACACTCAACGGATTAATATGTAGTTAGAACAAGTCACTATATTGCTCTTCAGCTTGCAAAGGGTTGTGCAATTTCACTGATTTTCGTGTTATGTTGACAGTGTGGAAACTTGACAACAGCAGTGCTAGACTTCTTGGTGGGCCTGTACCCAGGAACAGCGATTAGCCGCCCCAAAGGCCCCGGGTTCCGCGCAAGTGTCACTCCGCGCAAGTGTTCCAACCCCGACCGTAGTGGCCGTGCAGACCGAGACTGTAGCGCCTCAGTCCCCTCGGCCACCGCGGCCGGCGCTTCTGAACCATTTGATTAGAAGGGATATGTGTCAAATGCACCCAGCGACATTTGCACCCAACCCCAAATCTGCGACATTCGCACCCAGTCGGACTGGAAACTACCTGCACAGAGTCTGTGCTACCTGTTTCCTACGTCACGACTTACCTGCAGCCCGTACCCTCACTAATCCGTACTGTTTTCGCGGTAATGCCACGCCGCCCAGTCCTCGCTCACTGGAAACGCTCTCTGACACAGTCCGCCTGCAGTCCTGCGGTCCTTGTCCACCTCAACGGATGACTGCTGTCAGTACGATTCTGAAGATCGTACTGTTCGGTTCGTGCAGCTTGTGTGTTTGTGCCAGCTGGGTACACATTTTCACCTTTGTCCATTCGCAGTTGATGTCATATATTCTGTGAATATGCATTTTTTTTTTTTTTTTTTTTTTTTTTACGTAATCACACATTCGTAAATTGTCACTTTTTCGGAAATACACACCCAAATATTTGTGTCTCCCTTTGTTTTCTGATCATAACATACAATACTGTAGAACATCCTTTTAATATACAGTAAAAAGGCTTAGACCCAGGATTTAACGGTGTTGATATTTTTCGACTTCTATCGCCGATACGTAGGTGATATATCACTGTTCAAACCATCGATGTTAACATCTATGTTTTTGGGCAAAACATCGATGTTTTCAAAACGTACATTTATCATTTGCATCCCTAGTCCTCAGTCTTCTGACTGCTTTGATGCGATCTGCCACCAACTCCTTAGCCAACCGTTTCATTTCAGACTACCATTGCAACCTACATCCTCAATTATTTGCTTAATGTATTTCAATCTGTTTTTCCCCTAATGATGTAAAATGCCTCGACATTTGCAAGCTGGGGCAAATGCCTGGAGTAAATGCCCAAGCATTTATGGATTGAAAACAAACTTAAAAGCAGTATCTACATAAAAATTACGTGATATTTTGTAGTACTCCATAAACTACATCTCAAATGCATAAATTCTCTTCTGTTCTCATTTCCCAGCAGTCCAAGTTACATACAATGTTGTACTGCAAACGTCTGCGAAATTTCTGCCACAAGTCCAGGGCGATGTTTGACAGCAGTACATGTTTCTTTCCCGTGAATGCCCTCATTGCAGAATTCCTTGTCTTGGTGTACATTGTGATCGAATTCAAATGTTCAAATGAGCTTATGGGATTTAACAACGGGGTCATCAGTCCCTAAACTTACAAACTACTTATGAACTAGCTTATACTAAAGACGGCACAAACATCCATGTGTGGTGTCGCACAAGTATAAAGTGCGCACCACCTACTTTCGCCGCGCGCCGCCATGGACGCACGGCGCGGCGTTCTTACGGCCACGAGCCACGAGCGCGCTCTGCTGCAATCCCGCTCGTGGCCACCACTGAACGACACCGTTCACTTGGGACTGAGATAGGAACCAGTTAACACTTGGGAATCAGATAGGCACCAGTGAAGACTTGGCTATCAGTTAGGCACTAGGCAGGCCTCTAGCTCAACTATGTATCAGCATTCTGCAGTACTGAGTAAAAGTTAAGTATTACTAAGTCTCTAAGAAATATATATCTCGTTCTAATTTACTCTAGTGTTTCTAGTTTCTGCTGTCCCACTGGCTGGTCACCTCCTACCTGCACAAGCGTGCATCCTTTATTTCTGTGTTGGTCTTTCTACTCGGCCACCGACACCTACGACGGAAACGAGACACAAAAGCGGTGACGAGGCTGGCACACAAAACCATGCCCGAGGGGGGATTCGAACCCCCGACCGCAGCGGCCGTGAAGACCGTGACTGGCACGCCGCAGACCACTCGGCCATTGCGGCCGGCTACAACACTACATTGTGATCACCAATTCGGAAGTTATTTGCCCGCTACTTTTATTTCTGTTACTTCTTATGACTTTCATCTTTCTTTGGTTTACCTAAAGTCCTTGGTCTGTGTTCATTAGGCTTTTCATTCTATTCAACAGACCCTGTAATTTTCCTTCACTTTCACAGCAATGTCATCAGCAAATCTTATCACTGATATGTTTTACCCATAACTTTTATCAGAATCTTGATCATCTTCATTATTTCCTACATTACGTCTTCATTGTGCAAGTTGAACAGTGATGGCCACAGTCCACAACCTTTTCTTACCCCCTTTTTAATCTGAGCATTTCGTTCTTGACTTTCGACGCTTATCGACTTGGTTCTTATACAAACTATGTATTACCCGCCTTTTCATACAGCTTACTCCTATTTTTTCTCAGAATTGCGAACATCATGCAACTCCTTACATTATCGAAGGCCTTTTCCAGGTCATAAATCTTACGACTATGTCTTGGTTCTTATTTAGTCTCGCTTCCATTATAAATTGCAGCAATGCTATTGCGGCCATGCATTGCCGTAAAGTACGGCCTATGTCAAAGCGACCTCGCCTCTTCTACCTGCCGAACAGAGACGGGACGGAGAGATTAGCGGACCGGCCCTCCACCAGAACTGGGCGTTAATGTCACTGGGTGCAAATGTCACTTGGTGCTTTTGTCAGGACACCGATAAGAAGATGCAGCGCAGTGCCTCTGTCATTTGCCCCCTTTCCAGCTTCGGTAGCGATGGATCGCAAGAAGAACGATTTGCTGGTAAAGTTCCTCTTCTCTCTCTCTCTCTCTCTCTCTCTCTCTCTCTCTTCCTTCATCTCTCTCTCTGTCTCTTTCTTTTTTTTATATTTTTTTGCTTACGTTTAGGTTCCCACATATACTTACTAGGACAGTACGCTTTCATAATTTTTACAGTTAACCACACAACTTTTGTAGTGTCTATATGGCGACTAAGTCTCCTGTATTATGCCACTAGTTTATTTACATTTTTATTTTTAACACCTCCCCCCCCCTCCCTTGCTTACTTATTCATTGCTTCTTTTTCCCTTGTATTTCAACTGCGATGTTTGAAAGTTTTCGTATAGTTTTTGCTGAAATTGTGATTTTCAGTCCAAAGACATTTGATGTAGCTCTACACGCTAGTGTGTCCTCTGAAAGCCTCTTCATCTCTGAATAAGAACGGCACGCTACATGTCTCTGAACCTGCTTACTGTATTCGTTTCTTGTCCACCCACTACGATTTTAACTCCCCATCCCCCTCTTACCCCCCACACACATGTCCCCCCAATACTAAACTGACGATCCCTTTACTCTCAGAATGTGTCCCTTCTATTAGTAAAATGGTGCACTCCAGCAAATGTCTTCAGAAAGGACTTTCTAACATTTAAATTAATATTTGATGCCAACAAATATGTCTTCTCATTTTTCTGCCCATTGACATTCTGCATTCATTTTCTTCCTTTTTAGGCCATCAAGAGTTATTTTGCTACCATACCCCCCCCCCAAAAAAAAAAAAACTCATCTACTAGTTTCACTGTCTTGTTACCTTTTCGTATTCCTTCAGTATCGCCTGATTTTCTTAGACTACATTCCATGCCCCAGCCTGTCCGGCTGGAAGTTTGTTAGTCACGGAATAAACATATCACCAGCGTCATGTACACCGTAGCAGACTACTTACTGGTAGTTTGATAATGGTCTTCGTGTCCGATACCGGACACCAAAAATTAAAAAAAAAAAAAAAAAAAAAAAAAAAAAAAAAGCATAACTCTTCCGTGTAACTTTAACTGCCTCCATGTGGCCATCAAGATAAAAGATCCTCCAGAATGCTGCAAATTAGTATAACTGCCCATTCCGTACTATTGCCCTTCCACGTCCTTTGCTGTCTCTAATAGAATGACAATGTTATCGGCAAACCACAAATATTTATTGCTTTCCTTCACATTTTCCTCAATTTACAGATTAAATAACATTAGAAAAAGCCTACAACTCTGTCTTACTTCCTTCGTAACCACCGCGTCCCCTTTGTGCCCTTTGATTCTTATAACTGCTGTATGGTTTCTACACCAGTTGTAAATAACCTTTCTTTCCCTATATTTTATCTCTGCTAACTTCCATCAACATTGTCAAAAGCTTCCTCCAAATCTTCAAAAGCTCGAAGTAAGTTGGTAGATGGCTGATAAACACTAAAGGAACGCGTGACACTGCGTCTTCTGAACGAATTGTCCCTTTTCCACTTTCAGTGGCGAAGGTTCGCTAGAAGGTCGATTGCTCCTAAATTTCCACGGGGCTGCATCTCTACGATTTTACCTCCAAGGTATTTTTGAGAAGTACGTACTATATTAGAAGGGTAGATTGCAAAAGAAATGAGGAGGTATTGAATGAAATGGGGAGAAAATAAATTTCTGGTATATCTTAAGCAAATGAAGGGATCGATTGATAGGACTCATTCTGAATCACCAACAGATCGTCAATTTAGAAGTGGAGTGAAGTGTGGTGCGTAAAAATCACAGAGAAAGACCAAGAGACGGATACAGTAAGCAGGTACAGATGGATGTGGGTCGACGTCCTTATTCGGAGATAAAGACGCGTGTTCAGAATAGAGTAGGGTGGAGAGCTGCATCAAACCAATTTCCGGACTGAAGACCACAACAATAACAACGTACTGGGAAAGTTCGCTTTTAGAATTTTAACAGTTTATGACATCGTGATACAGAACCCATATTTTTTTCTTATAAATCGCCCCGCCCTCTTAGTCACTGCTTGTTTTTCCTATGTACTTCAGCATCGATTCCCGACCTATTGTTGATAGCTTAAGTTTTCTGAACGACAGATCTCGAAACATTTTCATACAGGATATCATTATCGACATCTAGTCTTTATTATGTTTCCAGATCTGTCGTTCAGGAAGCTTAAGCTATCAACAATACTTCGAGAATCGATGATGAATTACATAGGAAAAACAAGCAGTGAATAAGAGGGGCGGGGCGATTTATGAAAAAAAGTCAAAAAATAACCTGGCCTATGCAGCTATAGATGCCGCAAAGCAGGAACGTTTACTTGTTTTTCGTTCAGTACTGCCAACCCGCGGATGGCCTCACTTCTTTGCGGTAAGCAGCTAATAGTATAAGTAACACGAGGACGTAACAAGGCCTAGCCACATCGGGCTATAAAGACGTTCATGTTTAAATACACTCGTTACAGTACTTATTTCTCAACTATTTCACATTTCGAAGCGCTTGAAAGAAAGCCAGTACTGATTGTAATCATAAGTTGGAATTAATCAAGTCCTTGTGTCTTTTTTTTTCTTCTGTTTTTTAATTGCTAGTACCGCTTTGGCACTCTGCACTACGCTATCGTTCCCAAAACGGGACATATTACTCACAGGAAACATCAGTAAGTAAAAAAAATAAACTGAGGAAAATGTTCAGTATATATATAATTCTTAGAGTAGGTTTCTACGTGGTGTTCTCCAATGTCCACATCAAATCAGTTTTATTTCACGCATTTGCAATAAAAAGAAAATTCTTAGTTTATGGAGTTACCCCACAGCACATAATATGGTAAATGGTTTTGCATTCATACCTCTTTTGTCACCGATTCCAAACTAATGCTACATAGCTGTGAAGCTGAAATTTATCACGAATAAATCTCCCTCGAAATCAGGTTTAGATGTAGCCCGTCTCCCTCAAAACATGATCAAATGTTGGTCGCCGTAAGTGTCTATCAATGGCGTTGGCGTATTATCTAACTGATGCATTCGTCCTTAATAAATGAACATTTGACATGTAATATAACGAAACGCGCACTTCTTTTCTGGATCCAGCTTGTTTACTCTCTCCTTTCTGGCAGCGAATCCCAGACTGTCAACCAGCAATCAAAAATTGGTTCGGCTAGTGTTTCGTAAGATACCTCGTTTGTTCATAGGTTTGCATTATCTGAGGATTCTTCCAATGAAAATCATCCTGGCTTCTGCCTTTTCTGTGATTAATTTTATGTAGTCGTTCTTGGTATGCATATTCCTACAGATTTTATGGAACTGTTTCCAGTGACTGTTCTCCAATTCCATAATCATATAATAATACATCTTTCATGGAGTTTCAGAAGCATCGTGATGAAGGGGGAGGGAGTGATCGCAGACGTTGCTGTTGTCCACAGTGCGGCTGCAACACCAGGAGACTTGCGAAATACAGGCAGGCATGCAGCTGCCATTAAAGCAGTGACTGACAGCTTCCAATCACCCTCACTAACAATGCTCTACTTTCAAGGAGTGCTTTCACCTGCGTAACAGTTAATTTCTCCATGAAAAGACGGTATTGTGAAACCCTACCATTGCGAACAACTGAAGCCTTGACTTAAGAACTGCTTTCCAATATGGAGGGAAACGTTAATTAGTAATAACATCGTGTTGACGCTACGAGCGTTTTGGCATCTACATGACTAATCGATACACATTCAGTTACGTAATATGGTTTCTTAGACGACATATTTATTTCCACGCACTTCACTTCTTTTCTCCAATTCTTATCTGTTAGGCATATTACATTTCATATCTTCTTGTTCAACATATTTTCATACATCGTGATTCTGTGCCCGCCAAATATAAATCTTCCCTTCCGCGTTAATTTTGTAGTTGCAGCGTCCTCCTTTCCCTGCGCACTGTAGTCAAACATTGACCACAACCACTCCCTCCCCCTCCCCCTCCCCCCAAACACACACAGACACACACTTCCTACATTACCAAATAACTGTTCCTTGACAATTCGAAATGTACCCTAACAACATGTTCCTGCGTCACTCAAATTTGCCATAAAGATCTTTTTTCACAATTTGACTCAGTACCTGTTCTCTTGGCCTAGCTTTCTAATCATCTACAACTCGGCATTTCAAAGACTTTCTTATTTATTCTTCTCTCGGAAAACTCGGAATGTTACCCATCCACGTTATACTTCCATATAAAGTAACATACCAGGCAAAGTTTTTAACGCTCAACCTTAATGACAACAACATCTTTAATTTTTTTAACGCGTTTGGGAAGAAAAACCTGTTTTGTATAGGCGGACCCAAGATAATGGTTATCTGCACGGTATCGAAGTCAACAAATTTCTCTTTTTCAGAAACGCTCTTGCCGCGGTTGCCTTCGTTGCATATCTTTTTTGCATCTTGCCCAAATAACAAACGTCACCTGCTACTTTTAGGACCTCAACTGCTTTTTGAGTTCCCTCATTACCACCTGATTTAATTCTATAAAATTTTATTACACTTGTATTCCTTTCTGAAGTTCACCTTATAACATCTTTTCAAGATTCCATTCCTCTCATCTTCCTAGTCCTTCACCGTTTCCGACAGAATCAGTCATCGACAAACCTCAACAATTTTAAATCTTTTCCTGCTTTTGTTTTCTCGTTAGTTCTTTACTGCTTAAACTTTATACACATCAAATAACATAAACTGTATACATATCAAATTGTGGTGTCGCACAAGTATAAAGTGCGCGCCACGTACTTACGCTGCGCGCCACCATGCACGTACGGCGCGGCGTTCTTACGACGTCAGCCACGAGCGCCCTCTGCTGCAACTCCGCTCGTGGCCACGACTGCTGCATCGTTCACTTGGACTGAGATAGGAACCAATTAACACTTGGGAATCAGATAGGCACCAGTAAAGACTTGGCTATCGAATAGGCACTAGGAATTATCAGTAGGCAGGCCTCTATCTAATCTATGTATCAGCATTCTGCAGTCAAGAACTATGTAAAAGTTAATTATTACCAAGACTCCATGAAATATATATCTCGTTCTAATTTACTCTAGTGTTTCTAGTTCCTGCTGTCCCACTGGCGGGTCACCTCCGTACCTGCACACGCGTGCATCCTTTATTCCTGTGTCGGTCTCTTTCTACTCGGCCACCGACACCAGGACCTCCGGCGGAAACGAGACACAAAAGCGGCGACGAGGATGGGATACAAAAGTGGCGACGAGGATGGGATACAAAACAAATAACAGTCAGGTAACGTCAGGAGGAAACTTGCAGTGGCTGTATTACAGGGCAGTGTCTGCAAAAGACATCGATTTTCCATGTTAGAATGAGATCAAAATTGTGTTTAGATGTCGTATTTCCGTCGAAAGTGCTTTACTTATTAGTTATTGTCGAAATGAAGAAGATATTGAGCGTCACTCATTATCCCTGACGGTCCTAACGCTGTGATTTGTCTGCACAAATGTATCTGCGCAGGTATAATAAGACTATATCCCTACCGATTTCATGTGTCCATCAGTTCCCGCCTGGTCTGCTAATGGAATGGTAACTGTTGGTCCAATTAAGGCCCGCCTCCGTAGTGCAGTGGACGGCGTGGTAGACTGCCAAGCAGAGAGCCCGGGTTCGATTCACGCTTGAGTTGGATATTTTCTCCACTCGGGATCTGAGTGTTGTGTTGTCCTCGTCATCATTTCATCATCATCGACGCCAAGCCTCCAAGTGGCGTCACCTAAAGACTTGCACCAGGCAGGCCGAACACGACCCCAGATGGGGTCTAACGGCCAAAACTGCCACACGGCATCATCATCATCATCATCATAATCAGTCCAATTAAAAATTGCCACCTACACATCAGATTACGCCGCATATACCGCTGTATATACCGACACCCAACAAGACTTTGAGGCCCGCCCTGCTGGCCGCGACCCGCAGCTTGGAAAACACTGAGGCAATGTAATAACAGGAGGACCAACCCAGCAGCTCTCTAAACGACCGTGGGAAATTGCCTGCATTACTAAAGGAGTGGCTTATCTGGAGTGACGTAACTGAAGATTTCTAATTTCTAGCCTGATGACTGACACAATCTCTTAAACCTTACACCTCATGGTTTATTGCCGGCCGCGGTGGCCAAGGGGACTGAGGCGCTCCACGGTCTGCACGGTCTGCACGGCCACTACGGTCGGGGGTTCGAATCCCCCCTCGGGCATGGATATTTGTGCCGCCCTTATAAGTCAAATTCAAAGGTTTGTATAGTCTATGGGACTTAACTACGGGGTCATTAGTCCCTAAACTTACAAACTATTTATGAACTAACTAAGACTAAGGACGGCACAAATATTCATGCCCGAGGGGGTTTCGAACCCACGACCGTAGTGGCCGTGCAGACCGTGACTGAAGCGCCTCAGTCCCCGTGGCCACCGCGGCCGGCCCTTAGAATTAGTTAGTTGATAAGTAGTTTGTAAGTTTAGGGACTGATGACACCGTAGTTAAGTCCCATAAGCTATACAAACATTTGAACATTTTTTTGTTTATTCTTCAATGTATCTGTTGTCTATATTACAATATAAAGACAAGTTGTTATTTAATTATGTTACCAAAATCCTCTATAGCTTCTTGACAAATTTGCACAGTGATCTAATAAACATTTGGGCGGGGACTGGGTTTGTGATAAATACACTTCGACACCGTTCGCCCAAACACCATAAAAGTTGGCACACATATGTATTTTCGTACTCCGCAAGCATGGGGTACCTTCTAGCGGATTTTGATTCCTATTATCATAATTTTTTCTACTATATACATTAATCGTAATGGAAAAGCTTACGCATTCAAAAATACTCACAAGATGGCTGACGGAAGCATTACAAGGCAAATTTCAGTCAGCAGATAACCTGTTCAAAAATGTTCAAATGTTTGTTAAGATTAAGGAACTTAACTGCGGGTCATCAGTCCCTAAACTTACTAACTACTTATGAACTAGCTTATACTAAATACGATATAAATATCCATGTCCGAGGGGGGATTCGAACCCCCGACCGTAGCGGCCGTGCAGACTGTGACTGGCGGGCAGCAGACCGCTCGGCCACTGCGGCCGAGATAAGCTGTATTAATATAGACTTGTAGCGTTATCATTTTAACAAGAAACGGCTACTCGGCAGAGTAACTTCTTTAAATATCAACGGACGAAAAGAAAACAAGCAGCTGTAATTTGAAAATACAGCTGTTAAAATATCTCAGCCTTAACTGAAATAGTGAGCAGTTCTTTGGAAAGATTAGAGTTCAGAAAAAAATATTTTTATCGCTGTAACCTATTTTTAAACACTAAACCGCTAAACGCAGTGGTATTTCTAAGTGACTTCTCTGACCTACAGATCTGTTTCGTTTCTTATGAGGCAATTGCTTGCTGTATCACATTACATTTAACAATTTTGTTCGTGTTGAAATAGCTTAAGTCTTCTTGCGTTGCACAATGAACCGATAAAAAAGGACCATCTGAGTAAGGTGTAACTAATTTCAAAATATAATCGCTCAAATTCTGTTATGATTTGACGTTCTTTTCTTTTACAATCCTTAAAGGCCACAGATCACTGATACACAGACGACAGTTAAAGCTGTGAATATCAAAAACTATTTATGAATTGCATACCTAGCTGAGCGAATTTGATCATGCACTCTGTAATGTCCTAATTTTTACCGAAATCGACAATTTAAAAGTGTAGTGGTACCACCAATCTAGACGCATCATGTAACAAAAGGTGTCTCTGTATACACTCGTAACAAACAATAATTATTTTAATGTCTGTTATTATCTTTGTACAATTTAAATATATAAATGTATGTAAAGTTAAAAAAGTAATCTTGTTGTAACTGTCTCTTGTCTGCTCTGGTCGATTCATGAATCGTGACGAGATTGTTTTTGATGAAAGTGAAGGAAACATTGTAATGGCGTCTGTAAATATGTATGAACATTTTTAAAGACTTAAAATATATGTATTAAATGAAATAAGTGTACGAACTTTAATTAGTTAGAAATACCCTGATCATTTATATGAAATGCTAAAGAACGCCATTAGCATTTGTTTCAGCAAGAAGCTAACGACACAGATTGCATCACCCGCCGCTATTACGTGGCAAATATAGAATTCCTAACTGTTAAAGCAAGGATGGGTGGAAAACAAGGCTTAATAAAAAATAATAATTTTCTATTTGAGCTCTGCAAAACCAAACTGGACTTGTATAAAAATTACGCCAACTTCTGGGGTAATGTATGGTAAACTGTGGTACCTTACAAACATCTATAAATTACCAAGTGCATAATTATTCAAAGTGACTATTATTATTACCTGAGTGAGAAGTGAATAATATTTCATTAAATAATTTCCTGATAGCCATATCTTAAAAAGTTAAAAGACAGTTTTCATTTAGCTTCAGTGAATTCAGACTTTGCGATTTTACTTCAAGTTAGACATTCAGTTAAAGTTTCAATGATATACGTAACTGAGAATAATATTGAGAATTTTAATATAAAGGATAGGTTCCACATTGACTTCAATAGGAAATATTAATAACATTTGCCTTTTAACATTATTTTATAGCATTTAATGTGGGACTACTTTGTAAGAATACTCGCACCAGCTGAAGACCTTCAACAACAATATAACCTGAATAATCACGTCCCTGAGAAGATACATGTTTCATCCATTAACTGAGCTAGCTGGCAAACTAAATAAATAATATAAAATACAAAGACAATATTTTAAAATATATTCTTATAAACCTGGCCACTTTAAAAGTATATTTTTTCCAACATTTTTATTTTATTTTATTATTATTTTTTAAGAGTATTCTTACAACTCGGGAGATTTTAAAAAACTATTCCCACCGGAAAATGGTATTGTGATTCCTAAATAGAACAGTATACAGTAACCTAAGCTTGGTGGACGAGCAAAGCAGCATCCAGCAAAAAGTTATTAAAACTAGAGTTAAGAAGAGATTTTTCTGATAGACCCAGTTATACTTTCTTTCGTGAACAGAAAAATATAGTGTCATAAGTCATTAATTAATTTTAGGTGACATGTAAACATGTCTGCACGTTTTGTTGGTGGTATTGTGCAGTCTCTGGTTGTTCCGTTGTTACCAGAGATACCATGTTGTCTCTTTTAACCATAAATCACTGGTTGTTAATACCACGAACGGTACCATTAGCTATGATTACCGAAATTACGTAATGCTCTTCGATCATATATACTGGTAGCATGGGCAAGGCTACAGTTATATCACCTCACTGTTGGTGGAACAATGACTCAGGATTATACAGAGATTTAGGTGAGGTGCGTAAAACAGTATCATTTCTTAAAAATTAAGAAACTTTTGTCTGTATCTAATGTCTGTCAACATTCATGTGATTCTATGTTGCTACCACATCATTTATATGGCCCCAAGATACACCCACTATGGTGCCTACGGTGTAAGAGAATGATAAATAGCACTGTATGTAGCGATACAGTATCGCTGGTACAACATACAAATAAGTTATCACGCAATTATTGATCTAAAGATATAGAAAATAATCTAAAAATTATGTAAGATAACAAATTGTATCGACTGTAATAAACTGTCATTATTCCAAGAACACGAATAATGGAGTGTAACTGAAACAAATAGTGGCAGAACCACGATAAGATATGAATATGAAAACCACCATATGTACGTGTAAGGTTTTTTAATTAAAATTGTCTATAATTATGTACCATTTACTTTCAGTAACCTGACAAAGTGTATTTTTCCTAAAAGGGCTTATTGTAATGTATGAAATAATGAGACGTCGAAATGTTTTTGGAACAGTTATTAGAAAATGTCCGTATAAGACATACAACACAGGATACTCAAAGGACTAAAAACACAAATAACAAAAAGTACTATTGTATAGATATCACACGAAATTTGAATTGAAGATTTCTTGGCAGCGAGAACGCAGCAAGATACCTTGATGGCAATTTAGCAATAGAAGAAGGAGAACGACTAGGAAGTGCATTGCTTGCTGATCTTGTTAAATATTAATGACTTGGCAGACAACACTAACAGTACTCTCCATCTGATTACTAAGCTACCTATAGCAAAAAGAGATGTTCGGAAATGTCAGACTAATACACGTATTTTGAATTACCGTCTCAATGAGAAACAACTGGAATAAATCAAACGTGTGCATATACCTGACGTAGTGGTTTGCCAAATTAGGAAGTAGGAAGCAGTCTTCAGCTGATTGGTTGGGCAGTGGGGAGATGCAGTTTCTGTACAGAAGAAACTGCTCACAAAACACCACATTAGAATAACGCTCGCTCATGTGTATGCGAAGTTACGAAACGGGGCTAGCGGGAGAGACTGAGCGTACACATATAGAAACAGCGCGAATGATTAGGTGTTTGACTCATGAAGAGCACTACGGAAATTCCGAAAAGGTTTATTTTGTGGAAATGACGCCAATTCTTGTACAGCGAGAACTTCTTTACGAAGTATCACTAAGTGTAGAAGTACCCTATTGTTTTGTATATACTCCCGCAACGTGGCAACAAAATTAGACAAATTACAGATCACCACATGCTTTTCACTTTCTATTCGCGTTCCAAATGCAGATAGAATAGAAACAGTCTTATTACAAAATGATACGGGATGTGTCCCCTCCTATATATTTCACACTGGTCTGCAGAATATGTACTGGGCTGGCCGGCCGCGGTGGCCGAGGTGACTCAGGCGCTCCAGTCACGGTCAGCACGGCCACTACGGTCGGGGGTTCGATTCCCCCCTCGGGCATGGATATTTGTGCCGTCCTAGTTCGTAAGTAGTGCATAAGTAGTTTGTAAGTTTAGGGACTGATGACCCCGTAGTTAAGTCCCATAAGCTTAACAAACATTTGAACATTTAATTTTGTACTGGGCTGTTTGCGAATATATTAATCGCTCCTGACGATAAATTAGACAAATCTAAAGGCAGGCCGTTCATCTCATTACCGTGGGAAATCAATCACGAAGAAATTTAATTGGAACCAACGTACAGTTAATGTTGGAGGGAACGCGAAACAAGGACTGCGTTTTATTGATATAAGGCTTATCAGTTGCAAGAAAAGTAGTAAAGAGACTACGCTACACTTGCCCAACTTCGTCTGTAGTTAGCCTACTTCTTCGCAGTATGGATCTATATTAGAGAGGACGGACGGAGGCCACTGCAAAACTTCAAAGAATGACAGCTCGTTTTGTAGTGTCGCTAAACGGGGCAGTATGTCACGGATATGATACGCGAATTTTGGTGGTAGTCATTAAAACAAAATCAGTTTCCACTGCGCTAAGATTTTTTCACGAAATTTCAATTACCAGTTTTCTACTCCTAACGTTGAAATATTTTCTTAACTATCATATAGGATAAATTTTAGTTCAATACTTCTTCAAACCCGGCGGGGATGGTCGCGCGGTCTTAGGCGCTATGTCACGGACTGCGCGGCCACTTCCGACGGAGGTTCGAATCCTCCCTCGGACATGGTTGTGAGTGTTGTCCTTAAAGTTAGTATAAGTAGTGAATAATTTTTGGAATTGATAACCTTAGCAGTTCGATCACTTTAAAATTTCTCCAGCACCTCTGTGATACTGAATCATGCATCAAAGAAACATGTGACCTTGTCTGTATACTTTCAATATTCCCTGTTAGCCGTATACGGCAAAAGTCTCGCCAACTTTAGCAATATTCTGTGGTTGGTTGATCGCACGAGTAATTCGCAAGTAATCTCCTTTGTGGTTTGATTGTATTTCCCCAGTGATCTACTAAGAAACCGAAGTCTGTCGCTTGCTTTAGGCACGACTGACCGTATACCCGAATTTCTTTGCATTCCACTATATAATGGTACACCTTGGTATTTTTAAGCATTGACCAGTTCGAATAATGATTATTTGATTTTATACTGCTTCTTTCAGGCAGCAGTTCATTACGTATAAAAAGTCGTGTTCAACCCTAATCTTCCTTCTTCTTCCTTGTACAAAGTCTGACTTATTAATGTTGTACACAACGTGATTAATTATACTATACCATAGTAAGCAATGGCCAATCAGTCTTGGGATTGTCGTCGTATTTTCCGGATTATACTTCGCCCTCCATGGGGGGGGGGGGGGTACCTGAACTCACTTCTACACCTGCGGATGATTCTCCATCCAAGCTAACTGATTTCGTCCTCCCCATCAAAAAATCCTGAATCTAGTCGCAAAATTTCCCTTTATAACCTTTACGATAGGTGTGTATGTAGTACTAAGTAAAATCTATTCGGTAATGAAGAAATACTGCGTCCACGCCGCTCGGTCTGAGGTGTCATATGACGATCAGCGCGACAGCTCCCGGCGGAGGTACGAGTCCTACCTCAGGATCGTTGTGTGTTTTACCCTTAGTATATGTTGGTTTAAGTACTGTGTAAGTCTTGTGACCGATGACCCTAGTAGTTTGGTCACAGAGTTACACAAACTTTCAACTTTGAAGTACTGGGTCTATCTTACTGCCTTGATTCCAACTTCAAAGTGTGAAAGTTGTTCGATGAATCAACTGCCAAGTACGTAAGAGCATCGCAGGTTCGCCGACTGAAACACTGTTTGAAATTTTTGTACCACGGCCGGTATTCGAATCCGGATCTCTTGTTCAATAGGTATTTGCGCTAACCACTACGCCACCATGGCCGCGGCGGTGCGGCCGAGCACATTGAGGTGCTATGTTACGATGTGCGAGGCCGTTCCCCCCAATGGGGGTTCTGTTGTGACCTCGTTGCCGTTTGTTGAGTACTCGTCCCAGTCTAGTTATCAGGAAAGGTACTGGTGCAGGAATCGATGGTCAGCTAAAACATTTCTATAGAGATTAGTATTATAAGTTTTATTGACTGAAAATTACAATGATACTCAACTTTAGAACAAGTGTGTTTCTTCTCTCTTCTTACTTCTCGTGGCACCGTTCGTATGATGCTAGCTGCACTGAGACATAATTACTGCTTCGTTCGTAGCCGAGTTCTGACCTAGTAACTGCCTGAGTTCTGAATAGTAATTACCCTGGCTGTCCAGACGTATGTCGACCTAGATTAGCCACTTGTAGATGGCGCGCATCTTCGGTTACTCCCTCCGGGATGCGCGGCGCCTGCTTGCGATTGGCTTTTGGTCGATCGCTGCCTTCTCCACGATCGTTCTCTTACATCTGGCGTGTGGCGCCCCTCGGGCATGGATGTTTGTGTCGTCTTTTGTATATGGTAGTTCATAAGTAGTTTATAAGTTTAGGGATTGATTACCCCGCTGTTAAGTCCTTTAAGCTTGACAAACATTTGAACGCTACCATGGCACCGTGGTTTAGTACGACTGCTCGGATTTACCCTGGAATACTTCCCCCGTCAGTGCAAATTCTCACTTCTGCCTCATTCTACGTCATGTCGCCCTTAAAATGGAACTAGCATGACGTGTAGACTGACCATATTTAAAAGAGGAAAAACCGGGACACATTTGTTTGGTTTCTGGACGGATGAGGAGGAGAGGGCGACGTGCTCCGCTCTATGCTCCATGTCTAATAAAAACGCAGTGCAGACAACACAAATGTGTGTTTCGTTCAGTCATACCCGAGGGAAGACTCGAACCTCCAGTGGGAACGGCGTCGCCTAGAACCACATGGCCACCCCGTGTGGCGCAGCAAGGGAAAAATCAATCTTCATTTTGTGAATTGGGAACGAAAATATAGGTACTTAGACACAAATAAATTTCTCAACAATTAAAAAAAAGTGATATATTTTTACTTTTTATTACAATAGCTGGTATACATTATCTGCAATGTTTAGGTAATCATATACAATTTTTTTTTTAATTTTTTTTTTCATTTTATCCTACGATTTAACTTTGCCGTATTTATCAGAAGAATGAACTAACTGTAGCAGTTCCTTGTTGGAAAGAAGATATTCATAAAATTCTGTCTAAGATAAACTGTAATGAGTTTTCACGATAATAATATCTTCCATTGTATCTAAACTTGCACGAACTTTTTAATCATGCCAATAGACATTAATCAAACTGGACATTCTTTCTACTGCAGCAATTGTATCTGGCAGACATAAAGTAACATTTTGCAAAGAAATATTACAAACATTGTAGTTCCCAGTATTTCGTATGCTGCTGAATTATGTCCTTAACATCCTCTTACAGTTGAATAATGAATTCTCACTGAATGCAGATAAAGGAACTGCTATACTGACACATAAATCTAAAAGAAACGTGAATATGAGGTAACTGAGACAGGCTCTAGCAGTTGGTCCAACAGGTTTACAAACATTTGAACATTAATTTATCAATTTTATTGGATTGTTGAGCTCAGTGGCTATGGATTATATTATTTTACTTTTATAAGTAACAGTAACCAGCCACTTTTTAAGCAACAAATTTATTTCCCCAAAACGGGTTTCGGGTTTTCAGCCATCATCAGCTGGCGTTCTTTTTGCATATCATTCTTCAGTGGGTACAATTTGGAGGCGTCAACATCAGTTTGGATGCTACAGCTTGACTTTGCAAGACCGTTAATTTCATTATTTTGATTTTCGTGTGTTTTACACATAAGATTTCATAAACAAGAGTACTGACATTGTTTATGAAATATATGGTTAAAACACGCGAAAATGAAAATAAACAAGGAAATTAATGATCTTGCGCAGGCAAGCTGCAGCATCCAAACTGATGTTGACTGCAGCATCCACTGAAGAATGATGTACAAAAAGAACGCCAACTGATGATAGCTGAAAACCCGAAACGCGTTTTGGCGAAATAAATTCCTTGCTTAAAAAAGTTACTGATTGCTGTTATTTATAAAAATTAAAAAATTAAAAAAAGAACATAATTTGAACATCATCCCATGCATACTTTTAAATTAAAACTGAGAATTATGTGACCCGAATAATTATTTGGGGTCACTGGGACGCTTATTTGGGAACGAATCTTCTAATATATAAAGCAGAGTGTCCGTATATTTGTACGTGTTGCATACAAATCTACACTTTTGTTCCTATCTTTATCAAATTTTGTACACGTAAGCTTCAATCCATGAGAACGGTCGCCGTAAGTGTAAGAATCACACATGATATATAGTTCACGAGATATGACGTCATAAACAATGAGATGCGCGAAAAACTGCTGCATTTACCGACAATTATGCTCATTTTCATCCAAATTTAGTACACATATTCCTTATCGTGAGGAAATAATTGCTACAGGGATAAGAATCACATACGACACATAGTTTAGAAGATATGACGTCATCAACAATAGAAATTGCAAGAAACTGCCACATAATCCGGCGAGACTTTATAAATAGGCTATATGAAAATGAGAGTACTTAGCGATTTGCAAGAAACTTTAAACATAGCAAAATGATTAACGGAAAAATGTTTCTCGCTTACAACTTTTCTGTTGATTATGGAGTAAAACTACGGCATTCGGTATTACGCAACAATTTATAATTTGTACACTACAAATTGTAGCCCCAGGAGATTTTACAGTCAGTATAAACACATATAGTTGAATGCACCTTTAAAATTGTATCACAGTACGACATGTAGTTAATAAAATATGAGTACATAAACAGTAACGTTTCACTGTTCATGTACTAAAACTACGGCTTTCGGTATGACGTTACAGTTTATAATTTCTACACTAGAAATGGTAAATTTTACAGGCAGTACACACTTATATAGTTGACTGTACCTTCTAAATTGTGTCACAGTACGACACGTAGTTCATGAGATATGAGCACATAAACAATAACGTTCATGGAAAAGCATCCCTTCCCGCACCAAGTTATAATGTATTACTTCTTTACTACTAACTGCATTCCGAAGAGATTTTACAGACATACAGTCGTTATACAAATGAATATATACCTGAAAAATAGCAGAATACATAAATAAAAACCCGGGCATCGCCGGGTTTTCAGCTAATTGTCCTGATAAAACCGGGACGTCTGGTTAGGTTACGGAGATGTAGCGTGGTTTACTGACGAAGAATTCGGGATAAAACTGGCTGCTTATTAGGAATTTTCGTCGGTGATCAGACGGTGAGCCACGACGAATAACAGGTAGAGTGTCATATATTGATTTTACTGTTGGAATTGTTGAGAGGCTGTGTGAGCCACAGAGACGCACTCCAGGCGGAGAAATAGAGACCATTGCAGATAACAGGCTAAAACAGACACGTATATCTTACGGGATGTAGGCACTAAAGAAATCTCCTAGCGAACTGCTGATGCCCTCAGCCACCGTCCCAGGGTGGAGGTTACCTTTCGGAGAAGATTGGCGTAACTTCATGTACATCAAGACGCTGTGGTAATATGTTACATTAGTACTTGGTGACCAACAGGCACGTTTTAATGTACGTAGCAAAGTTGATACCAGTCACTTGGGAACAGCAATGTCAGTGGTTTCTTGAGGCTAGAGTGAGAAGGTAAAGAAAAAAAACTGCAAGTTAGCAGCTCCCCTGAGGCGTGGCCTAAGGCGGAGCCTAAGGTGTGGCCAACTGACGTAAAACATTGTTGTTGTTGCCCTTATTGGGTAGCGTCGTGACGTTTTACTTTCAGCTGAACAATGTTGCTACCAAGTATGGATTTTTTTAGTGCACAAACAAGCCACCTCCCCACCCGGGGAATGGCAGAAAGGACAGGGCTGAAACGTGGTTCGCTAGAGGACTCAGAGAGGGCAAGCCACAATTTAGATTGGTTGAACCAAGCAGCGGCCAATAGGAAATTGTTAACTGTCGGAAAGTGAGAAAAGAGGTGCGCCCACACCGGCAGTTAAAACCTCCGGTTTTTGGATGAAGAGGGGAGTTCTCATTCAGACGAGTCGGGCGCCAGCCCGTGACGGTCGCCGTCGGCCTCGGGGTGCTCCATGACAGTCTGTTTCTCGCGGGGAGGGCGTCTGTCTAGGGGATGCTGCTAGGAAACGTAATTACTGGCTTCTGTTGTGGCAAACGATTTATAGTTCTTGTTTTTTTAATAACTAACCGCAGTGTAGTAGACTTAGTATGGGATGCAAAGAATTCAATGCAAGGTACCTAGGAGTTCCATCAAGTTTCCTAAACAAGAATCCTCTCGAGTCCCGAAATCCGCATCTCTAGTAGATGCCTTTACTGTCTCTCTGCAATCACTCCTTTCCGCTCGGGATATGCAGACTGACGTTGATTGATTGATTGATTTTTCCAGGGAAGCCAAAACAGTCTTGGTCCAACCTACCACTGCCCGCACCGAAACTAAGTTTATTGTGCGGTATCGCTCCCTGTATATGTAGTAAATCCAACCAATGCCCTTGAATAGTGCAAGGAGTCCTTTTTCCAGTTCTTTATTAGACACAATTTCTTCGGGTCTGGTTGTCCCAAATATTCTGTGCCTTTTATTCTCCAATGCAATGCATTCGAAGATTAGATGTGATGCAGTTTCATCACCGTCATCACAGATCCTACATTTAGGGTCCTCTTCTGTTATTCCCATTGTACGTAGGTGTTTCTTGAAATTCCCATGGCATGTGAGCAATCCAACCATGAGTCTAATCTCTCTCCTGTTCAGACCCAGGATTGCAGAGCTTCTTTTAAAACATGGCTTTGGCATCATTACCTTGCCATGTTTTTGTTGATAGACCTTGGTCCAATATTCTACGTATCTCGAGTACCGCATCACTACTGCGCACGCGTACTCATTCGTATATGGACTGACAAGGAGAGGGTCTGACATGTGGGTCGCCGATTTCGATCAAATTTTGTATGGACGGTCTATATTTAATATAAGGAGACACGTGTTTCGACTTTTTGCAAGAAACCCAATACTTTTCGAAAACCGCGTTTTCATTGGTGTAAGTCCAAAGATCGTCTGAAGATTTGCAGTTTTTACTAGTATATATGGGGTCAAAAGTTATGATGTTCGAGTAATGAACGTTTTTGTGTTTTCGTGCTGTACCTTCAGTATTCGTAAAAATGAACGATTTTACGAGCGCTGTCGCCGCCAGTTACGTAGCTCCAATTTGATCATTGCCTTGGTGATTGTCAGGACAGGTTCCGGTCCAATAAATGGAGTCTCTGCCCCCATCCTGGCTAATCTGTCGGCATGTTCGTTGCCACTGATCCCCGAGTGGCCAGGGACCCTAAATAGGTTTACTCTATTGCTTTCCCCTAGCTCCACCAGAACCCTGTGACATTCTGCAACAATTTTAGACCTTGTTGCAGGAGTTGCCAGTGATCTCAGGGCTGCCTGGCTGTCTGAATAGATATAGATGCTACGATCTTTGTAGCACCTACGCAAATTCTCCTCCACACACGCCCTGATGGCAGTGATTTCGGCCTGGAATAGTGAAGCCAGTTTTCCTAGAGAGATGACGCCCTGCTGGCGGCGGTGGCCGAGGGGACTGAGGCGCTCCAGTCACGGTCTGCACGGCCAGTACGGTCGGTGGTTCGAATCCCCATTCGGGCATGGATATTTGTGCCGTCCTTAATATAAGGTAGTAGATAAGTAGTTTGTAAGTTTAGGGACTGATGACCCGTAGTTAAGACCCATAAGCTTAACAAACATTTGAACGTTATTTTTTTTTATTTTTTTTTAATATATATATATATAACGCCCTCCAGTCTTGGCTGCACCCAATATACCGCGGCCCAGACTGACCTTGCTACCTCTTCCCTCTTTCCTATGTAGGACACGACAAGAGTAGGTGAGGCAACGAGCTTCGGAATGCGCCGTTCCTCAGTCTAAGGTCCAGAGAGACAGGCAGAGTGCATGTGACGGCATCCCGCAGGTCGCGAGGTGAAGCCGCGCGGGTAAAATTCCGCTGGCGCTGCCTTCCGCGATTAGGAAAGATGTATACAGTAAGGAGTTAATTATCACGGGCGAGCCCACGTGCAGCGGCGCGGCGCACCCGCGCGGCGACAGTTCTCGGAAGCTGTTTGTGTCGGCGCGCGATCGAAAGCGGAGGACGAGTAAACACGAGGGGCTTGCGTCAGAGGCGTCCGCGAGGCTGCGGCCGCGGCTGCGGCTGCGCAGATAGCGAATATT
This sequence comes from Locusta migratoria, assembly GCA_026315105.1. Lineage (NCBI taxonomy): Eukaryota > Metazoa > Arthropoda > Insecta > Orthoptera > Acrididae > Locusta > Locusta migratoria. Next base: position 188,564,756 of record CM048750.1, on the reverse strand, counting down.
AATCAGCGCCGGCCGCGAGGTCAGCGAGGGAGGAAACAGCGCCGGGGCACGCGCCTATCTGCCAATTATTTGACAGCCTCCGCGCGATTTTTGCGGCGGTAGTGTTTGATGAGCGCGGAGAGGAGAAGCGAACAGCAAAAACAGGCTGCGCGGCTTGGCGCGGCGCGGCTGGGCTTTCGCAACGGCGGCACGCGGCCGCGGCCCGCAGCGGCCTTGTGCGCTGCAGACTGCGCGGCGCCCGCCTCGCCCTGCCGCGGCCGCGGCCGTGGCTCTGCCACTCAACAGGCGCCGCAGCAACCGCCGCCAGCTGCAAGCGCCTCGCTCCTCACTCTCCTTCTTCTCTTATTCTCTTTGTCGATGGCCAAATTTTACCAGTATTGCACAATGTTACGAAAACAAACAGATTCACTGTGTTGTCATATGGTCTAAAACCTAGGGTTACCAGATGTCAGCCGGCCGCGGTGGCCGAGGGGACTGAGGCGCTCCAGTCACGGTCTGCACGGCCACTACGGTCGGGGGTTCGAATCCCCATTCGGGTATGGATATTTGTGCTGTCCTTAGTATAAGGTAGTTGATAAGTAGTTGGTAATTTAGGGACTAATAACCCCGTAGTTAAGTCCCATAAGCTTAACAAACATTTGAACATTTGAACCAGATGTCAGTCTTCAGAAAAGAGGATATTTGTAGATTCATAAAAGAACTCTCTCTCTCTCTCTCTCTCTCTGGTATTGACAACTCAAGTACTAGCGATGTGTCTACTCTATTATCAGAGTCTCGTTTGTAATACATCTTACGAAAAGCAGCATGAAATGTTGACACGCGTAGAACGAATTACATGACTACATAGCATTTAAACTCTAATACTTCATCACTTCACTACTTGTAATTATCGTCTTAAGTTCAAATTCAAATGTTTGTATAGCTTATGGGACTCAACTACGGGATTATCAGTCCCTAAACTTACAAACTACTTATGAACTAGCTAATACTAAGGACGGCACAAATATCCATGCCCGAGGGGGGATTCGAACCCCCGACCGCAGTGGCCGTGCAGAGTCAGTCCCCTCGCCCACCGCGTCTTAAGTGCTGAACATTTTTCCCAACTTATAAGATACCTTGCCGATCATACCTGTTTTCACCTGAATTTTTTTACGGAAACCATAGTACTGTTGACTGTAAAATCGTCACGAATAAAGTAACTAAAAATTATGTAAGAGTTCCTTGATATAGCTATACTTCCATTTCAGATCAGACCGACGTGACTATATACATGTTCAGCATCTATGATTCTAGTGAGTGAATGGAATATGTAAGTCCTAGGTGAAAAAAGCAATAAATAAAATAAACTTTTTATTTACCTTACAAAGTCTCGCAATTCATTATTAAAAACTACTCAGTTTTTAGGACAAAAGCTTTAAATCGATCTTTCAATACACTGTTTATGTAGTTACGTCTCTTTGGTCTTAAACAGGCGAATGGTGAAACGGCAATGGTGACTGCGGCATCTGACATTTTTGTGAAGTTTTGAACAAGTATTTAACTTATGTATAACGAACATTGCACTAGCTTTTGAACTTAAAGTCATAAGTGTAACTGACACACACAGAACTGCCGAGTTCCAACACGACAGACTGAACGTCTTATCTGTGTGTGTCACACAGCACTTCGACCAGAGAAAGGGGGGGGGGGCGGAGAGTTTCATATTATATGTGTATTGCACTGTCTTTCATTGTTGCAGACGAATGTTTTTAATTGGCCGCCTCGAACCTCGTATTCCACGATAATTGCCACGCCAAATATTTCAATTTTCCGAAGTAGCTTGACCACAGAGCAGCGGCAGCACAGAAACGAGAAAATTAAAAATATGATATTGTTTCAAGGAAGGTTAAATTCTCTGGAGTTAGTTCAAATGTTTCAAATGTTTGTATAGTCTATGGGACTTAACTACGGGGTCATCAGTCCCTAAACTTACAAACTACTTATGAACTACTTACGAACTAGGACGGCACAAATATCCTTGCCCGAGGGGGGATTCGAACCCCTGACCGTAGTGGCCGTGCGGACCGTGACTGAAGCGCCTCAGTCCCCGCGGCCACCGCGGCCGGCTCTGGAGTTAGTGATTGTGACAATTCAGAGAGTTGTATTTACTCACTTTCAAGTTGAAGCAGTTGCAGAACGCAAAAAAAGAGGACATTTCACCATTTTGTTAAAAACCCGGCCGTACCATTTTCAGCGTCCAAAAAAGAGGACATGTCCGGGTAAAAGAGGACGTCTGGTAACCCTACTAAAACCAGTCTAAAGACTAGTCTACACGACCACACTAGGTTGCCACACTCGTTTCATAAAATGAATTGCGCGCAACTGGTTTCGTGTATGTCTGTAGACACGGTGCCAATACTATACACTTCAGTTTCGTTATTTTGTGAGTGCCGTAGTCGCCGTAGAATGAAAGTTTCGGTAGCTGTAAAAGTTGTGGCGGACCTATTACTTCTCTGTGTGAAGTCTGCATAAGACAAAAACAATAAAAAACGTGTTTGGGTTTGTGACTGAATTAAAAAAAAAAAAAAAAAAAAAAGGACGTCAGCTCGGTTGTTTGCTGAAAGAAATTCTGATCGAAGACCGCAGAAGTTATTTTAATCAATTCAGAATCTCTCCAGAGCAGTTTACGTTCGTTTTAAACGGAGTTAGTAATGCAATAAAGAAACAAGATACTGTTATGCGTGAAGCATTGTTACCAGAACTGAAATTACAAATTGCATTACTTTTCTTGTCAAGTAAATATTCGTCTCTACAGTACCTGTACCGTGTTCCCAAATCGACAATTGCTATAGTTCGTTTGTGTAGTTATATGGAATTGAATGTATTTTAGTCTGCAATTCACTAATCGTCAACCGATCAATGTGTAATTCACGAATAATTGCTGGTTATTCCTGCAATTTTCATCGTTAAAATGGCACAAACACCTATGCATCGCATACATATTCAAAAACCGAATTATTTCTTCCTCCCCCCCCCCCCTTTATGTTGTGTTTGGTTATGTATTGGTTATCACCTAACCTAAAAACACGCGCAATCAGTTTCGCCAAAGTTGGAAGGTGCCGAAATTTTTTAGTTTCGGCAACGAGTTGCGCGAAAGCCTGCGGCGCATGCGCACTGGCTAGTAGCGTGGTTTCATGAAACCTAGTGTCGTCGTGTAAACTAGCCTTTATTCTCTTTGTCGATGACCAAATTTTACCAATATGGCACAATGTTACGAAAACAAACAGATTCACTGTGTCGTCATATGGTCTAAAACCACAGTCTAAAGGCTAGTCTACACGACCACACTAGGTTGCCACACTCGTTTCATGAAATGAATTGCGCACAACTGGTTTCGTGTCTGTCTGTAAACACGGCGCCAATGGCGGCGCTAGGCTTCGGCAACCGCCGACGGCCTCGCACCTGTGGGGGCCTCGCAAAACATTGTCAAAATTTCAGATTTTTTTCTTTTTTTTTATATTTGATGTTTAACGGCGATTTCAACTGCTAGTTTATGTAGCGACGACCTGATCTAACTTACACTAGCTTAACGAAAGGACGAACACAACATCCGTAAAAAGGGTGGGATTCGACCTCCGACGAGAGAGATCTCGCTCACCGTGGTATGACGCCTTAGTGCGCTCGGCCATTCTCGGCTGGCAGCTATTTAGTTGTTCGTATTTATTTCCGTATGAGTGCAGCAATGGAGTAATTTTTAGTTAAATACTTGCAAAACAACTTCTTCAGTACATTTTAGAAAACAATTTGGAAAAAGTATATTTATATACCAATCAGAATCATGTTGACAGTTCCAGTCAGTACAGGTTCGGCCGAGAGGAGCTTCTCAAAGTTAAAATTGATTAAGACATACTTGAGAAGCACAGTGAGCCAAGAAACACAATCTGCGTTGTCAGTAGTATCAACTGAAGCCGAAATAGCGGCTAGTATTAGTTAACATGCGATCTTAAAAAAATTAGTGAAACGAAAAGCCGAAAACTTTCTCTATTTTCATTTGTGTATGTCTATAGTAATTTTTGTCATTGCAATAATACTTGCATATTATACTAATAAAATTTTACTATAATGATTATTGATGTATAATTCAGATCATTTTATTTACCATTTTCTTTCTTACTGGAAAAATGAAAGGGGCCTCGCAAAGACGAGTTCGCCGACGCCAAGTTTTCGTCTAGCGCCGCCACTGCACGGCGCCAATACTACACACTTCAGTTCCGTTGTTTTGTAAGTGCCATAGTCGCCGTATAATGAAAGTTTTGGTAGCTGTAAGAGTTCTCGCGGAGGTATTGCTTCTCTGTGTGAAGTCACTGCATGAGACTAAACATAAAAAGAATAAAAAAACGTGTTTGGGTTTGTGACTGGATTAAAAAAAGACGTCAGCTAGGTTGCTTAGCGAGTCACGTTCAGCACGGCCACTACGGTCGGGGGTTCGAATCCCCCCTCGGGCATGGATGTTTGTGCCGTCCTTAGTATTAGCTAGTTCATAAGTAGTTTGTAAATTTAGGGACTGATGACCCCGTAGTTAAGTCCCATAAGGTCTACAAACATTTGAGCATACTGTTATGCGTGAAGCATTGTTACCAGAACGGAAATTACAAATTGGATTACGTTTCTTGTCAAGTCGAATTTGTCTCTACAGTACCTGTACCGTGTTCCTAAATCCACAATTGCCATAGTTCGTTTGTATAGGTATTTCGAACTGAATGTATTTTAGTCTGCAATTCACTAATCGTCAACCCATCAATATTTAATTGACGAATAATTGCTTCAAGAGCACTAACAAGCCGCTGCTTATTCCTTCTATTCCTATTTTCGTCGCTAAAATCGCACCAACACCTATGCATCGCATATATGTTCAAAAACCGAATTATTTCTTCCGTTTCCCCCTTTATGTTGTGTTTTGTTCTGTATTGGTTACAACCTACAAACACGCGCAATTAGCTTCGCCAAAGTTGGAAGGAGCCGAAACTGTTTAGTTTGGCCAACGAGTTGCGCGAACGCCTGTCGCGCATGCGCACTGGCCAGCAGCGCAGTTTCATGAAACGTACTGTCGTCGTGTAAACTAGCCTCAAAATATACAGTCACGCCACGACAGCTGCGCTCCAAGCCTCTGGCAATGTGCATTTCTGAAAACGATACCGGGTGAGTGTGAATATAATCGTTTAAATTGATTTCAACATACTTTTTACATCAGGGAATGTATGTAGTGCCATAAAATGGACAATAACTAGAAACTAACTAAAATAACTCCACATTTGTTTTTATTAGCTTCCCTAAGAACCATTAAAAGGTATGAGACGGTACTTTGCAGAACAGTTTACTTTAAGATTCTCTTGAAATCTACGACTTTTTAATCAAAAATTTCATTTTCTATTAAGAACAAAAATGGCTAATAAACAACAGAAGAGGCAACTTTCTGCACAAAGACGTCTAATTTTATCTTAGGAACGTCCAGGTTTCTTCACTACAATTAGAGTCAGATCAGTAATTCTTGCAGGAAAGAAAGGACAATCTTCACACACGTGACAGTAAAATCTTCGAGAGGAAAAAAATTCCCAATAAAGCAGAAACCAATCCCACAAATGTTGCTATATTTGAACCCCAGACAGCAAAAATGTCCAAGGCTTCCGTTTCATAAGCAAAAGTATTTACACTCAAAAGTTTATGAGTTTATTACAAAGACGAGTGAAATGGAAACATATTCGAATCATTGTACTCCATACCGAATTTTTACACGTCAAATAAAGTGCCTGTCATATAATAAAGACCACGACAGGAATTAATGTTTCTCGTCTGCTTATGTTCTCATAGTTTCAGCTCAGTAGGCTGCAAAATATACGTATATTCGTAAATATTTCCTCATTATAGCACTGAATCAGGGAAATTCGGCTGTTTTTACATTTATTTTACAATTACTTACGTCTCTAGATATTTTACTAATGCTTGGAACGCATGAATTACAGAAACTACTTGGTTAATTACACAGAAGAAAATTATAAACAAACATTACTCTTACGGCACCTTGCGCACCGCGGGTAGCACTAGTGTCGTTGCAACTGTCAGTTGGTAACAAGTTTCAAAGCAGTAAGTGTCGCTACTCTGTAGATTAGACTATGCTAAAAAAACTGTCGGAGATAAAATTTAGTAAACCTTTCAGACTTTTCTATTCGGTCAAGAGTTATTGTTGAACGATTTACACATGTTGCTAAATGCGATCTCTTTTTCTGTGGAACTTCATTATTGTTTTGCCAAGATCGCTTTTTTATCTACCACATTAACTGGTTTCGACTGAGATTGCAGTCATCATCAGATCAATAAAGGCAAAAAGAGAGATCAGTCAACGTACCTCCCACTTGACTACGATAAAAATCGTAGCTTATACATTTTATTTTGGATATATACACACCTGTGCAACTGCGGAACACGGATTCAGAAAGTACCATTCGTGTCAAACACATCTATCTCTTTACTAACATGATATGATGATTGCTATACACAAGGGATGTCAAATACATTCAGTATTTCTAGATTTCCGGAAGGCTTTCAACACTTTACCCCACAAACGTCTTCTAATCAAACTTAGTGCTTCTGAAATACCGTCACAAATGTGCCATTGGATTCGTGATTTCCTGTCTTACAGGACACAGTACGTTGTAACTGACGGTAAGTGATCGAGTAGAACGGAAGTGATATCTCACGTTTCCCAGGGAACTATTATAGGGCCCCCAATGTTCCTTATTTTTATAAACGATTTAGGAAACAATCTGCCTAGCTCTCTTAGAATGTTCCCGGATGATGCTCTCACTTATCGGCTAGTAGAGTCACCAGAAGATGAAAAGCAACTGAAAAATGGTGCAAAAATGACAATTGACCCTTAATAATGAGAAGTGTGAAGTCATCCATATGACCACTAATAGAGCCCGTTAAACTTCATTAACACGATAAATCCGTCAAAACTACAGACCGTAAATTCAACTAAATAACCAGGAGTAACAATTACAAACTACTTATATTTGAAAGAACACACAAAAATATATTATAGGGAAAGCGAACCAAGATTACGTTTCGTCGGGAGAAAACTTAGAAGATGCAACAGTTCTACTAAAGAAACTGCCTACACTACACTTGTGCGTCCTATTTTGGAGTATAGCTGTGCATTGTGGGATCCACACCAAGTGGGAATGACAGACAATTTAAAGAAAGTTCAGAGAAGGGCAGCTCGTTTTGTACTATTGCGATATAGGTGACAGAGTGTCACGGAAATGATGCACGACTTGGGGTGTAAATCATTAAAAGAAAGGCTTATTTCCTGCGACGATATCGATTTGCGAAATTTCTTACACCAAGTTTCTCTTCAGAATGCGAAAATAATTTGGTAGCACCCACCTACATAGGTAGACATGAGCATGAAAATAAAATAAGAGAAATCAGATCGAAAACGGAAAGATTTATATGTTCCTTTTTCCCGCGAGCTGTTAGAGAGTTGATGATTCCTCTGTCTTGCATTTCAATGTGGCTTGCAGAGTATTTGTGTAGATGTAGTTGTAGTCATACCAGTAACTATGTAGCTCTGTCTATACGGCGTTCTGTAGGTTTCTCAAATATGATATAATAATATAAATATAATATATACATAAAATTGCATGGTCATATAATAAAAAACCATTCATGGCCCCCACAACGTACACGGTCGTCGACATGCGTCTCACATTCATTAGACCCAACTGCGCGGGCTCACGTTAAACTTATGGAAAGCAATTAACACACAAATTCCCAGGTGGTTTTCATGGTTCATATTGTCAATAACACATAACACATTACCTACGGCAACAATAACTGACTGTGGTGGGGTACGCCTAATCTAACAAAACCTTTAAAAAAAATTAAAAAAAAAATTAAAAAAAAATAAAAAGAAAAGGAAAAAATGAAAAACTTATTATCCACTATGTCCAGCTGATCGTTGACAACATTTTTCATATTTTAAATGTTAATAAATCTGCATATTCACTACTATGTTTAATTTCTTTCCTTTGGGCGCTTTATGTAGGATCTTCATACTTTGAGGAATGTCTTGGAATTTATGTTTTTTCTCTCGAAAGTGCTCACCAAATGTATTTTTAATGTGGCTAGCTGTATGCTCTCCGAATCTAGTAAAAAACGACCTACCCGTGTTTGCCCACAATATAAAAACCTTCGCAGTCGCCGCAATGGAGTTTGCACATTACCGATTTTTTAAATTTATCTTCGTTTGCTCCCACTTTGTGGCGCAATTTTGCTTGCAACTTATTTGTCGATCTTGAGACCGCTGTGGCATTGGGACATATTTCACGGTAATGTGAGATTTTACTTTACCCTTTGCCCGATGTCTATTTCTCACCTTGTTAAGTAATTCATCAATTAATACGGTATTGTAGCCATATCTACTGGTAATATTTCTTAGTATCTTGATTTCATTGTCAATGGCGGACTGCTCTAATGGGACGTTAATGAGTCTATGCAGCATAGAATAAAAATACGCCCTCTTATACCTAGTTTGACGTGTCGAGTTTGTATTGATCACCATATCTGTAGAAGACCGTTTCTCCAAATTTTGCCAAAAGTATTGTCGAAAAGAACGTTGAATTACCTTCAAGAATTTAGATTTTAATTTCCCTAAGCAACTCGGGAATACTCACGCATTTATTGAACCTTCCAGTAACAATTCTAGTAGTTACTTCATTTTTCCCCCTTTAAACGGATACGGGAGGACCCTAAATACTTATGAAATACTCAAGAAACGATCGTAGAAGCGTTCTGTAGGAGGTCTCCTTTAAAGTTGAACCACATATCCCGCAAATTCTCGCTATAAACCGGTCAACGATCCGCCTTCCCCACGACTGTCCTTACATGCTGGTTCCATTTTATATCGCTCTGCAACTTTACGCCTAGATATTTAATCGACTTGACTGTGTCAAGTAGCACGCTACTAATGTTGTATTTGAACACCTTACGATTTCTACATTTAGAGCGACTGCCAAACCTCAAACCAACTACTAATAGTTTCTAAGACATCCTGCATTCTACTACAGTCATTCAATGATGACAATTTCGCGTACACAACAGCGTCATCAGAAAACAGCCGTAGATTGATACTCACTCTGGTAATGATCAAATGTTTGTAAAGCTTATGGGACTTAACTGCGGGGTCATCAGTCCCTAAACTTACAAACTACTTATGAACTAGCTAAGACTAAGAACGGCACAAATATCCATGCCCGAGGGGGGATTCGAACCCCCGACCGTAGTGGCCGCGCAGACCGTGACTGAAGCGCCTCAGTCCCCTCGGCCACCGCGGCCGGCGTGTCTTCGTTAGCAGACTGCAACTCGATTTATGAAAATCGAAGTGTATGAAGTCAGCCTGTCGACTTTCATCCATGGTTCGCAAGTTATCTTGTGAGAAAAGAGTTTCGCAAGAGGCATACTTTTTGAAAGCCCGCTGACACCTGAACGGAAGCTTTACCCTCTCAAGGAACCTTATTCATTTCAAATTACAAGCGACACCTGAAAATCTGCATGTAACTGAAATAATTGCAAAAAAAAAAAGTTCAAATGTTTGTATAGTCTATGGGACTCAACTACGGGGTCATCAGTCCCTAAACTTACAAACTATTTATGAACTACTTACGAACTAGGACGGCACAAATATCCATGCCCGAGGGGGGATTCGAACCCCCGACCGTAGTGGCCGTGCAGACCGTGACTGGAGTGCCTTAGTCCCCTTGGCCACCGCGGCCGGCAAATAATTGCCAAAGATTGGTAATTTAATAAGGGCTTCACTTCATTTCTATACGGTGATGAAAGAAACCGATCCGCTGGCTGGCTTCGAGAACGTGGTGACACAGGAGGAGAATAGCAAACAGAAGTATAACTACCTGATTTAAAAAACACAATATGTTCCAAAGCCATAGTCGCTTCTTAGAAAAAATCTTTTTAATATACTTCCATCTAACTACCAATTCATAACTAGTTTCGTCGTCATTTTGAGGTGCAAATGATTACAAAACTGTTACAATGATTGAACCACATTAAACAGTGAAAATTTTTAAAATTTACTACTACCGACAAGATGACGGATTATAAAGTAGAGCCGGCCGCGGTGGCCGAAGGGACTGAGGTGCTTCAGTCACGGTCTGCACGGCCACTACGGTCGGGGGTTCGAATCCCCCCTCGGGCATGGATATTGGTGCCATTCTTAGTATAAGGTAGTTGATAAGTAATTTGTAAGTTTATGGACTGATGACCACGTAGTTAAGTCCCATAAGCTTAACAAACATTTGAACATTTTTTATAAAGTAGTATAACTGCTATTCCGCAAAATGCAGAGTCCCTGGTAAGTATGCCCAGGATGATAACGTGTTAGGTGCGCCTTTAATGCCCACAGCTGGGGGCAAGAAACCGCTATAAGTTTTAAACACGCATCGTGAAAGCAGCAAAAACAACGTGCTCTTAAAAGGAGCCTGTAAGCGGATGAAAATACACAAGACAGAGCGACAGGTATCTGCTGTATTCAAAGGAAGCTAGCATTAATTGGTGTATAAGTTTTGTGAGGATGCCCAGGACTGTAGCGGGGATGAGAACTTGCGATTGTCTACGTACAGCCACTAAGCATGTTGGTTGTCGTCTACAATTCAACCTAACCGTCGCAAACGCTCGAAACGATAGGCTTTTGAAAGAATCTGTTTTCAATATTTTATTGCCCTATTTCCATTTAGAAACTAGACTTCGGACAGAGTTTGGAAACTTTAAAGAACATAAAGGAGTAAAAGAGGTTAGTCGACGTGTTGTTAAGACTTTAGTATAAGGTAGTAAAAAATTATAAAAAATAAAAATAAAAATAGTTTCGCTAAAAGAGGCAGGTTCCGCGATGGCGGGAATAGATCACATGTTGACGACGTAGTAGAAACGTCACCTTTGGGCTGCATAAATTTTTCACCCTGAAGCATCCACAAAAGTAAGGGTTTAGTTTCGTTTGGTAACTAGTAACGATTTCGAATATATAATAAAATTATGGTATATAATTATTATGTAGATTTATATTCGATCGTTATTTGGTTAACACGTTCACTTGTAATATTGACTGTTAGTTTCATAATTTCCTACACGTTTTTGGGTTGTCTACTTCCATTAATTAGATACACGTGATCAAGGTCGATGATCAGTATACCGAAAGGTGCAGAGTGGTAAAATACATCTTGCTGTCGGCGATAGGCCGGTCACGGTGGCCGAGGGGACTGAGGCGCTCCAGTCACGGTCTGCACGGCCACTACGGTCGGGAGTTCGAATCCCCCCTCGGGCATGGATATTTGTGCCGTCCTTAGTCTTAGCTAGTTCATAAGTAGTTTGTAAGCTTAGCGACTGATGACCCCGTAGTTAAATTCCATAAGTTCTACAAACATTTGAACATTTTTTTGTTGGTGATAGCACCCAAATCTCTGGAAAGAACTTAGCCCAGTCTACGTTTGATGTTAGGTACACATATACACTCACGGCCGTGGAAAGCGTCGGTCTTGAATCTACTTGCAGGGTCCTGCCCGAGGACGCTAGATATAGGGCAATATTCAAGTAAGATGAAATGATCGTATGCACTCATTAGCTATCTTCTTCCTTCGTTGCTCCACACGTCGATGAAGATGAGACGGTATGATTAGGACAACACGCCCAGTTCCGGAGCAAAGGGATTTTCTGATCCTGCTGGAAATCGAGCGTTTTTATAATTTATTTAACCTTCGATCAATAGATTTCTTCTGTTATGTCTAATTTATTCATAATTACCATTCTTCAGCTATAGCCGTATTTGCAGCTTTTATGATAAAAATTTTGAGAGATATTCCTCCTCATAAACTAAACTACTGTAGCGTTCAGTGACGCAGTATCTGCAACCTCACACAGTTTCGAAAATAGATCACGATTTCTCAGTTTTCGGGTAATCCAGTTCCTTTTAAGTCGGTATTAAGAATTCGCTTCGCCTCCAGGCGACTCCTCATCATTACTATATTATCATCCGAGTCCATATTAATTCTACTGATATTATCAAGTGTTCCGTGATACTTTGTGCATACATATCCCTTCATATTAGTTTCAGTGTAATCGGTATTTTTAGCGGAAGAGTAGAATTCAGGTGCCTTTTCTCTCTCTCTGATAGTACCAAACCAATCGTACCTGCTGTTTGTACTCCTGGTGTAGCAATCGTAGCAGTCGTGATTACCAAATCATCATCTCCCTTTAGATACTTAATTAGCCATTCAGTTGATCACGTATACCTGAACGCTATAGTTGTTCAAATGTTTGTAAAGCTTATGGGACTTAACTACGGGGTCATCAGTCCCTAAACTTACAAACTACTTATGAACTACTTACGAACTAGGACGGCACAAATATCCATGCCCGAGGGGGGATTCGAACCCCCGACCGTAGTGGCCGTGCTGACCGTGACTGGAGCGCCTCAGTCACCTCGGCCACCGCGGCCGGCCCGCTATAGTTGTTCGCATTGGTGGGTACGCATTATGTTTGTATGGTATTGTGGTTCGGAATTACGCCTATATCCTAATACAATTGGTGATTGTTGGTATTTAGGTTTATAGGGGCAATTTCTCACCCACAGTGGTGCTCTGTTGAACTTCTGGTTACTCTTATACCCTATTTAGAAAGGGTCATTGCCAGTATAAGGCTACATCTTGATAACAGAAGTCTCAGGCCATCGTAATTGATTTTTTCATTGAGTATCGAAATATTTTCTGGAATAAAAAAAAATGTTCAAATGTTTGTAGAACTTATGGGACTTAACTACGGGGTCATCAGTCCCTAAGCTTAAAAACTACTTATGAACTAGCTAAGACTAAGGACGGCACAAATATCCATGCCCGAGGGGGGATTCGAGCCCCCGACCGTAGTGGCCGTGCAGACCGTGACTGGAGCGCCTCAGTCCCCTCGGCCACCGCGGCCGGCTTTCTGGAATCAAATCATCGCTCTAGAACTGCTGATTCGTAGTTAAAAACGTTATTGCTAACCTGTAATGGATGATGAGAAGAAGACAACTGATGGCCGTACCGCGCTTGTGACAATCCCGTAATAATTAAGGTTTCTTCACGTATGTTTGTTCATAGAACAAACGACGATAGTCGCGGGATTAAGGAAGAGAATATGTTTTCCCTAAAACGAGATAAAAAAAATTAAGTCTCAGTGGGTGCTTAATTATAAATGCAGCTCGTGGCTATTGTTTGGCGATTGTTTGGTAGCTCGGCAGAATATGACGCAGTACAGCGATCAGTTCTTGTTGCGCTGCCAACGGCCTTCCATGTAGACAGATTTATGGCCAAGCACAGTACGTCAGTGACGGTCGGCGATGCTCGTGACTGGCGTCTCGTCTCGCGCTGACAGACCAATGAATCGCAGCGTCGACTGCGCTCCTGTAGTCAGCTCTCCAGACTCGTTTGTCTCGATGTGATCCAGCTCTGACAGGCAGGAGGGCACAACCCTCTTCCAGCAGTCCACACTGGACGCCATACTAACAATATGAACGAATTTCCTGTACAAGATACGAGGGTCATTCAATAATTAAAGAGACAAATTGGTCTGGAGAAAAAAACTCTTTAGTTTTACAAATCAAAGCTTTTTCTACTTCTTAACATTTATGCACTTGTTCCAATGGGCTACAAGCTTTTCCTGCACAGGCTGAAAAGAACACTTTATCTCATTTCAACCAACTTTCCACAACTTCCTGGAACTTCTTACCATGTAACGCCTCCTTCAGTACACCAATAAAATGTAAATCATTGGGTGCTAAATCAGGACTGTAAGGGGGACGAGGCAATACTTTAGTGCCTATTTTGTCGATGGTTTCACGAAATGTTCAAATGTTTGTAAATCTATCAGACTAAACTACGTGGTCATCAGTTTGTAGCTTACAAACTACTTAAACTAAGATAAACTAACCTAAGGACAACACACATACCCATGCCCCAGGGAAGACTAGAACCTCCGACACTTTACACATGTGGGATCACTTGATAGAAGCGAAAAACGAAGCGTCAGCAGCGTTTTGATGAGATAGCGGGTGTCCTGAAGCACAAATTTAAAAATAACTATGCACCAAACGAACTCATGTTCGGGGAGGCAGCGATATCCTTATGTACCATGTGGTATGTGGCCAAAGCGAATAGAATTTACACAAGAAGTTAATTTAGAATAAGCAAGTAAAGCACATGTGAGAATTCATATAGAAGGAAGCTAGTATTAATAAAAGCATGGCTGAAGGCCGAAGTAATGACCATTACGAAAGCATGTCATGCATTCGGTCATACAAGACAGGAAAGATGGAATCAAACTAGAAAATCTTATAAAAATTTAGCATCCTCATGGATACAGATGTGACACAAAAACGTTAGTTAAAAAACAACAAAGATATCTTTAAAAAACTAAGTTTACACAAAGGCTGAAGGCCACACACGAGTATTCTAACTTGAAAAAAACCGGACACAAAATCATCACCAGAATGAAAATGCAAATTCTAAATTTACTCCGAATTACTCGAGTTCTGTAAATTAAGAAAAACTTCGCCTCGCATAGCGAAAGAATTACTAAAGAAAACTTTCACTGATAAACCAAGACTGCCTGATCACAAAGAAAGCAAAGTTCTAACAGCATGCCTTCCCCTCAGCATGATTCGACGAAGTACTTACTTCCACGGTCGCAGCAAGAGTGAAGGCCTAAGTCCACGTCAAAATCTTCCCCACCACACTCCGGATGTAGAGCGCGCTAAAAACCCATACACAGCGCGTTCGCAGTCCGCGGTGGCCATGGGGACTGGGCGCATCAGTTACGGTCTGCATGGCCACTACGGCCGGGGGTTCGAATCCTCCCTAGGGCATGGATATTTGTGCCGTCGTTAGTGTTAGCTAGTTCATAATTAGTTTGTAAGTTTAGGGACTGATGACCCTGTAGTTAAGTCCCATAAGCTATACAAACATTTGATCAGAGCGCGTTCAGAGCATAGTGTCTACCAACCCTCTCTACCTGAGGAAGATAATACCCTCTTCAACGGCTCCCAGAAAGGTCTATTGTCACCTCTTTCGTCCAAGATAAGGTTGGCACCACACCAAGAACACGGCCACCTCGCCACGCGTCAGTCAGTCAATATTAAAAACAACCTTCCACATTCACATCAACACCCAAGTTCAATCATACTGGTGGAAACATATATATAAGCATGGGGCACTGATCATTAATAAACAGAATAAAAAATAATTAACATACTAATGGACAATATTAATGGTGCAAAAACACTTTAGGTTAATCAATAACTCAAAAATGGAACACGACTACACATCCACACATTCTGTGGACGTGTTTCAAAATATGGAAAAGTTGTCCAGTGAGCTATCAATACCGTTCGTCCAATTGCGAAAACATTTTGTACATTTCATGTTGAAAACAAGAGGAAGGTTCGCATCAAATAAAAATTTGGAAAAGTCACCCGGAAAGTAGGAAAATTTAGGAAAAACCGAAAGTGATTTTTTTCTATGAATAAAAATCAATTGCTACATGGTTGTAAGAGTACGGTTTGACAGCACAAGGTTTGCATGAAATAAATTTTTTTGAAAATCTACCGGAAAGTTTGAAAGTGCGTTTTTCAATGTGTTTTTGATTGAATTCAGCACTATAACTGACTATTCGCACGACGGAGAGGGGTAATCCTTCTTTTGTTTTGTTCATTATGGCATTGGAAAAGTTGTGAGTAAAAGAAAAAATGGACAGTTAAAAAGAAAAGTCGCAAAATTCGAAGCAAGTTTCTTTTTTCAATGAGTTTCTAAATGTACTTAACATTACAAGTTGATAACTGTTCATCCGATTACGATAAAATTTTGATCATTCGTCTCATTGCGATATAATTTTACATATTTGACGTTCAAAACAAGAGTAACGTTCTTCTGAAATAAAAATTTGAATAAGTTTCCCGGAAAATCGGAAAATTCAGAAAAAATGGAAAGAGATTTTTCTATGAAATATCAAAACCATTTATCTGATTGCGATTAAATTTTCACATTCGACGTTCAAAGCGAAAGGAAAGTTTGAGTTTGGAATAGTTGGCCAGAAAATAGGAAAACTGAAAGAGCTCTTTTCCTTGGGATATCAATACCATTCGTACGATGGCGATAAAATTTTGCACATTTGACGTTTAAAGCAAGAGTAAATACATATTAGCAATTTCAAAGCATTGCCGGGACGACTAGTATTTATTAAAATGATCAAAATGAGAATCAAACCATGTGAAGTGGGTTTTTGTATAGCAGTAATTCATTTATTACCATGATCCTGTGGGCATGATGGTACAAAATTGTTATTTCTCTACCATATCGTACAACTGTTTGAGTTTTTGAGTGATCAGTCTTATTCAACCATATAGTCCAAGGCGCCTTGCTGCAGTGCGCGCGGCCATTCCCCGTCGAAAGTTCGAGTCCTCCTCGAGCATGGGTGTATTTCTCGTTCTTAGTTTAAGTTAGTTTAAGTAGTTTGTAAGTTTAGGGTCTGATAACCAAAGTCGTTGAGTCCCATAGGGTTACAAACATTTTAACATTTCAATTGCAAATATGTAGAGAAACCTATGCTAATTCCGATGCGTCGTCTGTATTGAGATTCCCATATACCCATTTGGCCAAGCTGAGAACAGTTACAAATCGAATTAAATTCAGAGCCTGAATGCCCTGTGTTCAGCTGTGGCCACACGTGTTTCTTTCTTTATCATCTCATGTTCAAAATTGGTGCTATATGGCAAGCAAAAACAGTATAGACAACTCATTTCAACACTTCAAACGTAAGTGCGTTTTAGAAACTCTGATGTTCAAACTTGGTACGATATGGAAAACAACAAAAGTGAACACAGATCATGCCAACACATCACACCGAACATTAAAGACAGTGCTGCACCTACGTTATTTCCCACCGGGGGCAGAAACGTGATAGTGTCGCTGTGTCGTTCCCCACCCCTACCCTCGAGCTAACCCGGGCCTAATTGCAGATCGTAAGATTTGGCAGTAGGCAGTAGTGAGAGAAGTACTTGGCCTGTGTCTCCTTCCTGAAACTGGTATTCAGTTGACGCAACTGTAGTTGTCACTGTGGATGAAATAGCCGCTGTCTGATCAATACATGATGACTTCTGTGGTTGTGTGCGTTGAAAGGCTTCCTCCTCGATACACTGTATGCAGATCTGCCTTTTTCTATCTTCGTGTCACTCCTCTCTATCTTTGTTTATTTCGTCTTTCCCTCATAGTAGGTATTGAGGGGGAAAAATTAAACATTAGGAAGTTAGTTCATATTTATTCTTATTCAGTTACGTAGGTCCAATTTGATCATTGCCTTGGTGATTGTCAGGACAGGTTCCGGTCCAATAAATGGAGTCTCTGCCCCCATCCTGGCTAATCTGTCGGTATGTTCGTTGCCACTGATCCCCGAGTGGCCAGGGACCCACAATAGGTTTACTCTATTGCTTTCCCCTAGCTCCACCAGAACCCTGTGACATTCTGCAACAATTTTAGACCTTGTTGCAGGAGCTGCCAGTGATCTCAGGGCTGCCTGGCTTTCTGACTAGATATAGATGCTACGGTCTTTGTAGCACCTACGCAAATTCTCCTCCACACACGCCCTGATGGCAGTGATTTCGGCCTGGAATACTGAGGCCAGTTTTCCTAGAGAGATGACGCCCTCCAGTCTTGGCTGCACCCCATAAACCCCGGCCCCTATGTGCAGGATACATAACCATATCAGGGTGGCGGACGAATGGTGTGGGCAGGAGCCAGTATTGGCGGAAGTACGGATCTCTGTGTCGTTCAGAATGGCGTTTTGACTGATCAGAGACATAGAGACGAAATCTTTCGACCTATTGTGTCCTCCTGGTAGACGATAACGCTCGTCCCCACAGAGCTGCACTGGTGGACAAAAAACTTGAAGCTAAGGGCATTGAACGAATAGAGTGGCCAGCTTGTTCACCGGACTTAAACCCAACTGAGCATGCCTGAGATGCAGCCAGGCAGCACCTCGTACAATGATTTCAAGATGGATATTGCACTCATAGAAGAGTGGCGAAACATCTCTCAATGGCTGATTGAATACCTCATACTGTCCACTCCATCCTAGTGAGCCACTGTACTGACCGTCCGACTGTATTAGAAGGAAACGATAATTACTTTTGTACTATCATGCTACATGATAATGGAAAAGCTGGTAGAAGCTGACCTCGGGGAAGATCAGTTTGGGTTCAGGAGGAACGTAGGAACCCGGGAGGCAATACTCACTTTACGTCTTATCTTAGAAGATAGATTAAAGAAAGGCAAACCTACATTTCTAGCTTTTGTAGATTTGGAGAAAGCGTTTGACAATGTTGACTGGAATACACTCTTTCAAATTCTGAAGTCAGTAGGGGTAAAATATAGGGAAAGGAAAGTTATTTACAACTTGTACAAAAGCCAGACCGCAGTTATTAGACTCGAAGGGCATGAAAGGGAAGCATCAGTTGGGAAGGGAGTAAGACAGGGTTGTAGCCTTTCACCGATGTTATTCAATTTGTACATCGAGCAGGCGGTGAAGGAAACAAGGAAAAATTTGGAATAGGGATTAAGGTCCAGGGGGAAGAAATAAAAACATTGCGTTTTGCTGATGACATTGTAATTCTGTCAGAGACAGCAAAGGACCTGGAAGAGCAGTTGAATGGAATGGACAGTGTGTTGAAGAGAGCGTATAAAATGAACATTAACAAGAGCAAAACAAAAATAATGGAATGCGGTCTTAGAAAATCAGGCGATGCTGAAGGAATTAGTTAAGGTAACGAAACAATGAAGGTGGTAGATGAGTTTTGTTACTTGGGTAGTAAAATAACATGCGATGGTCGCAGTACAGAGGATATAAAATGCAGAATGGCAATGGGAAGAAAAGCATTTTTGAAAAAGAGAAATTTGCTAACATCGAATATTAATGTAAGTGTAAGGAAGTCTTTTCTGAAGGCATTTGTGTGGAGTGTTGCCTTGTACGGGAGTGAAACATGAACGATAAGCAGTGCGGACAGGAAGAGAATAGAGGCTTTTGAAATGTGGTGCTACAGAAGAATGCTGATGATTAGGTGGGTAGATCGCATAACTAATGAAGAGATACTGAACAGAATTGGTGAGAAAAGGAATTTTTGGCATACCCTGACCAAAAGAAGGGATCGCTTGGTAGGACACATTCTTAGACATCGAGGAATCGTAAATTTAGCATTGGAGGGAAGCGTGTGGGGTAAAAATCGCAGAGGGAGATCAAGAGACGCGTATAGTAAGCAGATTCAAGTGGACTCGGGTTGCCGTTCTTGTGAGGAGATGAAAAGGCTTGCTCAGGATAGAGTGGGGTGGAGAGCTGCATCAAACCAGTCTCCGGACTGAAGACCATAACAACAACAACAAACTATCGTGGTAGCCCCATGGTGCCTAAGTAAACGCCATGTAAGCCTCAGGTAAAGATATGAGACAGCAAAATATCGCACTGATGCGCACACAAATGACAACCTTAACAAATATATCTGAATTGTGAATGATGTCTCACCTGATCCACTAACTGTTCCGGCCAGTGTAGTGAGCCTGGCTGATGCGGCTAATGAGACTTTGATTTTTGGGCGCGCGCCTGTGGGGCCCGCGCAGCCGCATTCCTGGATGACTTGCTGGCCTCTGTTTGCGAATGCCTGCCCGCCCACCGCTATCTGCCTATCTCTCCCCACCGCGCCGGCCACATTAAACACCTGCGCGGCTACACTCCGTTTATGCAAACACCACATTTGCATACATTAAAAGCCGTATTTATTTTCTTGTTGTACTTGAAAGGTAGCGTACGGGCCGACTCCGCCAACTCCAGTCAGTCTTTTTCTTAAATCCCCTCCCCTCCCCCTCTCATCTCAGTTCCTCTACCCTCGCCACTTACAGTCTTCTACGAGAATCTTTTTTTGTCTCAGCGAACCTCCTTGTATTTTTTCGTAGTTGACTTTCAAACTCAGCCAGTCAATAGCACATAATGATTTCGGCACACTGCCAGGTGTGCCCGTTAACAGTCAAGACACGTTTCCATTCGTGAGCTGTTTTCTGTCTCGAATCATTAGCAACTTTGTTACTTTTAGTTTGGAACTTTGAACTTAAACAGTTGGACGCCCATCAGAGCGGAAATGTTTTTATATACATGTGGCGTCTGTTCCGGAAGAACAGACGTCACTTCTGATCCTGCAGTTGTTATTATTTAATATTCATATATGACATCAACTGCGATTGGACAAAGCTGAAAATGTGTACCCAGCCGGGATTCGAACCCGGGTCTCCTGCTTTCTAGGCAGTTGCGCTGACCCCTACACCACTGGGGACACAGTGATCACCGCACCTGCAAGAACTCCCTAAGCACGCCTCCCGTCAGATACAAATTCCCAGCTTCACCCTGCCCACAATACTCAAACTCGTAGTTATGAAACTAATTCCCGTATGCGTAAGGGTCCGGGTTCGAATCCCGGCTGGGTACACATTTTCAGCTTTGTCCAATAGCAGTTGATGTCATATATTCTGTGAATATTAGATAATAAAAACTGCAGGATCAGAAGTGACGTCTGTTCTTCCGGAACAGACGCCACATGTCTATATATAATATGCCGGTGACGGGCAATGATCATATCGTTAGTGGGGAGAGTGGGCAAGTTCGAAGCCCTTACTCATACGGGAATTAGTTTCATAACTACGAGTCTGAGTACTGTGGGCAGGGCGAAGCTGGGAATTTGTATCTGACTGGAGGCGTGCTTAGGTAGTCCTTGCAGATGCGGTGATCACTGTGTCCCCAGTGGTGTAGGGGTCAGCGCAACTGCCTAGAAAGCAGGAGACCCGGGTTCGAATCCCGGCTGGGTACACATTTTCAGCTTTGCCCAATCGCAGTTGATGTCATATATTCTGTGAATAGGAAATATTTTTATTTTATTTCATAACTAGCTGTACCCGAAATGCGTTTCAGTGCTCGCATTAGAAAGCGACGATGTATCAAAATTTCAAATCAATCAGTAAAAAACTTTCCGACATTTGCTCTTAATAACAAACGAACAGAATATCAAATTGTCCTAATCGCAAATCTCCGAAAATTCTTGACCGATTGCTTTGAAATTTTGATACACGCTGCAATGGAAAACATTCGTGGTTTTGTATATATATATATTTAAAAACGTTTGAGAAATGCGTTTCGAATAGGAGTAGCACTAAAGAAGTAATAAAAGGAAACGACATGCAGTGTTTCACGCATCTTCATTTTCACGACGTAATTTGTCAACAACGTTTCGTACGTTGACAAATTTACAGGCACTTTTAATATATATTGTATGCAAAATATGTCGCAAATAAAGTAGTAATGAAGTAATACACTACTCAAGTTCATGTCTGATGCGGTAGATTTACAACATATACAGCGAGAATGTAATAAATGATAAACTTTTTTTCTTTTCATCATTTTTGATAATTTTCGCAAAGGTTTGAAATTATATGTCAAGTTTGTTGCTAGTCGCTAAGTTCACTTCTTCGTTTTCTTCTTCCGTCATGCATTAGGCTTTCCCTCAGCCTGTTGTAGCTACATCCGGTCCTTCCAACGTTTTGCAGGTCTTCCAACGCATCTTTTTCCTTTCGTCTCGCTGTACCGTACAATATTCGAGGTGAACATTCTACGCGTACTTATGCCTTACATCCGATATGTGGCAAGATGACCGGTTCGACTACAGGGGTTCGCAAAACCGCAGATGTATCAACGTGAATCAATTGGAGTAAACTGGAATTTGTCTATGCCGCATTACAGACTGAGGACGTGTAACACTTTCACGTTGATCCTTGTTTTGATGCTTGAATCCCACTCATCTGAAATAAATAGGTCCACTCTCTCCCAGCTCCATCATTACATCACAAGCATTACGAGCAACATGTCCAAAGTTATGCAATCACTGAGACTTTCGCAGGCACTTCCTGACATATTGCCTTGAGACCCCAGGTAACATCTCAGGTAACATGACATCGAAAGTTCAAATTACTATTCTCCAAGCTTCGGAACGACTTACGCAGGCAGCTGCAGAGCATAGTCTGAATCGCGCTTCAGGTCGATGTTTTTCACACCCTTAAAATCTTTCACGGATTCAGGGCTCTTTATTCCCGGGTTGTTCCTGGTGAATTTTTCTGGTTTTTAGAGTCGTAGTCCATTACAATTTCCTATTCTGACGTTTTGTGCAGAACAGCGCTGGGCGTCTTTGGAGGTGCTCCTGGTGACGCTAGACTCGCGTTTCAGTGATCACTGCCGCAGAAGAGTCACCAACAATTATAAATCGTTTCCATTGATGAGAGAAGAATAAGTGATAGGAAAAAACGTGTGAATGTCTGTGCATTGAATTCATACTTTCTGAGCTCATAGACTGACACTTTCCATCTGAGCTATAGCACTTTCATTTATTCGTGGTTTTGCTTTCTTTAGATCGTAAAATAATCTTTGCATACTTTCCACATACCTTCAGCATTTTCGCTTTACAAGTCTGTTCTTTAGCAGAGTGTTCACAAAGACGAATGAGAACATACGGCTCACCGACTTTAAAATCATCCTTCTTCACTTGGTATTACAAAAACTTATAAATTAGAAGCTGATTACGGGACCGTGTTGTATTTATTTAGTCTGATGCAGTATTCATTTTCTTTCTTTATTCTCTCCTGCGCTTCAGGCTAGTTAGTGCATTACTAGAATATGTATATAGAAAACTTGTGATCCTGTGACTGGTAGAAACTCTGTTAATGTTCATTATTTTTAAGGTTAATACAGAGTATCAATTCTATTTTTATTAGAGAAAAAAAGATCAGTTCGTAGCCAAGATCGTAAAATCGGTCAGTTATAACTGATCACTTATTACCCGTTCCGGCAAGCAATGTTGCCATCATCTGATTTGAAATAAAACATATAAAATACGCAGACAATTTACAAATTATTAAAATTGACTAAAGCATAAATGAAAGTGTATGTTCTATTTACTTTGCCATTTATGCTATTGTTGAACTTTACTGTTTTGTAAATCAGCCTCTTCTTTTACCTCTGGCAACGTTCCTAACGTGAAAAACATCGAGTAGCAACGTGGTTCTGAACCCACGTTAAATTGTACGTCGCCCTATAACTGCCTGGGTAAGTCAGTCCGAAGGTCAGAGGAAGGCAACGGCACACCACCTCCAAACAGGACCATGCCTAGTAAAGCACTGTGGTCTTCAAACCAATCTACGTATTGTTGACTGTTTTACCTTTACCATATTTTGTATACATTCTATACCAGATCAGATGATGACAACTTTGCTAGGTGAAAGCGATAATCCAGAATAAATGACCACCATAGCAATCTTGGTTACGATGTGTATTCTTTCTTCTAATGAATCCAAATCCCTACGTCAATCAATCACACAATGAAAGCTTTCACGATAGTTGTTGTCATTACTTAAAACTTCCTGGACGAAACGGCGTGGTCCATGCATTAAACTTTCCCTTGACATATCGCCTTCGACTGCGAAAGGCATCCTCGGAAGTGAAGCGCAAACTCCAACGAGAGCTCGAGTGAGCGCCGTATTTTTAGGCTATCTTCGTAAAGAGTTGTACTTCTACGCTATTACATGTTTTTAGGTTTTGTTGATTGTAAGGGTTCAAAAATACTTCGAATCACTTGCACTTCTCTCTGGCTATCTCAACTGGCTATCTGAATTTCTCCCTAATGCTAAGATTAGGAAGGGACTGCCCCAAAAGACGGACGAATCAGCTATGATAAATCACATGAGGATGCAGAAGGCAATGGAAACCACTGTACTCGAAACACATTACGTGTATCCACGGGATATGATATCATTGGCAAAAGTTTTCGGAATAGTCCCTCATTCGGACCACCGAGAAAAAAGAAAGGGGAAGGAGACCATAAGAAAAAGATTGAATAACGGAGTATAAAATGATAGCATGGCTTTTAGTGACTGTAATATCCACATCGTGGTTCGGACGGCCACTGCAACTCTTTTTAGTGACGCTACTTCAGCGACTTGTATGTCGATGATGATAAAATTAATTATGAAGACAAAGACACAACAGGCAGTCCCATGGTGGGAATCGACCCCGGTTATTTCCATGGCGATCAGCTATGCTGCCAGCAAGCTTCGGCAGCAAGCGTGGACGGAGTAATAACATTCTACGAGTGGGAGCATGGAATGTCAGAAGTTCTAACACAATACGGAAGCCAGCAAATCTGTAAAGGGAAATGAAAAGGCTCGATCTAGACATAGTGTGGGTCGGCGAAGTCAAATAGAAATAAGGATTTCTTATCAGACGAATACAGGGGTAATATCAATTGCAGAGGAAGATAGTATAACGGAGATAGCATTCGTTATGAAGACGGAAGTAGAGTAGATAGTGAGATACTGTTTACAAGTCAGTGATAGGGCTGTTCTCATCAAATTCGACAGCACTCCAATACCGACAACGATAGTTCAGGAATACATGCCGATGTCACAAGCAGGTGAAGAGACAGAGAAATTATATATGTGTATGGAAAAAGTAATTTGGTATGTAAAGGGAGACGAAATTCTAATACTTATGGGTAATGGAACGCGGTTGTATGTGAAAAAACAGTTGTGGCGATAGAAATGTTAGAGGACAAAAACCATTCGAGTTTTCTAATAAATTCCAGATTGTAATAGCGAATGTTCCATGGAAATATTACAAGAGAAAAAGTTATTTTTGGAATATTCACGGAGACACGGTATGGTTCCAGCTGGATTACATCATGGTCACACAGAGATTCGGAAATCAGATGTCGAATTGTAAAGTAGTCAATAAGAGAAATCAGATCGAAAACAGAAAAATTTAGGTGTTCCTTTTTCCCGCGAGCTATTAGAGAATGGAACTATAGAGAAATATCGTGCACTTCAATGTGACTGCCAGAGTATCCATGTAGATGTAGGTGTAGATGTAGTTCCAATAACCGATGTAGACGCCGATCAGAATTTAGTAATGATGAATAGTAACTGAAGTTTAAGAGAATCGCACGAAATAAAGGAAATGGAATAGCAAAGTACTGAGGAATGATGAGATGCTTTTGAAGTTCGCTAAGGATGTGGACACGGCGATAATGATTACCAAAGTAGGCATTTCAATTGAAGGGAAGCGGACCTTTCTGAAATGCTGTTAGTTTCTAATTGATTGGATTGTGCTGCTTCTGTGAGTTAATTTCCAGCTCCAGCATTTACTTGGCAAGCAAGACAACCTAACAAAAACCTTGGTAGGAAACGAGAAAGCCATACTATAATCAAGGAGTAATTTCTCTAAGCTGCTCACCAACGGTGGGGCGTTAGACTCTGATCTTCCTCTTTTGCTCGACATTTACTAGAGTCTATCTGCCTGTCTACTAGTTGCATATTGTTGGAACTGCGGAATCTGTTTTCCTGACGATTAATGGAAGAGACGCGTTCACTGAAAGTCCTGTATACACTCTGAATAAATAGGTGCTGCTCGCTTTCAGAGGTGTTTACTTAACCAGGTGTGTGACTAATAATGAAACTTAGATACATACCACTGATTACTAATTAGCCTGTCAGTTCTTGGAACAGTGGAGTGGGTACTCAGATGAAATAGGCAAGCACAGACATGTGAAAATTCATTTCCTTCCTAAGTAGCTAACAGAAGAGATCTCAGCAATATGCAGTAGGTACAGCAGTGAATGTATTAGTACACCAATTATTATGGGAAAGAACAACACAACGCAGAGAAGTTTTAGGTACCGGTATTGAAACTAAGGATACTATAGTCAAATTTCAGTTATAGAAAGAAGTATCTTGAAAATTTGATTCCAAGCAAATTTACAAGTGTGAATTGGTATGATTCTGCCGAAACTCTTTTCAGTTGGTCCTGCTGATTATAGTTACGGAGTATGCACTCGAAATCAACTGTTTTCCTTCTTTTGCGATATGGTCGTGGGTTATGCGCAATAATGTGTTAAGTTTCATCACTGTTTGGTTTCGCATTGATATAGGGAGCAAATGACGTCCAGCAAATTAGCAGTTTGAGCCAGGATATGCATGTCGCAAAGTACGCTCGTAAAGCATAAGGTGCACATAAGAATCTAAAATTGTACACACATCATGCATAGTATTATAGAGCATTCATTATCTAAATTCGTTCTATCGGCCTACGTCACTGATTTCGTGCAGATGCGAATACGCTGACCTCTTATCTCATCACAATATTTATAGGATATACGTTCGGAAAGTAAGTTTCGACATTTTCACACGGAAATCTTGATGCTAAATAATAATAAATAATTATCTTCAAAAGTAAAACGCCAAGATCTCTATATTATTATTTAAGTTACTGACAACCGGTTTCAATAGAAACCAACAGAATGTTCGCATGTCATCGTTGTGCCGTGCACCAATTCGCATAGGAAGATCCGGTGACGAGATTTCTTATCCCCGTAAGGTCTGCATAGATTAAATATCTTCAAAAGTAAAACGTCATGATCGCTATGTGATTCTTTATTTACTGACAATCGCTTTCAGTGAGCTATGCCACAATTGGTCATCTTACGTTATTTAAAAAACGGAGGAGTTATATTAGTAACTGCATATAAGAGAGTCTCTTACAAGCAACTGATAATATAAATTATGTATTTTATATTTTGACTAAGTGCTATGTTGCACGTTTCGTTTCATCTCCATTTTTTAAATAACGTAAGGATGACCAAACTGTAGAATTTTTTACGACCAGATGATGGTGGCATAGCCCACTGAAAGCGATTGTCAGTGAATTAAAGAATCACATAGCGATCATGACGTTTTACTTTTGGAGATAATTAATCTATGCGGACCTTACGGGGATAAGAAATCTCGTCACCGGATCTTCCATTCTGTTGGTATCGTGAGACGCCTCACACTGAAGATCTGCCTTGTCTTGTTGGCTGTAAAATCAGCCCAAGTTGTTGACCGCTAGCTACTAACTATAAGTATTTTCGAGCAGAACACATCATACTGGACGCTGTCTTTTTTCGGGGAGCGGGGAGGGGAGGGGAAGAAGCTGGGAGACCTTTGTTCACTCTGTAAGAAAAGGCGTCCCCGCGATCGATTTGGTCTCCAGATGCCCATTATGGAGAACAGCACAAACTCCGCTTTCACTGTGGTATGCAAAGAATGTATGCCGCACTGGAATCGCCGTGCGGTTCTAGGCACCATGTCAGGGACTGTGCGGCCGTACCAGCAGGAGACTGGAGTCCTTCCTCAGGCAATGGCTGTGTGTCGTCCTGGATAGGTTTAAGTTAGTTACAGTAGTTTGTATGTCTAGAAACCAATGACCGCAGTAGTTTGGTTCCACATAATTACAAAAATTTGAACATTTAAAAAGATTAGTTGAAATGAAGAACGGATCGGGGAGGTCAGGTTCTCTTCAGCGACGACCGTAGGATTTATCTGACTCCTGTTGATTGTCGTAGACGAGATAGCGGCGGTAAGGAGCCACTGCCAATCCACAGGTTTGGCAGGGAACTAGGTCTATCGTGTTCTGGACGCCTATCCTGTATAGATTTTGGACGTATCTTACCGCTATCGGCCTATCGCTGTCAATTGTCGAGAACAGATCCCTCAGTCTCCCGTCGGGCTCTAGAGTGGAAATTTCTATAAGATAATGCGACAACGGGGATGCTTAGCGGTCGCTTCATTCCTGAGGCAAAAATTATGCAAATGAAATGGCCTGCAGTGACGTTAAACACATTGAGAATGCTTGAAATCAGTCGATTCAAGATTGATACCTCCGAAGAACTCTTTCACTCATTAGATGACTTCGTTAGTGCCACTATTAAAAATGCGATAGGATAGAGGACGAATGTCATGGCAGGATGCCGTGGGGGACGATTCCTGTGAGCGATGCGTAAATTATGAGTCGGATTCATAGTATCCTGTAGCTGAAGGTCCATTTACAGTTCAATCGCCCATCGCTTCGTTGGTCTTCCACTTGGACGGGTTTTCTCGTGAGGACGTGCCTGGCCTCATAACAATGTATCCTGTCAGGATTATTCTCCACGCTTACATTTTCACAATGTTGTGTCATCGGCTTGCACGATTCCTGCCTCTTTCTGCGTCTACAGGCGTTCTCTTCATAGATGGTCCACATCTTTACCGTGATTCTCCTTTATAATATCAAGAGATAGTCTTTTTCTTTGTATAGCTGTATAGCAACACTGGGATTATCGTTGCATTTTATGTTTTAAGACTGGCCTTAACTGACAGATTTTTTGACGTTGTCTGTTTCAAACTGAGTTTTAGTCGTTTTAGTTTTAGTCGTTCTGACAATTCGTTGATTAGTTTCTGCTCTTAGGTTATCATGACTGTTGAATGAGGTGTCAAGGTATTTCATATTTTCCACTCTATCTTCCACGTTGCTACCTATAATGGAGTATTATTAAGGTTTTTTTCTGGATACCTCTATCATTTCAGTGTTAGCTGCAGTAATCCACAATACAATCTTACTTCCCCCAGGGGACTCACAGTTCTTTCTGGACAGCACTTACTTTCCCTTCCCCTCCTTTACTATCCTCACTCCTTCCCGTGCTCACCGGCAGACTGATAAACTTGACATTTTGGTTCCCCTGTCCTCAACAACCTATTCATCCAGACTATCGTACTTGCATTCTTTCAAAAGACTTCAAAGTGTCTACCATTTCTTCTTCTGACTCAGCTATGGCAGCAATTTCATCTGATTATTGCAATAGCTGTCTTCTGCAATTAAACTTCACCCCTTCGCCTTATTTTTCATTTTGCGATTTACTTTCTCCAGGACCAAAATGCTGCTGAAATGGATTCAACTTGTATCAAACCTAATGTTGAATGACTTGGATAGCTTCCCCTGATATTTCACATTGGCTTTTGTTTCCTCTGTACACATTTTTACGAAATTAATTAACTTCTTTGTTATACCAAGCTCCCTCCCTCTGTGGAAAATTCCACCAGGTGGCATCCTCTTTTATTCCTTTTCCCCAGTCCATATTCACCTACTATTTTTCCTTTCTTCCTTTTTCTATTAGCGAATTCCATTTCCCCAACACATTCAAGTTTTAGACTCCCTTAACTGTATGAATTACGGTTTTTGATTGCGTCATACATCTTTTCAGTTCCCTCATCACCGGCAGAGCTAATTAGCGAATAAACTTGTACTATTGTGGTCGGCGTTGGCTTCGATAAAGCGATCACTGTGCTGTTCATTTGCATTCCTACTTTCTAAATCATTATTAAACCCACTCTTGCTTTACGCCTAACTGATTTTGTATTTGTAAACCTGTACTCACCTATCAGAAACTCTGTTCATTTTTCCATCGAAATCAACTAATCCCCACCATATCTAACTTCAACCTATTTCTCTTTTCAAATTTTCTCTCGTACCTTCCCTATCAAGGGTTACAACCAGCGAGCACAGAATTCTGTGATCGCTGGTTACAACATTCCACGCTCCGATCCGTACAATGCTATTGTTGTTTTTCTTGATGACGACGTCCTATTGAGTTGTCCCCTGTCAGAGGTCCTAATGGGGGACTGTTTTACCTTCGGAATATTTTACCCAAGAGGACGCCACCGTCAAGTATCCATACAGAAGAGCTACATGTACAATAGGAAAGTATCGACTGTAGTTTCCCCTTCTTTTCAACCGTTCGCAGTTACTCCATGGCTTGATGTTACAAGACCATCTCAGTCAATCATCCAGACTGTTGCCCCTGTTACTACTGAAAAGGCTGCTGCCACTCTTCTCGAACCACACGTTTATCTGGCCTCTCCATAGACATCCCACCACGATGGATGCACGTACAGTCCGGAACTATGTATCGTTGAGCCACATAAGCCTTCCCACTTGACAACGTCTATGGTTCATGAGGGTGGCAGAAAGAGTTATCAAATCAATTTTATTTAAGAAATTGCAGAAAGAGGTAGACAGTACAATCTAATAAGTGTGGAAGGAGGAGGAGGTCACTGCACAAGAAAACTAAAATAATTATAGAGGCATTTCTTTACTAACCGAACCGTACATAGTGGTAACACTGATGATTTATTACTATAAATTAGAAAGGATCTAAGTGCCAAAATAAGCAAATATGAGTTAGATGAAGAGGTCTATGTGCCAAGCGGAAAACTTTACAAAGCCTCCACTACTTCAGCATTGTTCTTGTAGTTTTTATAGTCTTCAGAAGATAACACGAGTTATGTCTCCAGTGTAAAGTTTAGTTAATAAGGGTCTAAGGGCCGCTTGTTCTCACTAGATGATAGTAGCGTGTTTACCGCATGTAGCACAAAATATCTCCCAGTGTCGTTGTTAACGCTCTAAAAAGGAGACAGAGGGGCGCAAAGTGTGCAGTCACAGTCAAGTTTCACGAGGTAATGTATACCCCTTCATGGACACATTGTAAGATGCACTACTCCCGCCAACTGTCTCGTTTCAATCTGTGTTTTCATGTTTCTGAGACAAGATGCATACATGTGTCTTTGGAATGAGAGTGTTAGTTGGCATGTTGGAATGAAACTGTTTCCTCGTTGCTAAAAGTTATTTTTCTTCTTCTTTATAGTAAGAGAAAGATGGTAATGTAGACTGGGAACTGTATCGGCCAAAACAAAAATAAAATAAGCTCTTCTGCTTCTTTTTGATAAGGGTCGCTCTTATGAAATAAATCATAAGTTTCCTCTTAGTAGTTATTCGCTTCTTCCTTGCGACAGTGACTTTGCTATCATTAAGAAGAGGAAAAGTAACAGTAAGATGTTTGTGCAACATAAACTAGAATCATTGATAATGTTTAGTACGCCACAACAACCTTATACTGTTGTAAATATGCAAGAGAATTAATTGAAGGATTTACACAATCTGTAGATAGCTATGTGAACGCCGGCTGCGGTGGCCGAGGGGACTGAGACGCTCCAGTCACGGTCTGCACGGCCACTACGGTCGCGGGTTCGAATCCCCCTCGGGCATGGATATTTGTGCCCTCCTTAGTATTAGTTAGTTCATATGTAGTTTGTGAGTTTAGGGACTGATGACCCCGTAGTTTAGTCCCATAAACGTAAAAGAGAGAGAGAAATAGCTATGTGAACGCAACGATATTGAATATATCCCAGGTTTCTTGGACTGAAGCCATGAAGGAGAATCGTTTTTTTGTACAAGTGAAAAAGACTTTCTATGACATTGTCCCCTGGACAACATGCAACATTAAAAGAAGGGAAGGAGACCAGAAGACCACTGGAGTGCAATTGTTGGCTCACTGTTGAAAATGACTTGAAGAAGATGATTCCTTACTTATCAAATGAACACAAGCCACTTTATTACACTGTAACATAGTAGACGTCATTATTTTATGAAAGGTAAATTGTTCTGTGCCACATACGGTACTTTACAAAGAGAGTTTGGACTTACACGTTTGTATATTTTAGTCAATTTGGTATATTGGCACTTTTTCAAATATCAGTTTTGAGATAGGTTATTTCTATTGGAACAGTGCATTTAATTGATTTATTTCTAACGTAACTCGTTCATATGCAGAATCTCTGTCACAAAATGTATTCGATTTTCGTAATAATAAGCATATATTAAAATGAAACACGTTTTTCGATCTTTCTGTCTTCTTTACTTTTGGCACTTAGACCTTCCTAATTTACAGCATGCAATTTTTGAAAAACTGAAACGTTTTAGTGAAGATATTTTCGGAAAATACCATAAGGGTTTTACTGCAGAAAGATCAACCATGGATCAGATTTTTACCTTGAGACATATCTGTGAGAAGTACTGGGAATCCTGCCATCAATTCCTGGTAACATTTGCAAAATTTCTCAAAAGGCTTATGAGAGTATACACACATCAAGTAATTTAATCATAACAAACATTTGCTTTAATTATTATGTATGATGTTTGTGTATGTGCATGAAATCAGAAGAAAACGGTAGGTAACAGTAGTGGTAAAACCCAGATTTCGTAACCCTTTTTTAAACTGAAAGATATATTCAGGAGCAGATATAAACTCTGGCCGTAGCTTATTGATAATGAACTGTGGACAGACATTGCAGAAACTGCAGAATGGTAGGAAAATAAGGAGAGGGGAACTGGATGAATTGAAGGAACCTGAGGTTATTGGGGTTTCAGACAGAGCTTTGGCAACAATTGACGAAACGACATAACACAGTAGAAGGTAAATTGATAACTTTTATGGATGGAATAGTGAAAGCCGCAGAGGACCAAAGAGGTAGAAAGTCGAGACCTAGAAAAATCCTTGGGTATTCCATGAGATACTGAATTTAATTGTTGAAATCAGAAAATACAAAACTCCAGTTATTGAAACTGTTGAAATGGAGTACATGTAGCTGTTGCGACTTACGTGACTCGTCAAGGTACAAAAATAAATGTGTCAAACTGCTGCTCCCCAGTTAACAGATAGGCTTACCTGAGGATCTTCTGCTGCTATGACCATTGCCGTCATCGAACCACTTCTCTTCTAGCAGGGGTCTCTGTTTGTTATTTAATGGATGAAAATAACAGCAACAGGAGAAGACTACAGACCAGAAGTCGGACAGTACAATTAAATTAAATGGCCATTATATTCTGAAATTGACACACTGGAAGGTGAGGTAGCCGTTTACACTTGAGAATGTAGTGAATCACATATAAAACACAATCAGATACTGAGTACGTCTTGCTGCAGGAAAAGAAAAAAACGAAAACACATAGTGAAGTAAACGAGAGTGTACTAGAGAGAATACTGAAGTAATCTTTCAGCCTAGAGAATGAACAACTGAGCGCAGGCAGGGGCAGCACTAGTGCTACAGCGAGGGCATTGTGAAATTGATCGCGCTTACCATTCTGTATGCAAACCGTTGCATTTCTATAAACTCGTGGGAGATCGCGAACACGTTAGCTTCGAGACGGAGAAGTTCATAGCTGTTGCAATAAGTGCAGCAACTTCTGCACAAGAGTAGTTCGTCTACCGATACCATTCAAACTATCTAGCAACTCAGAAAGAGAAAGCTACTCTCGTTGGTTTTGTCACGTACGTCTAACAGCACAATTCGTCCAACGGCAAAATTAAGAACTTGTAGCCAATCTCCGTCGAGGAACTGCTGACATTGGTTTCTGCTTGTTTGGTGTGGTTTCAAGCTTCTTAGGTTGCAGTACTGCAGAGGCAGGAAACGGACGAAGTAAGGGTGGTCAAGTAGTGTCCCTCCGCCGCGAAGATATCGAGTCCAATCATTCCAAATAACTGTTGGCGACATACTGCGAATTTATAATAGTAATTCATTTGTGGCTCGGAAAAATACTTCATCCCCACAATACGATGGTCTTCCGGTTAAGCAAGCATCCTGTGACACTAGATTACTGGGGAAATTAGTTTTATTTGGTTCAATTGTCAATTTTATAGCCTTTTACCATTTTAATCGGGCCTTACCTTTTGATATATCAAACGATTCGTAATTTTTCATACTGTTTGAATCCATGAGCAGAAATTTAATAACTATTTAATTAATGCACATTCTATTTGTCTTAAAGAATGGACAAGTTGGCACACTGGCATCTCAGTTTCGTTGGATAAAATCTCAGCTCTACATACAACAGACTAAAAAATGAGATTGACAGAAAGTGCAAAATTGCTAACCAGGATTGACTAGAGGAAATGGAAGTCCGTAGAAAAATGTATTTCTATTCTTGTGCATGACAGTATGACCGGAGTAGAGTGTGTGTTTTCTTCCACAGGATATAGCTTAAATAAGGCCAAATGATTATTTATTTAGTACATATTTATCTCACAATTCCATGTGTCCCAACATCAGGTTTATTATCTCCTGAGAGGTATAATGATATTTAAGAGGGCTAAAAACACAAACGTTTTCTTGTTATTTCGTATGACTGTAATGCCCAATACATAAGTTTTCCAATGATTTTTTTTTTCAATTACTAGGATTAATGTGTACACAATCTGGCAGAAGTTACAACTTACGAAAGGAAAGTGTGAACAACATCCTCCTACTTTATACCACGTCTCCATGCAGTGGCACAGCCAGGATTTGGTTCTGAGGGAAGGGGGGCTAATTTTTGAAAATAAAGCTCACTGAATTTATTAATGGTAAATGGTTCTTATCATTCGCTATCAGAAATATAAGAAGCTCGCCGATGTTATGACTGTTTAATTAACATGTGACTATGTGTAAAAACTGAACTATTAATAACACTATTGTTGTTTCTAGTTTTAGGCGGCCTTCATAAGATTCCACTAGGTGCGCCGCTGACGTGCTAAGCAGCGGGTCGCCGCATATGAACAATCGGCTCTTGACTTCAAGCAGCACACGTTCTAAGTGGCGGCATCACATTGGCGTCCCATTGTCACGTTACTTATGCTGGGCAAATTATAGTTACGTTGTCATTTATTACATGTGTATTATTGCAAATTTCCAGTGCCGACCTGTTTTAATAAAATAAAAACAATAAAAGATAAAAAAAGTAAAAAATCTTTGGGAGATGCCTGGGGGAGGGGCTTCAGCTCCATTAGAGACCCCACCCCGTGGCTGTGCCACTGCCTTCATAACACTAAAATTGAAACTTATATCACATATAATTAAAGAACTCAGGAAAATGACCTCCTCGAGTTAAGGTAGCTTCCAAAATGGAGCAGAAATTTCTACGTTATTCACTTCGCAACAAAAGACGAAGTAATTGTCAGTATACTATAACAGTAACTGCATAATAGCTGCTACTTCGCTTAGGGGCTCTATGAATAATTATTCTTAGTAATCGCAGGAGAAGGAAGAGCAGTGGCCACATAAAACATTGACAGTTTGATGACATCCAGTTCGGAAGTAAGGAGTCCAGCCCTTAAGTGATTTTCAGAAGTTAGTACAGTGCACATACTGTGAATTGATTGATTCCAAATGTTTTATGCAGGGTGTGCGTGATGAAAATGCAGAGTATAACATCCCAGAAGACCAAAATTATATACTAAAGTATTCGATACCCGATTATTTTTAGAAACGTCAGCACTTATCATGACTATGTCACACATTAACCTTAAGGTTCTATGATATATCACGTTATGATACTGACCTTTGTTTGACTTAAAAACTAGTTCAGGTAATAAATCTGAATTTAATGTCTGATATTATGTACAAAGTTTCATAACAGAACAAATTGGTATTAAATGTGAATTTAAATGTCTGATAATATGTATATAGCTACAAATTTAGTAAAAAGAATAGTACATACTGTTTCAGATATCCGATTTTACACATAGAAAAATGATGCCTATTTCTCACAACCTTAAAAACATTATATTATTTCTTAAACCAGATAATAATTACTCTAATTCATGTGTGTAGTTGTTAACCCACACTTTTCCCTAAATGTAAAAATCACCACGTAACACAGTGCAAATACTTTTACGTATTTTGATTTAAGGCACATCATTTTAAAAATGTCACTAGCAATATTAATGTTAAGTCACCAACACATATGTAAACTAATTTATTTGAACCGTATGTTCACAACCCACAATTTAAGATTTAAATTGAGAATTTATTTATAATATCCGGTTGCAAATTTCAAAGATATTACCCCTTATTTTATAACTTATAAAAATTTGATGGACTAGATGCTTAGGAGTCAGACCTGCTTTGTATAAGCAATGTGACGCATCGGTTGCTGTGTTCAGCAAACCAGCTGTTGTATATTGTGTTTGTTGTTGACACAAGATGACCGCCATTTAAAGTCTTGAACAAGACGTTGATCGAAGTATTTAAAAGGAATAAGTGACAGTTATTAACAGACTTCTGAAGTGCAACAATTATTAACAGACTGGAGGAAGCCTAAGTCCTTTGAATAATATTAAAATCATATCCTTACAGAAAACGAGACTGTCAAGCTGAAACTTCAATGTCTGAGATAAGTAACAAACTATAATGTTTCACAAATATTACTTTATATTGAACGCTCTGCTGCTTGTCTTTCCTCAAAAGCTATTTTCTTATTTGTGGACAAGAAAGAAGCATTGAAAATTAACTCTTAAAAAAACTATTAGAGCAGACAAGAGGTGACACTGCAAGAGGAAACAGGCTTACTAACAAGTGTCTAATCTCGTTGTAGATACTTCACTTTCTTTTGAGAAACGAACTTGTGATTCATTTGTGATGCTGCGAAAACCAATTCATCCTTCATAAAGAAGACTTTTACAAGTAAGGAGTACCTCATTAGTTTGTGTGTCAATTGAACACTTACAGAAACTAAATATCACTGATATTTCGTCAGAATTGTATTTTCAGTTTGTATAGAATATTAGTCATCTATTGCAACTGTAAAAATTAGTCTAATTAAGACCAGCCACGGCGGAATAGCCGTGCACGCTGAGGCGCCCTGCTTCGGTGCCCGCAGCCGTTCCACGTTGGAGGTTCGAGTCCTCCCTCGGGAATTGGTGTTTTGTTGTTCTTAGGATAGGGTAATTTAAGTAGTTTGTAAGTTTAGGGACCGATAACCATTGCAGTTAGTTCCCATAGCTTTACAAACATTTGAATTAAGACCAGATGTGTTTCGCGTTAAAGGTCAACTGTGACAACATATTTCTTTTACATTTTTATACTTTTTTTTTTTTTTAATTTGAGCTAGAATAGGTATTGTATTATATTACGTACTACCTTAACGCCCGCTGCTTCGCATGCGTAGGCTGGTTGGCCTGTACCAGTTGTTTCTCCCTCATAATATAAATTTTCATAGGTATAGCTGAAGTACTATCATACTGAAATGTTGTGATGCTACTTGTAGCCGCGGCAGAATAGCCGTGCGTATTGAGGCGCCATGCTGTGGTGCGCGTTGCTGTTCGCCGTCGGGGGCTCAATGCGGCCCTCGGGCATGGGTGTTTGTGTTGTCCTTAGCATAAATTAGTCTAAGTTAGTTTAATTAGTTTGTAAGCCTTAGGGACTGATGACCCCGCAATTAAACCTCTTAAGATTTACAAACATTTGAACATTTGATTGTATTACTTGAAACCCCTATGGTACCCCTCAATAGTTGAATTTCGAAAAATGCCCCAACACGTGTCTTTTAAATTCCAACCAAGTATGCAAATATAATTTTTTATAATTCTGTGTTCAAAATTGGCTTAGTAGCAACTTTTTTCAAAAAATGTTTCATCCCCTAATTCCGACCAAGAAAACATACCAAGTTATGTGGTTGTAGCTTCAAAATTGCCTTAATAGCAAAAGATTTTCGAAAAACATACCCTCCCCAATTTAACTCCCTTTATGATTAAATATCAAAAAATACGGAAGCACGTATTTTTTAAATTCTAACCAAGAATACATATACCAATTTTTGCAGCTCTATCTTCAAAATTGTCTTGACAACAATGTATTTGCTAAAAGAATTTTTGATCCCCTATTTTACCCCCTTAGTTGTTTAATTTCCAAAAATACCGAAACTTGTGTGTTTTTAATCCTGATCAAGACTCCATATCCTAAGTTTCGTAGTTACCGCTTCAAACTTGAGTTAACAGCAACATTTTTTTGAAAATCAATTTTGCATCCCGTATATCACCCCCTTATTGGTAGAATTTCTAAAAATACCGAAACACGTGTCTTTTAAATTCGTACCCCGAATCCAAATCCGAAAAACTGTAGCTCTAGCTTCAAAATTGCCTAAATAGGAACGTATTTTCAAAGGACGTTTCATCCCCTATTTCACCCCCTTACAGACGGAATATCGAAAAATCGCTTCTTAAATGACCCTTACAGAGTAAGATCAACACCCTCTACAAATTTCAAGTTTCTATCTTCAGTGGTTTCGGCTGGGCGATGATGAGTCAGTCAACCAGTCAGTCGGAATATTGCCTTTTAACTGTTAAGATTACTCACGTTTCCAATATTGCCCTCTTAATCCTTTTCCTTGTACTGGTACTTAGACTGCCACTACATATTTTGTATTAATCTTCGTTACCTAACCTCCAGCAACTCGCTTTTTTTTTTTTTTTTTTTTTTTTTTTGAGGGGCGGGGGTATGTGTATCTCTTTTGTTTTCTGTTCGATATGTTGTGAAACGTCTGCTAGCACGGTTAATATGACTGTTGTTGTTCAACCGGTGTGTGTTGATGTTTCTAATTATATATTTTGTCACTGTTAGTGTGTGAACGTGTATGTGTAAGGTGCTCCCTTATTTATTTATTACTAGCTTAAACCCGCGACTCCGCTCGCGTGTTGGTTGACTATGATAGACAAGCTATCTTTCAGTAGTGTGCTATTTATTTATTCTTATATTTTCTCATTCGTATGCTTATCTTTACAGAGAAAGAGCTGAAGACATTGTAGCAGGCATAGACCAAAGATATGGTCTATGGCATCACGTTTCGCTGTATGTAACCTCGCTATAGTGTCGCAAACGTCGTCGCTGGCCTTCAGTCCGATTCTTTTTTATAATTTGACGACTTTCAACCACCATATCTTCAACCCCCTTATAGCTATCGGCATGGAACTGCTATGGTGTACAACGGGAGATTCGGACAACAATTACACACAGACCATTCGTTTGCGTTCTGTAGTTTTCGCTGCAAAACCAAATATTAACACACACACAGGTAGAATTTTATATACGCCGATAACTTTCCATCCCAATATACTCCACCCTTTTATCATTATCAACCCTCAAGCAACAATGCAACCAATAAAACCATTTTCAAAAAGTAAATACAATTTTCAAGGAGTAATTATTGTTCCGCATTTCGCGTTACATTCTTCAAATTACTAAATATCTATCAGATCGCTGCAAAACCGTGCATAAGACCTTCCTCAGGTATAAATTAGTAACTGTACAAATATTTAAGTCTCTGCGTCTTGTCGTTCGGACGTGATAAGCGTACACCGAACAGACATTCACATTTATAAATTGTGTGTGTGTGTGTGTGTGTGTGTGTGTGTGTGTTTTGATTCTTGTGTTTGAGTTCTCTGGCACAAGATTGTGAGATGTGTTCATTTTGTTTTCTTTCTTTAATAAATGGGCGTCTGCTAGTAATTTGTATTATTCGGAATATATTTTATGTGTTTATAAATAGGTTGAATTATTTCAACTGGCGTGGAAGCATTCTGGTGTGTGTATGTTGACAATTTTACTCATTTAATAATTTTAGTTCACACTGCATTTAGTTTCTTTCGCGTGTGTTTCTGTATGTGTGTGTGTGTGTGTGTGTGAGAGAGAGAGAGAGAGAGAGAGAGAGAGAGAGAGAGAGAGAGAGAGAGAGAGAGACAGAAACAGAGAGAGTACAGGGGCTGATATGTCCTGATTTGGGTGTGGAGTGGGGGTTGCTTTCTTTATGTGAACATATTGTTAGTGAGGTAGGAGAGGTTTGCCTTGTCTATTATACAGTGAAGAACCAAAGAAACTGGTACACCTGTCACCTACCTAATATCCTGGAGGGCTCCTGCGAGCATGCAGAAATGCTGCGATACGACTTGGTATGGACTCTAATGTCTGAAGTAGAGTGCTGGAGGGAACTGACAGCATGTCTCCTGCAGGATTGTCCATAAATCCGTAAGAGTACGAGGGGTGGAGATTTTTCAGAAACAACACGTTTCAAGGCATCCCGATATACTCAATTATATTCATCTCTGAGGAATTCGGTGGCCAGCGGAGGTGTATAACATTAAAGGCTGTTACATCTTGGGAGGGACGCGTCTCTCTAAATTCACGTACTAATCGCAACATCCTAGCCCTTGAGTGACGTACGTAGGCATTAACAACTGAATAATGTGCCCTGACCACAGATGATGTAAATATACCTATAACTCACCTGCTGCAGCTACAACACTTCAATTATAGCAAGAAGAGTTTTTAAATACTCTCAAGTGACCGAGTGCTATCATTATAAAGCGCGCCTGACCAATATTCTCTATGTACAAACATGTGAGAATTAAGGAAAAATAATATTAGCCTAGACATGCATTAGTGAGTTGGAAAAATATTAATTTGGCACTCCTACTGACTACATTCAAATGTTCAAATGTTTGTTAAGCTTAAGGGACTTAACTACAGGGTCATCAGTCCCTAAACTTACAAACTACTTATGTATGAACTACCTACAACTAAGGACGGCATAAATATCCATGCCCGAGGGGGGATTCGAACCCCCGACCGTAGT
The DNA here is from genome assembly GCA_026315105.1 of Locusta migratoria. Taxonomy (NCBI): domain Eukaryota; kingdom Metazoa; phylum Arthropoda; class Insecta; order Orthoptera; family Acrididae; genus Locusta; species Locusta migratoria. The sequence goes on along the minus strand of CM048750.1, from coordinate 188,524,484 downwards.
GGCCGTGCAGACCGTGACTGAAGCGCCTCAGTCCCCTCGGCCACCGCGGCCGGCCTGACAACATTCTTCACTACTCTCACACACAGCTGGGTGTCCTTCCCAATTAGACAAATATTCATCATGATTAAACGCTGACAACTTCTTGTGGAATTTTAAGAACAAGAAACTATCATCCTTTCCACCAGCAACTCAGACACTTCTGATGGTTGGCCACTAAGCCATTCATCGTGAGGATTCCTACATCATGAAATAATAGGGTTACCATATGGTCAGCATCAAAAAAGAGGACAGTTCATATAAGAAAGAGGACACTTTATTGTTAACAAAATGTAATTTACAACTTTCTTAATGAACCACGTAGAACTACTACAAACTACATCAGCAACCTTGTGTGGTTATTGTAAAACAAAATAAAATGAACCTTGACAGTTTATTTATCATCACTATAATCAATTATTTTTCCTTATTATTTTTCCTTAATTCTCACATGTTTATACATAGAGAATATTGGTCAGGCGCGCTTCATAATGATAGCACTCGGTCACTTGAGAGTCTTTTTCATTTTTGAACCAATTATATTTCGAGGACGATAAAATCTCTTTGAAGAGCTTTCCGTTTTTCATCAAGTACTGATAAAAGCTCAGGCATTTCAAATATTTGAAATTACACTGTACACATCGAATAGCTTTTATATTTTATATTTTAAATCTATTCCTATCTTTTGTCTACTGTGTGTTCACAATACATTGGCTGAACACCATATGGGCAACCGGGTTTCCTCGCAGAGAATTTCCAAATTGTTTGCAGCTGTCAGACCCATGCGGAGAGCGAAAATTTGAACGGCAATTTCGCTGTGTGTATGCGCGTGATAGTTGCGAACAGTTTGGAACTGCAGTGCGAACGAACCTGTTGTCACCAATGACACAAAAATAAATTTTCTTTTTCGAAACCCAAAAAAGAGGACATTTTGTAGAATTTTATAAATTCCGGCCGGACATGTTTTTTTGCCTCAAAAAGAGGACGTGTCCGGAAAAAAGAGGACGTATGGTAATCCTATGAAATAATCACCATCGTTCACTTAGGGACGAATAAATCACAAGTTACCATCTTCCCCATAAACTTAGGAAATTAGATGGCCCGTGTCATCCGCTGGCATTTTCCCGCAACCAAGAAAGCAACCGCTTCTAATAATCTCTAATGAGATATCCGTTTCAACTGCCTTAGTTTTATGCAGGCACAATTCAGTGCTCGAAATCAGATCAAAGCTAAGTAGAAATGATCTACGATCCTAGCCTAGATCGTACTGGTCTGTGCAAGGTATCAGAGTTGCAGCACAGTAATCCCAAAATACACCTATAAAACCCATTTACGTTCCGGTTAAATCTGTAGTGCACATGACTAATTTTTACGGCATGGCATGGAACTTCAGATATAAAATTAAACAATGAGGAAAAGTAACAATGAAATATTTATCTAGATGCAAACAGCACTGCTCATCGCAATATAAAAACATATTCAGCGAAGGTCGACTTTAAGTCATATGACAATGTAATCTGATTAAGAAAAACAGCAGCCCTGTTAAGAGACTATTGTGTTCATTCAAATAATGTCATTAACGGCAATAAGTCTGAGCAACTGGCACACATCAAATATATTTGGTACTACATAACGAAAGATGAAACACTGTGATGTAAGACAGAATTCTCTGTCCTAAACAAGAAAGCCGTTAAACACCAGTTAAAATTGCAACGAAAAAAATAAAATCATAAAGAATGGTATGGCAAATGACTTAAGATTGCTGCCAGTAGAAAAGAAAACAATACAATACAAGAACTGATAAAAGAACATATTGCGATAAAGTAGCAGAGGAATCCGAAGCAAATTTTGCGAAGAAACTCTTCACGTTAAAAGATTTGTATGAAAAGGACAAAGTGACTTCATTTTACTCTGCTGTTAAAATAAGTCGTGTTTGTTCTGTAATCAATCAAAAAAAGCACCAACACAGAAAATTGTAAATGAAGTTCAGCTAGGAATGGATTTACTCAAATGCACTAGCTTCAAACTCTCAAGGAAAACAGTAATTTCCAAGAATCCTTGGGAATCGAAGCAGGAATCACATATCGCTCTAACGGCGAGCGATATGTATCGAACGAAAGACTGTCGCGCCATGGCGAACGTATTCGACAAAAGACGAACGTATTTCAGATTTAGATTACCTACAATCAGTACCGATGTTGAAGGTTAAATTGTACGACTCTTCTCGCCGGGCTGCAGTGGTTATGTTGGCACCAATGGTAATGATGGCAATGATGACCAATAAATATTTTTTCGTGACAACTGCAATTAAAACGAAAATTATTTTTTTCTGAACGGACAAGGGTACATACAAGCACCTGTCGACCATAGAGCAGGTACAGTATTAACATTTACTCTGTAGCTCGTGAAAAATATTAACGCAATTCTACACTTACGTTGCTTGCAGTGGCCATTTTGAGCAGCAGCTGAATTGTACTTCACTGTAATGTTTTTAAAGTAAAACCCTTCATTCGCAGTAGCAAAAGGCGTTTACTTTAAAAACATTACAGTGAAATACAATTCTACACTTCATTGTTCCTCTGTTGCCAACATAAGCACTGGAGCCCGGCGAGAAGCGTCGTAAAATTTTACCGATGTTGAAGAATTTGCGTTGTCACTTACCTCACTCGTCAGTGACATCCAAGGAATCATCAACAATGGCCAATCTCTGAAGTAATAAACGCCACGAATGATTACTAAACGTTGCCCTTCCGAAATCATCACTTCTTTGTCGTAACGTAGGTACTTCTGTATACTTAACGAACATTGCTTGTAATGGAAATGTGCGCTTATATCCCAAACAAATAAATCTTTCCGGCCAGAGATACTAGCTGTTGCCATTAGACAAAGATGTAAAATGTCCATGCAGTAGGACAAAGAGATGCCAGAAGACGACGCTGTTTTGAGAATGATGTATGCATTTGCAAAACAAATTAAACTTGTCCCCTAAAGATTTTGGTTAACCACACACTCCGTAAAAGTTATATAAAGCGCCAGATATTGGTGACAAGTAAGGAATATCACCACACTCGGGGCAATTGCGGCATATTCGAAAAGAAGTAGTCAAATATTGGGCACAAGCATGGAATACCGTCCTAACACTCCCTCGGAAATTCCCACAGTTCGACATATACTTCATGAGATATGAAGTAATAAACAATTTGGCCTCGAAAAACCGCATCATCACGCATGAGGTTTCGATTTATTACGTCTTTACTGCTAATACCATTCACGACATATCTTTTAGACATTAGGCACATATACCACTGAATGTACCTTCGAATTTACATCATAGTACGACACATATTTCAGGAGATATGTCATAAACAATGAAATATGAGAATAACTGATACATCATGCACTATTTTTCCACGTCTCCTCCTAAAATTATAGTCTGATTTCAACTAAACTTGCACACATATTGCTTACTATCAGACAACAATCGCTGTAGGGTTAAAACTACCTACAACCGGGGGGGGGGGGGGGCAGTAACTACTGCGCAGAAGCAAACGCACTTCTATCGTTTTGCGCATGACGTCACGAAGGAACACTTCCCGCGCGCCCAGACTTGTTTATTCAAGACTTTGTGATTTCGTGTTTGATGAGTACTATCTATTTCGCTAAGTTACTGATGTTTAGTGAGTGATTTGCCTGTACACTGTTTTAATGTTGTTATTAGGGGTAATTCTCACAGTCAAAGATAAAAAGTTGAAGTATTTGTAATCCTAAAGGACGAAACTACTGAGGTCATTGGTCTCCAGACTTACAAACTACTTGCACCAACTTACCGATATACAAGGATGCAAAAAATTTGGCTGTCCAAGTGATGTAGGAAAAACCATGTAAAAGTTGAAAATGCCAGGATATCCTCTAGTCGCCTTCTAGGTACAGAGTATATCAAGGATTTGCATGCGGAACTGCGAAATTCACCGTCAAAACGGGTGCCTAAGAGAGATGCATATCCATCCTGTAATTTGCCTTTGTCATGTGATAGTACTGCCAGTGATAACAACTCGAGTGTAACAGAAGGTAGGAAAGAACGTTTAAACGAAAGTGAAATCCGGAGAAGAATGTTGACGAATGTACTTTTTCGGATGATGTTTGTAATGATTCAGATGAAGTGCCTTTACAGAATTCGATAGCGTCAATGCAGAGGAGAAATTCTCATCTTAAAAAGTGTGCATGAAATTGCATTGAAAATCAGTTAACAACGAAACGACGTCTGCACGAAGAGGAAACTAACAAAAGAGTTTTGGCTCGTGAAATTAATCGTATACTAGGCAAAATTTTTTTACCGAATCAAAACAGTAGTCCTTACACGTTTCTAACGAAGTTCGATGGAGAAAAGAGTATATTTGCAAATTCGACCACTTTACATGCCGTTTCGCAGAAAATCTATAATTTTCTCAAGCAAAAACTCGAATAACCTTTACCTGCTGAGTTAGTCTTGCTATCTTGGGTAAAGCGCATTTTCTGTTACACCTCAGGTGTTTTAAATGACGTTGTAATGATGATGAAAACGTAGGCTTAAACACTGAGAGCGAAAGAATTACTTGACTGAAAACGACAGTGACCGTAGATCTTGTACAGTAGTTAAAATGCGGTTTACCCAAGATAGCAAGACTAACTCTGCAGGTAAAGGTTATTCGAGTTTTTCTTGAGAAAATTATAGATTTTCTGTGAAACGGCATGTAATGTGGTCGAATTTTTTTATGGACCAAACAGATGGAAGTCTCAGGGCGACATGTTCAGGCCGTAGGGCGGATGCTCAAGCGGCTCCCACCTGAACCTGGCCAGTACACTTCTCGTGACCCTGGAGACGCGTGGACGCGAGTTATCATGGGGCAAAATCTCTTCCTACGTGAGCAGCCCAAGTTGTTTGCTCTTGATGGTTTTGCGTAGGCTACGGAGTGTATCACAGTACACGTCACTGTTAATGGTATCTCCGTGTTGGAGTAATTCGATGAATACCGGACCTCGGACGTCGAAAAAGACGGTAAGGATCACCTTGCCTGCTAAGGGCACAGCCTTGAATTTCTTAGTGGGAGGTGGCGACGCATGGTTTGCGTCTCTAGATGTCGCACTACGTTATCCCAAAGCGGCATATTCATATTTCTCCAAGTTTGCTTGTTAAGACGTTTTATACCTTTTCATTTGAACACCCCTCGTACAAATGTCGTAAGCTGTGACACTTAAGTTGTGGAATGAAAAGTGTTAAATTCTGATGTCTGACTCTGATGCCATATCATTTTAAACAATGTAATGGATAATGTTATACTTTTCGTAGCACGGCTTAAGTGATATAATAGCTCACTATATTTTGAACAGTAAATGTCGTGTATCGTCGTAAAAAATTTATTTCCTTCTGAAGAAGACATCAATAGTGGTGTCGAAACCTTGGTTAAGATAAATAAAATATTACCTGTCGAAGTATGGCGTAAGTCATATGCGTTTCAAAAATGTTCAAATGTTTATTAAGCTTAAGGGACTTAACTGCGGGCTCATCAGTCCTTAAACTTACAAACTACCAATGAACTACCTTACCCTAAAGACGACACAAACATACCGATGTAACATGCCGTAATTGTATAATAACGCAATTTTATTTTATCTTGTGTGTAATTCGGGTGAATGTTATATTTGTTGTATGCGTGGGAAGTCACGTCAACAAGTTGTAGTTTACTACTTTACTGCGACTGAATTAAAGTTACTGGCATTCCTAAAAATCGTATTGAATTATCAGACTTGATCAGAGCCCACAAAACCTCATTTAAGATTTACAGTATCACTTTAAGACAAGTGGTCTCTGATCCGAGCATCATCCATCTGCACTGGGACAACATCTGAGAAGACATCAGGTTAGAAAATTATATATATTAATCTGATTATTTTTTCCTACAGTTGTTTACAAGAAACATGTTCTAGATTGTAACTGAAGTAATTATATAGTTAAACACAAAAACTGAAACAAATGTTAAGAAAAAATTATAATTAAATAAATTTCTTGGGAATTTATAATTTTAAAAATAAAATCGATCAAATTAATAGGTCAGTGTGCAAACGTTAACACTCTTACATGTTGACAAAAATTTATAATTGAACAAAAAGTGCAGAAAAATAGCCAGAATGCAAAAACGTTATAAAAATCAAAACTACTAAAAGGCAAAAGGTTTAATACAGCAACGTTTCATATTCAGCCTTTTTTTTTAATCCACTAGTCACCATCAATGTCGATTAAATCCTCATCTTCTACATTTCCAACTCCAAAAGTGTCATCATCGTTACAGTCTATGTCATCATCTTCTTCAGTCTCAAGGACTACTTCGTCTTCTTCCTGTCCTTCTGCTTCCTCTGGGTTGGCTTCTGCTTGTTTTCTTGTGTCTTTCATGTTCTTTTTTGGAGGTGGAGCACTCATAAGTTTCCAGCTTTAAGAAAGAAATGTCAGTTTTGGAGCTCGCTCAGTAGAAAGACGGTTTCTTTTCTTGGAATGCAACGAAGAAAACATACTAAATGTCTTGTAAGGACAAAATTTCCCCATTACATCTCACTGTAAAATTACTCTTAAGAGCTTGACTATGGTTATGATCAATTTAAGCAGCTTTATTATGTTAATATTATTTTTATTTTGAGCACTCCTACTTTATATTTTTAAATTTATATAAAATATTTGGATAGGTTTATATGGCTCCGGACTTAACCTCCTTGTTTGAAATAAACACATTTTTCGGTTTTTAATATTTTAAATATCAAAGAATTAGCTCTGGAATTACCAAGCATCGGAATTTACGATTCTTATGTTTTCTAGAACTGGCAACCTCGAAATAATCAATCTTTAGAAAAACCGAATTTATAATATTGGTATGCCATCTAGTGTGTAGTTACTAAATACTAAAATACACAGGGAGGTTAGTTTTGTTCAATTTGATAAGTTTGCTGTCGCTGTTAGTGATATTTTAGGCTATAAAGTTTAAAATAAACTAGTGCCCAATTTCTAACATTAGTAGATGACGGCCAGTTGAGAACTATGCCTCCATAGGCATATTTTTTTTTTTTTTTAGGTTTAGGTTTCATTCAGAGAAATATGGGGATTCAAATTGTAGCCCACATGAATATTTTAATTTTTTTTCCCACCAGACTTAAAGTAAATGATGTTCTGCATGGAATTATCAAGGAAATTAATGCAAAGAATGATAAATCACATATTAAAATGTATGAATTTACTTAGTTAACCCAGTTATAAGGTTCTTTAACTGTAAAGTGTTAAAATTTTCAAAATCTATTAATTTTCATAAATTCCCAATTTTTTGCAACCTTCCCGGACCAAAGAAATATTCCCGGCAATATTCCCATTATATAACTTCCTTCCCACTGGGAATATTACCTGCCCACATCACTACGTAGTTGTTACTGTTCAGGTTGCATGTGCCAAACTGGCTTTGGCATCTCAGGCCGATAGCCAGAAAACTAGGCCAACATGTCACATTAGAATACGCGTGGATACATCGATCAAAGAATGTAAATCATATAACAAACGTTTCGCAATGGCATAGATGTGGGAAATATGGGTATAAGAAAATTAGGTTTACTTGGGTCATTATTGTGACCCCTGTATCAATCTTCTGCTTCTAATAAGTAAACCTACATTTGTTTTACCCATGTTTCCCACATTTACGTCACTACAAAATGTTTGTATTACGATTTACATTCTTTGACCATTGTATCCACACCTATGCTAGTGCCACCTGTAAGTCTAATTTACTTGTTATCGGCTTGACACGCTGAAGTCAGTTTGACACATGTAACCTGAATAGTAACAACTACCTAAAGACATAGATCTAATTACTGTAATCAACTGTCTTTTGCACTGTCCATGGAGCTATATATCAGATTTTAATGTAAGTACTACTGTCTTGATTGTCGTGTTCATGGTTTTTCTTACGAGGTATGTCCACAAAGTAAAACATACGTGTACAGATACAAAAAAAAAAAAATATTTTTTGTACAAAAATCTACAATTGTTAAACTACTTCTCTAGAAAGCTTCCAAAATTTTGTGGGCACTTGTCATAGCGTGGGACAAGTTTTTGTGTTATTTCTTCATAGGATGTTGCCGCCTGTGGATTCAACCATGTGGTAACATGTTCCTTCAGCTCGTCATCATCGTTGAAGAGTTGACCACCAAGGACAGATTTGAGGAGTAAGAAGAGATGAAAGTCACTAGGAACGGGGTTATGGCAGTATGGAGTTATGCTCAAACATGTCCCAGTGAAATTCCTGTAAGAGTTGTTTGACCACATACGCCGCGTAAGGTCGGGAATTATCGTGGGGAAAAATATCACCTTTTGACAGTAAACCTCATAGCAATGTGACCGTAAACCTCCCAGATTCCCGATGAATTTCCTTTGGTTTAACTGTTTTTGCATTTAGAAAACGAATCACAATTCTGATTTCATACGCGGAGGCATTTTCCATTATGGATGACATTATAAAGAAGCACTACAAAGCACTCGGCGGCAGCAGCGGTCTGGAAATGGCGTACATGTCTTCTTCTTGGGGCCGCGGCGGAGTGGCCAAGCGCATTGAGGCGCTATGCTCCAATGCACGTGGCCGCTCCCCATCAGGTTTCGTATCCTCCCTCGGGCATGGATGTTTGTGCTGTCTTTAGTATACGTTAGTCCATAGGCAGTTTGTAAGTTTAGGAACAGATGACCCCGCAGTTAAGTGCCATAAGCTTTACAAACATTTGAACGTTTCTCTTTGGGTCAGAGTAACTGCCACGCATGCTCGGAACTGCGATCATATCGCTGCCGTGGATAGAAATAGAAACGGAACTTACTTTGTGGACGACCCTCGTATATTTCGGTTCTATGTAATTACGTATCTATGTTTCATAGATCTGGAAAAGTCTTATGACCGTGTTCCCAGGAGGAAGCTACTGTCAGTTCTTCAAGATTATGGTATAGGAGGCAAACTTCTGCAGGCAATTAAAGGGCTTTACCTAGCCTGTCTGGCAGCAGTTAGAGTAAATGACAAATTAAACTAACGGTTCAGGGTAGTTTCAGGAGTAAGACAAGGCTGTAACCTGTCACCACTGTTGTTCATACTATTCATGGATCATATGTTGAAAACAGTAGGCAGGCAGGGCGGGATGAAAGTAGGTAAAAACAAAATAAGCAGTCTCGCATATGCGGATGACTTAGTTGTAATGGCCGATTCGATTGCAAGTTTGCAAACTAATATTTCAGAGCTCGATCAGAGGTGCAAGAATTATGATATGAAGATCAGCATCTCCAAAACGAAAGTAATGTCTGTGGGAAAGAGATTCAAACAGATTGAGTGCCAAATAGGAAGAACAAAGTTAGAACAGGCAGACAGTTTCAAGTACCTGGGATGTATTTTCGCCGCGGGGGAGTAGCCGAGCGGTCTAAAGCGTCTCGCTGCGGAGCGCGCGGTTGCTCACCATGGAGGTTCGAGTCCTCCCTGGGGCATGGGTGTGTGTGTTTATCTGTAGGTTAGTTTATCTAGGTTTAAGTAGTTTGTAACCTACGGACTGATGGCCACGTAGTTTGTTCCGATAGATTTACAAACATTTGAACATTTTTTATGTATTTTCTCACAGGATGGCAACATAGCGAAAGAACAGGAATCGAGGTGCAGCAAAGCTAATGCAGTGAGTGCTCAGCTAAGATCTACTGTTTTCTGCAAGAAGGAAGTAAGTACCAAGACTACGTTAGTAGTGCACCGCTCTATCTTTCGACCAACTTTGTTGTATGGGAGTGAAAGTTGGGTGGATACAGGTTACCTTCTTCATAAGATAGAGGTTACAGATATGAAAGTAGCAAAAATGATTGCAGATACCAATAGATGGGAACAATGGCAGGAGGGTGTCCATAATGAGGAAATCAAAGAAAAGCTGGGAATGAACACCATAGATGAAGCAGTTAGAGCGAACAGACTGAGATGGTGGGGTCATGTTACACGATTGGGGGAAGCAAGGTTACCTAAGAGACTTATGAGCTCGGCAGCGGAGGGTAAGAGGGGTCGAGGTAGACCAAGAAGAAAGTACTTAGATTCGGTGCAGAATGATTTTGAAGTAAAAGTCATAACTTCAGACGAGGCATCAATGTTAGCATTGAATAGGGGATCATGGAGGAATTTTATTAGAGGCACTATGCTCCAGACTGAACGCTGAAAGGCATAATCATCTAATGATGATGGTGATGTAATTACGTTGTTAAAACAATTTCCACGGTTCATATCTGACGATGGACACCGAAACGCGTAATATGTAATAGAAAAAAAAGGTGCGACCAAGACGTTAAAAGTTGTGTGTGTTTGTTTGAAATGAAAAGTAGTATGTGTTTGTGGGGCGAGCGTGTCACTGTTTTTGTTAAGAGACCGTCCCCGCTAAAATTCCCAAATAAATGTTATGTTGTGGTTTTGGTTACAAAATAATTTGACTAAGCAATGAGACTTAGTACCTTCCTTTGCCCTGTTAGAATAAATTGCAACTGACATGGGATACAATGATCTTACGTAAATGTTGTTTAGTTTGAGGCGCAAAGGATAACACTTTAAATGGTACAGTTAATAAGTTGACAGTAATTAAAACTCGTAATTGGTGTACACCTTAATCTCGTGTGTGAGAGAATGTGAGCAAATGAAAAGTTCAGATCTGTTAGCGTGCACCATATACCAGTAGCCAGACTATACATGTACGATTCGACTGCGAGAGCCATCAAAAAGAGCGTGCTACTGCAGTTATAATTTTGTTACTTGAATAAACAGGATGTCAAACAAAGATATTTGATATTAATTAGATACCAAAAATCACTGCACTTGATAATGTGCCTATCTGAACAACAATTATCATACTGATTCAACGTAATAAAAAATGTCCTACAAATGTGGTAATGGTTTCAAGCCTCACTCACTGCAAATATTTCTCATCTCTTTACGTGATCTACTTCTCTTCTGATCAGACAAATCACTTTCACTGTTACTAACATTAACTGACTTAATAATCTGAACTTTCATTAAGACTGAGAAAATCTCTAACTACGAACTTTACTGAATTTATGAACAAACTACTTCCTGCTCTCATTAATTGACCAATCTATCATGACAAAATCCCTACATTGAACTGTTCTAATTAGTACATAAATTTTACAAACACAATAATTATGCAACACTATAATAAAAAACAGTGATCAGAACGGATAGCAATTCAAACTGGTGAAAGGAACGAGGAACTGGAAAATGACTCGGGGTTAAATGATAAATGCGAGCTGCACTAAACAGTATTCATTAGCAAAAAGACAAACACCAACTACAATAGTTAAAATACAGACTACCGTACATAACAATAGAAAAGTACAAGTTTACCTTATTTGAGACAAATTAATTTCCATACAAAATTACAATCTGCAGACTTGGCTGCGACTCTTCAAAATTGTCTGAAATTCCTTTTACTCTTCGAGTTTAATACACAGACAGACTAACTCGACAGTTTCACGACTACAACTCTACGATAATTAGACATCGACTCGCCTTCACGAAGGTCACACACCGACTCTTTCTAAGGTCACACACCGACTCTTTCAACTGAACAACTGCGAGTGTAAGACTTACTCCAAAGATAATACAAAGTCCTTGGTTTACAGCAAAGATATGAAAATAGGTACAGTATGTCATATAGATTAGTGAAATGGTACAAAATATTACATAAATTTGTTTTCTACAGAATTACAGCTTAGGTTTTTGTAACAAAACATGCTCAAGGCTTTCTGACAGGCAAAAATTAAGTGAAAATTATTTTGCGTACTCCTTTCAACCTTACTGTTATGACATTTCTATGCTATTTAAATAATTACAGTTCCTTTCTACCACTTTCAAACAGAATACTCATCTTTTCAACGTTTCGATGTATGGGGGTTCTGCTCGCTGCAACATTATTCTCCTGGGGCGTCGTGGTAGAAAAAAATAGTCGATATGTACAATTTTCACTTCTTTTTTACTCTGACTCAAACTTCTCCAACAAAACAATACAAATTCAATACATCAGAACTTAGCTGGTAGTACTTCCATTCTCAAAACACAAACTGACATGGATTCCAGAGCACTTGACAAACGACTCAAACTCGAACTCCCCCACGCAAGGCGGTGAGGCAAATATATAACATCAGCAATAATGATGTTACATTATCCATTGTTCATAACAATTGAATATAGTAATTTACAATTAACGAACACAACAGTAAAACATTTCATGTATACAAAAATAATCACAATGAAAATGAAAACTATGCATACAATAATTTTAGATGGCACATGTATTTTTAAGACGAAATTTCCGATTTTTCTGTTAACAACAAAGTGCGATGTTAAATATCAATTAATTTGTTAATGAATACATCATACATGAATGAAACTTTAACTCTGCAGCGGAGTGTGCGCTGATATGAAACTTCCTGGCAGATTAAAATTGTGTGCCGGAACCGGGACTCGAACCTGGGACCTTTGCCTTTCGCGGGCAAGCGCACTACCGACTGTGCTATCCCGACACGACTCACGATGCCGCCTCCCAGCTTTACTTCCGCAAGTACCTCGCCTCCTACTTTCCAAACTTCACAGAAGCTCTCCTGCGAACCATCCAAGACTAGCACTCCTGGAAGAAAGGATATGGTGGAGACATGGCTTAGCCACAGCCTAAGGGATGTTTCCAGAATGAAACTTTCACTCTGCAGCGGAGTGAGCGGTGATATGAAACCTCCTGGCAGATTAAAATTGTGTACCGGAACCGGGACTCGAACCTGGGACCTTTGCCTTTCGCGGGCAAGCGCACTACCGACTGTGCTATCCCGACACGACTCACGATGCCGCCTCCCAGCTTTACTTCCGCCAGTACCTCGCCTCCTACTTTCCAAAACTTACATCATACATGTTCCTAACATGTATTGAGCTATCAAATGTCATGGCCATTCACAAAACATACTCACAATTTCTTGTCGGTCAATATATATAAAGAATAACAATATTCAAATCTCGAATATTACGTTAATTAATACAATTAGGTGGTCAACACAACTTGTTCATGAGCCTAAGATATATACAATGCTATTTATTTTAATGTCTTTATGTAGATACAAAAGTTTTTACCATACGTCTATTTATTGAAATAACATACAATGACGCAACTATTGTTTATAGAACTGTCTGGAAAGCAAATATATGAATCTCCTGATTAATGAAAACTATGACTCGTTTTAATCACAGTATCACCCAGACACTGTCCTACACTGATTCGTAGGCTGGCTATTACGTTTTTAAATTCACACGCAACATATATCACAACTGAACCACACGATTCCGGGTCCGACGCAGATGGTATCGTAGGATGACAAAAAAATGTTCAAATGTTTGTATAGTTTATGGGACTTAACTAGCCGGCCGCGGTGGCCGAGGGGACTGAGGCGCTCCAGTCACGGTCTGCACGGCCACTACGGTCGGGGTTTCGAATCCCCCCTCGGGCAAGGATATTTGTGCCGTCGTTAGTTGTAAGTAGTTCATAAGTAGTTTGTAAGTTTAGGGACTGATGACCCCGTAGTTAAGTCCCGTAGACTCTACAAACATTTGAACATTAGATTTTGGACTTAACTACGGGGTTATCAGTCCCTATACTTACAAACTACTTATGAACTACTTACGAACTAGGCCGGCCGTAGTGGCCGTGCAGACCGTGACTGGAGCGCCTCAATCCCCTCGGCCACTGCGGCCGGCCGTAGGATGACATTGAGATGAGAGGACCAGGCAGACGGTATCGTACGATAACATTGAGATGAGGGGGTCAGCAGTATCGTTACACTGTGCATTTGCTAAGTGTTTTCGATACTGGAGCGGTGCGGGCGCTTGGAGCTGCAGCAGCTGTGGAGCTGAGGAGTGGACAGGGGGCGGGCGTCCCCCGCTGGCAGGACACGGCCGTCCGGTGGCGGCTTTGATGTCCGCGAGACAAAAGGCGGCCACCCCGCAGATGATTAATAACGCGGCCAGCCGGCCACCCGCTGGTATGCGCCACGCCGCCAGCCTGATAAACGCGCACGCCCGCTGCCCGGCACTGGTAACGCACCGTCTGCCTACCCTACACTGCTGCATGCCTGCACTGCTGGAAGCAGCCGACCCAGCTGGAATGTACAGCAAACGTCTGTGCCGAGGAAACGTGCACGTGATTACCATTACTGAAGACCGTTCGTCATCATCATCATCATCATCATTTTCCATCTCCAGTTTCCCGGGTGTGGCTAACAAGCGCTCTCCATCTCATCCGATCTTGATATAACATTTGGTCTTGGGCATCATCCCAGTTAAAATCGTTCTTCTCTATGTCTGATTTAACTGCCTCTATCCATCGTCTCTTTGGCCTTCCTCTTGGTCTTCTTCCTCCCACTTCCATTCTGAAGTACCTTTTAGCTGTTCTTGTGCTATCCATTCTCATTACATGGCCATACCATTGCAGTCTTCGTTTCCCCAAGATGTTCGCAATAGGGACCCTGATACCAGCTGTTTCTCTGTGTACCTCATTTCTGATCTTGTCTCTCCTGGTACTTTGATTCATAGTCCTGATAAACCTCATTTCTGTTGCTTGGATTCTGCTGTAATCCTTTTTTAACAATGTACATGTTTCCATGCCATATATAAGGATTGGAGTGAAGTAAGTGTTATACAAAGTTAACTTTGCTTCCTGGGGTACTTTTTTGTTCCAGAGTAGATTCCGAACTTGCATGTAGAAATTTGATGCTTTTTGTGTTCTGTTGAGGATTTCTTGCCGGATGGTGTTGTCCTTGGAGAAGATACTTCTAAGGTACTGAAAGTGGAAAACTGATTTAATTTTTGTTCCCTCCAAGTAGATGTTTTAACTTGTTCCCTCTCTGCTTATGGTCATCTCAACCGTCTTGGTCTTGCTGATTTTCAGGTTAAATTCTTTAAATTTATTGTTCCAGACAGTCAGGCTCTTCTGCACTTCTGTTTCTGTTTCTCCCCATTTTACAACATCATCTGCAAATACCAGTGATCTCAACTTATTTGCAGTTTCATAATTATATATATATATATATATATATATATATATATATATATATATATATATATATATAATTCTGCGAGCAAGGAAAAACCTTCAACAGTGACGTGTACTGTGAGACACTGCGTACGCAAGTCCATGACGAGCAGACGGTCTGGGCTGCTCACGGAAGGAGTACCTTTGCTCCATGATAACGCGGGTCCACACGTCTCCTGGCTCACAGTGCACTGGCCAAGTTCAAGTGGGAGTAGCTTGAGCGTCCGCCGCACAGCACGGACAAGTCACCCCGTGACTTCCGGCTGTTTGGTCCCTAAAAAACATCTCAAAGGGAAGCGCTTCGATTCGAACGACGTACTGAAGGACACAGTAGAGGACTGGCTCTTGTCACAGCCACAGGAGGTCTGGGAACAGGGAAACTTTCGGCACGTTACACCTTGATATCTAGGTGGCGTTGGCTCAGGCCTCTGGTAATTGCTTTTGAATAAAGTTACAATTTACAACCGATCACACAGCGAAAGATCAGTACCCAAAGACCGGAAAGTTGCTCAAGTTACTCCAATATTCAAGAAAGGCAATAGGAGTGATCCACAAAATTACAGGCCAATCTCATTGACGTCGATATGTAGTAGGATTTAGGAACATATACTTTGTTCGAACATTATGAACTACCTCGAAGAGAACGACCTATTAACCAGTAGTCAACACGGATTCAGAAAGTATCACTCTTGCGAAACACAGCTTGCCCTTTATTCACGTGAAGTGTTAAGTGCAACCGACAAGGGATCTCAAATCGACTCCATATGTTTTGGATTTCAGGAAGGCTTTTGACGCTGTACCCCTCAAACGGCTTCTTAAGAAATTGCGTTCTTATGGAATATTTCCCCAATTGTGCGAATGGATTCACGATTTTCTATCAGAAAGAACACAGTTCGTTGTATCAGAGGCTCAGACGGTTCTGCGACCGTGTGGGCTGCAGATTTCTCCACTTGCGTCAAAGGGTGGTGGGTTTTCGGGTTCCGCTAAATAGGTCAGGAGTCCACTATACTCAGGAAGCGGCTACACGGGTAGCGGGGGCTGTGTGGTATCGACTGGGCTTTTTTTTTTTTTTTTTTTTTTTTTTTTTTTTTTTTTTTTTTTTTTTTTTTTTTAGGTTAGAGGGCCTCGGGAATACACAAAATGGGTTTCAGTCTCAAAGGGGGCAGGTCAGACACAGGAAGAAAGCAAATCTAGAAAACATTGGTATAACAGTCGTAAATTGTCGTAGCTGTAATGGGAAAGTTCCAGAACTCCAAGCGCTGATAGCAAGTACTGAGGCACAAATCGTTATAGGTTCTGGAAGGTGGCTAACGCCTGAGATAAGTTCGGCCGAAAATTTTTCAAAGGGCCAAATGGTCGTGAGAAAGGATAGGATAAATAAAATAGGTGGTGGAGTGTTTATTGCTGTTACTAACGGTTTATCCTGCAGCGAAATTGAGACAGATACTTCCTGTGAGTTGGTCTGGGTAGAGGTTATTCCTGACAACCGGAATAAATTAATAATTGGTTCTTTTTATCGGCCCCCTGACTCAGACGATGCGGTTGCCGAAATGTTCAAAGAAAGCTTGAATCACATTTCAAATAGGTATCCGAAGCATACTGTTATAATCGGTGGCGACTTTAATTTGCCCTCGATATGTTGGCATAATTACGTATTCAAAACCGGCGCCAAATATAAAACATCGTCCGAACTAGTTCTGAATGCTATTCTGAAAACTACTTCGAACAGTTAGTTCATGAACCCACTATAATAGTAAGTGGTTGAGAAAATACCCTTGATCTCCTAGCAACAAATAATCCTGAGCTGGTAAAGAGCATCAAAACAGATACAGGGATTAGCGAACATCGAGTTGTAGTAGCGAGATTGAATGTCGAAATGCCCAAATGCACCAAAAATAAACGAAAAATATATCTATTCAACAAAGCAGATAAAAATTCGCTTCACGCTTTCCTGAGTGATAGTCTCCAGTCTTTTAAAACTAAAAATGCGAGTGTAGTTCAGTTGTGGCTTACTTTCAAAGACATAATATCAGTAGCAATCGAGATATTTATACCAAATAAATTAATAAAAGAGGGGACTGACCCCCCGTGGTACACAAAACAGGTCAGATCACTGTTGCAGAAACAAAGAAAAACTCATGCAAAATTTAAAAAGACACAGAACCCACAAGACTGGCGATCTTTTACTGAAACTCGCAACCTAGCGCGGACTTTAATGCGAGAAGCCTATAGTAGTTACCACAACGAAATCCTGTCTCGTAATCTTGCAGAAAATCCAAAGAAATTCTGGTCATATGTGAAGTACACTAGCGGCAAAACACAAACAATACATTCACTACGCGATAGCAATGGTAATACTACCGATGACAGTACTGCTAAGGCTGAATTACTAAACACAGCTTTCCGAAATTCTTTCACCAAAGAAGACGAAGTGAACACTCCAGTATTCAATCCAAGAACAGCTGCCAGCATGCGAAACTTAGAAGTAGATGTTCCTGGAGTAGTAAAACAACTTAAGTCACTAAACAAAAATAAATCTTCCGGGCCAGATAGTATACCAACTAGATTCCTCTCAGAGTATGCTGATGCAATAGCTCCGTACTTAGCTATCATTTACAACCGGTCACTCAGCGAAAGATCCGTACCCAAAGACTGGGAAATTGCCCAATTTACTCCAATATTCAAGAAAGGCAATAGGAATGATCCCCAAAATTACAGGCCTATCTCATTGACGTCGATTTGCAGTAGGATTTTGGAACATATACTTTGTTCGAATATTATGAACTACCTCGAAGAGAACGACCTATTAACCAGTAGTCAACACGGATTCAGAAAGTATCACTCTTGCGAAACACAGCTTGCCCTTTATTCACATGAAGTGTTAAGTGCCATCGACAAGGGATCTCAAATCGATTCCATATTTCTGGATTTCCGGAAGGCTTTTGACACTGTACCCCACAAGCGGCTTCTTATGAAATTGCCTGCTTATGGAATATCTCCGCAATTGTGTGAATGGATTCACGATTTTCTATCAGAAAGAACACAGTTCGATGTAATTGACGGTAAATCATCGAGTAAAACAGAATTGATATCTGGCGTTCCACACTAAACGATTTAGTAGACAATCTGAATAGCTCCCTTAGACTGTTTCGCGGATGATGCTGTCGTTTATCGGTCAGTGAAGTCAACAGAGGATCAAAAGCAACTGCAAAGCGATTTAGACAAAATTTCTACATGGTGCGAAAATCGGCAATTGACAGTAAATAAAGAAAAGTGTTAAGAAATAAACATGACCACTAAAAGATATCCGCTAAACTTCAATTACGCGATAAATCAGTCAAACGTTAAGGTCGTAAATTCTACCAAATACCTAGGAGATACAATTAAGAACAACTTTGACTGGAGAGAACACGTAGAAAATACTGTGGGGAAGGCGAACCAAAGGTTACGTTTCATCGGCAGAACGCTTCGAAGATGCACTAGCTGCACCAAAGAGACTGCCTACTTCACACTTGTGCGTTCTCTCCTGGAGTACTGTTGCCCCTTGTGGGACCCTCACCAGGTGCGACTGACGGAAGACATTGAGAAGGTTCAGAGAAGGGCAGCTCGTTTTGTTTTATCACGTTATGGGGGGGAAAAGCGTCACGGAAATGTCGCACGAATTGGGGTGGAAATCATTAAAAGAAAGACGTTATTAATTGCGGCGTGATCTGTTTGCGAAGTTTCAGTCACCGACTTTTAGTTCTGAATGTGAAAATATTTGGCTAGCACCCACCTACTTAGGGAGACATGACCATCCCAATAAAATAAGAGAAATCAGATCGAAAACGGAACGATTGAGGTGTTCTTTCTTTCCGCGCGCTATTAGAGAATGGAACGGTAGAGAAAAGTTATGAAAGTGGTTAATAAACCCTCTGCCAGGCACTTGAATGTGATTTGCAGAGTATCTATGTAGATGTAGATGTAGATTTCACTGCAGCCTCACACCACAGTCGCCAGTAACGCCACCTCCAAACTATATACGAGGTTTGTTCAAAAACATCCGGACATTTCGTAATTTCGCGCCATGGAAAAACGTTCAAATGTTTGTGAAACCTAGGTCATCGGTCCCTAAACTCACATACCACACTCCTCACAACAATTATTGGATCATATGATATATCATAGACAATATGAATTTGACAGAGCACTGAAAGACCTAAGTCGAAACAGGGCCCCCGGAGTAGATAATATTCCCTCAGAGCTACTGAAGCCTCTGGGAGAACCAGCCATGACAAAATTGTTTCACCTGGTGTGTAAGATGTATGAGACAGGTGAAGCACCCTCAGACTTTAAGAAAAATGTTATAATCCCATTCCAAGGAAAGCAGGTGCAGACAGGTGGGAAAATTACTGAACCATCAGTTTAATAAGTCATGGCTGCAAAATATTAAAACGAATTATATACAGAAGGATGGAAAAGCTGGTAGAAGCCAACCTCGGGGAAGATCAGTTTGGGCTCAGTAGAAATGTAGGAACACGGGAGGCAATACTCACTTTACGGCTCATCCTAGAAGATAGATTAAGAAAAGGCAAACCTACATTTCTAGCTTTTGTAGATTTGGAGAAGGCTTTCGACAATGTTGATTGGTATAAACTCTTGCAAGGTCTGAAGTAAGCAGGAGTAAAATATAGGGCGCGTAATGTTATTTACAACTTGTACAAAAACGTGACAGCGGTTGTCAGAATAGAAGGACATGAAAGGGATGCAATGGTTGGAAAGAGAGTAAGACAGGGTTGTAGCCTTTCTTCAATGTTATTCAATTTGTACATTGAGCAAGCTATAAAGGGCAAGGAGAAATTTGGAGAAGGAATCAAAGTTCAGGGTGAAGAATTAAAAACATTCCGTTTTGCCGATGACATAGTAATTCTGTCAGATGCAGCAAAGGACCTGGAAGAGCAATTGAACGGGATGGACAGTGTGCTGAAAGGTGCATATAAGATGAAGATTAATAAGAGTAAAACTAGGGTAATGGAGTGTAGTCTAAGAAACTCAGGTGATGCTGAAGGAATTAGATTAGGTAGCGAAACAATAAAGGAGGGAGATGAGTTTAGTTACTTGGGGAGTAAAATAACAAATGATGGTCGCAGTACAGAGGATATAAAATGCAGAATGGTAATGGGTAGGAAAATGTTCTTGAAAAAGAGAAATTTGTTAACATCGAATATTGATTTAAGCCTAAGAAAGTCCTTTCTGAAGGCATTTGTATGGAGTGTTGCCTTGTATGGGAGTGAGACATGGACGATAAACAGTGCGGACAGGAAGACGATTGAGGCTTTCAAAAGAAGAATGCTGAAGATTAGGTGGGTGTATCGCGTAACTAATGAGGAGGTACTGAACAGAATTGGGGAGAAAAGAAATTTCTGGCATACCTTGACTAAAAGATAGGGATAGATTGGTAGGACACATTCTTAGACATGAAGGAATTGTGAATTTAGCGTTGGAGGGAAGTGTGTGGGGTAAAAACTGCAGAGGAAGACCAAGAGATGGATACAGTAAGCAGATTCAGACAGATGTAGTTTGCCGTTCTTATGTGGATATAAAAGGGGCTTGCTCAGGATAGGGTATTGTGGAGAGCTGCATCAAACCAGTCTCCGGACTGAAGACCACAACAACAACAACAGTAAGATACTTTGCCGTCTCTTCACTTGGTGTTTATATGGCTTTTACTTAGAGCCATAATAATGTAAGAGTCCTTCTCGTTGCCCTCTAATATGGTGCGTGTTCAGCTCGGAGGGTCAGTACATCTACACACCTGCGTGGCGTGAGTTATCAAACAGATCTTGAGGGACATTTGACCATTCTTCCATGAGTGGAATATACGGAACTTTAACCGTTGTTGATGATGCTGGTACAATGCGTCTGCCAAGTGCATCCCAAACATCCTCAATCGGGTATAAGTCTGGTGAACAAGCTGGCCATTCGTTCAGTTCCCTCAAGTTCAATCATGTTGTCCACAGGAGCAGCTCTTAGGCATCGAGCGTTGCCGTCCATCAGAAGGAACCCATCTCCTGTGGCGCCAGTGTTGCACAAGAAAAGGTCGAACGATCTCGTCCCTATACATCTGAGCAATCAAGGCGCTTTTCTTGACGACATATAAGTCCGTACGTCCACCAATACTGACTCCTGTCCATACCAGGATATAGTGATGTTTCCTGCACCTAAGCAGGATTGTTTCGAGTTCCACGTTCTCTCCAGATGAGGGAGCGACGATTGACCAGCTGAACACAAAATCTTGAATTATCTGCCAACACAACCCAGTGCCATTAACTAACACTCCAATCCTGATGTTCCTCCGCCCATTTTCCGCGGGCTAAACGGTGTAGTAGCTTTAATGGGACACACAATTTAGGCCTCCGTGCATAGAGGCCACATTTTTAAAGCGATTTCAAACTATTTGTGTTCATATTCCACGTCTGGAGGATGCGTGGTAACTGCGTTGTATTAGCCTCCTGTTTCTACGGGCTGTTAATTGGAAATAACGTCTTGCTGGTGTTACCCATGAACGACTTTGGCCTTGCCTTCTTTTAACGGTTGCTGTTGTCTGAAAGCCCGCCCAGATCCTGCAAATTTGGGTCACTCAATAGCTGCAGCCACCTCCCCCTCCTTCTGTCCCATTTTCAACCTCCCTATGCCTCTCCATGCCATTGCTTCGAGTAAATCACGTTGTTGCGTTGCACTACCTGATCACTACACTATCTCAACTCAAATGCTTGTGTAATTCGTTTGGTAAAGTTAACACAAGTGAACAACAATCCCCTCTGAAGCAACTTTCTGTTCTTACCACTATCTCGGTTGCCGTAATGTTGTTATCTCCACTCCGTAGAACCGACAGAAAGACGTCGAACTATTTTAGTTCATTCTGCCGATGACAGTATTCCATAACCTAGATATCTCAACAGACCCTATAATTGATTTGACCAGTATACTTCAACTAACTTGTGTTAAGTACAACACACTCACCGTTGCCAGAGGTAAGGCTCGATCCTCCGACTTGATGAACCGCGCAAAAATGGATTGATAGAGCGTAATGCAGTTGTCATTCCTGCTTCGACTGAACTGTGGCTGTAGAATTAGGAGTGGGGTGCTTGGTGGAACAAAATTTATGCCAACTGGTACGTCAGATATGCTGTGTGACATCTATTCTTTTGAATTTCACAGTTTCCACCATAAATAACACTTCCTCCGCTTTTCTGTCCCCTTTCTCTCAAACACTTACCACGACCTACGTGCACCTGCCGCCATTTGTGCTACCAATGCAGAAAATGTGAGGGGCGTAATTGTCTTCTGTCACTTCAGGATAAAGACAAAAGTCCTTCTATATATTTTTTTTTCTAACCTTATGTCTTCTCAGATGTTGTCCCAGCGCAGATGGATGATGCTCGAATCGGAATCCGTTGTCTTGAACTGAGATTGTAAATCTTAAATGAGGTTGTGTGGGCTCTGATAAAGACTGATAACTCAATATGATTTTTAGGGATGACAGCTATTTTAATTCCGTCGTAGTAAAGTTGTAAACTACAACTTGTTGACGTGACTTCCCACGCATACAAAAATGTTCAAATGCTTGTAGAGCTTATGGGACTTGACTACGAGGTCATCAGCCCCTAAACGTACAAACTATGAACTAGCTATTACTAAGGACGGCACAAATATCCATGCTCGAGGGGGGATTCGAACTCCCGACCGTCGTGGCCATGCAGACCGTGACTGGCGCGCCGCAGACCGCTTGGCCACCGCGGCCGGCCCCACTCCAAAATATACAAAAGAAAAGAAAATTGCGTTGTTAAACAATCACGGCGTGCTACATTGATGATGTTTGAGCGGCCAAACGCATATAACTTATCCCATACTTCAACACGATCCAACCGTCTTGGAAGCCAGACAGGAGTGACTAAACTGCGTCACAAGTAAGAGGCTTCAATGCGCGCATTTGGCAGGGAAGAAAGTTCTCGAGGCACGCTCACTTATTTCCTTGTTCTTTTATTTATAAAAACTAAAGTTATACAAAATTATGAAATTGTTGAAAGATAGGATGTTACGGAGAAGATTTTTTTTTCTATATTAAAACTACCTGGGAATAAATTATAATTAATAAAATACTAATAAATCAAGTTTGGAACCTACATTCACTTAATAACATGGCGGCAATCAATCAGATCATATGTCTTACATAACTGGCGCTTTTCTCACGGAAAGGGTCTCATGCAACCTCTTCCCACCGTCAGCTTTCCCACACGACTGCTGACGTCATGAGAAACTGCGAGAACTGTCCAGCTATAGCACGCGTAACAAATTTATAATAGGAACTGCAAAATCCAGAACCGTCAACTGCATATGCCTCAGTTGAATGTGCAATTCCCAGAAGTTTCATTATAATATTATTGTAATGTACATGCAAATGATAGCATGAACCATTGCAATGATAAAATATACTGTAGCTTAATATATTATCAAATGTTGTACTATAATATTTTACAACATATTACTTTAAAATGGTAGGCAAACAAATTGTAAATGGCAGCATGCATAAAATTTTATAATATATCGTTAAAATGGTAACTTAACATTTGTGTAAATGGCAGCATGACACAATATAACATTAAGATGTAAGTTCAAAAAACATGTTTGATAAGCTTAAGGGACTTAACTGCGGGGTCATCAGTCCCTAAACTTACAAACTACTTATGAACTACTTACGAACTAGGACGGCACAAATATCCATGTCCGAGGGGGGAATCGGACCCCCGACCGTAGTGGCCGTGCAGACCGTGACTGAAGCGCCTCAGTCTCCTCGGCCACCGCGGCCGACAAGATGTAAGTTATTATACAGATTCCTGTAGTAAACATTAGTCATTTGTGTAACTAAATGCTTAGATTTGTATCATACTTTTTGCCATATTCATTGCTGCGCCTACCAAATAATCACTATTAACTGTAAATAGACTATAATATACATGATACAAGAAACAAGAACATGGAAGTAAAAAGAAAAGGACAGACTCTAAACTAAAACTTAAAAACATTTTTACTGCACGTAATTTGTAATAACTTATTCCCCGTATACACAATCATATATCGATATAAATCGCTAAGATCTACAGCTTTAGGATACTAAGTATCTTTAAAAAATACTCCAAGTATACTTGTCATAATAATATAGACTGAAACGCCAAAGAAACTTGTACACGTACTGGTGACATGGCGCCACTCTGTAGCAATTCTGGACGTGTGGGGTGTCGCATTGTTCTGTTGGAACTGCCCACGTCCACCAGAATTCACAATGGCACAATGGACGTGAATGGATGCAGGTGATCAGTCAGAATACGTACTACGTGCCACCTATCGCATTTGTGCGTATCAGTGGTCCCATATCACTCCAACTGCACACGCCCCTCCCCATCCCCCACTATTACACAGCCTCTACTAGCTTGAACAGTTCCCTAAAGATATGTAGGGTCCATGGATTCATGAGGTTGTCTCCATACCGATACACGTCTTCTTTCCTTCTTCTTTCTCTTTGGCCATGTTTACGCACATGCAGGGTCGTCTCTGAGTTATTGCCGATTTGGCTTGTTAATATTTACGGGGTTGTCAGATGCCTTTCCTGTCACCACCCCATGGCCCCCTCGGGGGAAATGTGTACCCCGATTGTCTGCATATAGTGTTATACGCGTGAAACTGTAGAGTGTTACGAAATATTTGCGAATCGTATAACTGAGGTGGGACTTAGGGAACAGCCCAGTATTCACCTAGGGGTATGTGGAAAACCGCCTAAAAACCACATCCAGGCTGACTGGCACTCCGACCCACTTTAATCCGCCGAGTGGATTCAAACCGGGGCCGGTACGCTTGCCTGTGACAGAAAGCGGTGCGTTAAGCCGTTGGCACACGGAGCGTGTGTCTGAACATGTGTGGCCAACGTGCCGAGTCCAACGTGCGACTCCAGGTACGTTGCGACTGAGACGCTCGGAGATGGCGCGACTTGTGCGTATGAGCACAGTCTAACATATACAGCCGCGACGCTCACTGCTGTGAAAGTTGTTATCAACTGACAGTTCAAGGACACTAGCACTCCTAGCGGTGGGCAAGCTGCCGAAAGAGTGAAGTTTGTTTATAATTATTTGTGTGCGTAATTAAACAAATAGTTGGTATAATTTTTGTGTTACAAGCATTAGTAATATATCAAGAGACATACATAATACGGAAATTAACGTAAAAACAGTCGAACTTAGCTGATTCAGTGGTATAACGAAGAACTTCGTCATGAAGCAATACCTACGAATATGTGTTTATTTGCAGCTTATTCCGCTGAAAGTGAGTAGAGTATAAACATAATAGAAACATAAATTTCTGTTTTGGTCTGTTCTTACTATGACAAAGAGTTTTTTGACACGTATCATTGTGGTATGGGGTCTAATGATTCGCACATTTTTAGGCTTCACTCGTCTATATTATAAGCGCATGTTCTTTTGAGTGTGATTACTTTAGCTTAAGTAGACAATGTCTTGAAGATTCTTTCCGTTTGTGGTTCAGTTGCAGCAACAATTGTGGAATTGGGTTCTTCTTTGTTGAATAGAGTTTGATTGCTTTTTCAGTATTCTTGTCACGTTTCTGATCGTTTCCTGCAGCTACAGTTGTGGTGGCTGATTCGGTACGTTAAATACTGTAGTTATTGCATACTACATGTGTTTCCTACGTTCCACCCTCACTAATTTCACTGGGATTGGAATGGAGAAACGTTAACGTTCTTGAGAAGAAAAAACACGTCTTTCTGCCAAAGGGCGGGTATTCGGTGTTTCCTAGCCATTTTTCTATATTTAATAGTAAATTGAGTTATTCAGTGTAACCCTGTAGGTTACAAGATAACAGTAAATAAACTGTGCCACAATGTACCGTTTCCAACCTTATCAGGGATCTTACGAAACCTAAGAAAGACAAAGGTGGAGCAATTTTTAAGTTATTACCTGTTTTATGATACTACATACGTTCCCTAATGTAAAAAATGTGTTAAAGTCAATATAAACGATACTATTCGCACACATCCACTATCGTATTCATTGCAGTAGCTTGCCCTCCGCTTGGAGCTCTGCTGTCGCAGCGTGCGGAAGTGTCGTGACTGTATATGTTGTATGAGACTGTATATGTTGTATGAGACTGCACCGCAGCGCGCTCCAGCGACACTTGTCGGCGGCATCAGGTTCTGGAATCACAGTGTTAACGAAATCAAAAGAGTGGAAATTCTGCTTTACCTCTATTAAATCGCCTATTTCCACGCTTGCGCATATGTTCGTTACGTCCTGTGATATAGGTCTACATAAGTACAAGAAAATAAAAATTGCATGTTATGTCAATAAGTGCAGCGAATTATGAAAGTTTCATAACAAACTGTGCTATATAAAAATAGAAAAGCCTTCCATACGTGGCGAACATTATTGCAACAGTCTCGCTTTTTAGTCAAACTCAAAGGTAATTCTTCTATGGTGAATGTTACTATTCAATAGGAGAATACAACCGCTCTCACGTAGAAGGATCTGTACCAAAAGATTGGAAAGTTGCACAGGTCACACCTATATTCAAGAAAGGCAGTAGGAGTAACCCACTAAACTACGGGCCTATTTCATTGACGTCAATTTGCAGCAGGGTTTTGGAACGTATCCTGTATTCAAATATTATGAATTATCTCGCACAGAATGATCTATTGACCCAAGGTCAACACGGATTTAGAAAATACCGTTCATGCGAAACACAACTAGCTCTATATTCACACGAAGTGATGGGTGCTATCGACAAGGGTTCGCAAATCGATTCCGTATTTCTTGATTTCGAAAAGGCTTTTGACACCGTACCTCACAAACGGCTTTTAATCAAATTGCTTGGTTATGGTATATCGCCCTAAATTTGCGATTGGATAAGGGATTTCCTATCAGAGAGGACACAGTTCGTAGTAATCGATGGTAAGGCATCGACTAAAATAGAGGTGATATCGGGCGTTCCACCGTAGTGTTATTGGTCGTCTGCTGTTCCTTATTTACATAAACGATTTAGGGGAAAATCTAAGTAGCTCTCTTAGGTTGTTTTCAGATGACGCTGTCATTTACCGTCTAGTAAAATCATCTGAAGATCAAAACCAACTGCAGAACGATCTGAATAAGATATCAGTATGGTGTAAAAATTGGCAGTTGACTCTAAATAATGATAAGTGTGAAGTCGTCCACATGAGTTCGAAAAGAAATCCGTTAAACTTTGTTTACAAGATAAATCAAGCAAAAGTGAAGTCTGTAAACTCCACAAAATTCCTAGAAATTACTATTACTTCAGACTTAAACTGGAAAGAACACGTAGATAATGTGCGAAAGGGGAACCAGAGACTGCGTTTTATTGGCAGAACCCTTAAAAGGTGCAACAGAACTACTAAGGAGACTGCATGCATTACGTTTGTCCATCCTTTGTAGAGTATTGCTGCCCAGTGTGGGATTCTTATCAGGTGGGTTTGACGGAGGACATCGAAAGAGTCCAAAGAAGGGCAGCTCGTTTCGTATTGTCACGATACAGGGAGACAGCGTCACGGAAATGATACAGGACCTGGGATGGAAATCATTACAACAACGGCTCTTATCGCTGCGGCGTGAGCTACTAACGAAACTCCAGTCGCCAAAATTCTTCTCCGAATGAGAAAATATATTGCTGACTCCCACTTACGTCATCAAAATAAAATACGAGAAATCAGAGCTCGAACGGAGATATTCAGGTGTTCTTTCTTCCCGTGCGCTATTCGAGAACGGAATGGGAGGTAAATAGTATAAAGGTGGTTCGATGAACCCTCTGCCAGGCACTTATATGTGATTTGCAGAGTATCCCATGTAGATGTAGATGTAGATGTAGAAATGTTAAAAGAACGTGTAAAATGCAATACGTGAAACAAATTGCATATTTTACTCTAAGGAAGGTGCAAACTGTTCTGTTTATAAAACGAATCCAACAAACTCACTCCTCGGACGATGCGCACTGATATTTACATAGCATCGAATATTATGCAATACACTTCCATGAGATTTATAGATAAGTCTTTGAGTCTATCAGAAAACCCTTCACTTTACAGACAACGATTTTGCTACATGCGTTATGGCTACTAACACATTTGTGTGTAATCGACGAAGGTGTTAGACGTGTTATAGACACCACTGGTAGATATGTCGGTTGCTGACATGTAATTACAATAAATGATCTAAAGGACAATTCGTGTTTATAGATCTTCAGACTGCCTTGCCTTCAAACGGCAGATTACTGTCATACGGAAACTTTTTAACCACATACAACACGTTTCTAGTCATTTATTCCAACAAATAGTACCTCTAATGACCGGTTTTCGAGAGATTCTCAATTTACTCGGTTACTTTTACTTGCTTTGAAATGTCATACATTCGTAAGATCTAAGTTAGATACATAAAACCCATTAAATACGACGGCTAATATGGCGTCTTTATCTCTCTACTGAAAAGAGCTGCCCCGTCCCCGGATAGCCACGTGGTGTGACGTCGGTGGCGTTCTCCCACCTTATTGGTGATCGTTCAGATGCACGTTGAGAATGTCTGGCATGCTTGATACTGCCCGACACGTTGGAAAAGCCTCGCTAAAGTCGTCGGCACACGGAGCGTGTATCTGAATGAGTGTGGTCAATGTGGCGAGTTTCTGACGTCACAACGAGCGAACCGCACGTTATCGAGGCTTTCCCAACGTGTCAGGCAGTATGAAGCATGCCAGATATTCTCAATGTGCGTTTGAACGATCACCAATAATGTGGCACAACGTCACCGACGTCGCACAACGTGGCTATCTGGGGAGGGGGAGCTCCTTTCGTTAGAGAGATGAAGACCTCATATTGGTCATCGTATTTCATGGTTTTTATGTATATAACTTAGGTCTTATGAATCTATGACATTTCAAAGCAAGTAAAAGTAACTGAGTAAACTGAGAATCTCTCGAAATCCGGTAATTAGACGTACTGTTTGTTGGAATGAATAACTTGGAAAGTCTTATATGTGGTTAAAAAATTTCCGTATTACAGTAATCTGCCGTTTCAAGGTAAGGTGGACTTAAGATCGATCAACATTTTACACGTTCTCAACATTGTTCTACTGAATAGCAACAATGACCGTGGAAGAATGACCTTTAGGTTCAGTAACATTGACTGTGGAAGAATGACCTTTCAGTTTTACAAAAAAGCGAGCGATTGCAATAATGTTTGCCTCATATCAAGGCCTTTCGTAACTTTAACGCACAGTTTGTCATGAAACGTTTATAATTCGCTGCTCTTATTCCCATAACATGCAACTTTTATAAGTCATAGATGTTTTATTGTTACTTATGTAGGCCTATACTACAGAACGTAACAAACATATGCACAAGCGCGGAAATAAGCGATTTAATAGAGGTAAAGCAGGGATTGTAGCACTTTCACAACTTAACCAATAAACGAGGTTTCATGTGATGCAAAAGTAATAATTAGCGTAACGACTGATTTTTGACAAAGAGGATGTTATTTATAACAAAAGCTCATGACGGCAATTGTTTATCAACAATTCTTGTAGTTGAGTGATTGTCGTGAACAGCACACACAGGTACACAATTTGCCGTCGGATGTTGCCTTTTAGCATCCGTAATGTGGGTCGCCGATCGTGATAGCCAGAAGCAATTTAAAATCAGACTGACTAATAATATACCGTAACTGTTAACAACAGTAAGTCACAATTTATTGTTTTGGCTGTTTAAATTATCTATTTAGCGACATGTTTCAAGGACATCTCTTCATTCGACTACAGTGACATCACAAAATATTAAAGGGCTCACTTCGTTAATATGGTGTTCCTTTCGTCTTATGACGTCCAGAGGTACCTTTATTTCTGTGGACAGCACGAGGCTGTAAGGCAAGGATGTAGTCTTTCACTCCTGCTCTTGTACCTACATTTCGAATTATGGAAATGAAAGAAAGGTTCAAGAGTGGGATATCCATTCACGTTGATAGGATGTAAATGATAAGATTCACTGGTGACATTGCAATCCTCAATGAAACTTAAGAAGAATTACAGGATTTGTTGAACGGGATGAACAGTTGTTTCAATATAGAATATTAATTAAAATTAAATCCTATCAAGACAAAAGCAACTAAAAATAGTAGAAATGAGACTAGAAAGACAATTAACATCGAAATTGGTGATCACTAAGTTGATGAAGTTATATAATTCTCCTACATTGAAACTTGCGAGCAAAGTGACCCACGAAGCAAGGAGTACTTCTTCTCCTCCTGTAGCTCGAAGCTAGCTCATGGTTATGAAGCTCTTAGTTATAGAGAACACGAAGTAGATTTTCATAAAATAATTAAGACAAAATTTTCTGCCCGTTTAAGTCCTTCTCCCATTATTCAGCTAAACGTTGAAAGTAATAGTCGTAGACGGGAGAGGGGGGGTTAGGGACGGGGAGAGGTAAAAATGGAAGCAACTGAAGCGCTGCAAGGGTTCCTAAAGCATCGGCTTGTCGAGGAGAACAGGTAAAGGAATGGACGATTCAATAAAGGACAGTTACACTGAAACTAGTAAAATCCCGGCAGTCAACAGAATTGTGAATGAGAATATATGTGCGAAGGTATCTGCTAATTCAAATTGAATTACTCAGAGTAGGCGGCGAGGACGCCCCTCTGTTTACTGCTCCACGGGGTTTCCCCCTTCCTCTTGCTAAATTATTCAAAGTAGAGTGTAATGGAGGAAACCACTGGCGGTACATTTGTAATACCCACAGCTAGCTCAGCAAATTAAGGTGATTTAAATAATGACCTGGTAATTTAGATATCGAAGATTTCTTTGTGCACGTTATTTCTTGTGTAAATCTTTCCTTCTTTATTAATCTCTCCTTGCAGAGGACCATCAATAATTTTAACTTTACGCACTTTTCTGTCAAGGACTCTTGAGCAGGTAACATAAAGGTGACCATGTCCGAATGCAGGCTCAGGTTAAAAAAATGCCAACACGGTTGAGCGTTTGTCCCTGGGTCTTACTGATAGCAAAATGCCTTCCCCTCAGCATGTTTCGGTACTTACTTCACAGTCGTCGGAGCGAGAATGAAGAGTGGAGAGTGCAGCTCTAAGGCCTCAGAAAAACCTCTCCCCGCCATACACCGGATGTAGAGTGCGCTAAAAGCGACGCAGAGTGCGTTCATGACTAGAATTTACCAACCCTTGCAACCCGGCCAAGACAATTCCCTCCTACAACCGCTCCCAGAGAGGTCTCCTGTCACCTCTTTCGTCCAATATTAGGTTGGTACGACACTAAGAACACGGCCGCTTCGCCACCTTGCCAAGTAAGCTTGTCTCTGGCCACGCAGGAGACGCTAGCGCAGACGACAAACGAAGCCATGCGTTCTCAACTACAGCAAAAATAGGCCTAAAGCGGAAGGTGGCGACTGTAAGCCATTGCGCGGCAGTCAGTCGATATTAAGAACAACCTTCCACATTCACAAGAACTTCAATCACACGGGTGGAAACACGAGTAACGACAGCACCCTGTGACTCTACAGGAACCTCGGTAACTCCGAAGAAAAAAGTCCAGAGGTATCATCGACCGATCGCGATGACCAAAGACTCAGTCCATTGTGATCTATGACTATATCCACTTCTGGAATGTTTCATCAACGTGGAGACGGGCTTTCGACGAGAAATGGTAAGGTGCGCCATCATGCTGGAACCGCAGTTTCTGGCGGATATGTAGTAGCTGTTGCCCATCAGAAGGGGCAGTATAATACACGAGCCAATTAGACAACTCTAGATAATACCACCCCACACAGTAATCCGTGGGGATGTGTGACTAAAGGCCTTCTTCATCCTTAATGTTGTTGTTACGAGGGTTTAGCAGACCTTCGTTTTTGAAAAGCGCGTCATCTCTAAAACGAATGATCCGAGGAAAGTGTAGAACATCGACAGAACGGTGCAGGGACGATGCACAGTAATCAGCACGTAATACAAAGCTGGACACGGTGCCCGCACCCTCTAAGGGTGCTATTGGTGATCTTGCTGTTCGTGGAGGATTCACAAGACACTGCTGTGGAATATATTCACGGCACCTTGCCATCTTGCAAGTCCTCGCCAACTGATTCTGATCGCAGCGCGGAATGGTCGCTTAGTCTAAAGCGTGCTTGTGCGTGTGTTGTACTTAGTGTACGTTATTTTAAGTAGTTATAGGCTGATCACACATGGAAGAAGGACAGGGGGAACAATTTATATGTAAATAACTCAGATCAGTTTGTCTGTGTTTTTCTTCTGTTTGTAAATGTTTGTAAAGCTTATGGGACTTAACTGCGAGGTCATCGCTCCCTAAACTTACAAACTACTTATGAACTAACTTACACTAAAGACAACACAAACTTCCATGTCAGAGGTAGGATTCGAACCTCCGACGCGGGAGGCCGCGCGATCCGCAACGTGGCGCTCCAGACCGCTCGGCTACCCCCTCGCGGCTTTTATTTTGTTTCATACGATGCTGTGCCATACTTGGCAGATACACACAAGCTCGTGTGGACAAAATGATCGGTTGACTTTGAGGAAAGAAAGCATATACGTTCAAAAAATCCCATAGAAGTAACGATGCAGACAGGTTATACCCAGATGTTTTGGAAGATAATACAAGACAGTTCCTCCAAGTAAGAATATGACATTTTCGTAAAGGGCATCACATGTTCCCGGATAATTTAAAGATTTATTTTCATTGTAAAATGTGTAATGTTTAGCCACTGTAACAGAATATTCAGCGTAGTTTGGTGTATACCGAGGGTTTTTTTTTTTTTCATAGTAATACAGTATATGCAACATTTGAAAATGGCAGCTTAGACTGTGGAAACGTAATAAAACTAGCTCCTATGGCTTTTGCTCAAACAATGAAAATATTTTATAAATTATACCTAATGAAAGCTTGGAGTTTAACGTCCCGTCGACAGCGTGGCCATTTAGAGACGGAGCTTACGCTCGGAGTGTTTGGGCAAGGATGTGGAAGGAAATCGGCCGTGCCCTGTGAAAGGTACCATCCCGGCATTTACCTGAAGTGATTTAGGGAAATCACGGAAAACCTAAATCTGGATGGCTGGAGGTGGATTTGAACCACCATTCTTCCGAATGCGAGTCCAGTGTGTTACCACTGCGCCACCTCGCTCGGTCATTTTTTATACCTAAAGCACTCCTCAAGGCGAACTGTCTAATTACAGACACATACAAATCTTAACTAGAGCTGAGTTAAGCGTCAAGCTGGAATTGCCGTGCCGTCAAAAACGCCTTGCCACAGATTGCAAGGCCGCTCCCAGTCGGACGTTCGAGTCTTCCCTGGAGCATACGTGTGTATGTATGTGTGTGTGTGTGTGTGTGTGTGTGTCTGTGTGTGTGTGTGTGTGTGGATGAGTGGATGGGTGGGTGTTGTTACTAGAGTAAGTTACCTCTAATTCGTTTAAGTATTCACAGAATATATGACATAAACTACGATTGGGCAAAGCTGAAAATGTGTACCCAGCCGGGATTCGAACCCGGGTCTCCTGCTTTCTAGGCAGTTGCGCTGACCCCTACACCACTGGGGTCACAGTGATCACCCACCTGCAAGTACTACCTAAGCACGCCTCCCGTCAGATACAAATTCGCAGCTTCGCCCTGCCCACAGTACTCAAACTCGTAGTTCTTCCGGAACAGACGCCACATGTATATATATAATATTCCGGTGACAGGCAATGATCCTATCGTTAGTGGGGAGGGGTGGGCAAGTTTGAAGCCCTTACTCTTACGGCAATTAGTTTCATAACTACGAGTTTGAGTACTATGGGCAGGGCGAAGCTGGGAATTTGTATCTGACGGGAGGCGTGCTTAGGTAGTCCTTGCAGGTGCGGTGATCACTGTGTCCCCAGCTGAGCCAAATGATCAACGAACGACCAAGAACGAACAATGAAAACGACCGCAAGTCATAGATCTACCTGAGGAAAAAAAAAAAAAAAAAGAAAGTGGTGTATGGGTCAGCGCAACTGCCTAGAATGCAGGAGACCCGGGTTCGAATCCCGGCTGGGTACACATTTTCAGCTTTGCCCAATCGCAGTTGATGTCATATATTCTGTGAATATTAAATAATAACAACTGCAGGATCAGAAGTGACGTCTGTTCTTCCGGAACAGACAACACATGTATATATCGTTTAAGTAGTTTGTAAGTCTAGGGGCTGATGAATTCTGCAGTGAGGTCACTTAGGTGTGCAAATATTTTTGTGAAGTAATCGGTAATTGAAAGGAATCGTATGCCCGAGAGAAGAATGAATTCCACGCACATAGGTGTCGCACTCAAATATCAGGCCACATCACAGTCCAAAAATGTGTTTGGTTTGAGTTTTCTGAGTACTTTGGTGCTTTGATGCGGAAGATTTCACCAGGTATCGTATGCCTCATTACCCTTTTGCGATCTGAGAATCAACTTGGAACTAAATAGGGCTATTACAATGTCACTATGAGTTTGTTGTACGCATAAATCATTGTCAGATATCAAATGTAAGTAACGCGCAATAAAAACTGGCATCGAACTGGACATTAAAAGTCAATCTTTTGAATAAGTGGCGTGATACTTCAGAAAACAGTTTTACAGCCACTACATATGGTTTTTAAAAAAAAGGTAAAGCAGTCAACAATCCGCAGATTGGGAGCTACAGCTTAACGTGGGTTCCGAACCACGGTGCTACTCGGTATTTTTCACATCAGCAACACTGCCGGAAGTGAAAGAAGTGGAAAGTGACAGAATAAAATCCTAGGACCTAGCGGGGATCGAACCCGCGGCCTTTGGACTTGCTGTCTGGCACTCTACGACTGTGCTACAGAGCCGCACAAATATGGTTTATAAATTCGTTAATATTTTGAATAGACCTGAACCTAAGGAACATAAAAATGTATTCATTAAGAAAAGTACTTACGCATAAGCAAACACATGCCACCTGTACAAGACACGTTTCTCTTTCCAAAAAAATGTTAAATGTTTGTAAATCTATCGGACCAAATTGCGTGGTCATCAGTCCGTATCTTACAAACTACTTAAACTAACGTAAAGTAAACTAAGGACAACACACACACATCCATGGACCAGGGAGGACTCGAACCTCCGACGGCGAGCAACCGCGCGCTCTGCAGGGAGGCACCTTAGAACGCTCCGCTACTCCACCGCGGCTTTTCTCTTTCCCTTCCTCCTTTTCATCCCTGTCGCTTTCTCTAAACCTACCTGTCTGCAAATCTTTTTTCACTGCCTATCTCTTTGGCAATTTCAAACAAAAAAGTATCCAAGCTATTACTTATTCGAAGTTTATCAACAGCGTGAAAGATGCCATTTTTTTCTTCATTATGAGTTACACGTAGCTTTCGATTACCCTCTTAAATTGCTGTACATTTTTCTTTGGTGTTTATTGTCCCTTAGCGTCATTTGTGGAATGATTCCCTGTTTGTAATTACTCTAGCACTGTCAGAAACAACAATGCAATTAACTGATTTCTTTTTAGTCTATCAGTGAGCAGTTAGAACAAATCCTCTTTCAATTTGCTACCGATTATGAACAAGCGTAATTAAAACGCACCCGGTGAGGTTACCATTCTGACGCGAGGAATGTTAACGACAGATATAAAACGTCCGCCCGCTACCATTAACGAAATTCCGTCATTCCCTGCTCCCGCCGCATACGTAATCGCCGAAATTCTCGACAGTGAGGGCGTTA
Organism: Locusta migratoria; assembly: GCA_026315105.1. Taxonomy (NCBI): domain Eukaryota; kingdom Metazoa; phylum Arthropoda; class Insecta; order Orthoptera; family Acrididae; genus Locusta; species Locusta migratoria. Next base: position 188,488,498 of record CM048750.1, on the reverse strand, counting down.
TTAGATAATTATGCAGTCGTCCTCGTTTTTGTCCCGGCGAGAAGTGCGCCTCGGGGGCGCTCGGTGTATTCTCGTTAAAGAAGTTGTTAATTTTTATGGGCAGCGGAGGCCGGCCGCCCCCTTCCTTTTCGCGGGGCACCGTTACCGCCGCGCCACCCCCGGTGGCCCAGATTCTAGGAAAGCTCCCTGTTTGTGCCGCCTCGCTGCCTCGCTCCTCTCCCACACACAGCAGCTGACCCCCACGCCAGCTGTTCTTTTATCTAATACTAGCGTAAACCCGCGGCTCCGCTAGCGTGTTGGTTGATTATGATAGATAAGCTATCTTTCAGTAGCTTGATGTGATGTTTAAAGCTTTCCCGGCGTACAGATATTTCCATAAAATCTCGGCCGAACTGCCGGATGTCCGTAAGTTCTTCCCACGATATTACGGCGCAGAGTCTTCTGGCCATCTTCAGATGAGTACCGCCGAAGTACTGGCGAAGACGCAATGAGCTGTGCTATTTATGCCCAATTCGGCCGACATTGCGCATCCGCGTACTTAGCGTGCGCGTTCACTACAACTACGTACGCTGCTCAGAGCCCCCTCCGTGGTGGAGGCTTGCCGCTTCGATATCAGTTCGATTATCATTGTCATTCAGTTGCGGGAAACTACGCCGACTACGAAGTTTTTCAATGACAGGATTCTATGCAGCATTTATGTGTAAACCGCTGTCTCGATTGACAAGAGTCTCACTGTCAGACAATCTTATTTCCACAGCTTCATTAATAATTGAGCTCCAAAAGTTTGATGTGTGGACCACAATTTTCGTTTCATTGTAGTTCATTGAATGACCTGTGGAAATACAATGTTCGGCGATTGCGGATTTGGTGGGTTGGAGTAGCCGAGTATGACGCTGATGTTCCACAATGCGCTCCTGCACAGTGCGCGTCGTCTGCCCTATGTATGACTTGCTGCACTCGTATGGAATCCTTTACGCAGCTCCAGATCGTCTTTGACAGAAGCCAACAGCGATGAAATTTTAGGAGGAGGGCAGTACTTAGCAACTTGTAACAAACTTTAAACATAATTTCAAACTTTTATTAAACTGTTTCTCGCTGGCAACCATAGTAAAATGATGAAAGGAAAAAAGTTTCTCGCTTACTACTTTTCCGCTCTTTATGGAGTAAAAGTATGGCAATCGGTATGGCATTACAATTTATAATGTGTACTTTACAAATTGTAGCCGCAGGAAATTTTACAGACAGTATACACGCATATAATTGAGTGTACCTTCTAAATTGAATGGCAGTACGACACATAGTTTATGAGATATGAGCACATAAACAGTAACATTCATGGAAAACCCCCATCACACAACAAGTTTTAATCTATTACTTCTTTACTACAAACTGTATTCCCAAGAGATTTTGCAGACATAGAGCCCTTATGCAAATGAATATATACCTGGAAAATGGCAGTAATAAATACATAAATAAATGCTATTTTGTCAAAAACTGACATCTTGATCCAGTGGTTGTGTATGAAATACAGGATAATTCTTATAATAAATAAGACAGTAACCAGCCACTTTTGATCATGCTATTTATTAATTCAATAGCGCCGTTGCTGGTTTCGAACCTTTCGGTTCATCTTCAGACTTTTTTTCTTTTATGCACATAATTTTTCTTGTGGTGATAAAAGAAAAAAAGAAAAATGTAAGTGACATTTGTGTGGACGTGAACAGCCGTCTGATGATGAACTGAAAGGTTAGAAACCGGTAACGGCGCTATTTAGTTAATAAATAGCATAATCAAAAGAATCACCCTGTAGTACTTAAATAAATACCCGGGCAACGCCGGGTTTTCAGCTAGTTTGATTCTATAAATTAATGGCAGCAGTGGTTTGAAGTCAAATGCAAGTATGTCGGAAAATAAAAGAGACATATGGAGACAAGAAAAATAGTCGTTTGAATATTAAGAACTCAGATGGAAAACCAGTTCTGAGTAAGGAAGTTGCTGTTGTTGTGGTCTTCTGTCCACAGACTGGTTTGATGCAGCTCTCCTCGCCACTCTGTCCTGTGCAAGTCTCTTCATCGGCGAATAAGTTCGGCAACCTACATCCTTTTGAATCTGCTTACTGTATTCGTTCCGCGGTTTTCCTCTACGATTTTTACCCCACACACTTCCCTCTAATGCTAAGTTGACGACTCCTTGATGTCTCAGAAACTGTCCCACCAACCTATCCCTTCTCTTAGTCACGATATACCAGAAACTCCTTTTCTCCCCAATTCGGTTAAGCACCTCTTCATTAGTTACGTGATCTGCCCATCTAATTTTCATCATTCGTCTGTAGCACAACATTTCAAAAGCTTCTATCATCTTTTTGTCTGAACTCCTTATCGTCCACGTTTCACTCCCATACAATGCTACAATCCAGACAAATGCTTTGAGGAAGAACTTCCTAACATTTAAATTAATATCGGATGCCAACAACTTTCGCTTCTTCAGAAACGCTTTTCTTCCCCTAGCCATTCTGCATTTTATATCTTCTTTACTTCGGGCATCAGAAGTTATCTTTCTACCGAAATAACAAAACTAATCTACTACTTTTATCGTCTCATTACTTAATCTAATTCTTGAGTTGGTTTACGTTTTAGGAGGCGATCCACTTATAATATTGTAAAAAGATATAAAATAGCCAAGATCGCTTATCATCAATTTTTATTAACGACGACCGGTTTCGCTGAACTATGTCAGCATCATCAGGTCAAATAAAATATTTTACAAGGCCATAATCTGTTAAAAAGGAAGGACGGAAATTTAAAACATGCATGTCATTATAATAAAACGAAAAGATACGTCAATTAAATCCATAAGAGCAAGATCGGGCATATTTAGAGATGAGACGTACCTTGTAATGTCAAACAGTTGTTATATAACAATTTACAGTGCATAGGTGCACTATGTCATTATAGTAAAACATAATTATCACAGTGAGTGACAAAAGCAACCTGCCGGCCGCGGTGGCCGAGGTGACTGAGGCGCTCCAGTCACGGTCGGCACGGCCACTACGGTCGGGGGTTCGAATCCCCCCTCGGGCATGGATATTTGTGCCGTCCTAGTTCGTAAGTAGTTCATAAGTAGTTTGTAAGTTTAGGGACTGATGACCCCGTAGTTAAGTCCCATAAGCTTAACAAACATTTGAACATTTGAAAAGCAAACTGATACATGATACAAGTCAAGGATAAAAAAATATGACGCCAGATGGCAGCACACACCAATGTAATGTTAAAACACAATGAGGTTAAAAACGTGTTGTACAGATTATAAAAATAGTTAGAAGTATTTGAAAAAATAGACTAATATCTAGTTGATGGCATAATTAAGTTTGTGCATACCACAAAAATATCTGTATAAATTGACAGTCATTTGTAACGAAAAACTAACACAGTTAAAATGTAGCGGTCATACCATATTGGTTTGTGCATACCATAGGAATATCTGTATAAAACGACTGTCGATTAAAAAGTATACAACAGTGGCCCCAATGCAGCCGTGATGCAATATTGGTTAATGCATATCATAAAACACTTGAATAAAACCACAGTCAAATGTAAAAGAATATACAACAATGTCTACAATGTATCAGTCATAAAATATTGGATAGTACATAAAACACAAACATCTGCATAAAAAGACAGTCATAAAAGAATACATGATAGTAGACACAGTGCAGCAGTTACGAAATATAGATATGGCTGCAACAACACAATAGGTCAGCCAACACAGCACAAGATTGTAAAGAATATACAACAGTAATTATAGTGTAGCAGTCATACAACACTGGCCGTGCATAAAACAAAAATATCTGTATACAATAACCATCAATATAGTGGTCAATAATGCCGGTTTGTGCATACCATAAAAAGATCAACATAAAACAACAGTTAATTATAGAAGTATAGAATAGTAGTCACAATGCACTGGTAATACAATATTGGTTTGTATATATCACAAAGTATATGTATAAAACTCCAGTCAACTATAAAGAATATACAACAGTGTCTACAATGTATCAGTAATACAGTACTGGATAGTACATAAAATACAAATATCTGTATAAAAAGACAGTCAATTAAAAAAGAATACATGACAGTAGCCACAATGCAGCAGTCAAAAATACAAAAAGTCGTCGTTAATAAAAATTGATGATAAGCGATCTTGGCTATTTTATATCTTTTTACAATATTAATCTAATTCGTTCAGCATCTCCTGATTTTCTGACGCTACATTCCATTAGCTTCGTTATACTCTTTGTTAATATTAATCTTATGCCTTCCTTTCCAGACACTGTCCATTCCATTTAATTGCTCTTCCAGGTCCTATGCTGTCTCTTACAGAATTAGTATACCGTCAGCAAACCACAAGGTTTTTATTCCCTCTCCCTGGACTTTAATTCCCAATCCAAATTTAGAAAAATGATGCCAAAGATAGCTTTTTTGCAATTTTTTTTATTTTTGCACAACCAGTTTCAGCAGTCTAGCTGCCATCATCAGGTGCTCTACAATTATACAAGTAAGAATATAACAACTGCATACAATTTATATATATATATATATATATATATATATATATATATATATATATATATATATATATATATATATATATATATATAAACACCATTTACATCAAATAACATAAGCTTGTTGATGTTTATGGAGAGTGCTTACTTTAAAAAATTTTCTTGTGCAAACTCTACTATCCAAATTTCTCCTTGCATTCCTTCACAGCTTGCTCAATGTACAGATTGAACAACATTGGGGAAAGGCTACAACCTTGTCTTACTCCCTTCCCAACCTCTGCGCCCTTTTCCTGCTCTTCGACTCTAATAACCGCTGTCTGGTTTTTGTACAAGTTGAATATAGCTCTTCGCTCCCTATATTTTACCCCTGTTACCTTCAGAATTTAAAAGAGTTTATTCTAGTCGACATTGTCAAAAGCTTTCTCCAAATCTACAAACATTAAAAACGTAGGTTTGCCTTTCCTTAGCCTATCTTCTAAGATAAGTCTTAATGTGAGTATTGCGTCCCTTGTTCCTACATTTCTCCTAAATTCAATCTGATCTTACCCAAGGTTGGATTCCATAAGTTTTTCCATTCGTATGTAAATAATTCGTGTTAGTATTTTGCAACTATGACTTATCAAACTGATAGTTCTGTAATTTTCACATTTATCTGTACTTGCTTTCTTTGGAGTAAGGAAGCGAAAGCGGAAAGGTGGGAAGCGTATATAGAGGGGCTCTACAAAGGAAATGAACTAACAGACAATATTGTAAGAAGGGAAGAGAAAGCAGATAAAGATAGATGAATTTGACACAGCACTGAAAGACGTAAGCCGAAACAAGGTCCCTGGAGTAGATGACAACCACTCAGAATTACTGAAGTCTGTGGGAGAGCCAGCCATTGACAAAACTATTTCACCTGGTGCGTAAGATGTATGAGACAGGCGAAATACCCTCAGACTTTAAGAAAAAAGTAAGAATTCCCGTTCCAAAGAACTCAGGCACAGACAGATGTGAAAATTACAGAGCCATCAGTTTAATAAGTAATGCATACAAAATTTTAAAGCGAGTCAATACTCACCTTACGACTAGTCTTAGAAGGTAGATTAAGAAAAGGCAAACTTATATTTCTAGCTTTTATAGATTTGGATAAAGCTTTTGATAATGTTGATGGAATACAATGTTTCAAATTCTGAAGAAAGCAGGGGTAACATACAAGGAACGGAAGGTTAATTACAACGTGTACATCAACCAAAGAGCAGTTATTAGAGTTGAAGGGCATAAAGGGAAGCTGTGGTTGGGAAGGGAGTAAGACAGGGTTGTAGCCTTCCTCCAATGTTATTAAATTTGTACATTGACCTAGCTATGAAGGAAAGCAAGGAGAAATTTTGAGAAGGAATTCAGGGTGAAGAAATAAAAACATCGCGTTTAGCTGATGACGTTGAAATTCTGTCAGAGATAGTAAGCCGGCCGCGGTAACCGAAAGGACTGCGGCGCGCCAGTCATGGACTGCACGACCACTACGGTCGGGGGTTCTAATCCCCCCTCGGGAATAGATATTTGTGCCGTCCTTAGTATTAGCTAGTTCATAAGTAGTTTGTAAGTTTGGGGACTGATGACCCCGTAGTTAAATCCCAAAAGCTATACAAACATTCATACAGAGATAGCAAAAGACCTGGAAGAGTAATTGAACGTAATAGACAGTGTGTTGAAAGTAGCGTGTAAGATGAACATTAACCTTTAACTAACGTGGTGCGGTCTATCTGACCGCGCGCTTTCATCAACAATTGCGATTTAGCCAGTTCCCTACCCATTATTGCGCCCGTCGGCTCAGTAGCTTCGAGTTTAGTTGTGAGTGGACCGGCAAAGCGTGTGGTGTTGTTCCAGAGCTTCTATAACGTGAGTGACGTCCGTTTGAAAATAGGTCGCGGTCATTTTGACCGCACTACGTTGTTTGTGTAATTTTTTCTGCTGTTACTTTCCTTACATATTCTCGATATCTTCCATTTCACAGCTTTTGAAATATGGAGGAACCAAGTACTTCTACAGGTAAAGGATCTGCTGCAACCAACAGACAGTGTGTGAACACTTTAGACCGTAACTTTGAGGAAACTGTGAGCAGATGGTTGGAAGAGTCAGATGATAGTGACTGTGACGATAATCCTGAAGAAACTGAACCAATTGTGAGTGATCATGACACATTGTCAGAACAAAGTGCAACAGAAAATTACTCTGACGAAAGTAGTGAAAGTAGTGATCCATCTGACGACCAACGGAGAAGCAATTACGTCTATGGCAAGAATCAGTACAAATGGGCCAAAGCTCCGCCAACCCGAGCTGTTAGAACTCCTCGCCATAACATCATCATGAAATTTCCATCCACCACGTTGACTACAGGAGCTCCAAAAGACCCATTTTCATTATGGCATCTCTATTTTGATGACGAAGTTCTCGATCACATCTTACTGTGGACAAATGCTAAAATAGATTGCGTCAGGCAGAAGTACTCTGACGAAAGCAAAGCTGAACTTCAGAACCTGGATTTGGATGAACTTTTGGCGTTTTTAGGACTTCTGATATATTCTTCTGTCTTTAAATCCAATCACGAAAATGTAAATTATATATTTGCAACTGATGGTTCAGGTCGGGAAATTTTCAAATGTGTCATGTCTAGGAACCGTTTCCTAATGTTGTTGAACTGCTTACGGTTTGATGACTTTCGAACCAGAAAAGAGAGGCTCAAAGTTGACAAAATGGCAGCAGCCTCTTTTCTCTTCAGAAAAATTGTGGAAAATTCCCAAAAATATTTCAATTTAGGCACATGTGCTACTGTAGATGAGCAACTAGTTTCCTTCCGTGGTAAATGCTCATTTGTGGTCTACATGCCAAAGAAGCCTGGTAAATACGGTTTAAAAATATGTCCTTGTGTGATGCAAGGACCAGTTACTTCTATAATGGGTATGTGTACACTGGAAAAGGCTCTGATGGTGATACTATGCCGGACAATGATAAGAAAATGATGATACCAACGCAGTCTCTGTTGCGATTGTGTAAACCAATCTATGGCAGTAATCGCAACATTACTGCTGACAATTGGTTCAGTTCAATACAAGCTGTAGAAGAGTTAATGAAAAGAGGATTGACTTTTGTTGGAACTCTAAAAAAGAATAAGAGAGAGATTCCGCAAGCCTTCCAACCAAATAAGAATAGGCCAGTTGGTTCGTCTTTATACGGTTTTACGAAGGACACCACTCTGTTGTCGCATGTGCCAAAGACAAACAAAGCGGTTCTTCTTGTCTCTTCCATGCATCATAGCCCTGCTGAGGATTTGACTTCTCAGAAACCAGAAATTATATCATACTACAACGCCACTAAAGGAGGCGTCGATGAACTCGACAAAAAGTGCTCCATATACTCCTGCAGTCGGAGAACTCGACGTTGGCCAATGTGTTTATTCTACCGTTTACTGGACATCAGCACAGTAAATGCATATGTTCTTCAGAAGAGTGGATCAGATGAAGCTCCTGTCGACAGAGGCATCTTCCTGAAAGAGCTGGCCCGTAGTCTTGTGCTGAAACATATGCAAAAGCGAGCTCAGAACCCACGACTTCCGCAGGAGTTACGACTAACGACCCGCCGGATTTTAGGCCCTGATTCTCCAACAGAAGAAGCAGTGGAAGCAGAATTAGGTCCTAAGAACAGGAAAACTTGCAGAATCTGCCCAGCCAGCAAAAAAAGGAAGACTTCCCATGCTTGCTACGTCTGCAAGAGGCCCATATGCATGCAGTGCTGTTCCCAGGTCTGCAAGCACTGTTGTGAGAATTTGTGATTTGAACGTCTCTGATTTTTCATATGGTACTTCTTCAAGTTAAAAACTTAACATTTTTTGTTTCATTAGTTCTTTAAGAAGAAATACAAAATATACCAAAGTATGAATGTCATTATTAGCTAATGGAAAACGTATAAATGTATTAGTGTACAATATGTGCAGTAACCACTTCTGAATGCCTGTTCATCAGTAACTATTTGATGTTAATGTTCTGTTTTTTCATGTTTAATTACTTTGTATTAAAGACTCTTTCATATACAAAACAGAGAATTTCAGAGTTGTTCATATTGTTAACATTATACCCACCTATAAGTAAGGGGGTCAGATTGACCGCACCACGGTGTTAGTGTCCCATTTTTGCCACCACGTTAGTTAAAGGTTAACAAGAACAAAACAAGGATAATGGAATGTGGTCTTAGAAAATCAGGCGATGCTGAAGGAATTAGTTTAGGTAACGAAACAATAAAAGTGGTAGAAGAGTTTTGTTACTTGGGCGGTAAAATAACATACGATGATCGCAGAACAGAGGATATAAAATGCAGAATGTCAACGGTAAGAAAAGCCTTTTTGAAAATGAGAAATTTGTTAACATCTAATATTAATTTAAGTGTAAAGAAGTCTTACCTGAAGGCATTTGTGTGGAGTGTTGCCTTGTACGTAAGTGAAACATGGATGATAAATAATTCAGACAGGAGGAGGATAGAAGCTTTTGAAATGTGCTGCTACAGAAGAATGCTGTGGGTAGATCGCGTAACTAATGAAGAGGTACTGAACAGAATTGGGGAGAAAATGAGTATTTGGCATACCTTGACTAAAAGAATGGATCGATTGGTACGACACATTCTTAGAAATCAAGGTCCATAAATTTAGTATTGGAGGGAAGTGTGTGGAGGAAAATCGCGGAAGGAGAGCAAGATACGTATATGGTAAGCACATTCAGATGGATGAGGGTTGTCGTTCTTATGAGGAGATGAAGAGGCTTGCTCAGGATAGGGTAGGGTGGAGAGCTGCAACAAACCAGTCTCTGGACTGAAGACTTCGACAACAACACAAATTAATTCCAAAGTGATGTCCTGCAGTACGCAATAATCTGAAAACGGTTCCTGGTGACAACCGAAACCGTTCACGGTTTGAAGTTCTTATGTGTCTTTATCAATGAATGAACAATGCTTGCCGCACGGGAGCAGCCGTGTGGTCTAAGGCATCATGCTATTGACAGGGCAGCCGCTCCCGCCGGATTTTCGAATCCTCCCTCAGGCATATATATATATATATATATATATATATATATATATATATATATATGTGTGTGTGTGTGTGTGTGTGTGTGTGTGTGTGTGTGTGTGTGTGTGTGTGTGTGTGTGTGTGTGGTTGGGGATGTGTGTTGTCCTTAGTGTAAGTTAGTTTAAGTAGTTTGCAAGCCTAGGGACTGATTATAATAGCAGTTTCGTCCAATAGGGTTACAAATATTTGGTCATTTGAAACGATGTTTAAAAATATCAGGGTGAGTCATTTAAAAAACTGTTTTTCGGACTATTTGGGAAAATAAAACACGGATTGAAAAATAGTTGTAATAAAAGTTGTTCACCTTCAAGAGGGACATCGATTAATATATAACACGACCCCACCCCCTGCACCACCCCCGGAACAGAGTATGGGGGAAGGGGGGCTTTTACTTTCAAATCTTAAATAGGAACCCCTATTTCTTACTACAATTTGGATTATCCGTGAAAAAATATGTAACCTTGTATGAGACATTTCTTTAGTTTCATGATAGATGGCGCTGTAATCGTTAAAAATAAAAATAAGTGAAAAATTGTTAAAAAACGGTAAATCTCCAAAACAATCGCTCAAGAAGTTTCAGAGATTTGTTATTTACATTTTCTGTTAGTTTATTTCGGATAGCAAATCTCAGAAAATCTTGATGTTTTAAAGATTTGAAACATACACACAACGGGCATTTCAATGTATGCCAGGTATAGCCTGTACATTATAAAATGTAATCACCAAATTTGACATACATTCTTCCGTCTATAATGACCAAGATGCCGACGGGCTCTAATATATGGAATCTGAAAAAATACAAATCGGATTTTAAAAAGTTGCAGCAAAATTTGTTCACCGCTCCAAGAAAAAGTGTGTAACTTTTGTATGAATCATTCTTGTTTGTTTCACGATAAATGGCGGTGTAATCGGCAAAATGAGGGCCGTGCTTTACTTACTCTACATGAAGTTCGCTTCAAATGTTTTAGGTTTAGTGATATGGTGTGCCATAATCGATTAAAACAATGAACTAGTCGGAGGGATTAAACTATGCATAATGCTACGCACATTTAGATGGTCAGTGATTTCCCTATCTCTGGAGATGCTGGAATATGAATAGTTTGTTGACCACGGTATGACTGCTTCCTTCTAAGTTACTTCTGTTTCTGATCCAGAGCTCTGTCTGTGATGAACGCAACGTCGACGGCATGGTAAAAAGGAACGATATTTATTCCACCTCTCCCGATAAATGTTAATTCCATATAGCTGACAAGTCCTCTATCAGTTCAGAAACGTCTGTATGTTTGGATGGCCATCTTTCACAGTAGCTGCTACATATCAACTGTTGCTTGTTTATTCCTGTCTTAAGCGATCCTCAGCATCTTAGACCGGGAGTATTTCTTTTCTATTTACAAAGCATCATCACTGGTTGCAGGTGTTTATTGTTCCATTTTATATATTTTGAAGGAGGCAGGATTTCCTCCGTCGACAGCGGAGGTTGTAGTCGTGGTAACTTGAATAGACTTTCATCTTTCGTGGGGCTCCAGTTCTTAGGATCTCACGTCTCACTACAACATTACACAAGTTCTCTTCCCAGACAGTTTAAAGTGTTTTCTTCTGATATTTATGAGACACACGCACGTCAATATAAAAATTTCTATGAAGACATCTTGCGCAAAGGTTAGCAAAAATGAAGTGCAGCATAATCAGATGCAGTTGCTCCCAACCGTTTTTGGATCAGGGACAACTTTCCTTTCTTTATTGTGAACAGGGACTACCAGGTATAAGGAAATTAACTTCGTCAATCTATATTCGTTAGTAATATGTAGAAACAGTATTACTATAACAGAAATTTTTAATAGAAAATTAAATTAGATATTCACTAATGTGATTTTAGAGCATTCATCTTTTGTTTCAAACTCTATAATCCTAGGGCTAATATTGTTGCTCAAAGCTAAACGCATATAATGACTTACTTTTAATCGATTACTGGATTTGTTTTTAAGCTGGAAACTGGTTCAGTGAATAAGTCATGGGGAAAATCGTAAGAGGGCGAAAGGTGATTGCCGGACTGGTATTGAATTATTTTGAATTTTTACAACAAAACTGCACAAGAAGATGTATTCAAATTCGTTCTTACAGTTTCTATCAGTTTTGAATTCAAATAGCTGTCACAGAATTTCAAATGTTACCGATGTTATCGACTTGTTTCATCACCAATGAAGCTGTCAAGTTATCGTGATCACACAGTACAATTGACTGACCGCATAACAAGGAATTATTTATTTAAATGATTAAAAGTTTTAAATTTTATATTTTTCGCGGACCACAAATTTGTTCTTTCGGACCGCTTGTGACCCGCGGACTACATGTTGGGAATCTCTGACTTAAGCAAAATGCGACTTCGTAAATGCCGAAAACAAATGATAGCTGAAAGAGCTATTAACTGTTTTCGACCGCACCCCCTGTTAACGGCGAGTGAAAAGCCAAAAGATTCACTGCTATCCCCATATCTTCAAATACATGAGAGTTCTGCGATTGTCACTAAATTACCTGGCAGAGGGTTCATCGCAACACCTTCAGACTACTCCACCCCGCCCTTATCGAAAAGTTCCCAAGAAAAACGAATAGCTGAACGTTCCCTAGCAACCTCTAATGTATCTTATCACGATCGTCACTTTTCCCTATAGAAAGACTTAGGCCAGATCCACACATTGGACCCAACGTTGGCGCCAACAGTGTTCGTCCAATGTGTGGATCGGTGAAATAGCGTTGGAGCCAACGTTGGTACGGCTCCGTTGCTTGTCGGTATTTTGACCAAACATCAAAGGACGTTGGGCCAATATTGGTACGTCGTCCACACATTGGCGCCAACGTTTCATTGTGTCTTTGTCGTCTGCTCATCTCGAAACTGTATCTTTCTTCGTTCGTTCTTCGTCGCCGTTTTAAAGTTTCGAAATATCTTTGTAAATATTAGAATTGTATCAGAAAGTGATTCATTTGTGAAAGAAACCTCAAAAAACGAAAAGCCACAGCAAAACTTAGGCGCGAACTGTGAAATTAAAAACTTTCTAGACTTTCTACACACTCCATTACTGAATTTAATTTTTAAAATTAACAGTACAGTACTTAATATTTCCTGTCAAGTTTTAAATATCGTTTTGCAAACTTCAAGCACTACTAGTGATATCAATTACATGGTTATTTAAAAAGGGAAGTGTAGGCTTCTAATATTGTCTCCTTTAGCAAGAAACCGAAGCGTAATACCACAAGAATAGCATCCCTCCAAAACATCTCTTTCTTTTTTATTTTATTTTCAATCGTTTAAAGTAGCAGGTCTAAGTTTTTATAATGTGTATCGTTTACTTGTAGCATATTTTAATAAATTGATGATTTCGTACCGTAATTAATGTTCGGTAGGAAGTTATACAATACCCCATCATCTTTTACGTATGTTTCCCACTTTGATTTACAATGACAAAATGTAATTATTCACACACAAAAGCGTTAATGTATTGGCCGCGATTTGTGCGTCAGATATGTTTTCGTTGGCTCTCGACGAATTCAACTGAATATTGGCGCCAATGTGTGGACGCTGTCTCAAAAATATTGGCCAATGTTGGCGCCAGCGTTGGTAGCAATGTGTGGACGCGGGGTTAGTAGAAGCCAGGAGCTTGAAAATTTCTGAAAATATATCGCCGCAAATGAAAATACCTTTGGTTTAATGGAGGGTAATCCTACCTTTCAGCTTACCTGGGCCACAATGGATAAGGCGAGGATTTTTGGGACGCCTTAGACTTAAAAAATTGTAATTTACAATTTATTCTTTTTTTATTTTATTTTATTTTTTTTATTTATTTATTTATTTATTTATTTATTTATTTTTGGAATCTTTATTATAAAAATGGAAGACGGAATTAATTTGGTACATAAGATACCAAGTTTTATGTATATAAGTAATTACAAATCGCAAAATGAATGTGATTTTTTAATCTGAATTTGAGAGAAAAATGTATAAATATCACGTTCGATCGGAGTGATAGCAATTCTAAAAGTGACCGTCTGAGATTTTTTTAAATGTTTCGACTCTTTGTGTGTTTTACTCTTTAAAATAGCTGAAAATAGCCAATTCGGTGCCAACTAAAGATCAAATGAGATATTTAATTGAATCACTTTTTTTCCTTCATTCCATTTTTGCAGAAACGTACAGAGACCCAATCTCGTTACCTCGTCATAGAAGTGCAGGTATTGAGGTATTGTTTGATCGTGACAATTTGTTCTCTTGTCGTGGAAAGTGCTGGGAGTGAAGAACTGAAAAGAAGGTGGGGAGAGATACTGCAGTGCAGTGCTGGCAACTTTGCACGCCACACCAAACACTTGCATAGGCAGAAATAATTTTTTGTGAAAGCTCATACCAGAGGTATTCATGTTCAAATGTGGTTCTTGTTTGTAGTAATAGACACGATAATAGAATTCTGTTTTAACAAAATTCCAGTACTTTCGCAATAATTGAAATAAATGAAGATTTATATCTTCCACCAACTTGTACTGATCATAAGTACGGTGAGATAGACCCTTTATCGCAATAACACACTCATTGTATTTCCATGATATCTCTAGTATCGCAGTTGCAACTGACGTAACAGTAAGACCAGCATGTCTGGCGGTAAGTTTGAGACTGAAAATATTTAGTTTACAGTAACTTCTTAATTTTATGTCCCTTTTTAATTTTCTTAGCCTATCGTGAGATACGCACTTGCTGGGCCGCACTGATAGTGACTTGGCCACATGTGGCACGCGGGTCGTGGTTTGAACACTGCTGATTTAATGGTTGCTACTCCGTGAAACTCTCTCGCCTGTTTCACAGTAACACAAAATCATTTTTTTTTTTTTTTATGTCCCCCTATAATTCCATACCGTCCTGTAGAGAACGACCAAGAGTCATGTAGGCATTGTCTGCAAGAAGCCTGTCAATCTTCTGTTACGGCAACATGGTTCGGTTCTTCTTGTCCACAACGCTTGCTGTGGGCTCGTTTCCATATAAGTTTCTGGTAATAGTGATCTCTAGATATTTATATGAATGAAGCCTTTTTAATTGTGTGGTTTACCTTGAAACCGAAATCAAAGGGATTCCTTTTAGTAATTGTGTGGATGAACTCCTACTTCTCCTTATTTAATCTCAATTGCGACTGTTTGGTTCTACACGTAACTCTTGGGTAGATAGTTTTCAATTCGTTTTGGTTTTCTGGTGACTTTACTGGGTGGTAAGTGCCAGCATCGTCTGCAAACAATTTAAGAGGGTTTCTTAGGTTCTATCGTAAATCGTTTATTGTATATTAGAAGCAGCAGACGGCCTAGAACGTTGCCGTGGGGAACGCCGAATATCACTTCTGTTTTACTCGATAACTGTCTTACAGTTACTACAAACAGTGTCTTTTCTGACAGGAAACGGTACTCCACATGCACGCGATTGATTAAAAGCAGCTGCCGGCCGCGGTGGCCGAGGGGACTGAGGCGCTCCAGTCACGGTCTGCACGGCCACTACGGTCGGGGGTTCGAATCCCCCCTCGGGCATGGATATTTGTGCCGTCCTTAGTTGTAAGTAGTTCATAAGTAGTTTGTAAGTTTAGAGACTGATGACCCCGTAGTTAAGTCCCATAGACTCTACAAACATTTGAACATTTTGAATTAAAAGCAGCGTATGAGAAATGGTGTCAGAAACCTTCTTGAAATCTAGAAATACGGAATCAATTGCAGTCGTACTTTAAGTAAATTTATGCTGTTTTACAAGAACGATTTTCCTGAATTTGTGTTGACTACGTCTCAGTAGATCGTTTTCATCTACGTAATTCATAATATAAGCTTAGGCTTCCGCTACCGTTGTCACTGCCAATAAAAGTATCCGGGGGCTGTGAGCGCATTGGCAATTTATATAAATGAGAAAGGCCTCTTGCTCTAGCGGCCGAATCGTCTGAAAATTTTATAAATTGACATTGCGCTCACAAAACCTCAAATAAATCATAATGTGGGAACACAGTATATATTCTAAAACCGTTCTGCAAATCTACGTCACTGATATGGTCCAGTTATTAGGCGGATTACTCGTATTTCTGACAACGTTTCTTCTGTAGTAACACTACCATTAGTCTGAAAAAAAAAGTTGACGTTACAACTGCGAAAGTCTTATTTGTTTAGGAAAATTTTTAATTTATTTTTACATTATATGCGTTGTAAATAAACTGGATTTGTGATTTGAATCGGGAGTTTTGTATTGATGTTAATTCAAGCAAATTATACATGCATAAAAGTTGCTGTCCTGTATAAGAGGAAAACCATAGCTGCAACTATCAAAGATAGCATTAGGGAACGATTGACTGAACCACAATTAAAGAAAACAATAGAAAACGAACGGATAGCCTTGAGAGGGGAAATAGAGAATGCAGCAAAGAATCAAAGAGGCAAAAAGACAAAATCAAGTGAAATTCTTCAATAATTCATGAGACACTGAATTTCATTGACGAAAGGGAAGGATATAAACATACAACAAAACAGGTAGACGCAGGGAATACAAACATCTTAAAACATTAACAGGAATTGGAAAATGGCAAATCAGGATATGCAAAGTTGCAGAAACACGCGTGACTAGGGGAAAGGTAGATGCCGCCTACATGAAAATTAAAGAGGCCTTTGAAGAAAAAGCGAAGCAGCTGCATGCATATCAAGAACACGGACAGCAAGCTAGTACTATGTAAAGAAGGAAGGTTGAAATGTGGAGGGAATACTTAGAAGGTCTAAACACGGGAAACAAACTTGAGAATAATGTTATAAGTAGAAAAGAACTAAGTGAAGATGACACATGAGATATGACACTAAAATAATAATTTTACTGAATATTCCACGATGTAAATGGAAATAAGGTCCCTAAATGGATAAAGCCAAGATCGCTAGTATATAATTTTATTTGGACGATCGGTTTCGATGGTCTCTACCATCATCATCTGGCCCAAAAAATGTTTACACAGCCGTCGTCTTGGGATGTCAACAGATGTATAAAATAATTTAAAGTGCATAGATGTATTATGGTATTGTGGTAAACGTTTACGTTCAGTATATTTGACAGTAGGATACTCATAATATTGGATCGCCTCCTCACAATATAAACAGGCAAAGGAAATAAGACCCTTGAATAAAATGGCATTTCTTCAGAATTACTGATGTCAGTGGAAAAGCCACACCCAACCAAAAAGCATTCAATGCTACTGTTTGCCCTTGCCCTCAACCCTCTCTCTTTCTATGTATCTGTCAAACTGTAAATATATTTGTCTATTTATTTCGCCGTTTTTCAGCTTTGCATCTTCATGTACAAAATTAACCAAGTTAATACGTTTATTTATTTTTAAGTTTAACAATAGAGTAAGAGATTACACCTGGTGTGCTAGACACACGAGACAAGCAAAATAACCCCCCCCCCTCCGACTTCAGGAAGTATGTATTAATTCGAATTTCAGAGAAAGTAGGAGTTGACAGATGTGTGTAGCACAGACCCATCAGTATACTAACCCACTGATATAAAATACCAACACGAATTATTTCCAGAACAGTGGAAAAACCGGGAGGAGTCAATATAGGGCAAGATCAGTTTGGATTCCGGAGCAATTTAGGTCAAACGATGCAATACTAATCCAATGACTTATCCTAGAAGATGAATTTAAAAAAAAAAAAAAAAGGCAATGTTTTATCATTTATGGATTTAGAGAACCAATGTGACAAAGTTGAACGGACCACACTGACTAAAGTTCTGTTAGTTGTTGTTAGTGCAGACACATCTATGTAGATGTAGATGTAGATAAGGAATCAGTGACATCGATGACTAGGCACCAAATACAATTCGACACTGGATATGGAGCCTCCGTTAGGTTTCGCATAGGAGCCTGAGGATGACTTGTTAGCCTAATAAATTAATTTTGAATTATACGGATTTTTATTCCTTTTAATTCAATAAATGAGAGTGACTGAAAAGAGCATGAGATGGGGTTGTAGACTATCCCTGATATAATTCAATCTGTACACTAGCAAGTACTGAAGAAAACCAAGATGAAATTTCAAAAGGGAATGCAAGTTCATTGAGAAGAAATGAACAATTTGATGTTCGTCGATGATAATGTTATTCTATTATAAACAGAAAACGACTTGTAAAACCAATTGATCACAATGGATAATGACTTGAAAAGAAGTTACAAGATGAAGATGAAGAGAAGCACATGACGGGTGATAGAATGCAGAGGAATAAATTTCTGGTGGTACTGAAGGAAAAAGATAAGAAAATGAGCCGGCCGCTCTGGTCGAGGGGACTGAGGCGCTCCAGTCACGGTCTGCACGGCCACTACGGTCGGGGGTTCGAATCCCCCCTCGGGCATGGATATTTGTGCCGTCCTTAGTATTAGCTAGTTCATAAGTAGTTTTTAAGTTTAGGGACTGATGACCCCGTAGTCAAGTCCCATAAGCTATACAAACATTTGAACATTTAAGAAAATGACATACTAATAGTAGTGGATGAGTTTTGCTATTTGTGCAACATCAGTAGTGAGGTATAAGACGGAAATGAGCACATTAATTGGAAAGAGAGATTTTTAACACTGAATGTAATTTGTCAGATTTAACAGGAGAGTTCTTCCTCCCCCGCCCCCCCCCCCCCCCATTTCCAGTTTTATACGTTGAAGCGGCTTGACTGATTAGCTGAACCCCCCATCCCGAAGAATAAATTACGTAAGCTCCTGTGTCAGAAAGTATTTTCGGAGGTTGTTGTTATTCGGAGTGCAGCC
This sequence comes from Locusta migratoria, assembly GCA_026315105.1. Classification (NCBI taxonomy): domain Eukaryota; kingdom Metazoa; phylum Arthropoda; class Insecta; order Orthoptera; family Acrididae; genus Locusta; species Locusta migratoria. The sequence goes on along the minus strand of CM048750.1, from coordinate 188,470,041 downwards.
TTGTGCAGATGTGAAAGATGTATGACAAACAGCTTAGACAAGAAGTAAACTCAGTTGATGTGGTGCTACAGAAAAATGCTGAAGATTAAGAGGGTAGATCCTATAAATGACGAGTAGGTACTGGATCGAGCTGGGACAAAATAAATATGCCACAGCACAGCTAATTTATATATTCAGAAACCTGACAGACGCAACTGTTATGCTTGCATCTATTACTCGAGACTGCTGAAAAGACTGGGCTAAAAATATGTTATTAGAAAACCGAGTATACAGCACACAAAGATAATGGAGGAAAAATTATAAAATCAAAGTATGGAAAAATTAGAAGAGTTGATAAATTGAAATTCCTCGGAGAATGAATCCAAGTCAACGGACTAGATAACACAACAAATAAAGAGTAAAGAAGTTAGAATTTGCATACAAATTAATATAAAACTACTACAAAAAGATAACAGTATCCATCCAAGCGAAGCTTAAACATTACAATTCAGTTATTAGGATATAACCAACATATGGATTAGAATGCCTGACATTTAATAAGAAAGGCGAACCAAGAGAACAAGGCAAAACAGAGAGGAAAATACTAAGAAAAATTTTGGGTCTCAAGAAAAACAATGAAACTATATGGATGAAAAGCAGAACTGAAGATATATACAAAACCACAGAAAAATTCACAGATACAGTGAGAAAAAGATGGCTAAAATTTTAAGGGCATTTAAAAAGAATGCAAGACACAGGAATTATAAAGAAAAATTTGATTTATATTAACGAACTTAAGAAAACTGTAGGATGGATAGAAGCAGTGAAGAACAATGCAAAAAAAAAAGTGTTACAGAAGAAATAATATGTGACAGGAATCGATTCAGGCTATTCATAGAAAACACGACCTATGAGGAATATGAGCCAAAACCTCGACGAAACAGAGTGTGGACAGATGAGCAGAGACGAGCAGTTGGAGAGAAAATGCGGTCCATAGCTGGTCAAATTCATAAATTAAAAAAAAAAAAAAAAAATCGCACTGGCATGTTTTACGGTCCACTTTAGATTTGGCTGTAGTTTTGTGATTTTTGCAATCATTTCGGACACAAATAACAAAAATATAAATAATAAAAATTGATGGACGATACTATTACGACTCTATTATTGTGATAATATTTATGCACCCAATACGTAATATTCTTTCTGACCGTATTTTAACAGACAGCCAAAATTATTTAATATTTTCGTTTAGCTTCGATAAATATACTCTTTTTGAACTTTTACCTCTTTAAACTATTGTTTCAATATCTCTCCCACATTTTCATTATCACTTAATTTACTCATATTAGGGAACGATCGTAATGTACAAATAGGATAGATGCCAATATCGCAATTTTTATTTTATTTATTCAAGACGACCGGTTTCGACATTCTATGGTGTCATCATCTGGTCTCATTTTATTAAACTGCTTATTATAGTGCTCCACATAAAATCTGGCAGGTGTACTGGATGACAGTTATATAGAAAATCATGTGCTGGTGGATAATCAGGTATAAAATGGATGGCTACTCGAAATTTAAACTGTAAAACATACATAAAATAATAATCACCGTAGTGCACATGTCTGGTCGGTTTTATGGAGGTGCTCAACATTTGGCGTTCGGAAATCAATCACGTGACACTCCTCGCCCGAAACCTTAACTGAAACTCTCTTTTGTATACGCCATCTTGTTTTCTGTATTTGATGGTTTTTCTTATTTTAACTCAAGCTTTGTCATTTCGAAGCAATGGTGCATGGAAATTATCAAAAACACGTCGTTTTTAGGACAATGAATTACAACCTAATGTCTAAAATTCCATGTTAGCAGATATCACCTGCCATCGATGGTACGAGAATTACGGATTACTCTCGCAGCTGTTTGGCGTAGCGTAATGGTTAGCGAAGTAGTTTGTGATGCACGAACGCCTTAGATTGTGGTTCGAAACTTGGCGCGGTGGCTCAGAGCGCTCGGTCAGAGGGTTGCTGGCGTGGTAGCTCAGCGTGCTCGGTCAGAGTGCTCGACGCCATCTGTAACGAAAAGCTGAGTCAACTACGAAACGATCAGAATTAAACAAAATAAACCAATTTATGCAAAGAACGGATCAAACCGAAGAACCAGTGAAAAGAGAGAAAACGAAAGAGGGCTCGACGCCATCTGTAATAAAATAATTTTAAAAAACTGAGCAAAATTCTCAACGAACATGAACAAACCACCGCAAAGCATCGATCTACCTGAAGAACAAATAAATAAATAAAAATAAAAAACCGCCATTGGTAATTCTTTATTTTATTTTCTTTTTTATTTTATTATTATTATTATTATTTAAATCTTGCTTCCTAAGAGGTTTTCACACACTCTTGTTGATTGAACACAACTATATCCTGCAAGATTCTGAGTTGTTCAAAGGTGACAGTGCTTTCTCTGAAAAGTGCATTTGTTCTATTTTGTGAACATATCATGAAATACATACCAACGAATTGCAAACTTAGACTTCTTTATCATAAGTTCATAAACTGAGGAGATACTTTTACACTTGTCTGTTGTAAATGACGTAATGATAATAGTAACTTTGTGTATAGATTAAATACTGCAGTTTTGTGGAATTCGGTATTACCACACTTGTTCCGTTTGTTATTTTAGCTGTAAAAGGAAAGTTAAACACGTTTTGAAACAGAATATTTGCTCTTCATTTTACCGCAGGACAAAGTAACATGAACAAAATCATATCTGAACTACAGAAAAGGTAATACAATCTATGTTAAAAGCGTCCATAGCAACCACGCCAAAGACAAACATTTTAGTAGACGCATTGATTCTAATTAATGACTTTCAACATATTTCATTAATAGTGAATAATTGCTTAGAAAAAAAGGTAATTTGTTGCAATGTATACACTTCCCTTCCGTTTCATTAAGGAACGATAGTTGCCACAGAAATCTAGAACTTTATTTACATATTAAACTACCAGTACATGTTGTTTAGACTATTAATTATCACAGTATCCTTTCGGTTGTTGTGCAAATGCTTCAGAAGACCAGTGTTCAATTTGTTCTTATGTATTTCACGGCATGTTCACGAAATAGAAGAAGCGCACATTTTACAGGGGACATACTCACATCTTCACAACTCTAAACATTGCGGAAGATAGTTCTATTTAATTAAAAAGAGTGCCGAAAACCCTTTTAGGAGCGAAGGCGATAAAATAAAAGGTATCGGCGGGTTTCGAACCACCAACCACATGCATCACAATGTAATGCACTGCCCCCTACACCACAGGGAACAACTACGCCTTTCCATTAATTCTCGTACTATCGCTGGCAGTTGCTAACAACTAAAATGACGTTTTTAGACACTAGATTATAATTTGTCGTACTATGAACGACCTGTTTTTGTTAATTCTTCAGTGTGCCACTGCTTTGAAATGGCAAAGCGTAAGTTATAATAAGAAAATCGTAAAATACAGGAAGCAAGATGGCGTATGCCAGAGAAAGTTCTGGGTGAGGAATGTCACGTAACATTTCTTAACGTCTGGTATACGTAAAATCAAGAGGCGGTGTCACATCATCGTTATTTTTGCAAATATCTTTGTAACGGTGCGAGTCACAAAAAAAAAACATAAGAAAGTCCTAGAGAATTTTCTCCTCTTCAAATTCGGTTATTCAGTTTTCATGTTAGATGAACTGTTCGTTTGCAATTACAATTACATTACAAACTTTTTTTTTCTCTTCTTCTTCGTGTGTGTGTGTGTGTGTGTGTGTGTGTGTGTGTGTGTGTGTGTGTGCGCGCGTGTGTGTGTATTACTGACTTATTTTTTGTCCGAATAATTTAAAAAGGGAGGTTCTGGTCTCTGGCGACCAACAATCATGTCTGTAAAATTTGGGATGATCGGTTGAATGGTTCGCCCTAAAAAGTGGGAACACGTTACGGAAAGACAGACAGACCTAATAAAATCGCCGCTATTTTTGCAAATCTCTCTGAAACGATGCAAGATATTAAAGAACATAATAGAGCAAATTGTAGAGAATTTCCACCTTCACAAATTTCTTTATTTAATTTTCGTGTCAGATGTATGATTAAACCGTGGTATTCATTTAAATTTCGAGTTGTCAAAAGACTATCGCGAAGGCCTACTTTTAGTGTTACTACCGTAACCTAAAGTAGGCTAATATATTCAACTTATGACATACATTATGAGTTTTTGAGTCACAAGAATAGCAAGCTACACATTTACAGGGTGACACAGAAAAACGGAAAATTTTCGCAAACCAATAAAACTAGTATTGATGAAGGAAAGAAATTTAATTCATAGTAACTGAAATCTTACAACGTTGCTATTTACGAAATATTGATGTCATTTATCACGCTTTAAAATTACGTCCTTTACATGGCGTCTTTCTGTAGGAATAATTCCTGAAATCTGCTGTGCAGATTCCTCATTGACCGCTGCAAGATCGCCATGCACTTCGTCCTGAATTCTCTGTCGTAACTCATCCAGGGTTCTTCATCAAGCCGTGTAGACTTTGCTCTTGAGGTAGCCCCAAAAGAAAAAAATTACAAACTGATAAATCTGGCGCTCTCGTTATCGGATAATTCTCGCACACATGCCATTGATTGCCGTGCAGTGTGTGACGTCTTTCTGTCCTGTTGTAACCAGGCTTCTTGAACGTTTGGAAAGTTTGAAAGTAGGCTGTTAAATTGTTTAAGCAGTTGAGATCTGGAAATGCAAGTTAAAACGCTCACTGCTGCTCTAAATTACTTTATGAGTGGCCACAGTACTTGCGCAACGGAAATTTATCTAACTGAAACTCAAGAAAACTATCATTGAAAAAGCAAGACTGCCTGACTACAAAGAGAGCAAAGTTCTAACAGCATGCCTTCCCCTCAGCATGATTCGACAAAGTACTTACTTCCATGGTCGCAGCAAGAGTGAAGCTCTAAGGCCACGCCAAAACCTTTCCCACCACACTCCGGATGTAGAAATCGCTAAAAACCCATACAGAGCGCGTTCAGAGCATAGTGTCTACCAACCCTCTCTACCTGAGGAAGATAATACCCTCTTCAACAGCTCCCAGAGAGGTCTCTTGTCAACTCTTTCGTCCAAGATCAGGTTGGCACCACACTAAGAACACGGCCACCTCGCCATCTTGCCGAGTAAGCGTGTCTCTGACCACCCAGCAGACGCCAGCGCAGACGATAAACGAAGCCATGTGTTATTAATTAAAGTAAGGCGCGAGGCGGCGACTGTAAGCCATTGCGCGGCATTCACATGAACACACAAGTTCAATCACACGACCGCGGTGGAGTAGCCGAGCGGTGTAAAGCGTCCCGCTGCGGAGTGCGCGGTTGCTCGCCGTGGAGGTTCGAGTCCTCTCTGGGGCATGGGTGTGTGTGTTGTCCTTAGGTTAGTTTACCTAGGTTTAACCTACGGACTGATGACCACGCAGTTTGGTCCGATAGATTTACAAACAAACAAAACAAACAATCACTCGGGTGGAAACATATATGAACATGTGGCATTGATCATTAATAAACAGAATAAAAATAATTAGCATACTAATAGACAATATTAATTGTGCAGAAACACTTTAGGTTGATGAATAAATCAAAAATGGAAAACGACCACACATTCAGTGGACGTGTTTCAAGTGGTTCAATGCAGGTGTAACGAAAGATCGCAACATCTCCACGTAACGATTGATATTGACAGTTGTTGTTTTTCCCTGTTCATTTACGAAAAAATACGGTCCGATAAACCCATTTCATTATACGCCACACCATACTGTTATTTACTAGTGTGTAAAGGACACTCATGAATATCATTTGGATTTGTGTTTGCCCAGTGAAGGTAGATCTGTATTCGTACAGGAAGCTTCAAGGACGTAAAAAAAAAAAAAAAAAAAAAAAAAAAAAAAAAAAAAAAAAAAAAAAATCAATGTTTCGTAAATGCCAAAGTTGTAAGATTTCATTAATAATCGATATTTAACCATGGGCTATCCGTAAATGTACCTTATAGGTTAGGGATGTATTATGATAATAACAAACCGTATTCTGTCACAATGATTTTATTGTCCGATGCGTTTCTGAGCTAGAACTCTATTTTCAAGGACTTTATTAATATTTTTGTGTTTCATCTGCTTCAGTTTTTCACCTAACGACAGAAGAACGATACAGAGGTTAGTTTTTGACGAGGAAATTGTCTCAGGTGTATTTAAAGAAAGGACGTTAGAATAAACATGCAATGAAGCATTTGTTGACATAAAATTATCTCCTTCATTGGTGTAACAACTTCCGCATTTGCACACCTTTATACAGCACATTTTCACAATTTAGGATATTTATGCCGGTACTACACGCATCAATTGGCGTTACGTTAACGCTGTGAAACATTGAAGTGATAATTACAAACATTTGTATAGATTAATAAACTATGTTCACAAAATAAATAACATTACTGTGAGGATTGAGAGTCGATAATTTTTCTTTGCATTTATCATATACGACTTAAAATTTGGCAACTTATTACCATACAGGATTATTAGAAATATGAACTGCATGTATTACTAAGTGTTTAAGTGGCCTTGCTGGAATTGTCACAAATTCCAGTTAGTATTTCTGGTCTTTCTGGAATTCCGTTGCTTTTTCCATAATCCACCGAATGTCGGCTATTTGATCTCTGGTTCCTCTGCCTTTTCTAAATCTGGCTTGTTCTCCCGGTGTCTCTTGATCTAGATATTGACGAAGTCTGTTTTGTAAGATTTTCAGCATGACTTTGCTAGCATGCGAGATAAGTGCGATTGTTCGGTGATCTGAACATTCTTTAGAGATTCTCTTCTTTAGAATCAGGATGAATACTGATCTTTTCCAGCCTTCTGTCCACTTCTGCGTGCTCCATATTTTCTGGCATATTGAGTGCAGCTCTTTAACTGCATTTTTTCCAGTTACTTTAATTCTGCTGGTATTGCATCATGGCCACTAGTTTTGTTATCAGCCATCTTTTCAAGAGCCCACTGGAGTTCGCTCTCCAAAATATCTGGCTCTAGTTCTAGCATTAACATCATCATCTGCAGCAGCACAGCCAGTATGCAGTTCATTCTTCAATAGGTCTTCTACATATTCTGTTCATCTTTCCGTAACATCTTCTGCTTCACTTAGATCTTCCCCATTTATTTATTTCATCATTCATATCTTGTCTTTCTCTTTCTGTTACTATCTTCAACTTCTTTGCACTGTTCATTAGGAAGATATTTTTATCTTTTCTAGCTAATTTCTGAAACTCCTTATTTTATTTAAACACAGCTGATCTATTCGCCTTGATTTTTGCTTTCCTTCGTTCTTCTGCAACATGCAGTGCCTCAGCCGATAGCCTCTGGCCTTCTTGCTATTCTTTGTCTTGGTAATGTGTTTCTCTGCGGCCTCCTTGGCAATTGGCTACTTCTGTTCACAGCTCTTGTGAATTTTTTCTTCCAGCTCTAATGTGTTTTGAACGTCTACTTTGTATTCACTGGGTATGGACTTAAGGTCGTATCTGCAAGATACAATAGTTTTTGCTACTTTCTTCGGTTTTAGCCGAAATCTTGCAATTAGGAGTACATGATCTGATCCATAGTCAGCTCCAGGTCTTATTGCAGCTGACTGAACCTTCAGTCTTCCAACTCTGATTATAAAATATGTAATAAATTTGATTCCAGTGTTGGGCGTCTGGCGAAGTCCAGTATCTGGGCGTCGTTTTGGAAGCTGAAAGAATATGTTAGTAATTACCAATGAATTATCCTGGCGGAATTCTAGGAGTCTCTGTCCTGCTTCATTTGTTATCTCAAGACCAAATTTTCCTATTAACCCTCTACAATTTGATTTCCCAGTTTTACATTCTAATCTCCAACTACGAAGACGATACCCTTTTTAGGTGTCTACAGCAGTAATTCTTGTAAATCTCCTTAGAAATCTTCAATAATTCCCTTTTCATCACCGCTGGTTGGCGCATAAACTTCAGTTACTATGATGTTCAGGGACTGAGCTTGAAGTCTAATAGACATCATTCTATCATTTTTATACACTACTGGCCATTAAAATTGCTACACCAAGAAGAAATGTAGATGATAAACGAGTATTCATTGGACAAATATATTATACTAGATCTGACATCTGATTGGATTTTCACGCAAATTGGGTGCATCGATCCTGAGAAATCAGTACCCAGAACAACCACCTCTGGCCGTAATAAAGGCCTTGATACGCCTGGACATTGAGTCAAACAGAGCTTGGATGGCATGTACAGGTTCAGATGCCCATGCAGCTTCAACACGAGACCATAGTTCATCAAGAGTAGTGATTGGCGTATTTTGACAAGCCAGTTGCTCGGCCTCCATTGACCAGACGTTTTCAATTGGTGAGAAATATGGAGAATGTGCTGGCAAGGGCAGCAATCGAACATTTACCGTGTCCAGGAAGGCCCGTAGGGTTTCGCAGGGATCGAATGAAGGGTAGAGCCACAGGTCGTAAGACATCTGAGATGTAACGGTAACTTTTCAGAGTGCCGTCGATGCGAACAAGAGGTGACCGAGACGTGTAACCAATGGCACCCCACACCATCACGCCAGGTGATACGCCAGTATGGCGATGACGAATACACTTTTCCAATGTGCGTTACTGCGATGTCGCCAAACACGGATGGGACCATCATGATGCTGTAAACAGAACCTGGATTCATCCGAAAAAATGACGTTTTGCGATTCGTGCAACCAGGTTCGTCGTTGTGTACATCATCGCAGGCGGTCATGTCTATGATGCAGCGTCAAGGGTAACCGCAGACATGATCTCCGAGCTGATAGTCCATGCTGCTGCAAACGTCGTCGAACTGTTCGTGCAGATGGTTGTTGTCTTGCAAACGTTCCCATCTGTTGACTCAGGGATCGAGTCGTGGCTCCACGATCCGTTACAGCCACGCGGATAAGATGCCTGTCATCTCGACTGGTAGTGATACGAGGCCATTGGGATCCAGCACAGCGTTCCGTATTGCCCTCCAGAACCTACCGATTCTATATTATGCTAACAGTCATCGGATCGGAACCAACGCGAGCAGCAATGTCGCGATAAGCTAAACCGCAATCGCGATAGGTTACGATCCGACCTTTATCAAAGACTGAAACGTGATGGTACGCATTTCTCCTCCTTACATGAGGCATCATAAAAACACTTCACCAGGCAAGGCCGGTCAACTGCTGTTTGTGTGTGAGAAATCGGTTGGAAACTTTCCTCATGTCAGAACGTTGTAGGGTTCATCACCGGCGCCAACCTTGTGTGAATGCTCTGAATAGCTAATCATTTGTATATCACAGCATCTTCTTCCTGTTGGTTAAATTTCGCGTGTGTAGCACGTCATCTTCGTGATGTAGCAATTTTAATGGTCAGGAGTGTAATTGTATCGTATTAAGCTTTACCTACTTTTTCACGAACTATGAAGGCTACTACATTACTTGTTGTTCTCATGTCCATAATAGTATATGCCATCTGAAGCAAATTCTCCCATTCCAGTCTACATCATTTTACTTATTCCTAATATGTCGTTCTTAATTCTCTCCATTTCTCTTTTAACTACATCTAATTTTCCTTGATACATGGAGCTTACATTATATGTTCCTAAGCGGTGCTTCTCCTTGCAGCATATTAATCTTCATGAAGCTTCTCTCAATCTGGTTCCCCACGGAGATCCGTTTGGGGAACTTGAAACTGTGGAACATTTTGAGCTGAGCGACGCCATGGGATTTTCTTTGGATACTTTTGGTGGTGGTTTGCCGTTGCCTTCAATTGACCAAATCCTGTCTACTCGCCGGCTCAGTTTTCCGAAGGGGTCGGTTACCCAACCTTCTGCTGAGTTGCTCGGCTTAACACGTGTATGGAGGAATTTGAGAAATGAGAAATGAGGCTGCTAGAACTCTCTTGCTGAGTTCTTGTAATCGCGTATGACCCCCATTTTATGCCAGTTTCCCGGTGTTTGCAGAGACCCCCACATGTCATTTCCCGTCACCTTCCCCTAAAAAAATGCAAGGCCGTGCTCTCAGCAGTCAAGGTGATGCTCACCGTCTTTATCGACGTCCGAAGTCCGTTAATCATATAATTCTGCGAGCAAGGAAAAACCATCAACAGTGAAGTGTACTGTGAGACACTGCGTACGCAAGTCCATGACGAGCAGACGGTCTGGGCTGCTCACGGAGGGAGTACCTTTGCTCCATGATAACGCGGGTCCACACGTGTCCTGGCTCACAGTGTACTGGCCAAGTTCAAGTGGGAGTAGCTTGAGCGTCCGCCGCACAGCACGGACAAGTCGCCCTGTGACTTCCGGCTGTTTGGTCCCTAAAAAACATCTCAAAGGGAAGCGCTTCGACTCGAACGACGTACTGAAGGACACAGTAGAGGACTGGCTCTTGTTACAGCCACAGGAGGTCTGGGAACAGGGAAACTTTCGGCACGTTACACCTCGATATCTAGGTGGAGTTGGCTCAGGTCTCTGGTGATTGCTTTTGAATAAAGTTACAATTTACAAGCGATCACTCAGCGAAAGATCCGTACCCAAAGACTGGAAAGTTGCTCAAGTTACTCCAATATTCAAGAAAGGCAATAGGAGTGATCCACAAAATTACAGGCCAATCTCATTGACGTCGATATGCAGTAGGATTTTGGAACATATACTTTGTTCGAACATTATGAACTACCCCGAAGAGAACGACCTATTAACCAATAGTCAACACGGATTCAGAAAGTATCGCTCTTGCGAAACATAGCTTGCCCTTTATTCACATGAAGTGATAAGTGCCATAGCCAAGGGATCTCAAATCGATTCCATTTTTCTAGATTTCCGGAAGGCTTTTGACACTGTACCCCACAAGCGGCTTGTAATGAAATTGCGTGCTTATGGAATATCTCCGCAATTGTGCGATTGGATTCACTATTTCCTAGCAGAAAGGACACAGTTCGTTGTAATTGACGGTAAGTCATCGAGTATAACAGAAGTGATATCTGGTGTTCCGCAGGGAAGCGTTATAGGTCCCCTACTCTTCCTTGTGTTTATAAACGATTTAGGAGACAATCTGAATAGCTCCCTTGGACTGTTCTCGGATGATGCTGTCGTTTATCGGTTAGTGAAGTCAACACAGGATCAAAAGCAACTGCAAAGCGATTTAGACAAAATTGCTACATGGTGCGAAAATTGACTTGACACTAAATATATATAAGTGTGAAGTAATACACTAAAAGAAATTCACTGATCTTCAATTACGCGATAAATCAGTCAAACCTTAAGGTCGTAAATTTTACAAAATACCTAGGAGTTACAACTTAGACGGGAGAGAACACATAGAGAATATTGTGGGGACGACGAATCAAAGATTACGTTTCATTGGCAGAACGCTTCGAAGATGCACCAGCTCCACTAAAGAAACTGCCTACATCACTCTTGTGTGTACTGTTGCCCATTGTTGGACCCTCACCAGGTGGGACTGACGGAAGATATTGAGAATGTTCAGAGAAGGGCAGCTAGTTTTATCACGTTACGAGGGGGAAAGCGTCACCGAAATGTTGCACGAATTGGGATGGAAATCATTAAAAGAAAGACGTTATTCATTGCGGCGTGATCTGTTTGCGAAGTTTGAATCACCGACTTTTACTTCTGAATGTGAAAATATTTTGCTTAGGGAGACATGACCATCCAAGTCAAATAAGAGAAATCAGATAAAAAACGGAACGTTTTAGGTGTTCTTTCTTCCCGCGTTAGAGAAAAGTTATGAAAGTGGTTAATGAACCCTCTGGCAGGCACTTAAATGTGATTTGCAGAGTATCTATGTAGACGTAGATGTAGATGCAGAAAGACTTCAATTATACCTATAGTGTCGTTTCGTATCTTCAGATTTACACACTGCTAGTATAACAGAAAGCACAACAACTGTAGACGAGTGTCATGGTCTTTTATACAATATGTTCCAAAAAAACCACCGTCAAACTTGGGAGGAGGGAAGCAGATTCCTTACACCAACGTCCGCTAAACATGGACTCTAAAAGTTAGCTAGGAACACTTGTTCATATTCGATACTGTCAAATACTTCTCTCCTATTCAACAAGTGCTGAAAGTCCGTAAGGTATAAATTTTAAAGCTCACGTTTACTGGACGATTTTTCCTTCTTTTGGTCCTTGCTACTTCCTCCCAAAATTTGAAAAGGAAAGAGTCTGCGATAGAAGCGTTCCACAGACTCGAAGATCAAGAAGTGCTCATCGCTCTTAAGGTATGGTTTTTAAGACCACGTTTACAAGACTTTTTTGTGTTAGGAAGGAAGATTAGATTTCACCGGTCCGTCATCAGCGTGGTCATAAGCCCATTTTACATATCGACTTCGGGGTGAAAATTGACTTCTCAGAGTGCGTGCGTCTTTCGTGCCTGAGTATAGACCAGCAGCCAATCATATCGCGAGTGCGTCTATGACGTCAATGATCTATAGATTCCACCAAATACTAGTATTTTTTTCTACTAGACGAAATGTCTACAAGCAGAAAGATATTTACGTTTTCAGGGAAAAGGCGTTCGCTACGCATAAATACGAACGCAAATATATGAACGTATTTTAACGAAAATTGTTTCAACAGTGAAACAGTCAGAATAATTAGATGGGAAAATTATTTTCTACGATACGTTATTTGTCCGTTAGAAAGAAGACAAGACATGAAAACTGGCGTAAAAAGGCGCCATTAACTGAATTTTTGATACTGTTTGATGTGGTTCCAAGTATAAAATTGTCTACGGCAAGTAAATGTATAAGTTTTGAAATGCTTAGTCGACACTTTTCCTATTGTTGAGGTTCTCAATAATGTACAGAAATTATCAAATGACATATGGCGAGAAAATTTAATACTTATTACCCTTTCTTCATTTAATAAAATCGATTATAATTTCCTGCTCCTAGGTAAAAAGTGCCCTCATAACCTCTCTTCATTTTTAGATACGAAAGTACGCAGCAGACAGCTCTACAGTTTTGGTGTCGGAACGAAAACGATCGCTCGAAACAGACGAGACTCAGTACGGGAATAACAGGCCAGGGGTGCTGAGTAGATACACTCGTCTCGAGCAGTCAACTAAAACTAGAAAGTACATCGTGTAAAACGGACTTTAGAACACAACCACAGATTGTTTTGTCAAGACTGGGGAGGGAAATTGGCCTTGCGCTTTGAAAGGAACCATCACGAATTTCCCTAAAGTGATACAGGAAAATCATTTTGTGTAAGGAACCTGCCCCAAAAGTGTGCCATTTTGTTAGGGAGAGACGACTCCCTTTATAATGAACCCTCACATCAGTGTCAGGAAATCTTCAAAAGAACCCTTGTTGGCGCGTGCGGGACATGTTTATACCGCATGAACAACTGTCAGTAGTTCTGCAGCGTAGATACAAGGAGGTGGTGAAGATTCGCCTCACTGGTGAAGATTATGTGGAGTTCTTCTTTCGGATGCGGTTCAATACATCCTTGGGATTGAATTCAATTTCCGTAAGAGTCGTGGTTGCAATAAGGGTGACGTGTCTTGGTCTTAATCTTCCTCAGTCCGAAGGAAATACATCATTCATTATTGGAAGTTTGGCATTATCAGCAACCTTCTGATATATGAAAACGAAAAAATTAAGGATGCTCTTGCCTAATCATCACTATTCCACAATTTTCAAACTCAAACAGACTTAGAGGCAGGTTCGTATCGATGATTATGTGAAACTGTTAATGTTTGGATGTCAGTTAGACCGATGGACGCTATCTATTTCTGATCCATTTCTTCAAGTAGACGATTTTCAAATTTGAGATGAAATGAGTCAAATCACTAGAGTGAGAAACTATCCTTTGAGGAAATAGCCTCGCAGGGCTTAGTGCGCTGGTTAGACGTAACTGCACACGCCGCCGCCGACCGCGCCACCGGCCTGCTCTTGCTACGCGTGCCTGCGTTAGAGTCAGCACATGTGCTGCCATCTAGCGGTAGCCGGCGAACTGAATCAATGAGCAACATAACCGGATAACTGCCTAGAACGATTGATACATTTTACACAGTCGGCTATTTTAGTAGGGTTACCATATGTTCATCACCAAAAAAGAGGACAGTTCATATAAAAAAAGAGGACACTTTATCTTTAACATAATGTAATTCAAAATGTTCAAATGTTTGTATAGCTTATGAGACTTAACTATGGGGTTATCAGACACAAAACTTACAAACTACTTAGGAACTAGCTAACACTAAGGACGGCACAAATATCCATGCCCGAGGGGGGATTCGAACCCCCGACCGTAGTGGCCGTGCAGACCATGACTGGAGCGCCTAAGTCCCCTCGGCCACCGCGGCCGGCCATAATATAAATAACAACTTTATTAATGAAGCGCTAAAACTAATACAAACTAAAATAGTAACCCTGTGTGGTTGTTGGGAATCGAAATATTATGAACCTTGACAGTTTATTCCCATCACTACTCTCAATTGTCTCGTTCTTGTCTTATTCACTTTTGAACCAACTATATTTGGTGGACGACGAAATCTCTCTCAAGAACTTTTTGGTATTTTTTTTTTTTTTTTTTCAAATTATACTGTACACAAATAGTATAATTACAGTATATTTTAAATCTATTCCTGTCTTTTGTACACTGTGTGTTCACAAGAGAAAACATAGGTTCTCTGTCGGCACTATGACCAGTTATAGAAAAAAAAAAAAAAAAAGAAGTCTACAATTTTCAGCAGTTCAGAATAACTAACAACACTAGATGACTGATTTAAATATGCACACCACACTTCAGCTGCTGGTATGTTCTGTTTCCTTTGATAATCTTTTTAAAAAATTTATAAAATTACAAAGCTGATCGGAGCACAATGTATCATTAATTCTTACATTTGTTTCATCATTCTCTTGAATGATTTGAATTTCTCCAGGAGCACATATTTAACACTGACTTTCTCTTCGGTATTATGTTATATTTAAGTTCGTAATTTATTTTGAAGCAAAAGGCTACCTACGATCACGAACACACAATACAACTTTAACCTAAACCACAAAGTACATCAAAAGCAACGCCTTAGAACGTAACGCGGAAGACAGAATGCACTGGTTGAATACAGGATAGACAACCGGGTTCCTTTGCAGAGAAGATCCGAATCGAAATGCGAAATTGTGAACGGCAATTTCACTCTGTGTATGCGCGTAATAGTTGCGAACAGTTTGGAACTGCAGTGCGAATGAACATGTCGCCAATGTCACAAAAATAAATTTTCTTTCTCGGAACGCAAAAAAGGAGGACATTTTGTAGAATTTTATAAATTCCGGCCGGACACATTTTCTTGCCTCAAAAAGAGGACATATCCGGGAAAAAGAGGACGTATGGTAACCCTATATTTTAGGCAAGTCAAAAGAGGCGTAAAAACGCAAAACGTGATTTAGTTTTTTGACACATTTCCTGTTTTGGCGTAAGGAAGAAGATTATGGTTTAATGTCCCGTCGACAGCCTGGTCGTTAGAGACGGAGCACAAGCTCGGACTGTCTCGTCAAGAATGTGGAAGGAGATTGTTTTGTCTACAATGGGGACGGAAATCGAATGTACCCTTTCAAAGGAATCATTTTGATATTTGCCTACGTAAAGGAACCTACTATAGAGTATCGATTTTTATTTTTATTTTTATTTTTATTTATTTTTCTAATCACAACTCTACTCGCTTTGTAGTTTCCAAGATAAAGGCCTTCATACACCGACCATTTTTTCCAAAAATGAAACATTTGAGTTTTGTTCTTGTTTTGGGATGAGTATCGGTAAAACCGATTCTCTTGAATTCTTACAAACACCAAACCTAAGAAACTGGATTTTTGAAAAAATGAGCCGATGACATAGCAATTTTGTCAGAGACTGCAAAGGATCTGGAAGAGCTATTGAATGGAATGGACAGTGTCTTGAAAGGAAGATATAAGATGTACATCAACAGGAGTAAAACGAAGGTAATGGAATGTAATGTCAGAAAATCAGGCGATGCTGAAGGAATTAGATTAGGTAATGAGGCAATAAAAGTAGTAGATGAATTTTGTTATTTGGGTAGCAAGATAACTTCTGATGGCCGAAGTAAAGAAGATATAAAATGCAGAACGGCTATGGGAAGAAGAGCGTTTCTGAAGAAGCGAAATTTCTTGATGTCCAATATTAGCTTAAATATGAGGAAGTCCAAATCAAATGTTCAAATGTTTGTGAAGCTTATGGGACTTAACGACGGGGTCATCAGTCACTAAACTTACAAACTACTTACGTACTAGGACGGCACAAATATCCATGCCCGAGGGGGGATTCGAACCCCCGACCGTAGTGGCCGTGCAGACCGTGACTGGAGCGCCTCAGTCTCCTCGGCCACCGCGGCCGGCTGAGGAAGTCCTTTCTGAAAACATTTTTCTGGAGTGGACGATAAGGAGTTCAAACAAAAAGATTACAGAAGCTTTGGAAATGTGGTGCTACAGACGAATGATGAAGATTAGATGGGTAGCTCACATGACTAATGAGGAGGTGCTTAACCGAATTGGGGAGGAAAAGAGTTTCTGGCATATCCTAACTAAGAGAAGGGATAGACTGGTAGGACACATTCTAAGACATCAAGGAATTATCAACTTAGCATTAGAAGGAAGTGTGTGGGGTAAAAATCGTAGAGGGAGACCGAGGGACGAATACAGTAAGCAGATTCAAAAGGATGTAGGTTGCCGAACGTATTCTCAGATGAATAGACTTGCACAGGACAGGGCGTGGAGAGCTGTAGCGAACTAGTCTGCGGACTGAAGACCACAACAACAGCAACATACTAACAGTGGTGCAACCACGGGGAGGAAAAAAGTTACCAAATTTTTCATGCAGACAAGTGAATACTGAAGGAATGCAACAGTGTTCTTAGCAAGTTCAATACGTATTGTGTTTGCATAAAAATAATAATTGAAACTATTACTTTTATTTTTCATATTAAACAAAAATTGCGTCGTGAAAAAGTTAGTCGCCTGTCACTTTTTTTGTTTTGTGGCCAGGAAATTTTCGTCAGGGAGAAAGTTGTAGATAATGAAATGAACTTTTCTTTTTATTTAAACAACTTTTTTAGAGTCTACTCTGTACTTTCAGCGAGTTTGCTCATCAGCGAGCACAGTTACTGTTGCCCACTCACCTTGTGCTTTGTGACCAATTTTGATAAACATTTTTAATTTGGGATACAATTTTCGGTATTAAATAATTATGGCTTAACAATTTTTATATATTTTATTACCAACTAGCTTAGCCGCCCCGGCTTTCCACGGGGTAATCTTTAAACTACTTTAACTCGAGAACCGCAGAACGTATCGTGATGCGGTTTCTTTCAATTTCTTCGCTATAATCCTGGGTTCAACGCAGGCTATATTAAATGCCAATATGAAAATGATAAATAACTGAAACAAGAATAATGAAGTAGAATGGTTTATCACTTCCATGCTATAGTGACCTTTGTAGCGCAAACTATGAGACCTGTGCCAAAGTACATAGTATATAATTACAGAACTCATGACGATCGAAGAACAAAAAAGAAGAAGAAGGCCGCGAGATCATATATCTAACTTTTACAGATCTCCCACAATCACTATATTTGTAGTCTTAAGCCATCTGGCGCCAGAGGCTTTAGAAGAGAAAAATGATAAATATGGTTCAATCGTAAAAGTGTATACTAGAGCATGTCTCACACTACATCTTTGTGAGTTCTGCAAGTCTACACTATGTACACTGGCCTAGCTCTTATAGTTTAAGACTCCAGAGCTGACTAAAGTTCAGAAGAAGTAAACGATTCTACGTTATGATTCTTATTTTAGTTATTTTTTTTTTTTTTATTTTTTTTTTTTTTATTTATTTATTTTATTTTATTTTATTTTATTTTTTTTTTTTTTTTACTTATTCTTAAATATAGCGTAAGGTTATCCCAGGATTCTAAAGAAGAAATTAAAAGAAACCACATGAAGGTACGTTCAGTACTCCTTCAGTTAAAGGGACAGACAGAGGAAATCAAATGTTCAAATGTTTTTAGAGCTTATGGGACTTAACTACGGGGTCATCAGTCCCTAAACTTACAAACCACTTATGAACTAGCTTATACTAAAGACGGTACAAACATCCATGCCCGAGGAGAGATTCGAACCCCCGACCGCAGCGGCCGTGCAGACCGTGACTGGCACGCCGCAGACCGCTTGTCCACTGCGGCCGGCGACAGAAGAAAACTGTGCTTCCGCGCGCGCGCGCGCGCGCGTGTGTGTGTGTGTGTGTGTGTGTGTGTGTGTGTGTGTGTGAGATTGATTTGGTATCCGTACCTGAAATTAGTAATTATTTATGGCAAAAATAGAATCTCAAAAAGGGAACGCCTTAAAATACATGAAGAAGGAATTAACAGACAGCGAACTCAATGAACTACCCTGTGCTCGCAGCTGTGGCCCGGTGGCGCTAGGCCGCCATGTTGGTTGTGTGTCGCGCTCTCAGCCGGCTTCAGTTCACAGTAATTAGAAGGCCTTTCTATGTTATTCTGTGCTCGCTGGCGGCGACCCGCTGCTTAGCAGGTCAGCGGCGCCACCAAACTGGAATCTTATGAACATAATGTTATTTTAGATTTTACACAATGAGTCTCATGTTAATTAAACTGTAAGGACCTTCCTCTTTGGCTAGTAACATAGAAACTGCTTAATTATTTTAGGAGCTGATTATGTACTCTCCATTTCCACTACGTTGCTCCTCTTCCACTTTCAAATTAATACGAGCCTACTCAGTTTATTTCTTGTGCAATTGTTTTCGTAGTATAAATTATAAAAACTGTAAAAAATAAGTCATAGATTAATAAATTCAACAGGCTTTATTTTTTTTTTTTTTTAAATTAGCCCCTTCTACCCAAAACAAAATACTGGCTGCCCCACTGTATACTAACAACAAATACTGGTCATACAGTGCAAGGTATAGAAGCATATTTAAATGAATTTGTGTTCTTAAAAATGTATACATTGCAATAATTAAAGACTCTCGATGTTTTGATACCTGCTTGTCCGCTGTCGTGATGTAAGACAAATGAGGTTGCTGGGTTTGTGTCCATTCCGGACTGCTCGTCAGAAGTAGACTTGCGCATAATGATTCGCGATAGGGAGCGCTTACTTTAGTGCGCTTCTTTTAGTTCGTCCGCTCCCAGTGACAGCTGAGTGGCGTGGTCTGCGCATGCAGGTGGAGGGAGCAGTTCCCCCACCTAGGTGCTTCATGCGCTTGCTGTTTGAGCCGCTAACGATAACACGCAAACCAAAAGAAACAATTTGTGGATAATTTCTCGCGTTTAAGTTTAGAGTTATCTCTATATCTTGGCATTATGGAATTTATTAGTCAGATATTGCAGAGTGCAGAATACTTCAAAGCAGAAATTTTGTAGCACTGGACTATGTAATCTAGCAGGCAGACGCTAACCGCGAAATGGCTCTCATCAGCAGAAGGCAAACATGTGATTTTTAATTCTGTTCGCGACCTATCACGCATATTTTAGTTCGCGACCTATCGCGTATATTTTAATTCGCGACCAATCGCGCGTATTTTAGTTCGCGACCGGTAGCTCTCATTTTAATTCGCAGCTCGACCGCGAGGTAGTTCGCTCTTTTTAGCTCGTCCGCTCGTTTTGGCTTTTGTTACCGCTACTAAAACTATAGCTGAGCTGCATCTCAGCTCGAAATGACGGCAACTGGCAATATGCAATCACGCGATTCTGCGCGCTCTCGCGTCCTCTAGCTGTTACCCGTCAGTCTTCGGAAAAGGAGCGGACGAACTAAGAGGCGAGGGAGCTGCGAACTAGTTCGTGTAGTTCGCCTGTGGGAGCGGTCTTCCGAAATAGTTCGTTCGCGAACTACACAAGACTAGTCAGAAGGCAGAAGATCCGGTTCATCTTCCACTTCGTAAATCAGACTCATAGCGACGTTGTAGAAGGTCGAACACAAACAGTGTGTGTGCAGAGGTAAGCAGTAACTGCCAACAAGCTTTGCATAACAGATTAATTACTTGAAATGATGAGCGAGTGACAGTAATACAACAAATCCCTTAGGAATCAAATAAACAGGCAGTGCAGCGAAGCCACGCCATAATGGGTGCGTGAAAAACGCGGAGAAATCTAAAAGGAACCGATTGTCGGATGGACTGACTCAGCATACACAAATGTCAAAATAACCCACCATACCTTACATTGGTGGACTCTTATCACGAGGAAAACTTGTCTGATGACCTGATGGAAGAACAGGTTTGGGTTGATAGAGAAAACATAGGGGATCCAGTATCATAATGTAAAATACCTCGGAAAGACTTGAAATCAAATAAGGCAGTAGGCATAGGAGAAATTCCATCGGAATTTTTAAAATCATTAGGGGGGATTGGCATCCTAGTGACTATTCAAGTAAGCATGTAGAATTTATGAGATTGCCAACGTATCATCAGACTTTCGGAAAGAGTATCCACGCAATTCCGAAAATAGCAAGGACAGATAAGTGTTAGAACTGCCGCGTGATCAGCTGCGACCTTCCTGTCAGTACTCACCAATAAGAATTGGTCAATACATTGCTCAGGGTAGTAAAAGGTTTATGGCTCGTTGTCTCTGTTCATAGGGGTGAGTTGTGTATGTCAGTTTCTATGCACTAAACAGCTATCCAATCTGTTTAAACAAGATCAATAATTAATCTGTAGTTTAGTCATTCTATCAATCTGCATATGAAGATGTGAAAATATATTTAAACAAACATAAATTAAACCTCTGAATACCCAACAAAATGGATTCTAAGATAAAGAAGTGATTCTTTATAATTCTTTATAAATGGAGTTTATTACTCTCGTTAGACATGAAACGCGGAGGTGGTCCCACTTTATACATTGATAAATAACTAAATATTTCCTCAACTATTGTTCATGAGAGGCACAGAAAGTATCACACGCACTCGAGAGTAAAAGTTCCAAATTATCACTCATAAGTTAGAGTAGTCCATCGAACTTTGCAGTTCCAAGTTAATTCGCGATAAAAGTATTTGTTATAAAACACAGTTTGTCATCACACAAGTACACGATTGCTGAATTATCACAGTTCCACAGCTCTACTACCGTGCACAGTTTATCACTTTTCAAGTGCAGACTAAGTTCTGCAGTCACAGTCCCGTAAATTTTCTAAGTCCACTCATACCAATCTCTTCAAATCACAAGTTCGTAATGCAGCTTCAGACCGCCCAGTCACAACATCTCACCAACACGTCCAAGTTACGAGTCCTCTCCCCAGCATTCGAAAGCATGCTCTACCTGCTCCCAAAATAGTATCCTTCCGGTCATCCTAACGCCTCATCTTTCAAATACAATTTCCCTTCCGAAATAATATACATTTGAATACCACAGACTTAAATGCTTTGACCACCTCCCTACAAAAGTTGTTTACATTTAACGAACAAATACATATTTAACAATACTAAAAACGGTTTAGACTGAAGCTCTTTGCTCAGGTAGCGTCTCACTATTCAAATATACTGCCGCCGTCGAAATATAGTTACACAATTAACAATTAATTTATCTTTTAAATTAATAGAAACATTAACATTGTTACTAAGTACTGTGCCGGAACAAAGTGTATATAACTGTAGTGGCGTTTGAACCAGCGTACCATTTGCGCGCCATGTGTAAGATTTAAATCTAAAGTAACATAAATTATAAATTTTATGTTCCTTTGGTGCGAAGCACTCTAATTTCACTCGGCAAATATCACTTTAACGCGCCCTTGCGCCTCATCGTTCCGACGATTTGGTTCCGAGCTCCGCAGCATTGTCACCAATTCTCCGCCAGAGTCGTACCTTTTCGGAATGTGTGTGACTCTGTAGCCTATTCCTCCGGACGGTATGAAAACACCTGTCGAAATTCGACTACGGTATAGTTGCCAATATATAGAAACCCAAGCGTAGCCCCAAGGTTCCAGCTTTGAACACCTTCCCCCAGTGGAACCGATACACACTCTACAACAGCAATGCAATAAAACATTATCAACTAAAAACAATAAATACTAGATGACCCGGTGAACATCGGAACACTTACCTCTTAATACAAACAATATTAATTAAAATCATATGTATTTTAGACCCAGTAGCTTTAAAAGGCATCATCAGATAGTCTAAGTATCGACTCGATAGTGAGTGGAAAGAGTGGGCAAATCACGCACACATGTCCCGGATAATGTACTTGTCACATTCGTTGAAATTCAGGGAAGGTTTAAACGGTGAAAATAAATGGAAAAATTGCGAGGAAAATTTAGATTTAAAACGTGTAAAATAATGACTTGGTTGTTGTGTTGGGTGCGTTCAGAAATATACTTTGAAAGAGTAAGGTTCGCTTTACACAATCTGTCAAAGATAAAAATGAATTGCTGTTTGTTAGTCTCGCTAAAACTCGAAAACGGCTGAACAAATTTGGCTGTAAATCATTACATAAACCACTAAATCTATTGTGACGAAATCTAGTGTGGAGATAGCTTCAGCGCTGAAGTACCGGATAACATACTTTAGGAAGTATGTAATTCAAGATATTTTTTGATTTGAAGCATATAAAGAGAAATATCGAGCAATAATTACTCTCTGGAAAAGCTATTTACTCTTTGGCTTCTTAACTATTTTTCAGAAGTTATAATTAACTTTTAAAAATGCATTGTCCTATTTGTAAAAAGTGGATAGAACGGCAGAACAACAGAAGTACCTGTCATTATTTTACATGTTTTAACTCTAAACTTTCCTCGCAATTTTTCCATATTTTATCACTGTTTAAACCTTCCCTGAACTTCCACGAATGTGACCTGAACATTAGCCTGGACATGTGTGCGTGTTTTGCCCACTCTTTCCGCCCACTATCGAGCCGATACTTCGACTATCTGATGATGCCTTTATAAAGCTACTGGGTCTAAAATAGACTACATATGCTTTAAATTATTATAGTTTATATTCAGAGGTAAGTGATACGAAATTTACCGGGTCATCTAGTCATCTAGTCGACCCGACAATGCTTCGCAATCGTTAATGTGTATGTACTCTTGCTTTGAACGTCAAATGTGCAAAATTTTATCGCAATCGTATGAATCAGACTAACGAACAGCAATTCAGTTCTGTATATATAGATAGCTTTTACCATCAGTCTGTCCATGTTCCCACAAGAAAACATGTCCACACTATAGTAGTTTTTGTTTCTGCAACACTAGTCTCCCCCATCGCCGACTTAACGAAATTTAAAAAGAAACTGAAAGCAACAAACCATTATTTCCCTTAAATAGTTTATTCTGTTAAATTATGCCCTAATTAGAACACATTTTTATCCCCAAATATTAAAAACAAATTTCCATATAAAACCATATATAAACCGCTCATGTCACTAAGATCCTTCTTATAATTTTCAATATGCTGCAATTCTCAAATTATCACATCTTTTTTTACTGAGAAATTACACCGACCTCCTAGCACCAAAATTTGCGCGACAATACTCTTTAAAATAATATCACCATTCTGACAACTATCCTCATATTTTTAAACCACAAATTATAGAAACATTAAATTAATCAGTTTCATCAACATTATCCCATCAAACTTCCGGCCTCCATGCACCAAAATGCGCCCACGCAATTCCTTTTCGTTCCCCTCAGCATAGCCACTTATTTTATCCAACAAACAATAAACACACAAATATCCCCCAATAGTTTTATACAGTAAACATAAATACACTAAAATAAGCATCCAAGCAAAGATTTCACTCATTGATCTGTTCGCATTTAGGAATATTTTCCACCTGTGCCCTAGTCATCACACATTGCTCCCTCGTTAATAAATTCTTGAATTTCACCTTTCGTCTTATTCCTCCTACTTCAAACTCGAGATACCTTTCTACACAGTTGAGAGATGTTTTATGTTTACAAAGAAAATCTGAATCCAATATAACTTCTCTCACCAACCCACTCATCACAAAACATCAGATATTAAATTCGTATCCACAACATTTAAATTCTAAACTCATCTCCTGCCTGACGGGCTTACTCTCCCTCCCCCCCCCCCCCCCCGTAGCTGTCTTAATTGTTACGCTATTTACTGTGAATATAGCTGACTGTTTGTTCTTTATTCTGGTCAGAAAACTTTCTGACACAGCTGATATGTTACTTCCAGAATCCAGAAGTGCATTTACTCTTGCTTTTCCAACATCTATCTCAACTATTGGCCGAATAACAATCTATTCTTCCCTATCTAAAAGATCTGCATGTAACAAGTAATTCTCAATTTCTCTCCCCTTTTCTTCCACATCAATAGTACACAAAGCTTAGTCCACCCTTCAATTTCGTCGTCCCCACAAAATAATTCCTTAAATACCCTGATGTGCTCATGAACTTCCCCCTTGTAACAAGTTCTGACATATTGTTTTTAATTAGAGTCCTGCAACATAGATATATAAATTCACAATAGTTACTATTTTGAGCTGGTGAAGAGTAGGTGACAGTGCCCCAAATAATTTTTCTTACACATTAAACACAAAACTTTCTCTTGTATTTTTAATATTTTATCAATGTGAGAAGAATGTCCCCATATAATAAGGCCATAAGATATGTGCGATTGTAAAAGTCCAAAGTATGTCATCCTAAGGTACTCCAAGTTTTCCATGTCTCTTGGTTTCAAAAGCAGGTATGACACCTGAGATATGTTTTTGAATACATTATTTATATGTTCATGACAGTTACGTTTATAGTCTATATAAATACCTACAAGTTTTACTGACTTGTTTTCTATCTCCTTTGTCATGCCTATTAGGAGCTGCTGTGTTTTGTCAGTATTAAATAATAGTTTATTATCCATAAACCAGTCCAAGGCTATATCAAGACATTCTTTCGTTATGTGATTGAGCTCAGTGATATTGTGATTTGATGTAAACAGTGTAGTATCATCTGTGTAACATATGACAGGGTGTGTTATGTTATTGTGTAAGTCATTGATTGCTACAATAAAACAGAAAGGCTCAAGGATAAATTTCTGGGGAACACCTGTGTCAATTTCTAGCAAAGATGACCGTGTATTTATTATTGACTGAAACAAATTGTTTTCTGTTCATCAAGTAAGCGGTAATAACAGCTAAAGTGTTGCCTTGTAACCCATAGTACTCTAATTTCTTAAGCAAGATTGCAATCAAATGCCTTACTGAAGTCGCATAATGTATGTGACACTTGCTTTTATTTCCAATAACAGATAGTGTTTTATCAATAATTTCTAGTACAGCAGCTATTGTGCTCATCCCCTTGCGAAATTACTTACTACATAGTAAATCATTATCTTCAAAGTAGGTACTTAGTTGAGTGTGTATTAGTGCCTCATATATTTTTTATAACGTAAGCAGAATTAAAATTTGTTGATAGCTTTCAGGCAGTTGTTTATCCCCCTTTTTATAAAAAGGAACAACTTTAGATATTTTGAGAGTAAAAAAAAAGGTAAAGCAGTCAACAATTCGAAAATTGGTTTGAACACCACAGTGCTTTACTAGGCATGGTCCTGTTTGGAGGTGGTATGCCGTTGCCTTCCTCCGACCTTAGAACTGACTTACCCAGCCAGTTATAGGGGGACGTACAGTTTAACATGGGTTCCGAACCATGGTGCTACTCCGTATTTTTCACATGAGCAATACTGCCAGAGGTGAAAGAAGTGGAAAGTGACAGATAAAAATCCTAGGACCTGGCGGGGATTTGTAGTCTGGCACTCTGCTACTGTGCAACCGAGGCGCATTAAGAAAAAGTCCAAATTATAACATTTATTGACTATAAAAGCTAACGGGGAATATATTATGTGTAGGTATTGTTTGTTTAATGGACAACCAGTAACAGTCCATACTTTTTGAATTTGACAATTTAGTTTTTAAAATGTTAGTGAGTGTGATAGGTTTCCAGTGAAACAACTGGATTCGTAACCAGTAGTTCAATTGCAGAACAACTTGTTCCTTTAAAATTTTCTATTACTTCCTTCACTGAGTTTATAAAGAAGTTATTTAAATCATCGGGATCTATCAGAGGCACATGAGTGTGTTTAGGAGTCAAGCTTTGACTTATAATTTGCCATGTTGCCTTTCATTTATTGGGAGCAAATAAATAAAATATAACACAGTACACAAATTCTTACACACAAGAGTAAAAAAGTAAGCTGCCGTTCTCATCCTTCTGGAAGGACGTCAGTGCTATTTGGGTTAACACAACTGAACTCTCCATGAATTTCTGAGCATATGTTGTCACATCAGTTTTAAAGATTTTTAACTCCCTCTCTGACAAAATACCTGGACCACCATTCTTTTTATGTTCCCTACACATGATATCCTTGAGGTACAAACAGATCTACTTGTTATTTTGTTAGCTAGTGTTCAGAAATACATATAACATCCACATACAGAGTATTACAAATATGTTATAATTCTTAAATCTTATTTCTGATACTACAGATGTTGATCTGTCAACAAGTCAATATCTTGTCTTTATCTGTTTTTAACTGAGGACTCTTACATGTTTTCACATTGTTACTTGGAAAATGTCTAACTGAAGTTATCTTCTTTATGTTAACCTACACATAAGGCTGGGTATAAAAAGTCATGCAGAGTTGCGCATTTCCTAGTTCTTGTGCTGCTTCTGCTTGTCTATGCTGCTGCTGATAAAGGTGGATATGCTGAGAAGTCTTTCACTGCTGTAGACTGACGATGGGCCGATACTGATGAAGGGTCCTGAGCTACCAATGAAAGATCAACAGGAGCTGGTCTTCTGAAACTTCTGACGTATGTGGTAGTGTTCCTATTGATGCTACTTTTGTTTTCCAGGATGTGTCTGACTTAACAATACCTTCCACTGCTAGCTGGGGAACAGAGATGCTGTATATATTACTTTTTGATGCACCAGGTTTTATTCTTTCGGCTCATACGGCTTCTGCTATGGCTGAGACTGGATTACTTACAACATGGTCGTCCTTCAGTATTAATTTTGTCAGAATTTTACCATTGTGTGATTTTCCAGTGTTGTTATAGTGTAGACCATGTTTCGTAAACAAATCCCTCGAGTTGGGGAGTTCAACGAATGTCATGTTTTGGAAGACTTTACAGATTTTGCTGAATTGTGTGTTTATTTTTGAAGGCTCCAAATTTACGATCGAGTTGTCCTGCAGATCGTATCTGTGAGGCATACTGGTCAAAACAACATTCGGCTCTTTGAGATCATGTAGGGTCTTTTTTAAACACTCCATACCTTGTTCACTGTTGTTTCGGTACACATCATTGTTACCACCCATGATTATGACAATACCACTTTTAGAAAACTCTTTTAGTGGTTGCCGTTTTTCATTCTTTGAGTCAAGGGCACGTTCGACTTCGTTATTCCAGTGGCCGTAAATGACTAGCTGTATTCATTCATTTTTTCGGAAGTTCTATTGGCTTGACTGTCACCAAGTAATATAACCCGTATTTTCTTGTTCTCTGCTTTGTTCGGAGAAATTTTCCTGGGAGGGCACTTTATTGAAAGACGTGTCACTGATTTTGGTGCCTCTGTTTCTGTTCTTATACTACAGTCTTCGTCCAGGCTCGAGAAATTTTTTAATTTTGTCACTGTTTTTGGTGCGTCTGTTTTTGTTATTATCCTTCAGTCTTCGTGTAGGACCGAAAATTTATTTAATAGCGGCATCACCAGAGCTGTACTTACTGCTTGCTTGCTTGTTTTGGTCGGCATATGCCACGTTTTCTGTGTAGAGTGATTGTTAGTCCTAACAGCAATGTCTGTCCTAGGCGATGATTTCGCTCAAATCCTTGGTATTTTGTTTCCAGACCTTGATATTTTTTGAGGAGTTCTTAATATTTTGTGTTAATAGACACTAAATCATCTGTGAGCACATTTATTACTTATTCGTTTGATTTTAGTGTATTCATTATTTCGTTTTTCGCGGCACTCGCCAAGCACTGCACTGACGGCATATCCAGTCATGTTCGTCTTTTATATATTCCAGATTTATTTTCACATATTTATCATGGTACCACGATTTGCACTCGATACACAGCATACCTCTTTTTACCTTTTTTACACATATGTTACACACATCACTACCACATTTTATAGAAACTGAGACATCATTACAAGAGTAGTTGTCACCAGGCGCCATCTTGAAACTGAAGTGTGATGATTTAAGGAAGTGTGATTACTCTGTGCGTACATATCTCTGACTTATTTCTGTTCCTTGATATGTATAATTATTCTTTGGTTGTTAATTAGTCTTTGCGTAAGTTACAGTTGAATCTATTACATTGTTAATAAATTATGTTCAATCACGCAACAATTGGTGACGCCTACGTGATTACGAGCCTCGTTTTGTCAAAAATAACCAACTGTGTCGCGTATTCCGCTGAGCCGCATGCTTGTAATTGTAAAAACAATATCCGCGTCAACCGCATTGCGTATCTACCGCGTCCTTCACAAATGTAACTCAAATCCCGACAATGTCAAACCCGCCACAGACTGCTGAAGTACCAAGATGGATGCTAACCATGCGTGTGGCAGTTAAACCACCACCATTTTGGCAGCAAAATCCCATCCTTTGGTTCGCGCATCTAGAGAGCCAGTTCGTATTGGCGCAAGTTACTGCGGATGAGACAAAGTACAGTTATGTCGTCGCCGCGCTCAATGCGGACATGACTGCTGAAGTACACGACATATTAGAGTCACCACCAAGCACCGACCGTTATATGACTATCAAGAATGCCTTTGATTACTCGCCTATCAAGGAAGAGCTGGGCGACCGCATTCCATCACAGCTACTACGCCACCTAAGCACATTAGCTGGAAATGCTATTAGTGACGAAATTCTTCGCAACGTCTGGTTATCACGCTTGCCACCGGATACACAAAAGATATTAACAGTGTATACTGGTGACCTGAATGAACACACACAGATGGGAGATTGCATAGTGGAAATGTATCCGGTGATTGCATCGCCCCAATTAGCTCACAGCCTAAAGGGAATAGCGCTCTTATTGACCTACAAACGCAAGTTGCTGAACTCACCGCTCAAGTTGTAAGTTTATGAGCTGAACGTTCTAACTGTCGATCCCGTCGCCTACGCTCACAAGGTAGAACAGCCGCTCACCTGCATCATCTAGGGTATGTTGGTACCATAGGCGATTCGGCTCAGATGCGCGAAAGTGCAGCCCTGTCTGCGAGAACGGAAATGCACAGGAGAGTCAGTGATGACGGCCACAGGCTTTCCAGGGGGCAGTCGTCGCTTAGCTTATCCGTGACAGAGTGCAACACTAAGCTGCAGTGCTTAGTTGACTCAGGCGCTGTCGTGTCTGTCTACCCATCGAGTTGTCTGCCACACCGCAGCCACGACGACTATAAACTTTCTGCCGCCAATGGTACTGTAATTCCAACATATGGACGTGGCATGTTTATACTGAACCTAGGCCTGAGACTAACTCTGATTGGCGATTTGTTGTGGCAGATGTAATGTAACCAATACTTGGAGCAGATTTCCTGTGTCTTTACGGACTCCTGGCGGACCTCCGACACCGCCATCTTGTTGACTGTTACAAATCTAACAAGTCACGGAAAGTTTGGAAGATACAACAGTTTGAGTCATTGCAGGTGATTCTCCGTTTATAGAACTTTTAAAATAGTTCCTAGAGATAACTTACCAAATTAGCTCCAGTCCAACATTCAACATTGCATTACAAGGATATTGCATTACATTCCAACTACACCAGGACCAACACTCCATGCTCCGCGCCGTCTAACACCCGAAAATCTGAAAGAAGAGTTCTCATCTATGGTTGCACAAGGAATCTGCCGACCATCTAGCAGCAGTTGGACTTCTCCTCTAAATTTTGTACCAAAGAAGAAGAATGACTGGCGTCCATGTGGAGATTACAGGAGACTCAATGCCAGAACTCTGCCTGATCGCTATCAAAAATGTTCAAATGTTTGTAAATCTATCGGACCAAACTGCGTCGTCATCAGTACGTAGCTTACAAACTACTTAAACTAAGGTAAACTAACCTAAGGAGAAACACACACAACCATGCCCCAGGAAGGACTCGAACCTCCACGGTGAGCAACCGCGCGCTCTGCAGCGAGACGCTTTAGACCACTCGGCTACTCCACCGCTATCCTGTACCACACATTGAGGACTTCACATCAAATGTTCATGTTAAATGCATCTTCACTACCTGGGATTTAGTGCATGCATTCTACCAGATTGCTGTTGTACAAGAAGAGATCCCTAAAACCGCCGTTTGCACGCCATGTGGTTTATTTGAGTTTGTCAGAATGCCTTTCAGGACTTTGTAATGCTGCCCAGTCATTCCAACAATTCATGGACGAGCTACACGTGATCTTGATTTCTGTTATATTTTAATCTTGTCAAGTTTCAAAACAGTACACCTGGAACATTTGGGACAAATTTTCACCCCTCTACAGACCCATGGCTTACTCATAAAAGCATCAAAGTGTGTTTTTAGTGCAACGTAAATCCAGTTTCTTAGCCATATGGTAAATGCAGAAGGAATACGACCACCACCAGAAAAAAAAGCAATTATTAATCATCCACAGCCAACAACCCGTACTGAACTACGACCATCGTTTTGAGCATAATCATGCCCTCCTTGTTACACCTCTAAATGAATTGTTATGAAGCACTCCAAAACCATCTGATAAACTATTGTGGAACAGTTAAACAGAAGTAGCATTTGCCAATTTGAAGACCGCCATTGCTGAAGCTGCCCTGTTAGCTCATCGGTTCCACAGTCACCTCTCGCCCTCATGATCAATGCATCTGTAAACGCAGTCGGTGCAGCACTCCTGCAGCAAGTAGGTGATCACTGGTAGCCCCTGGCCTTCTTCAGCAAGAACGGGCGCTGATAAACTCGCTGTTGAGCGCCCTAAAACGCCAATCATCATCATCATCATTCAGCAAGAAGTTATCATCAGCACAGAGAAACTGGTCCATCTATGATCGAGAGTTGTACGCAGCATATGTCGCTTCAAGAAGTTTCGTTACATTCTGGAAGGATAATACTTCACAGTAGTGACTGACCGTAAGCCCCTGACTTACACATTTCGACAACGCCCAGATAAAGCCTCACCACGTCAGTTACGCCAGCTTAACTATATTCGGCAATTTACCACCACCGTCGTGCACATTGAAGGAGACTTAAATGTGCCAGCAGATGCCCTCTCCAGGATTGAAGTGATCACTGATGCACTTGATTTTGAGGCCCTAGCTCAGGCACAACAAGTTGACGTCGAACTGCAGGACTTGTTAACACGAGCATCAGGTTTGTAGCTCCGAGAGATGCAAGTGCCGCCATCCATTGTCACGTTGTACTGCAATGTCTCTACTTCAAAACCAAGACCGTTTGTCACAGTAGATTTCCGGCAGCAAGCAATCGCCTCCCTCCGCAGTCTTTCACACATTGGAGTATGTGGCACAATAAGAATGGTGAAACGAGTTTTTTGCGTGGCCTAACAGACAAAATATGCAAGGAGTTTGTGTGTCAGTGCTTGTCATGTCAACGCACCAAGGTCAGTTGGCATCTGCAAACTCCTCTTGGCACATTCCCTCCCCCCAATCAAAGGTTTGAGCATGTGCACGTATACACTATAGGACCGCTTTCACCGTCAGAAGGTTATACCTATTGTCTCACTGCCATTGATACTCGTTGGCCGGAAATGTTTCCTGTGACCGAAATAATCGCTGAAACTGTTGCGACCACATTCTTCAGAGGATGGATTGCACGTTTTGGAGTACTGCTGCGAGTTACTACAGATCAAGGGAGACAATTTGAGTCTTATCTGTTCAAGGCACTCGCCTGTCTGCTAGGTATAAAACGTGTAAGGACAGCAGCATACCACCCAGCTTCAAATGGCCTAATTAAAAGAATGCACAGACAGTTAAAGGCACGACACACAAAAATGGACTGAAACGCTGCCTACCGTCCTGATTGGCCTCCGCACAGTTGTTAAAAGAAGACCTAGGAACCACATTGACAGAACTTGTGTATGGTCAACCAGTTCGTCTACCTGGTGAGTTCTTTGGCAACATGCCAGATGACCACATTGAACCGTCAGATTTTATGTCCAAACTGTGTACTCATATCTGACAATTACGACCTATGGCCCCAAGGCAGCAAGTAAGTCACCGTCCATTTGTTTTCAATGAACTAAGAACATGTGATTATGTTTTTGTGCAACATGACGGAGGGCATAAATCAATTCAACCGCCGTATGATGGACCCTATTGTGTACTCAGTAGAGCAGAGAAGATATTTACAATATATATAATGGGTACAACCATCAATGTCAGCATTGAAGGGCTAAAACCAGCCTTCAGTGCCTCTTTCAGAGACAGAACCATACCTGCAGATCCAACGAACATATCACCTGCTCCACTTCCTACCAATAATCAGGGCCGCTGGGTGCGGGCATCCAAGGCGTGCGGCACACGTGGACAGCCTTCCTAGGGGGGCGGCAAATTCATCCAAATCGCTTTGATCGGAATTGTTTCAATGTTTCCATATCAGCATGACACAATTATTGCAGTATTAATCCTCTCCTAAGAATGCAATGTATAAGTGACTGTTCGAACTAACATACGAAACGTCTATATGCTGGAACCACATTAACAGCGGCAGGTATTCCTACTTGTGAAGGAACATCCCCAATAGGGATTTCCCATATTACTGAGTACACAAAGCTGTACCTTATCCATTGATTGTTTACTGCAACATTTAGTTTTGTAACACACAGGCGGAGAAAGAATTGTCAATATGGTGAGTACGGTTTTCTATTTTAATTCTACTAGTTTCTAATACTAAATATTCCCTGTTTTATAGTCGCTATTTTAATAGATTGATTGCGGACAGCAGTGTCTATACAGAACTTTAAACCCTCAGTCGCACATAGTGTTCTCCTAAAGTGGCCAGAACCCACATTTCACCTTGGTTATTAGAAATTAAATTTGCACTGAAGTTTGTAACATTTGTAAAGCGATCACTTAGGCTAATATTACGCTAATATGCTTTCCTATTGCCAATAATAGCACAGTTAATACTCAAAATAATGTAGGCATATTTATCTCCGTTTAAGGAAGGAGACTCTGACCATAACTTGTTGGTTATGAACTGTAGGTTGAAACTGAAGAAACTACAAAAAGGTAGGAAAATAAGGAGATGGGACCTGGATAAATTGAAGGAACCTGAAGTTCTTAAGAATTTCAGAGGGAGCTTTAGGCAACAATTGACAGAAACTGGGGAAAATAAAACAGTAGAAGAGGAATGGGTAAAATTGAGAGATGAAATAGTGAAGGCAGCAGAGGACAAAATAGGTAGGCAGGCAAGACCTACAAAAAATCCTTGGATATCACAGGAGATTCTAAATTGAATCGATGAAAGGAGAAAATATAAAAATGCAGTAAATGAAACACGCAAAATGGAGTACAGACGACTAAGAAATGAGATTGACAGGACGTGCAAAATTGCTAAGCAGGAGTGGTTAGAAGGCGAATGCAAGGGTGTAGAAGACTGTATAAATGGGGGGAAAATAGATATAGCCTACAGGAAAATAAAAGAAACATTTGGAGATAAGAAAAACAGCTCTATGAATATCAAGGACACTGGTGGAAAACCAGTTCTCAGCAAAGAAGGGAAAGCTGAAAGGTGGAAAGAGTATATAGAGGGGCTCGACAAAGGAAATGAATTTCGAGACAATATTTAGGAAGGGAAGATGAAGATGAAATAGGAGATACTGTACTGAGAGAAGAATTTGACAGAGCCCTGAAAGGCCTAGGTCGAAACAAGGCCCCTGGAGTAGATGATATTCCATCAGAGCTACTGAAGTCTCTGGGAGAACCAGCCATGAGAAAATTGTTTCACCTGGTGTGTAAGATGTATGAGACAGGTGAAGTACCCTCAGACTTTAAGAAAAATGTTATACTCCCCATTCCAAAGAAATCAGGTGCAGACAGGTGTGAAAACTACAGAACCATCAGTTTAATAAGTCATGGTTGCAAAATATTAACACGAATTATATACAGAAGGATGGAAAAGCTGGTAGAAGCCGACCTCGGGGAAGATCAGTTTGGGTTCAGGAGAAATGTAGGAACACGGGAGGCAATACTCACTTTACGGCTTATCCTAGAAGATAGATTAAGAAAAGGCAAACCTACATTTCTAGCTTTTGTAGATTTGGTGAATGCTTTTGACAATGTTGATTGGAATAAACTCTTTCAAATTCTGAAGCAAGCAGGAGTAAAATATAGGGAGCGTAAGGTTATTTACAACTTGTACAAAAACCAGACAGCAGTTGTCAGAGTTGAAGGGCATGAAAGGGATGCAGTGGTTGGGAAGGGAGTAAGACAGGGTTGTAGCCTTTCTCCAGTGTTATTCAATTTGTACATTGAGCAAGCTATAAAGGAAAGCAATGAGAAATTTGGAGAAGGAATTAAAGTTCAGGGTGAAGAATTAAAAACATTGCTTTTTGCCGACGACATAGTAATTCTGTCAGATACAGCAAAGGACCTGGAAGAGCAGTTAAATGGAATGGACAGTGTGCTGAAAGGTGCATATAAGATGAAGATTAACAAGAGCAAAACTAGGGTAATGGAGTGCAGTGTAAGAAAATCTGGTGATGCTGAAGGAATTAGATTGGCTAACGAAGCAATAACGGAGGTAGATGAGTTTTGTTACTTGGGCAGTAAAATAACAAATGATGGTCGCAGTACAGAGGGTATAAAATGCAGAATGGCAATGGGTAGAAAAGCGTTCTTGAAAAAGGGAAATTTGTTAATATCGAATATTGATTTAAGCCTAAGGAAGTCCTTTCTGAAGGCATTTGTATGGAGTGTTGCCTTGTATGGGAATGAGACATGGACGATAAACAGTGCGGACAGGAAGAGGATTGAGGCTTTTGAAATATGGTGCTACAGAAGAATGCTGAAGATTAGGTGGGTGGATCGCGTAGCCGGCCGCGGTGACCGATGGGACTGAGGCGCTCCAGTCACGGTCTGCACGGCCACTACGGTCGGGGGTTTGAATCCCCCCTCGGGCATGGATATTTATGCCGTCCTAGTTTGTAAGTAGTTAATAAGTAGTTTGTAAGTTTAGGGACTGATGACCCCATAGTTAAGTCCCATAAGCTGTACAAACATTTGAACATTTTTGGATCGCATAACTAATGAGGAGGTACTGAACAAAATTGGAGAGAAAAGAAATTTCTGGCATACGTTGACTAAAAGAAGGGATAGATTGGTAGGACCCATTCTTAGACATCAAGGAATTGTGAATTTAGCGTTGGAGGAAAGTATGTGGGGTTAAAACCGCAGAGGAAGACCAAGAGATGGATACAGTAAGCAGATTCAGACAGATGTAGGTTGCCATTCTTATGTGGAGATGAAGAGGCTTGCTCAGGATAGGGTATTGTGGAGAGCTGCATCAAACCAGTCTCCGGACTGAAGACCACAACAACAACAAGGAAGGAGGACATAATTTTGTGCCAATACGAATTTGAGTCTTGTGGTAAAGTGACTTTATGAAATTTTGTCAATAATATAATCATAATTTCAAGCTTCAGGCAACCCAAGTTGCCTTGACGAATTTTGCCTTCCTGTAGAATAAAGTCAATGCTCCTGCACTACACACCTACATACTGAGTTAATTGGCTGATAACATAAGCATTGCTGCATGGATCTACTTTTATCCTGTTTTTTAATATTACTCATGGCTTCTGCTTAAAAACTTTTTCATGAAAACAGAAATTCTGGACGACGAGGCTTATACCAGTATTTTTTCTAAGATTTTAATTACAACATGGAAATTTTGTAAATGCAAGTATCAACTAAGCTTTTTGCTTTGATTGGGGCAGAAACCATTATCTTACATGGGGTGTAGCCACAGGGGTGGTTTCGTGGGTTCAAACCATCGTGTTTTTTTTTTTAACTCTATCGAATGCAATCAGGTACAGAAGAGATTCAGAGATTGCTGCTGTATACAGTGGTATCTGCTCTACAGTGTTTCTGTAGGCCTAACCTTGAAAATTATACATTTTATTTTATCTTATTTTGCATGCTAGTAAGTCTTTAAATGCATCCATGTAAAGAAAATGTTTCCAATAAAGCAAGTTTTACATGCATAACACACATAACTCGCCCCACAGAAAGTAATAACAGAAATAAAACAGCCTATATGGATATAATTGCATGATGCAGCAGCGTATTCAAAGGAGAGGTGACTTCCATAACAAACGATTAACAATGGAGAAACATTATCCCGCGCTTTTTGCTAGTCGCTTATTATCTGAAGTACATCACATATATTCTCATTGTTCAACCCAATCGTCTATATGGATACAAGTTTAGCCAAAACCGAATCCCCATTTTCCACTAAATTGGCTACACTATCTACCAATGTCAAAACAGTACAGTTAGTAGGTTTACATTCTGTATGACATTAAGATACATAGAACTGGTTTCGTATTTAGGTTCATTCCCTCCGTCTTACTAGCTCTGTTGCCAATTGTAGCCTAAATTAATAAACTCTTCGTAAAATTAAGAGACATTGCTTACCATTATCGACCACATTCTGGATTCCACTGTCACTTATACGCCTGGAAAAACGAGCGTGTCAGAAGTGGAAGGAAATGTTTACACGCTCTAAAACGCCTACAGTAACACAAAATAAAATAACTGATTTACAAAATAAAATATAATAGCACAGAAGAGTGAGCATTTTTTTGCCGTATTTTTCGGCTGAAAGATAAGACAAGGTATAAATTTTCGTCAAAGACACATAGTTTTACGTGATGTCTATTATATAAGATGGACCCTAAACCATCAACGACCTGTAAATTTAATTTAGAATAATGATCATCTGGGTAATAGTACGTGCACTGTTTCATGTAATGACCTTGAGTATACATAAAAGCGTTTTATCAGCTATTCAGTTTTATGTTAAAATATGTGTGAAATCTTTTCGGATCAGACTGCTATGGTTATCAGTCCCTAAGCTTACACACTAATTAAACTAAATTATTTTAAGGACAACACAAACACCCATGATGGAAGAAGAACTCGAACCCCCGGCAGAAGCAGCTGCACAGTCCTTGACAAGAACATACGGCTTTTCTCGTGAGGCTCAATTTTATGGACCTACGCTCTGTGTACTTTGAAACGAGACTGTCATTTCGTTTCATAGCTCTGATGTCTCATTATGTCAACTTAATGAATGAAATTTGAATTGATTCACTTGGGAATGGCTTGCAATACTTTGTGGCAGGTGTTGAAAACTGAAAGAGCAATTGCAGAAACAGAGATGGCGAAGGTGTACATTTTATTTTATATCTTTCCTGTTATATGTCTATCTCCTATTTTCCCCATCCTTGTGTACTCTGGAGTACAAGGGGAATGTAATAATATTTCTTTCGGTGTTGGTAACATGGGCATTATTGTAATCGTTGGTTGTGGCTATGTAGTTGTGGCAAGGACTGTCTTGCCACAAAGGTTTTGTTTGAGGGTTGAAGTAGAGGGTCGATCTGGTCAAGCCAGGGGTTCTGAAGGCAGAAGAATAATGGACCCTCGGTGTCCAGCAAATCAAGGTGCTCCGCCTTCGCAAATTTGAAGAGGGGACAGTTGGCCCGGGTGGCGCCTATCCATAAGAGACAAATTGTGTAGCAGTCATTGAAGTGAGCAGCAGCATGCAGAACTCCATGCTCTTCAGCGGGATGGTCCAGCTGTCTCCTGGCCATTCATGCGGACGGACAGCTTGTTACTGGTCATGCCCACGTAGAAGGCTGCAAAGTGGTTGCAACTCAGTTTGTAGATCACATGACTACTGTCACAGGTTGCCCTTCCTTCTATGGAATATAAAATTCCTGTGAGGGGACTGGAGTAGATTGTGGTGAGATGGTCGATAGGACAGGTTTTGCATCTAGGTCTATTCCAGGGATATGAGCCATAGGGGCAAGCAGTTGGGAGCAGGGATGGGCAATATTACGTAATTCACTGACTGTTCCATTGGTTCTTGACAGAATATTTTATTCATATTGATTGAAAAACTAGAGAGAAATGTGTAATATTCTGCAATTTTATTGTTTTTACTAATCGGTTTTTGGCTGTTCCATCATCATGTAAACACTACAGAGAGATAGCAGTGCAGCTAGGAGTTTACATTGAAAGATATTAAGTTGCTGTGTAGATAATTCATGTACATGTATTATCTACACAGTAACTTAAGAGCTTTGAATGTAAACTCTCAACAACCAAAAACTGGTTTGTAAAACCAATAAATTTGCAGAATATTACACATTTATCTCTTGTTTCATTCAAAATGAATATTATGAATTTGGTGGGTGGTGTGAAGGACAGTGGGTAGCTTATTTCTCATTTCAGGCCAGGATGAAAGGTAATCAGAATCATTGTGGAGAATGTGAATTAATTACTCCAGCCCTGGGAGTTATTGGGACACTAGAGGTGCTCCATTGTGACCAGATGTTGGGTATGAGGGAGTGGGTGGAATTTTCATTATATATATGTCCCAGAATTTTCATGGGGCATATAGAACCTGCTTTTGGTCGAATTGCATAATATCCTGGGCATTGTTTCAATTTAAATGATTATTTTCCCTTTTTGATAATTTACTTTATTTATGAGACGTGGTTAACAAAATGCAAGTTATCTGACAATTTTTGTGGAATGGTAAGATTTACAGGAAAGTAACCAAAGTGATAGCTCAACTGCTAACATGAATTATTCTCTGGTGTTCACATTCCAATTGTTTTTCAGTTCTTCCTATTTTATGTATTATCTAAGAGACATTTCATTTTATTACATTACGTAACAAATTATGAGGGCAAATCGGAAAGTCTTTGCCCCTACTGTTTCCTAACCAAAAATGGCACATACAGACTGTTACAAATATATATCGTATTCTACGAACCTTACACTATTTTTCCACATAGTCCCCATAGCGCTTCACACATTTTTCCCATAGCAGCACTACATTTGCCATGCCCTTGCAGTAGAATTTGTCTGGCTGACTATGGAACCACTATAAGAATGCTGTCTTGGCTTCATCGTTACTTGTGAATCGCCATCCCACCACAAACTTTTTCTGCAGTCTGAAATCGTGGAATGCGCTAGGGCAGTGTTTCCCAACCTTTTTGAATATGCGACCCCTTCCAACCAAAAATATTGTGGCGATCCCCATCCCCTCACCTAAAGAACTGTATGTGTAATTTCAAAGGCAAGGAATTTAATTTTTTCTGTTGATAGAACTTTCTTGTAAAACAACAGATAAGTACAGCACTATAGAATAAATTTTAGTCTATTTTTCGGAATGGAACACATCCTATTACAACATGAATTATGACAAAAAAATATATGTTGCATAGTAAGCTTTCTCATTGCAGGTAAAGCTCAGAAGTGAATTATCCTCGTAAATAAATTAAAGATTTTATCCCACATGCTTGTCGAAGCAATTTCTAAATGTTCATATGACCCTATTCAGCACTAATAATTCCATTCTTAACGTCTTTCCTGTGGCCTGCAATGGTGCACTGAAGCATAAATAACGAAGTAACGTATCCGTTGCATTTGAGTACGTGTATTGGTTCCGATTAATTACGTCAGATGCGTTTGTAATGTTATCCGTTGCGCGGGTCAATCTTATGACTCTTCAATTTCATTAAAGTTGTTGGGTGTGCTCATTTCGCAAATGGCGGGAACCCATATTTGTACTCAAACTGGATAAAGCCTGTGTATGCAAGTCATTCCACATACAAACGTGTGGGAGCCATATTGCATCGCAATAGCTTGCAGTAGGCACCTTCAGTGTACAAGTTATCGGGCACAATGTCAGATAGAATGGTAAAATACACAGTCCAGACATGAGGATATATAAAATAAAATTAAAAATGGCGATGGGTATATTACAACTTCTAAACAATTGGAACAACTGCACACGTCATAATGCAAATGTCTCCTTTAGCATTGTTGCCTGTAGAAATATGTGCCAGATAATAACCTTCTACATACAGCTAACAAGTATTGTTGTAGGTTGTGTTGTGAGTAATGCTTTTAACTGGCCGTCTCACAGCTCTTGCTTGACGTTAGTGGCCAAGCCTATTGGTTCAAATGGTCTGAAATTGTAAATTGAGACCGAAGCGGCAGCGATATAGATAAGAGAAAATTCAGCAAAAAATATTGTAGAAATATGGTAGAAAGAGTTTGAAATTGTGAGGAGTTGTATATCCACACTTTCAAATCTAAGCAGTTGTATGACGCATGAAAGAGGAAAACTCTGCATTTTCTAAAAATCCATCTAGATCATTTTTAGAGTGCAAAAAAGAGGACATCTGGTAAACCCTAAATGTCGGCAAATGTTTAATAACTGGTGTATAAGACGACCCAGACCTTATGTAAAAAATGTACGTGTATACTATCGTCTTATCTGCCGAAATATATGGTACTTTTAAATTTGTTCAACAAAGTACCAACAACGTTTTATTAGTTTCACCCAAAAATTGTTTCAGGAACCACAGAAAAGAAAAAAAACCTTCTGGGGCCCAGTTTCGTAATCAGAAACGAGAGAAGGAAAGGCAAAATGAAAAACTAGCAGGTTCTATTATGAAATTTATTACCAAATCTGTGAATGACGCTCAAGAAATGCTTGCCTCTGTCATGTGCTCGACGTCTGGATCTGAAACTATGGAACCAAGTGAAGACAAGACATGTTGCGCTCCTACTCCCTCTAGTGGTCTCAACGAAGGCATTGACACATGTGATGTTGCTGCTGAAGAATCTTCAAGCAGTATAGTGGTAGTTTGCGAGAGTTTGACAGCGAAGACCCAGGGCGTTGGCCTCTTAATATTAATAGTGATTTCGTTAATATTTTAGTTAAACGTGGTCCTGTTCAAGTACACAATCACAATTATCCTACGAACGACGAAGGAAGAAAGTTTGCTGACACTATTACAGAAATCTTTCTAACGGTGAAAAAGTTAAAAGAGACTGGCTTCTTTACTCTTTATCAAAGGATGCAGTGTATTGATCCTGTTGTAAAATGTTTGGCAAGAGTGCAAGTAGTCTGTCTGATATGAATGGATTTTCAGATACACAGCATTTATCATTGACTCTGAAAAGACACAAAACAAGCGATTCCCACAATGAAATCGTGAAGTCATGGGTACAATTGAATAATATGTTTCAAACAAAGAACACAGTAAATCAGATGCAACTGAGACTAATAGAGAAGAAAAAAACACTGGTATCATATGTTAGAAAGGTTTATTGCTGTTATTGAGTTTTTGTTGCGACAATGTCTGGCTTTTCGCTATTCTTCCAAAAAAATATATGAATGTTATAATAGAAATTTTTTAAAAGCATTGGAGATACTGGCATCTTTTGATTCAGTTATGTGGGAACATATTCACAGAATTGAATCAAAATCTGACTCAAGCCAGATGGGTATGGGCCACTATTTAGGAGATCACATTCAAAATAAAATTATTGATTCACTAGGCACAATGATAAAAAACCATATTTTTCCATCATATTAGACTGCACACCAGATGCAAGCCATATAGAACAAATAACATAAATATTTAGGCATGTTTATCTAAATCACACAGACAAAAAAGTAGAGATATGTGAACATTTCATTGGTTTCTGCCCGATTATGAGTTCAACGGGTGAGGGTTTGTTAAATTTCGTTTTGAATTTATTTTCTGAATTGAATGTGGATATTCGAAGTTTGCGGAGATGAGGTTATAATAATGGCTCTCACATGTGTGGAAAAAACAACAGACTGCAGAAAGGAATTCTGGATATCAATATGCATGCATTTTAAGTCCCATGTTCAGCTCATAGCTTTAAACTTAGTGGTAAATGACACAGCACACATTTCGTATGAGACCATCAATTTCTTCATTGTAATTCGAGAAATTTACGTCTTCTTTTCATCATCAACAATTAAGTCGTCAATCATTTGCAAACATTTACCAGGGCTAACGCTAAAAGCTTTAAGTGTTACGAGATGATCTAGCAGAATGGAAACAATCAAACCATTACATTTCTACACAGAAAACGTATTTGATGCTCTGTTGGAAATTTCAGAAGCTTCTTCTAGCTGATTGTACCACCACTCTCAAAGTGAAGTCATTTGCTTTAAAAATTAAAAATTTATTTGTTCTGTTGTAATCTGGTATGATGTTTTGATTGAAGTTAATTCTTTAAGTAAAATGATGCAAAACCCAACAATTAATACTCAGATATGCATCAATTTGATGATATCACAAAGATGAAAACTTTGACATAGTTTTAAAGGAAGCTACCAATGTGGCAAATAAACTAAATGCTGAAGCACGTTTCCTTCCAGTAAATATACTTCGCCCAAGAAAAAAACCGTCTCAGTGTCAGTATGAACATCATGATGAAGTTTTGTTAGACCCCAAAATGAATTTCTAAGTGGAGGGTTTTTTTCTTCGAATTCTAGATCATACATTAATTTCCTTAACAAACAGATTTGAAGAGTTTCAAAATTTAGACAACGTTTTGGGGTTTTCAGTAGCATATTATTTAGTTACCATAAGGAAGAACTGCTGAAACATTGTAAAGAACATTCAAGGAATGAAACTGACTTTGACAGTACTGATTTGTACAATGAAATTAACGCTTTAGGCTGCATTTCCTAGAAAATCAGTCTTGTGATCCATATACAGTTCTTCAATATCTTTTTAAAAATGAGGAACTATCAACTTTTCCAAACACAGCAATAGCGATAAGAATATTTCTTACTCTGCCAGTCTCAGTTGCATCAGGTGAAAGATCATTTTCTAAACCAAAAATTATCCAAGATCAACAAAGCATCAACAGAGACTTACAAATTTGGCTATTATTTCAATAGAACACGAGATCTTGGACAATTTAGATACTAGACAGATAATAGAAGATCTTGCAATTGTGAAAGCAAGAAGAATTCAGTTTGTGTGATTACATGTAAGTGTCGAAGAAACTTTCACTCAAGTCAGCAATCGAACTAGAATTCACGTATTCTTGAATTTGCCAGCAATGATTCTCACTTATATGTAATAGCTAATGAATTAGTATGTTTATGGATTCTCTTTTTGTAAAAATTATTATTAAAGAAATTTTATATCACGAAAATGCCGATGATAAGTCTTTATATGAGTGAGAAAAAAATGGTTTTGTAGGGGGGTGGGGACGGGCGGCAAAATCTGGTTCGCACATGGGTGCCATGGGGGGCAATCAGCGCGCCTGCCAAGAATCAACCACAATGAACGTCGTGGGCTGCTTCACAGGACACCGCTGAATCCAGTTTAAGACCTGTTGGGACCTGTTCCAGATGACATGTCAAATTCAACCCAAAATATGGCACAAGGTGCGTTGGACATTGTGCAATACTGGTGCAGAAAACAGGATCTGGGGGTTAGTCCTAAGAAGACTGTTGTTGTACCATTCACAAAGAAGCATATACAACATTCAAGTTGGAATCTAAAGCTTTTCAATGAAGCGCTACCTGTGAAAGGGACAGTGAAATATCTAGGGGTTACCCTAGATGAGAAACTGACATGGACCCCTCACATCAGGAATATTTACTCCAAGCCAAAAGGTACTCTTGTGAGTACCAGGAGAGCTTGTGGCAAAAATTGGGGCCTGAGCACTGCACTGGATACACACCAACAGTGATTAGACCCAGGACCATCTATGTGGCGTTCGGGTGGTGGAAGAAGGTAGAACAGCAGGTGCAGAAATTAGTCTGCTTAGCCATAACAGGCGGAATTAGCAGCACACCAACTGCTGGGATGGAAACCATGTTGTATATGCCCCCATTACACCTTTGGGTCAAGATGGAGGCAGGGGCTGGTGCATACAGACTCAAATCTGGCAACAACTGGAGCTCTTTGGGATA
This sequence comes from Locusta migratoria, assembly GCA_026315105.1. Lineage (NCBI taxonomy): Eukaryota > Metazoa > Arthropoda > Insecta > Orthoptera > Acrididae > Locusta > Locusta migratoria. Next base: position 188,425,998 of record CM048750.1, on the reverse strand, counting down.
TCCAGAATCACACTAAAATAGTGAGTGAGGTAAATATAGGAAAGGTTGGGGAAATGCCAGCCGACTATATTATAACCCCATACTGCTTCAACAAGCCTTTCAGTATAACAATTGGAAGTAGAGAGCAGAGGGAGAAAATAGTTCGACACCGTACGGGGGATATTGTCTGGTTCACTGACAGGTCAAACTCAGACTAAGGTGTTGGGGCTGGTGTATATGGGGTGTAGCCAAGACTGGAGGGCGTCATCTCTCTAGGAAAACTGGCCTCAGTATTCCAGGCCGAAATCACTGCCATCAGGGCATGTGTGGAGGAGAATTTGCATAGGTCCTACAAAGATCGTAGCATCTATTTCTATTCAGACAGCCAGGCAGCCCTGAGATCACTTGGAGCTCCTGCAACAAGGTCTAAAATTGTTGCAGAATGTCACAGGGTTCTGGTGGAGCTAGGGGAAATCAATAGAGTAAACCTATTGTTGGTCCCTGGCCACTCGGGGATCCATGGCAACGAACATGCCGACAGATTAGCCAGGATGGGGGCAGAGATTCCATTTATTGGACCGGAACCTGTCCTGACAATCACCAAGGCAATGATCAAATTGGAGCTATGTAACTGGCTCAGAAGACAGCACGTAGAATATTGGACCAAAGTCTATCGACAAAAACATGGCAAGGTAATGATGCCAAAGCCATGTTTTAAAAGAAGCTCTGCAATCCTGGGTCTGAACAGGAGAGAGATTAGACTCATGGTTGGATTGCTGACAGGCCATGGGAATTTCAAAAAACACCTACGTACAATGGGAATAATAGAAGAGGACCCTAAATGTGGGATCTGTGATGACGGTGATGAAACTGCATCACATCTAATCTTCGAAAGCATCGCATTGGAGAATAAAAGGCACAACCAGACACGAAGAAATTGTGTCTAATAAAGAACTGGTTAATGGACTCCTTGCACTGTTCAAGGGCATTGGTTAGCTTTGCTAGATATACAGGGAGCGATACCGCACAATAAACTTAGTTTCGGTGCGGGCAGTGGCGGGTTGGACCAAGACTGTTTTGGCTTCCCTGGAAAAATCAATCAACCCAAAATATCTTTGATACTAAATGGGGGAGTGATGAAATGTGGTGATTATCGAAGTGCAATTACTCTGTGCGTACATAACTCTGTCTTGTGTCTGTTCCTTGAAATGTATAATTATTCTGTGGTTGTTAATTAGTCTTTGCAGTTACAGTTGAATGTGTTACGTTGTTAATAAATTGTGTTCAATCACGCAACAAAACTGAAAGGTCTGAGCTTCAAATCCTGGTTCCAGCACACAATTTTAATCCCCCCAGGAAAGTTTCATATCGGTGGACATTCCACTGCAGAGTGAAAATATCATTCTCTAAACACTTTTCTATTACTGTCTTAATAAATAACCCTTCTTGTACCTTATTATAATAAAGAGGATTTTCTGCAAGGAACAGCATTAGTTCGTCCCTATATGCCTGAATCAAAAACACAATTCCAGCTCTTTTCCTCTTAATTTTGGCAAGATAAAGATATGTGCCTGCAATACAACAAGCAATTTCAATCTGGACATCGATGATTCCACACATAAACATGAAAGCAGCACAATAAGCTCATTTCTGCCCATGCGTACTCAGGTAGCTGCTAACACCTTTAGAACCTGTGCTATAGTGTACTAGCTAGTACGAAACGCCGTCTGAGCTCAGAAAATGCTGGTAGTTACGCGTTTATGTCGCTAGATAGTGTATAACGTGATCTGTTAATTACTACCTGGATCGTCGTGTAAACTAGACTTAAGCCTGCTCACTTCGAACCTTCATATTCGAAGAATCCAAGCTCGAGCGCACCACACTCGACCGAATACGAGCGGGCATAATCCCCAATATGCAGGCCTTTAATATCCATCACTGGTTTTCTCCCTTTCCGTGATTACTGCTGAGCCATCCTTTGTAATATCCTTATTAAATAATTATAATCAGCTGGCTTATTGTTTTATTGCTGTACTCACAGCTGTTATTCTTCCACAAACATGTATGAGTCCTAAATATTTCAATAAATTCGGCCATGAAAACTAAGACGTGATCGGCCATTTGAAAATTCTCAACGCGCACACGAGAAAAGCTAGATAGAACAGATAGCTGATTCAAACAAGTTCAGCGGGACAGATCTGCGGCGATCTTCTTCCAATAAGTGCAAACCCACAAATTTGAGAAATTTCGGTCGAAACGCCAGTTCCAACTTCCATGTTGACTATGAATGCAACGACTTGTCTGCGCAGTTGTAATTTGCGTCGACTAAGCATAGCTAATCCTTGGCTCTGTCAAAGTATATCTTTCGAATCCACTTAATAAGTTTATGTGGTGTCATAGGGCTGTAGGTGTGGGTGTCGAAGTGTTTGTTGTGCGGCGTTTTAAATAGCGGAAAAGAAGGTTGGAGTTTTCAGAACTTAAGAACTACCATTTTGGTTCATAATAACAAGTTGCAAAGTAGTGAAACATTCGGTTTACAGTCACTGTGTTACTTCTTACAGGCATTGTAAACCTGTTGTTTCTCTGCAAATTTCCGATAATTTATGGCTGTTTAATATTTGGTGTTATTGTTTGACCGAATCCCTGCTCTTGTATGTCTGGCTATACAGACAATGTATATTCATGCATAATAAACTTCTGGATGCTTAAAATAGCTGCGATTTTACAGATTTGAAGATTGGAATAAAAGTTGCAGCGCAAACGTGTGTCTCAGTCCATATCACTGCCAGCGGCAAAAACTTGCCAGAAATGTCGAGCAGAAGAACGAGAAAACGAAGCCCTAGTTCGGTATCAAGTGAAGGCAGCAAGCGCAGTAGGAGCTATTACGATGATGGCGATTATGAGGAAGAGGAAGAAGGCTATCGGTTACATATAGCTGATGTTGGTATGCGATACATCTCCATAATAACGCCGTAATTTCAGAAAAGTATACACAAATTGGTGGATTAGAGGTTACAGATGTACAACAATATGCAGTTATTTGTGTATTAACGTCGTACGTCTTGTTCTGTCGATAACTATCATTTAAATTGTGTTGGTTGCACGCTATCATTGTGTGTCTAATTGGTATTATTTGAACAAATACTTTGTTGTGATAATTAGAAGTGCGTTAGTCTTGAGCCAGTTGATAAAAGAATGGCCAGGCGAGCCTAATAAGCATTACTACTTGAAGGAAATCCATTTCTTTCACTTTTCCATCTATCAACCAATTCCATTGTCATAAATTTTAATTTTTCTCGGGTTTAAAGAGATGGAATATCACCATATTCTATAGATAAGGAAATAATTTGTGTATCTTAGGCAATATTTTCTCTTTGGAAGCTCATTAATATACGCCTAGAAGTGATGGAAAAATATTGCACGGCTTTAAACAATAGCAGAAAATATCTCAGCTAACCACATAGAAGCTGTATTCAAAAAATAAAATTATCAATTATTTTCATTTACCATCAGTGGACCCTACTTTTTGTAGTTCGTACAAATATAGGGGGTCTACTTCCATCTATCATTTGGAAATTTAATGCATGTAGCAGTTTGAGAAGGAATTTACACTACTAAATTGTAACTTGTTACAACTTAATGATCTGTTAATTATTTAATATATGTTTTGCCATTACTTTTATTTGCCAGTTTTTCAGCAGTGTTTTGAACTATTTTATGTCCATGAGTGTGTTTTATCTAACAGTAGCTGTGGTATTGTAATAAAATTAATTATTCAAGGATGATAAAAACTAAAATATTGAACTTTCAATAAAACATTTTCAAGGATTTGGAACTTTAAAATACAGTGATGATTAAAGGATGGTTGACACCATAAACATAAAATGTTTGTGCGTGACAAGGGAACTCTGTGTCATATATTGCGACAGGAAACAAAGCTGACTTGGTAAGAATGCATATATGAGGGGGGTTGAGGATACTGTGTATTCAAAGTGGACACACAGATGTTGTTTGATGTACTTATTTTTATAGTCTACTGGAAGCATGTAATCTACCTGGCAGTATAATTGAAAATGAACTATTGAACCTGTGCCCTTGTTGGAATCTGGGTTAAATTGTAGGACGCTTCTCGCTGGGCTCCGCTGGTTATGTTGGCACCAATGATTAATGGCGGCAACTCGGATGACCAATAAATGTTTTGTCTTGACAACTTCAATTAAAACGAAAAGAAAAAAATCTGAATGGACAAGGGTACATACAAGTACCTGTAAACCAAAGAGCAGGTAAAATATTTAGTTTGCTGCGAGTGAATCAAGCAGCAATAACATTACTCTGTAGCTCTTGAAAATTCTAAACTTCATTGTTCATTTGTTGCCAACATAAGCACTGGAGCCCGGTGAGAAGCATCTTAAAGTTTTACTGAATCTACCTGGAAGAAGAAGAAGAAGGGGGAAAAAATTTATAATAATTTGGAATGGAAAATGTATTCATGGGCGGGGATAAAGTGTTAGCAAAGAGAGCTATGGGAAACATAGTTTATTTTAGTATGTTTATCTAATGAGGCCTGTTCATATGTGGCTTAAAGGACCATCAAACTGTTGAAGTGCAGTTTTTCTTGGAGCATAAGACTGGCAAAGCGTAAAATTTTACCTAACATCCTGGCAGCCTAGCATGATTGTTGGCAACATCAACAAAGAAGAAAATCTTTGCTAACATGTTAATATTTTTAGAAGTCCACATAGAATGGCTTTTTGTCAGTGTTTTTTTACAGACTATGAGGTAAATAAATAATACTGTTCCTGATATATGGTTGACAGGTTCTTGTATGTACCCTTGTCTGCTCAGTGAAAGTAATTGCCCTCCTAAAATGAATATTTCATTACAAAACATTTGCGCTGATACACAATAGTCTAATGCAAATAATACATGATTGTCAACATTATCATGCTAGCCCACCAGGATGGTAAGTAAAATTTAACCCTGGCAAAGTATGTAACTGATGTGATCAATCAGTGATTTAAAAACTTGTGAAAAGTAAGACACTACATTCAGAATTGAAACAGATTAAATCAGAATGTGAAGCAAATCATGTTCCACGATAATATGTAAAGTGACGTCCCACTATAGTTGTGAGTATAGTATAGAATAATCTCAGACTGCACACAAAATCTGCAAGGTTTGTCAGGATATCAAAAGGGGGTGGGAGTTAAAAGCCTTGTTGAACAACTGATTGAAGTGTAGAGTTTATGGAGAGGTGTAAAAGTACATTTGTGTTAATAAGCAGCCAGGAAGACTTCAAACTAACATTCTTGTTTGTATTCTGTGCAAGCTTGATGGTGTCGTGGTAAAATGCAAGACTGATTGGTTTGTGATTCAGAATCCTTATACACTGGCTGAGTCGGTTTTGGGGAAGAATATGCCATGCCACCTTTTCATTATAAAACACTGTGTTGTTCAAACCAGTCATTAGATTGATTGCTTCACCATAAATAATACTGATTAGTTGTAATGGTAGCTGGACCAATAGAAATTATAGACATATATCTTGTTTTCCAATTAAAATATTGCAGGGGGTTATTGATAAATTAAGGTACCGGTACATGGAAAGATCTATCAGATGTTGCTGTCTGTATCAATACAAACTACTCTCATTGTAAGAAAAGGGTCATCTCGTGGAGACAATAGCAATTGAATAATTTGTAAAACATGGGTTTATACAGAACCAAAAGTTTCAAATGCTTATCCTGAGCAATTTCTAAGATATGTCAGGCCCCTTCTTCCCGTGTACTTTTTAAATATACAGGGCAAGGCTTTTAAAACAGTTTTTAGAAGTATTTGTAAAAATACAAATTGGTTTAAAAACAAAAGTCACTTCACCTCGAAGAGGACCATGCGTTAACATAAAGCTCCACCCTTGGGAGAGGGGGGGGGAGGGTGTGACTTTTAAATCTTGGGGCCTACTAGGCTCCCTAACAATTTTTATCAGACAGTTTTATATCCCACCGCATGTTCCATGTCCACAGATCCAGGAGAACCGTATAGCACAGGGTTCTGTGTTAAATGTTGTCCTCTTTTTAATTGCCATCAGCGGATTGGTCACTTATCACTACTGGATTGTATGTAGATGACTTTTGCATATGGTACAGCTCCCACTCTGTAGCCTTGGCTGAACACCAGCTCCAAGGTGCCGTTCGGCATGCTTCCACATGGGCTCTCTCCTATGGTTTTCAGTTTTCCCCTTCTAAAATGCGAGTAATGCATTTGTCGTCATACTACAGTCCACCCTGACCCAGAACACTTCTCGTGTACTCAACACCTGGAAGTTGTGGCACGGCATTTACATTTCCATTGGTATGGAGCGCATTCTCTGCCAAAATTGTGCCGTGTATTTACGGCAGAACAAATGGCTATTACTAGGGCACTTCATTTTATCAAACCATGTTTTAATCTGTTCCGACACAGTGAGCAGCCTGCAGGCCATAGACCGATGCTACTCCTCACATCCTTTGTTCATTGATGTCCACGATCTCCTTGCTGACCTTTGTCATACCGCTCGCTCCATTGCTTTTCTCTAGGTCCCCAGTCATGTGGGTATTCTAGGAAATGAACAGGCTGACCAGTTGGTTAGTTATGGCTGTAACTCCTTGCTCCTTCCCCTAGGCAATCCTGGGCACTAATTTGTGGGTGCAGATGAGATCGCTACTCTTACAGGACTGGAACACCAACTGGCAGGCTACTGCCCCATCTAAGAAACTCCGCCCCATAAAGTCAACGCCCTCCTCGAAGGACATCTACTGTCCTTTGCTGTCTCCGCATCGGTTATTCCAGGCTGACCCATGGTTTTATTTTGCATAATGAGGCTCCCCACATTGTGGTTGTGGAGCCCTACAATCTGTAGCTCATATCTTAGCGGAATGTCTGTTCCTCTTGGCGCTCCTTGCCAAATATAGAATTCCACACACATTGCCCTCGGTTTTGGCAGATGAATGTTTCAGAAACCAATTCCCTTAAGAGTAAGGGCGCTGAACTTGCCCACCCCACCCCACAAACGAAAGGATCATTGCCCATCACTGGCACGGGAATTAGTTTCTGAAACTAAGAGAGGTGTATAACAAGCAAACCTGAAGGACATGATTCCATCCATCTGCTTTGACCCGTGATGCCATCAACATGGCAGAAATAGTATGTATCTCTCGTAGCCAATATGGCGACCAAAACAATAATGAAAAACACACACATGCACATAGAAACACAGAAAATTGATGCAAAATCAATGAAATGACACTAACGAGACAATTGTGGGATTTTTCAGTAGAGAAATTGCAAGCATAAATAAACGGGAAAGAAGAAAGAAAGTATTCATTACACACGACAATGTAACAAAACAATATGCAGATTAAACACTAAACTCTAAAAAAAATGGTATTGAACCCATCAATTGACCTACATTATAGCTCAAAATGGAGGAGGCAATTCCAGTTTACCCTGCTCCACCCCTTCCTTCCTCCAACCTCCAAAACAATAAAGAAATGGTATCAAACACTTCAGTCGACCTACAATACACCTCGAATACAGCAAGTGGTTCCTGTCAAACCAGACATTGAAAACAGTACAAGAAAGTGGTATCAAACACTTCAATTAACCTATAATACAACTCAAATGAAGAAGGCAGTTCCAATTTCCTCTCCTCCCTCCCCCCCTCTCGGCCAACAGAACCCAAAACTGTAAACTAAAAGAGACAAAATAGCGAAAACCATCCAAGATTATATGTGAGGCAGATACGAATTACATATAGGAACGTGAAGGCATAATGGAAGTTAGTTTTTTGTTTAGGAGAGAAACACATGTAGGCTACTTTTGGCATGCTTGCTATCCATAATGCAACAGTGGACCCGTGTGGTTCAAAGTGACTGATTAGGAATCAGTAATTTTAATTTAATACATCGCCTTATAATCAGTATCTTCAAAATGTTTCAGTACATTCCAAATTTGAAGCTACCTAGTAACTGTAACAAATAACTAAAATAAACCCTTTATCAATTGAAAATACCACAATTATTCAAAAGAGTGCAGGGCAGTATTTAATTCAGTTCATTACCACTGATAGTTGCAGAAAAGGATGCAGATGAAAATAAATTTTGACACAAGCTTTCAGAAATTAATTTCCTCTGTCAAGTAGGAGGGGGGGGGCAGGGAATAGAAAGGAAGGGTTACTCACAAACTGGGCCATAAAGTAAGGCTGGCATGAGGGGTGATGTGTGGAAGTCGGATATTTCATGAGTTTTTAACCATGCCAATAACAAAGCAAATGAAACCAAAGGGGATAGATAAGAAGTAAAGAGAAGTGTGTTGAATAATACCGAGTGGTAGCAGGAGAGTTGTGGAGTAAAGAGAGGGGGGGGGGGGGGGAAATTATCTTTATTTTGTGCCCCCACTTGGTATTATTTGATTCCCTCTTTTTTACTTTTTGATATATTCTTTCATTTCTTATTGGCATAGTTCAGTTCTTATCATGCAGTATCTGGCTTCATGTCCTAGGTGAGTAAGTTTTCCTTTCTATCCCCATCATCTCTACTACCTGCCAAAAGAATTTCTGAAAGCTTGTTTCTATGTTTATTCTCTTCAACTGTGTGATTTATTGGCAGTACTGAATTGAGGTACGTATTGACCAGGCACTTTCTCTTTTGATAATATTTTCACATCACAGTGAAGAATATGTAAGATTAATCAAACCTACCAAACTGTATGAAATGTAAAAATAAAAACTGTTTGCTGAGTTGATTGCTCAAAATCATATAAGTTTCATGAAGGCCCCTATGCTACCTGTGAGTGCAGTTGGCACTTTTGGTACCCAAACATGGAAGATGTCTTATCTAGTAATTGTCTCAAGAATATAGTGTTAACATTTGAGCCATTTGCTATTAATTAGATATTTAATGATTGCAGGAGCAAAGAGGCACAAATGATTCCCCAAGTCATAGCAGCCATTCTTATTGTCCCAGGTTGCATAACATCTCCCAGTTCCCCTCCATCCCATCCTAATTCTTTCCTGTTCATTTTCCCTCTCTAGATGTTTCCCTTTAAGATGGCATGGCTGTTCCTGTGGTTTTGGTGTTGGTTTTAGCAAATTTGATCTCTTCTGTTGCCCCCTCCCCTTTTTTGGCCCAGTCAGCGTTTGTCCTCCAGTACAAAATTGCAGTTAAGTGTGAGCCAATTGAGGATGGTGTGGATCCCCATGCTTTCCCTTTCCTGTTCCCTCCTCACTGTAGCCCCCTACCCCTGCCAGGTCCCAGGCATGTGTAGTCAGTCCATGTGTGGACTGTAATGTATCCTTCTGACTGAGCCCCCTGACAATGCAGGGATCATTCTGCTGGTACCTGAGCTGTAATCTCATGCAGGCCAAGGAGTCAATGCTCATCCTCCTGGGGTATCAGGACTCCCAACAATGGCCATTGTGCCAGGTGACGTTTGTTGTAGTTGGGTGGTGATCTTGGGGAGAGCCCCTGCCTGATTGGAGTGGCTGTTCCGTGGCGGATGTTTCGCACATGAAACGAAACTGCAAAAAGGTCATTCTGCAGTTCTCTGGAGATAGGACTGGCAGTTTCAATGCCTCAAGTTCTGCTGAGGACCTTCCCTTCTCTGGCTACCTTTTGGCAGGAAGGCCAAACTTTTGACTTGGAGTGAAAACCCTTTTCTTGCTACGTGTGGTCTGCACCAAAACAGATGGAGGTATCTTCACCACCACCAAGTCTTTTTTTTTTTTTTTTTTTTTTTAACAAATAGTGCACAACTGGTGGAGTCAAGTCCATGAGTAAGATGTACCCTTGACTCCCTACTCATTAAAATCGTATTGTCCACACAATTTGCTGTTCTGTGTGCGTGAACCATCTTAGTGACGTTTTGGTCTTTACAACCCCTCACAAATTTTAAAATATGGTTTAGGGAGTTATTTTTCAACAGGGCCTACTCCTTCAAACTGATTAGGAACTCCACACCAATCAGAGAGGCCTCAAGGATAATAGCACCGATTATCTTTGAGGAGGAAATAGGAGGTAAAGGTAATGATTTACAGATGTGATGTGAAGCCAGATATTCCACATCCCATGCAATGTTTTCGTTGTATGCGATTTTTGCAGTGGTTGTACAGCAGTCCTCCTATGCGGTGAATGCAGACGCCCACTCCATGAGAGAATCCCATGTGCATCGATTGTAACCAACACCATTCTTTGCACCATTTGCCCAGTGTACAAGAAGAAGATACAAGAGTGAAAGTCTCTTTAACACTTAATGTACTCTGAGGCATGCCATATAAATATAGGCATCTTGTGCAAATAGTATCTCCTTTGCCTCTGTTAGATTCTCAACCCCCACCCCTCTTCCTCATCCCACAACTACCTCCTCTTCTCTCTCCCTCTCCTGCAGCACCTTTGCCATTCCTCTTAGTGTCCCCCTCTTTCCCAGCCAGATAAGTGCTCCCATTCTCTGACACTTGATGGTGAAGGTGCCCTCTCTCAGGGCCCGTCTGCCTGGCGTTACCCAGATCGTAGGTCTTCTACCTCAAGTTGGGCACTGGACTCAGTTTGAGACTACTAAAGTCACTTAATTTTTTTTTTCAGTCCTGGAACTCACTGACAGCATCTCTCTCTCTCTCTCTCTCTCTCTCTCTCTCTCTCTCTCTCTCTCTCTCTCTCTCTCTCTCTGACCTGCCCTCCCCATCCTGCGAGAAGAGAGGAGGAGGAGAAGAAGAAGAAAGTCGCATGATAAGGCCCCTCCAGTACTGCCTGAGGTGCCAATATGGTCCTCATAACTGACTAATCCTACTGAACTTGTGTCTGATCGACTTTTTATGGGTGTCGTCCCATCTTCATTGCTGACGGATCATGACCTATCTGCATGAGAGACTTCAATCCGTTCACCTCCCATCTGGATGCTCATACTGTTCTCATCCAGTGGATCTGTAATGGCTATTACCATCATCTCCTGGAAATTCAACGATTTATTTCCTTTTACCCTGCAGAAATCACATTTTAATTATGCATATTCACAGCTCCCTCGATGACTTCTGTGCTTTATCGGAAGTGGGTTGGCCCTCTACAGGCATCAGGTGGAGTTTGCACATTAGTCTGTATGGATATTGTTAGTACAGGGATTCCTCTCTGTACTGCATTGGAAGCAGTTGCTGTCTGGGTTCACTTAGGCACTCCATTAACAATTTGTAGTCTATACCTGCCACCGACAGGCCACCTAGATCTTCTGCTTTAACTGTGCTCTCCTTCAGTAAGTTCCTCCTCCATTCCTTATTCTTGGGGATTTAAATACTTAACATCCCAGAGGCATGCTTATACATCTTGCCAGAGCTGCTTCATACACCAGTTCCTTACAGACTATGACCTGTGCCTTGGTTCTCTAACCCATTTTATTCCCACTCACAGTACTTTCTCTGCCATAGATTTTTCACTCGCTTTTCCTCCTCTCTTCTCTTCATTTCACTGGGCATCACATGTTAACCACTGTGATAGTAACCATTTTCCGCCGATTCTTTCCATCCCTTCCCATCTGAAGAGAGATGGGCTACCCCGTTGGGTTTATTCATTGTCATAATTTTTCTCTGTGCACAACCCAAGTTGTCTTCACCCCCACCCTCCAACCATCAGGCTGTACTGATGATATTATTTCTGATATGTGTAACACGATTAGAGCCACTAGCATCACTGTCCCCTGGTTGACAGCCTCTTCTAGCCCCACCTGGTTTCATGTTGGTACAAAAGAATTGCTGCAGCCATTCGTGAGAGTTGTCGAGCCTTGCAACAATTTAAGTCAGCTGTCCCTCACTGGTCTTAATCATTTTAAACACCTTCGCACTAAAGCCTGTCAAGTTATCAAAAGTAGGAAGCGGGTGTGTTGGGAGCTTTTTCTCTCTTCCTAGGCCTCTTCTGTTGCCTTGTCATGAGTGTGGGCTATGCTCCGCTCAAGCCAAGGTTGCTAGCAGCCATCATCATTTCCTGGCCTTGCCCTCACAGGAGGTGTCTGTACAGACCAGTCTGTTCTCACAGAGCATCTTGAGACTCATTGTGTGAAGGCATTGGCGAAAGTGTCCTATCCAGCAGCTTTTCTTATCAAGAAATAATGGGCCGAGCCTTCAACTTAAGTTTAACCTTTCACCAGGAGGAACCTTACAACAAATCCTTTATTGAATTGGAACTACTTCTGGCCTATCCTCTTCCCATGATTCCACACCTGGCCCTGATACCATCCATAACCAATTGCTCCAACACCTCAATCCTCCATAATGACAATATTTCCTGTAGGTATTTAATCATATTTGGCTCCAAGGGGGTTTTCTCCTCTCAGTGAAGAGGTTGTATTGTGGTTTCTGTCCTTATGCTTGCCAAGGATCCATCTTCCCTTGATGGTTATCAGCCAGTTAGCCTGACAAATGTATCCTGTAAATTGCTTGAAAGGATTGTTGCCCGCAGATAATGCTGGGTTCTTTAATCGTGAAGACCGTCACCTCATCAGAGTGGATTCCAGAAGGGACGCTCTACAATAGACTATGTTCTTAGACTGGAAATGGCAATCACAGGCCTTCTCTAAATGTCAACATCTTGTTGTGGTCTTTTTGATCTATATTTTATTTGGGATTCATTTATTGTTCTTTTAAACTTTGCTGTTATCTTTCTCCATTCTGTCACATTTTTTCCTCGTATTATTCAGCTTTCTTTCTTGCAGTCTCTAGTTCTGTTTTCAGTTTTGTTAGTGTTTCAATGCAGGTGGTTTGATATTTGTATTGTCTTCCTTTGGGAAAACTTTTTATGGCTGTCTCAATGACATTACACAGCATTTAATGTTATCTGGTCTGTCTTTAATTTATTCAAATGTAATATAGAAATAATAATATGTAAATTGCTGTGAAACGTGTGGGGGAAATATCTGCTATAATTAATCTCCACTGCCGCAGAAACTGTTACTCAAAACCAAATTTAACAAATTCCTTTCATGTAGTTGATTCAGACTCTGGTATCAGAAGATTAAAGTTTGTTGAGGGACTGTGTACTGAAGGCTTTTGTTGGCTATTCATGAGCTCCGGTATTAGATTTTCAAGTAAATGGCTTTTTCAAATAGATTGACTACCTGCTGAAAACAACTGCAGGCAGAAAACTTTAAATTGCACTTTAAGCTGCAAATTTTTGTGTTGTTTACCAAGTAGATGACACATTATTTAGCATTCCCTGCATTGCCACATTGTATTATTAGCTGTCATAATTTTGGTTAGTTTGAAAGTAGGATAGTAAAACTGCAAATTTGTAAGTTCAGAAGTCACCAAATTTCCTTCCAAAAATGTTTGCACAGCTTTTAAATGACCACAAAAGCAAAAAAATTACAAATATATCTTACTTCAAATCTGAACTATTTAGAAATATTATTTTGTGTTTCTGTAGTGCTATGTAGTTCTCAAATGAACTAGTTAAAATAGTTTTGGAAGAGGAACTGTTGTCACAGTTTTTATTTAAGTTAACTATCATTCTTTTACCCAGCCTTGCTCAACCTACTGATAATTAGAATGCACATACACAATTTCCCCTCTTCTTTGATACTGAGTAGTGACCACTTAAAGGACCTGAGCATCAAAAGTTCTGTACACCTAAAGGTGTACTGTTTGAACTTTCTCTGATAGGAATACTGAAACCATTCACTCAGTTTAGTTAAAGTTGTATATACCAGCTACCTCAGTTCCTTGCAGCCCCCCCCCCCCCCCCAGGAAAAAAAGTTTAAGTAATAGATGAGAAATGAAATAGCCTACATAACAAACACAGCAACTACAGTATGTCCTGTACAGTGTAATAGTTAAAACTTTTAAGTGTAAAATAGGGTGAATATTTTACTAATGTTGGTAATATAAGAGTATTATTTTGAATAAATGTCTGTTTGCACATATTACATACTTTTTATTGTGAGTGCTTAACACCTTACTTACCCTTTATCTAAATGTGGGTTTCTTTTTTTCCCCTCAAAAATTAATTTTTAGTTAAGTGCGTTTTTCTTTTTTCAGACTGTAGGAATCACATAAATGCTCTCCTGAAATTGAAAATAATTTAATCTATAGTGGTTCCCATTATCCAGGTTGCCAAGTAAAGGCTTGAGTTAAACTTTAAAGTGTTCAGCCCATCATAAGAAAAAGGTTGCATGAACCATAATTTGTAACATAGAAATTTGTTACATGATTTGTTTGTGGAAGTTGTTCAGTTGTTTTATGCAACAAATGTTTGCTTTCTGTCTAGTAGTTCAGTTTTCTAAGAACTCATATTTACTGGTCCTTTAATATTAAAATGAACTTTGTGTTTCATTTGAACTAGTTCAGCAAAAAGGGAAAAAAATGAAAAAATGATTGCATGAGTATATTGTTTGCTCATCTCTACATTTTGTACATTTATTAAACACCAGCTCAAAATGCACTTTTTTAACTATAGATTTTTTTATCCGTTTACATGCTATGCAGTATCTTCTCATTTTGTTTTGAATTAAGAAAATGGGGAGGGGGGGTAGTTAAATTTGCTCACATCTACTAATGGTGTTGCCTGTTACTTTGCCTTTAGTTATTAGTGTGTGTGATTGTAATTTTGTAGGTTCTAAAGACCTACCTGTCCACCTGCAATAACACATTGCAAGTCTTATAATTGGGTTTGAGAGTATGATTTTTTTTTAATTTATAATTTTTAAAATACAATGTTGCACTTTGGCAGGTTTTTTTAAATAGCACTTCAATGTGTTTGTTGTGAAAGGTAAATTTATGAAATTCCAAATGTAAAAGAAGCTGGGCTTCAGGGATAGGTTTGTTATTCTTCTTTCTCTATTGTTACAGAAACTCTGTGGGAATAGTCTAGCAAGTTAAGTTGCAATTGTTATGTAGGACATTGGTAAAATAAAAATCCTGTAAATGTTATTAGTGTTTGGCATAAGCACTCTTCAGTGAAAACTAGTAAATGGGGTACAGGGTCTTGCTAATATGTTTTTATAAATTAAAGGTAGTGGACACATTGGTAAGGCTCTGCTTGGTTTCTCACAGAAATATGTAGCAATATCATTGGAGTGTCACTGAATAATTTTGTAAGGTCACCTGTTTCCAACAATTGGAAATATTTAGAGAAGAATACCAGGGCCAGATTAGTCACACACAGCTCCAAGCTTGTACACCACCCATTGAATAGGTGATAAATCTTGAACAGTACCATGTTGTAGAGTATTGGTCACAACCACCTGTTTAACAAGATTTTCTCTTGAGAGAGAGAGAGAGAGAGAGAAGATTCTTCTCCAGGGAGGGAGAGCACATAATAAATTCTTCCCATTTTGTTGACTCATCCAAATGCTGCTCATCTGGTTTGAAAGATGAGGTTGTCATTAAAGTTCCATGGCCATGATTCTTATTGACTGTCTGCAATTTCTTTGAATTACTTATTGCAGTGGGGCTAGCACCTTTCTGTGGTGCATATTGAGATAGGAATTATTGTTCTTGGTGGCAGAAAATTGTTTCAAAATACTAATAAACCCTGTGAATTCATGTTGTGAATGTTATGAAGCAGAATTAATAGCTGACAATGAGTACATATCATGGTATAAAATAGTAATTAATATTACTCCATCTATTTTAAAGCTAATGTAAAATGGTTCTAATATCTTGATGTGGTGTGCCTTACACATAAGTATTTCCTTTTCATCTGCACTCAGTCTTGTTTTACATCTCATTTCATGATTTCCCATTTATCTTCATGGTTGCTTATCTCACCCTTTTCTTAATTGCATTAATATTTAAAATATCTTCTATTACAGCTTTGTATTTCATCCCCCCTCCCAATCCAAAAAAAAAAAAAAAAAATTTGTTCCAAAAAGATTGTATGTTGTATGTATGTTTATATTTTTCATGTTACAAGTTGAGACAGAAACCATTTACTTCATTTTCAATATTCCAGTTATACAGTGATAGCTGCCTGTTGTAGCTTAGGATCACAGTGGGGCAAAAATTGTTAGGGTAATACCTAACACCAAATCACTACACCAATTCTTTATTATGAAAAACAAAATTTATATTACAGTGGATAGCATTTTACTGTGCA
Organism: Locusta migratoria; assembly: GCA_026315105.1. NCBI lineage: Eukaryota > Metazoa > Arthropoda > Insecta > Orthoptera > Acrididae > Locusta > Locusta migratoria. The sequence goes on along the minus strand of CM048750.1, from coordinate 188,409,910 downwards.
ATTGGATTTCCCAGATCTGTACTTATGATGAAAGCTCTTACGTATCTGTAGCAATCATTTGAAGTAATAGGATGAGACAGGAGGGGGGAAAAGCATTAGCATGGTAAGAAAAGATACAAGGTTTTTTTTTTTTTTTTAATAGGTATTTAATATTGGTGTGTTCTGATTATGCCAAACATAAAATGCAGTGTCCTGTAGCTAGTTGTTTCACTAGCACTTTGCGCATCTTAAATTATTTCAACTACAATAGGAAATCGTAACTGTTTTCTTTGATGGAGGCATGCTACATCAAATACAATGATTATATGAAGTGTAGGTACTGTGTAATCAGTTTTTGGGTGTGTGTAATAACCACTTTGTTACATTTAGGGCTCAGTGTATCAAAGAGAGACTTGGAACGTCTCTTTGAAAAATATGGCCGTCTCAAGGAAGTCTGGTTGGCCAAAGCTCCACCGTGCTTTGGTTTTGTAGTTTACCATGAGAAGGATGATGCCGAAGATGCTGTCAAAGCTACAAATGGAATGTAAGCTAAAATTTACTTTTTATTATTATATGGCTTACAAACATTTGGATAAATATTGTTAATTTTATATCGTTATTTTGTATTTGCTTTTCAATTTTATTTGTACAATCACCAGATCACTTCATGGCAGTCGTATTAGAGTCACCTTCGCTCGGCCAAGGACTCGCGGGAAAGGTCGCAGGGGATTTGATCCAAACATGCGCTGCTATCAATGTGGAGATAAAGGACATTTCTCCAGGGACTGCCCCGATACGCCATACGGATATAAACGACCACCATCCAGGTGCAATATTAGTTTATATTGTTTGCTCTTTCAAAATTCTCTCATTTTCCATTAATGATAAGTTTGTTTGCTGCAAAGAGTGGAATAACATGACTTTGAGGTTAATCTTTCAGATATAAATGTTGTTAAAGTTGTTCCATCCAGTAACTGAATTTTAGTGCTCTTAACTTTTTTATAGTCGGAGTGTAGTTTTTCTCTATAATAAATATAAACCTCATGATAACACACATTTTGTTCAGTTTTATTGCATCTTCTAAGGTAAATTACACTTCTGTAGGCATACTGTGAGTTGATGTGGTTTGATTTCACTGTCTTAAGTAATTTTGCAGCATGACAGGCATTATTCTGTTTTGATCAGTTCCAACATTAATGATATTTATGCTTAGGTTAAATTTTACTTAATGTCCTGGCAGCCTTGTTTCATAATGTTGGCAATCATTGACAATGGAATTAGCCAATCATGTGACAATGCAAATCTTTTGTCCTGCAATTTCATTGTACAAGGGCAATTACTTTTACTGAGCAGTTTAGGGTACATACAAGAACTTAAACATAGAGAAGGAACAGTATTATTTGTTTACTAAATGTTCTGTATGAAACACTAAGTCATTCTGAGAATGTTATCATAGACGAAAAATTCCTAGCAGGAAAAATTATATATAAAAAATAGACGAAGATTACTCACCAGGCGAAGGAGCACAGGTGTGACAGCAGCACAAATAAGGGAAGGGAAGGAGAGGGAAAAGGAAATGATGAGGGTTTTAAGGAAGGGATGTAAAATATAAGTGTGTCTGAAGAAGCAAATGGGTTGCGAAAGCTTGCATTTGTGTGTGTGTGTGTGTGTGTGTGTGTGTGTGTGTGTGTGTGTGTGTGTGTGTGTGTGTGCGCTATTTATTTGTGCTGCTGTCACACCTGTGCTCTTTTACCTGATGAGTAATCTTTGTCTATTTTTTATATATAAGAACGTTATCATCTTGACAAAGATGTTGATGTTGCCAATGTACTCACATGAGGCTACCAAGATGGTAAGTAAAATTTTATCTTATGCTTAGAATGTGCACAAGGAAATATTCTGGTATTTTGATTTTTCTTGTCTTGTGTGAAAGACATCACCTCAAGATAAGACAAATTTACAGATGGTACTCAAACAATATGAAAGGTGGTATGATTTTGAGAGATTTTGATCTGTATAAAGTCACTCTCTTCCCATAGCTTTTCTCTCAAGTATGTTTCATTGCTGAACAAAGGACATTGTCAGTCTTAGTAGAAGGAAATTTTTGTAATTTATACTCTTTCATTCTGCAATTGTTTGATTTCAACATCCAAGATAACAGCAGTGCACCTGTGTCACTCTATTTTGGTGTCCTTCAGTTATGTCACTCACTTTCTTAAGGCATAATACGCCTTCTGAAAATTTTGAGGTCTCCTTATCAACATTTTAAGGAAGTTACTGGAGTGGTTTCTGTTTGGCCTTTTTCATCCTTCTTTTTTCCATATATGTTTTGAGTATGGCATTTGTGTACAGAGTGCACAGTAATTCTTCCGGATAAATTGTGTGTTATTTATATTCATGTTATAGGATTTTCAGAAAAATATTCTCTTCAGAACTGTAAATGGGAAAACATACTACCGAAAAATACCTAATTTCTTCATGATTTGATTTATTCAGACGGTAAACGTGCAATTAAAAGTAGAAAATTTGGGATAATACACAATCTCGTAATGCCACATTTCCTGATGTGCTATATCAATAAATTGTAATTCAAATGCCCTTTCATAAAACATTATGAAAATTGCAGCCAGAAATTGTGCAGGAAGCAAAAATATTAAAATACAGCGACATAGGCAGCATCTAAGCTGCTGGGCCCACCAATTTCAATTTGTGGCAATTTTTTATGTACAGAATATGTCTGCATACAGTTCATATTTTAACCACATTGGTATCCAATTTCAGTTTTACAACAACAATACCAATATGTAACTCGTAAAACAAAACATGATGTATAAAGAAAGTAATTGGTTAATATAGGGATACCACCACCACCATCTGTAACACTTTGAATAAAAATTAAATATGAACCTGCCATTTAAATGAACATTTATTCAGGCTGAGTTTACACAGTTGTTCTTGACACACATTGTTCACTTCTTTTTGGCATTACTGAATCAGTCATGGTATGTTTTCATTATTAAAACTAACAATATTTAGACTACATTATCCTAATCACATTGCACTGCACAACACTGTGTTGTCCAGCCTTTACAGGTGTCTGAAAAACATGTCAATCTTCGCTTGTTTCTTTTTCCCTAATTTCAACACAGTACTGTCTATCTTCATTGACGCATTCAACATGTCATTGTCAACATCTAACCTTAGGACATACCGTTTGTGTCCGTGGTTTCAACAGCTTTTGACATTGATGAAACTGGCATTTGTTCTGCTTCATCCTCGTCTTCGCTTTCTTGGTTTTGAACCATATGCCCCTGCAGCACTTCATCAATTGTCATTGACTCACATAAAGCAACATCATCACATTGAACATATGCATAAAACTACTGCAGGAGTCACTTTCATCCCTGCCACCAATTTGCTGCCACTATTCAGAAGCAAATTCTTTACTTTCTGATGCAGTAATTACTGGTGCGACTTCATTTTCTTCTGAAGTGATTTCCCCTGCAAGTGCTGGTATCTGATTAAAGCCAGTCTTCTGGAGACAGTTTGATACTGTGCTTTCATGAACAGAATCCCATGCACTTCTTACAAAATGCATGGCATCCAAAATAGCTACTTTTCTCATTGTACTTTCAAGACATGCCATCCTCTTCTGTAGACCTACAAGAATTTTGTTGTCCTTTTGTTTCACACACTTTATAATGAAGAGTGTTATTTGGTCCAACTTAAAAGATTGGATAGTCTTTGTGTTAATAATGTGAATATTATTTCTCTTGCAAATTAAATGTTTTTAATCAATGTTGGGTAAGTGTCCAATTATTGGAGCAGCTCTTCAAATTGAAGTCCAGGCTAGTGGCAAAGTGCGTGATGGACAGTGAAAGGTTTTGGGTTTGAAATATGTTGGGATCACAGATTTTCTCACTTTGACTATTAATATAACCTCTTCCTCTGAATGATGCGAGGAGTTGCCAGAAATGGCAGGTTGTTCAGATTTCACACTAAAATGTAGGCACTCTTTTTCCATTTGGATTACTGGGGTAGCCTAGGGACATATTAGGTGCTGAAGTGGCATCCAACCAAAATAATTTCTCCAAGTCACTAAGCCACATGATTGTTTGATTTAGGAAGTTTCCTTGATGCTACAATTTATTTCACATTACATATTCCACTTCTTTCACCTCTGGCAGTGTGGCTGATGTGAAAAATACCGAGTAGCACCGTGGTTCGGAACCCACATTAAACTGTAGGTTCCTCCTATAACTGGCTGGGTAAGTTAGTTTGAAGGTCGGAGGAAGGCAACGGCATACCACCTCCAAACAGGACTGTGGTGTTCAAACCAATCTTCGGATTGTTGACTGCTTTACCTTTTTTTTTTTCTAAATTTACACAAGGCTTAACAGTACTTTTTCAATTTTTTGTGTATTTCATTTTCATTGTGGTGTGTATTTTGTATATATCATGATATCTTGTGAGGAAATTACGTCCAGTCTGACCAATGTAAAAGTTGTTACAGTTGTCACATGTGATTTTGTAAATACATGGCTCTAAGTATGGGGAATTACTGATGGGTGTAAAGTGCAATTTTGTTCTTAGATTGTTGTTAGTGCTAAAAGCAAATTTAATCCTGGAGTTTTTGAAAAGTTCATTAATTTTGTTGGATATTTTACTGAAGTTTGTGGCGGGTATGTATTTGAATTTGCTATGTAATCTGTCTTCTCTAGCTAGGTGGATGTCTTTTGTGTGGTTGGTCTTCATTCGGTGTAATTTGTTTCTTATACAACTGAGTAACAATCTCTGGATTAAAGTTGTTTCTGAATGCTATGTACTGAAGAACACTTAAGAATAGGTGAAAACAACCAATCTAGTTTCTATTTACATCTCAGAAACGAAAACCATTCAGCACTTAACATCGAAAACACACTTACGATTTTGCATAAAATACCAAAGGGAATAGAAATGAATATTTTGGAGGAATTTGAAATATATATTCACACTAAAAATTATCCGAACGAAATACTTAATGAACACACTGACCTCAAACATAAAAATTATCTGGTTAATTTTATTGACTTTATCGATGAAAAAGGCTAAAAAGCAAAGATATACTAAATGAGCAGAGGAAAAAATGAAATAAACCTCTCTGACCAATGTTAACGTTAAAAAAAGTATATATGTAAACATCTTTGGCAAAGCTGTTGTTAATTACGAAAAAAAAAAAAATAAGTTTTCTTTAATTTAACGTTTTAACATAAAAAGCTGCATAATACCTGACAGCTAAAAACCATATGCAACAACTAAATACGTGTATATTTCCATATAGTTTATGCAACAGTTACGCCAGATGTCAACATTTAACGTCCAAACATCGTAGACGTAAGTTATAAGGAAAAATTATAACAAACAAATTTATGTATATTTTCCTATTGTTTGATTTGTATTTAATGTAATTCTTATATACGCAGGCGCTTGAGAATGACAAACTATCGAAACAGCTGTAGCACTATTAAATAAAACATAAGCAGCAATCCGGAACTTTATTACAATGTCTTTATACGACATACATGATGCTGCAGGTCCAACAATTAGGAAAAAAAGATGAAAAACTGTAAGTTTGTGCAGAGGTTGATAGAGGGGAAGAGGCGTTAGAGAGGAGGGGAGGAGGAGATTCACAGAGTAATCAACAAAAATCACATGAACTTACAGAATATTAGAATAAATAAATACATGTGCAACTTGGGGTTTTCATTTATCTAATACAGAGAGAGGCCTAAGAGTATAAAGAGGAAGATACAAAATAGACATAAAGATAGGGTAGGTGATGGGATATGAGACTGGTTTTGTAGGATGAAATGAAATACAATACCTTCTTTAGAAACAAACGTTTTTAATCAGCATTCAAATAAAAAAAAATGTGAAGTGCTTAATGATTTATAATAAATAATACATACATTATTCCTTATAGCCTGTGTTGCAATATCACAACACATATGGTGGGAGTAATGTCCAAATTCATTTTGATTTCATTTTAGGGCATTCTGGTAAACTAAGTTATTTGTAGTATTGTTTGGAGTGTAAATGTAGAGAAAGCGACATATAATAGACCATGTGAAAAACATGAGGGGTGTAAATGGATTCCTGCGACGTTTAATGATTGTAGTAATATCACAGATCGATCACTTGACGTAATGCACGAAACGTTAAATCGATTTTTTTAAGACATGCATTAAAAGAAATTTCTTTTTACTGCTTTATTTATTTATTCTTATACTTCCTTATTCGCATGCTTATCCTTACAGAGAAAGAGCTGAAGACAATGTAGCACGCATAGGCTAAAGATATGGTCTGTGGCATCACGTTTCGCTGTATGTAACCTTCTTGCTATAGAGTCGCGAATGTCATCGCTGGCCATCAGTCCGAATTTTTTATAATTTGACAACTTTCAACCACTATATCTTCCACCCCATTATAGCTATTGGCATGGAACTGCTATGGTGTAGAACGGGAGACTTCAGACAGCAATTACACACAGACCATTCGTTTGCGTTCTGTAGGCCTAGTTTTCGCTGCAGAACGAAATATTAACACACACACACGCGTAGAATTTTATAGACACCGATAACTTTCCATCCTAATATACTCCACCCTTTTATTATTATCAACCCTCAAGCAACAATGCAACCAATAATACCATTTTCAAAGAGTAAATATAATTTTCAAAGAGTAATTATTGTTCCGCATTTTGCGTTATATTCTTCAAATTACTAAATATCTATCAGATTGCTATAAAACCGTGCCTAAAACCTTCCTCAGGTATAAATTAGTAACTTTAAGTTTCTGTGTCTTGTCGTTCGGACGCGATAAGTACACCGAACATACATTCACATTTGTAGATATAAATGAAGTATTTCTGGGTTCGCTAGTAATTTATAAGTACGTAGACCACTGACCAAGCAGTAACATTATCAGCTGGTAAACACGGAAGTTAATTGTTACTTTGCCATACACCCAAACAAACTCGGGCAAATACATGGTGCCAGCTGGACATATTGTTAGGATTGCAGTTGACCTCACAGGTGGACTAGGTGGAGGTTATGTGAAGTGGGTAGATTAGGAGTGTAACAACTTTGTTGTTAAGCTTTGGTGTTTCTTTAAGTTATGCTTGTCCACAATAAGATGATGATTAACTTGGTGGTGCTCAGGAACAGTCTTGCAGCCTCATTATAACTTGAGGGATGAGAAGCAGTAAAGAAAAGGCAGTGTCTGCTGTTTCCCATCGTGCTCGCACCTTTCTGTTAAGCGTGTACAGAAAATACATCAGTCAAACATTAGCTGCACTTGCAGAAGAGTGAACATCTTTCAGTTGGTGTCAAGTTGCCCCAGTTCTGGCAAAACCAGTAAAATTGTTAAGTTACTGTGGATATACACTTGGGATTGCTTTACGAAAGTTAGTTAAAATATTATTATTATTATTATTATTATTATTATTGTAACATCAATTCAATCTACATTCATATGATACTATCCCCTAGTATTTTCTCCTTGTAATTATTTGCTTCCATTTTTGGAAAGTGTTTCTTTAAATCATTGCTATTAGAAGATTGTCATTTCTGCCTTGATGAAGGGGTATGGGGTTCAGTATCATGAGTAGAACTCTGAAAGACGTTGATTTCTCAGATTAGTTTTAGTAGCCATCTTGGGTGCTGTATCTATGAGTAACTTGTAAAGTATAGGTATTATGTAAATTTGGTGTCAATGAATAATGATTTTGTGTCTTAGATGTTTTGTTCTTGAACTGCAGTTGATTTTACCTTATGTTCAAGACCAAGCATACATTCTATTATTTTGCTCTTGATACTGAAATTTTTACCAATATAGTTGTTTGGTTTTGTATACATCACAGCAACTGTTATTTACTTGGTTTAAAAAACAGCAGTAAAAAGTAGCACTTGCAAATTGTTGCTGCTGTTTCAAAATCAAAGTAGTCAATTGGGTTTCTATAGTGTGTCTGCCTAGGTGTGTTTGTGTCTGTGTGAATGTATGGGTGTGTGTGTATTTGTTCACCTTCCTTTTCTTCCCCCAAGGTAACTCTTTCCTCTCCCAGGATTGGAATGGCTCCTTACCCCCTTAAAACCCTCATCATTTCCTTTTCCCTCTCCTTCCCTTCTGCCTGAAGAAGCAACTGGGTTGCGAAAGCTTGTGTGTGTGTGTGTGTGTGTGTGTGTGTGTGTGTGTGTGTGTGTGTGTGTGTGTGTTCATTTATTTATTTATTTGTCATAATGTTAATTAGGTATTTAAGTAATGAGAAATGAAATTTTTAGTCTTTTTGGTACATTTTACCTGAACAGAACAGCAGGAGCTAAAACGTTTAACAAGTACAGTCGATTACCGTATTTGCTCGGCTATAGGCCGCACTTTTTTCCCCCAAATTTTGGTGTACAAAATCGTGATGCGACCTATAATTGAGATTCAATCCTGTGTCGCGAGAGATTTTACCATGACATTTACAATGGTATGGTAACACCTATCGTGAGCAGTGATGGGAGGTTAAGAGAGCGGAACAAATGATTTGTGTAGCTAATGCTGATATTGAGTTCCAATGCTACGTTTTAAAATAACGTATTTTACTATGACCAAATTCACTGGTTTCATATCCGTTGGGGGTTATTTCCTTGAAACGATGTTCATGGAACTCTGGGCTATTTTGCTTTGCTTTGCTTGTAACTGAATCATTTCTGTTGTAACAGCAAAACCACAGTTCCTGTTTCGAATTATGAAGTCAAACAAACATGGGGATATTTACGTTTTAGCCCTTGAAATGCACTATGACTCTTCGAACATTTTAATAGTTTGTCCTCACATGCTAGCGTCGAACTTTTTTCGTCAGTTCAAATTTACGCCGAACTTCCCATTTTCCATGTCTGTTACTGTGTCTAGGCAACCTGAAGCTTACATTCGGCAGTGTAACTCTTAAAACATCGTGTCTCTCTCTCTCTCTCTCTCTCTCTCTCTCTCTCTCTCTCTCTCTCTCTCTCTGTCACACACACACACACACACACACACACACACACACACACACACACACACACAGGTGAAACTAGTTAACTCATGACCATCATCAGAATGCAGTGGGCAGAGATGACTGTTGTGTGCTAGTGGATTGTGTGTGTCATTTTTTTATGTGCATGCATACAGCTTGATGATTGTAGTTGCAGAGAGCTGCAACCTCTCCTCATTATATTGATAAATTGAATAGGCATGTGAGAGAACATACAATTCAGTGGAAAGTTCTATGGAAACTACAGCAAGGAGTATGCACAGCGGCTGGAGAAAGTTTTTGTATTGGTTCTTTCATGAATCAGCGTGTTTGTGTATTTCGGAAAAAGAATCTTTGGCCTGAAATTTGAATTGTTATGAAGCATTTTAAACTTGGACGTCTGTGACTTGGATATATGTAAATGTATTCTCTACTAGATGAATAGAATAGAAGGTAACAGGCCTGATGGATATCGAAAAAAGAATCACAGTGACTGATAGAGCTTCCAGGAATAGTGTAATTTTTTTGCAACCAACCACCTTAATATATTGCTGAGGGAGAAATTTACTATTGATTTTTAAACAATATACATGTGAACAAAAGCTAACATCAACTGAACCAATAAGGAAATAAATGTAACAGGAATACCCATTTCTCTCTGTGCATACAATGTTCAGACAACAACTAATGCCACCAGGTAACGCCTTCGACAACCGCTAATATTTCAACAATTTACTACTTAGAAATAAATATTAATAAAATGCAAAGGAAAATTAAATTAACTTGACACTTTATTTGTCGTAGCTATATTTGGAAAAGGATTATTGGAGAAAAAAATATGGCAATCAAATTGAGAAACAAGCCCAGAAAACTATGTTGCAAAATATAAATAGTGGAATGGAAAGCAGTGGTGGACTAAGGGGAAGCGAGGGGGGGGAGGGAGACGGTCCACCCCGAGCCTCTAGTCTTGGGGGCCTCCAAATACCCGGAAAGAAGGTTGTGTAATTTTTTTTTGTAAATCTCGAAAGCTATTTTATGCAGACTGGCCCGTACCTCTCATCCCAGGAGGGCCTCCAAAATGCAAAAGTTACTGTTTTATAGTAATACATGTATTTACAACTGGATGGGTGGCCTCAGTTTGTTTTGCCACCTCCCCGGGCCTCCGGCAACCTTAGTCCGCCACTGATAGAAAGCAGCTTTTACAACAAAATGATAGCAAAAGATAAGCGACTGCAAGAACAGTGTTGCCTCTTAGTACATGGTATAATTCCTTCCAGGAAGCATTTATAGGAATTGTCTTTACAAATTGGTATGTTTTTATAGTGGCCTTAAATGAGTTTAGGTCTATAATGTGCAAATCCTTTATAAAAGATGCTGCCTAAAATCGTACTCTTTAGTATTGAGTTTGTTTTTAATGAATGTCTATCAGTTTGTTCATGGACTTCGAAGTAGTTTTGTGTGATTAAATTGTTGCCCATGGTGCCACTTAATATGAGGGCAAATCGGAAAGGCTTTGCCCCTATTTTTATATTCACATTATGGCTGTAAATGCAAAGTCAGCATATCCATTCCCAGAGGTGAACCTTTCTTGATTCAGGCTGGGCTTATCTATTAGTTGTTACTGATGGTGTTGTGCTTCACACATCCATGGCAGTAGAGGTGTTGTGCTTCACATATCCATGGCAGTAGAGCAACAGTGATATTCATGTTCTGTGGAGGAAGGGGTGAATACTCAGAGATCTACCAGGAAATACAGCCCACACATCGAGGAAACTATCTAGCTTTGAGAGTTGAAAGTGGTGGTACTGTGAGACCGAAAAAGTCTGTTACACTGACAGGTTGCGGATACCAAGTTCATCACTGGTTTATGACAACACTTCTTGCATGACTGCAATGGTGGAAGCAGGTTGGCATGTTTCCCAGGATTTCGAATTATATGATATGGGTGTGTTTACATCATCATTCTCAGGTGGTTTCATGTCTGTAGGTGCCGAAAAACTCCTGGCATTTCACTGGGATATTCTTTACCAACCATAATGCATTGCATACCTACCCCAAGTGCAGCGTTTTTCAACATGTGGGTCACAACCCCCAGGGGGCCACACAGTCTTGTTCGGTGAGTCGCTGTACACTTGGAAGTTGTTGCAGCACAAAACAACCAGACCATTGCATGCTTCAATACTAGTGTTCCATAATTCAAAAATATATACCTAAGAAAGTAAAATGTGTGTTGTATTGAAATTAGGTGATTCCTTGTTGATCAATTCTCAATTAAACAGAAAAATATAGTTTTATAGTAAATTCACCATGTTAGCAATTAATGAGTGGAAGGCCTGAAAACCCTTTTCAGGTACCACATGATAGCTACATTCATAAAATACAATAAGTAATTTTAAGAAATTAGTTGGTTTAAAAATTGACTATACAGTGGGACCTTTTTCAACGAGGATAATTCACTTCTGAGCTTTACCTGCAATGAGAAAGCTTACTATGCAACATATATTTTTCTGTCATAATTCATGTTGTAATAGGATGTGTTCCATTCTGAAAAATAGACTAAAATTTATTCTATAGTACTGTACTTATCTGTTGTTCTACAAGAAAGTTCTATCAACAGAAAAAATTAAATCCCTTGCCTTTGAAATTACACATACAGTTCTTTAGGTGAGGGGGTGGGGATCGCCACAATATTTTTGGTTGGAAGGGGTCGCATATTCAAAAAGGTTGGGAAACACTGCCCTAGCGCATTCCACGATTTCAGACTGCAGAAAAAGTTTGTGGTGGGATGGCGATTCACAAGTAACGATGAAGCCAAGACAGCATTCTTATAGTGGTTCCATAGTCAGTCAGATAAATTCTACTGCAAGGGCATGGCAAATTTAGTGCTGCTATGGGAAAAATGTGTGAAGCGCTGTGGGGACTATGTGGAAAAATAGTGTAAGGTTCGTAGAATACAATATATATTTGTAACAGTCTGTATGTGCCATTTTTGGTTAGGAAACAGTAGGGGCAAAGACTTTCCGATTTGCCCTCATAATTTGTTATCTAATGTAATAAAATGAAATGTCTCTTAGATAATACATAAAATAGGAAGAACTGAAAAACAATTGGAATGTGAACCCCAGAGAATAATTCATGTTAGCAGTTGAGCTATCACTTTGGTTACTTTCCTGTAAATCTTACCATTCCACAAAAATTATCAGATAACTTGCATTTTGTTAACCACGTCTCATCAATAAAGTAAATTATCAAAAAGGGAAAATAATCATTTAAATTGAAACAATGCCCAGGATATTATGTAATTCGACCAAAAGCAGGTTCTATATGCCCCATGAAAATTCTGGGATATATATAATGAAAATTCCATGTAGGAATTAACAATATAGTAATATGGACAGTTTACAACTCGCCACAAAGAAGTGACAAAGAGCTGCGGCAGGCAAAGGCACACACACACACACATACACACACACACACATTGCTGTCTCCAGCTGCTGTGGCTAGATTGCAGGATTGTCCGATGTGAGAGCAACCAGTGGTCAGTGCGAGGAGGCAGCATGGAGAAGGAAGCAAGAGGAGAGTGGAGGAATGCAAGGCACACTTGATGGTCTGGGAGGAAGGGAAGGGAGAAATTGGAGTGAAAGACATACTTGAGGCTAGAGTGTGGGGAGGGAAGGTGATGGAGCAGGAACTAGCAAAGGTTTAGTGGGAGTGTAGGATATATTGTAGGGAGAGTTCCCACCTGTGCAATTCAGAAAAGCTGAGTATCCATAAGAGGCAAATTGTGTAGCAGTCATTGAAGTGAGCATCTGTCCGATTTATCTTTAAGGGTAACAAACACTAAAAAACACACAATTTCATGGCTGGTTTAAGATTTATTTTAAGTTTTTCATTGATGCAAATTATTTAGTAACAATAGCAAAAGTATAATTATTCTTCATAAAAACTCGTAGAAAGTGAAAACAGCGTCATGTGCAGACAGCCAGTGACTTTGTAAAAGATTCCTCATTGCAGTTATCTGTGGATCTTGGATGACCTTTCCTCCCTAACGACATAGGTCTACTCAAAAATTAACATATTCATAGATAACAGCAAAATAAATTAGAAAAAAAAAGATTCTCATCAATTATAACATCTGTGTCATAATGACAGAACTGAAACATTTACAGAACAGAAAAGGAAAACAACATTCTCAAAGGAATTTTTATCCAGTAGAAAGTTTACTTTTTTCCTGTCCATTCACATTAACACACGAAATGGTGATCTGTAACTCTCGAATCAGTGACTGAAATTATTAGTTAGGTTCAGCATCCTCTGAGAAAGTTAGAAGTAGCAATTCATGAAGTTGAAGGAAGCAAACCTGCATTATGAAGATTTTGATGTAGTCTGTTGAGAACAGCATAGCCTTTCAGAAGATAAAATATACATATGATACTGGAGTAAATAGTGATGAATGTCTTACAATCCATTGGCATTCTAACCGTTTAGGACAAATATGGGAGTAAAAGATAAAGGGTTAATTTATACTTGCATTGATACTTGCATTCATGCTCTGAAACACTGAGAATTCTGAAAAATACGCGAGTAGATCATGTAACTAATGAGATTCTGAACAGAATTGGGGAGAAAAGGAATTTCTGGCATACCTTGTCTAAACAAAGGGATCGGTTGGTTGGACATATCCTCGGACATCAAGGAATTGTGAATTTAATATTTGAGGGAAGTGTGTGGGGATCAAGAGATGAATAGAGCAGCTGATTCAAATGGATCTGAGTTACCATTCTTATGAGGAGATTAAGAGGCTTGCTCAGGATGTAGTAGGAGTGAGACCTGCATCAAACCAGTCTCCAGAGACTGAAGACCATAACCACCACCTTATGGCAGGTCACTTTTATGTAATATCTGTAAGATTTTAAAACTGTCAGAACATAGCTTTGTAAATAAATTACTGTAAAAGTTTTTTCTGCATTTCAGAAATGCAATGATATTGTATTTATTTACATTTGTTTTGCAACATTTCTGAAAATGATCTGAGCTGTTGATATGTCTTTCATGATCCATCATCTGTAGAGACCTAATGGCTTTGCTTTCGTGCCAAAGTATTAGTATTCTACAGGAAGAATGCTAAGTGCAACATATGTTTTAGCACAAAACAAATATCCTCATTTGATGTTAATGTACCACAGTAGTAAAGAGGATGTAAGATTGTCAGTGCCTTTTTTTGGAAAAGTTCGTGCCTTTGTACGAAATTGTGGTTACATCTAGGCAATGCTCCTCTCATTGAAAGTGAAATTTCTTTCTACAGGACCCAAAATATGGAAATTACATGGGGAAAAACGGACTGTATGGATAATGTGTAAGGACTCCCAATTGAAACTTTTGCAATTTAGTCTAAGCAGTTGGATGACATATTGTGTAGCATTATCTTGCAGCTTGGCATAATCCTGTAACAGACTTAGGGTGTTTAGACTAGCTACAAAAGTTTCATCGGGGATATACTACGCTACAGAAGTGCTGGTGAGCCCTTATGTATCCTCCATGCTGTCCTGTTTTCTTGAGGATGTGATTTCCATATTTTTGGAGCCATGAAAACACATTTTTGGCCATCATTATAGAGGTGCATAATTTTTTGTCACTTACTGAGATTATTCTTTTGAAACTGTCATTTGTGAGTCACCTAAGGAGAAATGAAGAATTGATATAATATGTGCTGCGTTCATGTTGTCCTTGGGAATCTTTATTATAGCCAGTGGGATCTCAGTTTTCATTGGCATTCTTGTTGCTTGGTTACGCGAGTGCAACAGCTTGTATTTTACACACAAGAATTTGTCTCACATTTGTTTATTTTGCTTTGCAGACAAAAGAAAATGTATTTATAATTTTATAAAAGAAAAAAAAAAAACCTGCTGCTAAACCTGGCATGCCCTGGTATATATGCATTTTTCTATATATATTAGAAACGGAAATAAAAACATGAAAAAGATTTCATCTTTTATCCATGAAAACAGCTTAGAAATTATGAAGCAGTAAAAGAAATATGCATATTGTACAAAATTTTAAGTGCAGTATCCAAAGAAAGAAAAACAGTAATAAAATACAAATTATGTATAACCTTAATTCAAAACTTGACTATAAACAATGTTTATTGATACTTGTGATGGGAAAGGTTTTGTGACTCGTTGTTTACGATTTTGTAGCTCCTGAACTGTGTGTTGTATGAGAGCAGTTTGATGAGTCTGGTAAAATAGATTAAAAAATTGGTTTAAAGGCAAAAACTCGCTTTATTTCTCTACAGTGTCCTTTCGAGGCTAGACACTTGGTGTGAAAATTTCTCCCCACCAACTAAATTTTCAGGTTTGGCAATAAGTAGTAGTCTCTCGGAACTTAGTCTGGTAAATAGGATGGGTGAGGAACCAATTCAAATCCCAAGTTGTACACTTTTGCCATTGCGATAGCTGCTGTGTGGGCTGGAGTAATGTCCTGGTGAAACAGCACTTTCTTCTGTGCCAATCTTGGACGTTTCTCAGTTAGTTCCTGTTTTGGATGATCCAGAAATGCAGCATAATAGGGCCCAGTTATGGATCTGCCTTTTTCAAAATAATGTATCAGGATTATACCCTGGGAATCCCAAAAGACAGCTGACGAAACAGTTTTCGCGTTCTTTGGTGGACTCTCCCCACTCTTCACCAATTGTTTGGTCTCGGGATGTAATAGTGGATCAAAGTTTCATCTACAGTTATGAATCTGAGCAAAACGTCCTGTGGATTGTGCCTGAACAGTGTGGGATTCTGAGCAGAAATGATCTTTCGTTTCCGTTTTTGGTCCAAAGTGAGTAGGCGTGGCACTCATTGTGTGCAGAGCTTTTTCATGGCCAGTTTTTCATGGAGGATATAATGCACTCTTTCAGTTTAGATGTCTACAACATCAGCTATTTCACGAACTTTCAATCTTCCATTACCATACCATGCACCTTATCAATGGTTTCCTGTGCGGTGACTTCAACGGGCTGACAGGTGCGTGCTCCATCTTCCATGCTCCTCGGACCACGTTTAAACTCATTGATCCAGAAGTAAATGGTCTTCAATCTTGGTGCAGAACCCACCCTCATTCAAATCAAATTTGATCTGTGCAGCTGTCCAACCCTTCAAATTAAAATGTTTAATGACCGCACGAAATTCGTTTTCCTCCATTCTAAGGAACTATGAAGTTACCACTTCAGCTGGCAGCCAACAATCAACTAATAAAAACTTGCTATAAAAAAAAAGGTAAAGCTGTCAACAACCTGAAGATTGGTTTGAACACCACAGTGCCTTACTAGGCATGGTCCTGTTTGGAGGTGGTATGCCATTGCCTTCCTCTGACCTTCAAACTGACTTACCCAGCCAATTATAGGGGGACCTACAGTTTAACGTGGATTCTGAACCATGGTGCTACTCAATATTTTTCACATCAGCAACAGTGCCAGGGGTAAAATAAATGGAAAGTGACAGATAAAAATTCTAGGATCAAACACGCGACCTCTGGATTTATAGTCTGGCACTCAACCACTGTGCTACCGAGCCGCAAACTTGCTGTAATATCCGTGGAAATATCAGGCTTACCAACAACAGTACAGGTTCCAAAAATTTCCCGTTCTTTAATACAAATTTACCAGACTTACCAAACCACCCTCATAGATAGTTTTAAGCCCACAGCGATTGTTGTCTGATAGTATGCAATGTGTGTACCAAGTTAAGTTGAAATCAGTCCATTGTTTTAGGAGGAGATGTAAAATATAGTGTATGATGTAGCAGTTATTTAGAAATTTCATTGTTTGATACCATATCTCTTGAAATGTGTATCGCACTATGATGTAAATTCGAAGGTACATTTGGTGGTATATGTGCCTGCTGTCTGCAAAATATGTTGCGAATGGTGTCAGCAGTAAAGACGTAATAAATAAAAACCTCATGCATGATGATGCGGTTCTCCATGAACCAAATTGTTTGACTTCGTATCTCATGAACTGTATATCATATAATATCAAAGGAACATTCAGTGCTATGTATGTGTACTGTCTGTGAATTGTCTCTTGAATACAATTTACAGTGTAGAAGTAACTTGTAATGTCATGCCAAATACCGTAGATATACATCATGAACTTCGGAAAAGTAGTAAGCAATAAACTTCATTCCTTTCACCATTTTGTTGGGGTTGACAATGAGAAAATGTTTGGTAAAGATTTGAAATTATGTTCAAAGTTCATTGCAAGTCTCTAAGTGCTCTCATTGTCAGATAGATGACTAATAAAATCCGCTATCACGTGCCGCAAGACGGGGCAGTTTTCATTGTTTATAATGTGATGTCGTATGAACTATGTATCATGGGTGGTTTTTGCAACCTTAGCAAATGATTCCTGACCTTTAAGAATGTTTGTACCTAATTTGGTTTAAATCGGTTTGTTAGTTTAGGAGCAGATGTAGAATATTATCACATGTTGTGGTCGTTTTTCATGACTGCCATTGTTAATGATATCATATCTCCTTACATATGTGTTGTAGGTGGTGCTTACCCCGACAATGATTGTTGCCTGATAGTAAGGAACATGTGTACCAAGTTTGGTTGAAATTGAGCCAGTAGTTTAGTATACATACACACATACAGCCTATTTTATAAGATGTATAACTTGCATTGGTACCTGGCAATGCCTGGGTATGCATGCATTCCATCCTTGTATTAGTACACCTTCTTTTTCCCAGTCTGTCAACTGCCTCCTGTCCCACTCCATCCATTTCGGTTTTTATTTATTTATTTATTTTTCATGCAATTCAATTCTTATGACATGATATAAAGGTATCTCTTGTATTGTGTGTCCTACACAAATTTCAAGGACTATAAAGTGCGATATGAGGAAACTATAAGTGAAATGTGATGTTAATGGAGTTAGTAATGAAGATGTGTGATGGGGGCACTTTCTTGTGCATCTTATTATGTATATAGTCAATCTCCTGAACTGCTACACACACACACACACACACACACACACACACACACACACACACACACACACACAAACAAAGAAACAAAATGTCTGCACATCTATTTTATTTAGTTATAGATATGAATATAAATATGAATCCTCGAACACACATTTTACGTATCAGCCTTGAAGATCCAAACTTGTGTTTTTATTAACTTTAGTGCAGAATAGTACTTTGCTAAATTTATTGCAGGCTTTAAGTTATTGGTGATTATAGTGGGATGACTGATCAATTTGAAATACAATGTTGTCACTTCATTTACATTATATTTCAGTGATGACAGTTCAAAGTATATTCCTGCAAGGATTGTTCATACATGTCATGAAATAACATGGTGTTTGGTGGAATGGCAGTGGACAGTTTTATGCAAGGAATTTCCTGAGATTACAAGATTTTGTAACTTGCTAGCTGAATGTGGAACTCAATTTAAGATCATGAAATCCAATAAAGCAAAGATTTGCTCTCACATGTAACAAATGTTGGAGAGTTTTGAAGTAAGAAAAACTTGGAATCTTCCAGTGATATAGTAGCTACTTGATTACAGCCAAATTTGGTAGTCGTGCTGCTTGCCTCACAAGAATTAGCAGCATTGTGCTTATATTCTTCTGTATATGATATGAGCAGATATCCAGGCCAAAAACATACTTTTTAAAGCCCCTGCCATATAGGTTTTCCAGCATGTAAGGTACATATTATGGAATAGTATAGGCTGCCTGTCTCATTGAACTGCAGTGTTTCTTCTCATTCCACAATGGACAGTGATTAACGGGATCTCATCTTTTGTCCTTTGGAGGTAACAATGATCCCTTAGATTTCTCTCTCTATTGGATCTGTGTTAGCTGGTTTACCTCACTTTTTTTCTCCTGGTCCAATGCGGAAGAATTGAAAGAGTTTGAGCCAGTTAAATTCTAAACTACTTATGGTACGTGGGCACGACTGCTGTGTTCCTTTCTCAGGGAGTAGCTTTTTGCAAAGAATCTAAGAGTTTATTACAATTATGTCACTCTGAGAGAGAGAGAAACAAGTATAAATACAATCATTTGGATCTAATGTTTGTATAACATCTGCCAATGTTGACATCTAATTGATCTAAATTTCCCATATGTGATCTGTAAAAGGAAACGGTATAAGTCAATGTACTCCTGTCAAACCTTTTCACTTCAGTTTTTGGCTGCTTACCAACAAAGGTGAACAGCAAATAGAGAATGTTGCTGTCTACATACAAAATAGATAAAACATTGATTTTGTCAGTGATAGTAACATATTCTTCAGAATACCTATGTATTTGGACCACATTATCACAACAGTCATTTGTTTTGTCTTCGTTGGAGTAGTAGCGGCACTAATTGATTCAGTTGGGCAGCATCCGTCAAGCAGGCAGTACTGACAGCGCACAAAAGTACCAGCAAATTACAGTAGAACCTAGTTTTTACGCTTTTCAGGGGACTTCATTGAAATGGTGTAAAATGTAAAATGAAGGAAATAATGTTTTAAATGGTAACATATGCTTACTGGATCAGCCTTGCAGTTTCATAGTTTATGTGTGATATATGTACATAATAGACATCTAAATACTCGCCAGAGAGTTGATTATACAATAAAGGTTATCCAAATTTTTACTATTTTAAGCGCCAGGAAAAACTGGTAATTTTATGGGAAGAAGAATTTTTTTACGTAATTTCATTCATTATAATCGAAGACGCCACTGCTGGGCTATAACACACCTTCGAAGTTACCTGAACCGCTTCGATATATATCGTTTGGACGCCGCTGCCAGGCTATGTAACACATCTTCAATATTACTGCCTTTACCAGAATTAATTATTTACATAGTAAAACTCCTACAGTTCCGTTTGTTTTTTATTTTTCGATGTTTCACACGACAATATTCGAGAATTTATTCGCGTTCTCGAGTACAAACATATGCATAAGCATTTTTGTGAAGTTTGCATAGGATCGGCATCTGTCACTATTATTGCTTTTTTGAGGTTGTGGGTAGTATGATACCCAACTGTGACAGATAAAGTTCTTTATTAACCAGAAATATGTATCACAAAAACAACGCAACTATTTATTCTCATTTCAACAAAGCAACTGGTTCTGATTGATTGAGTACTCGCCAGCCGCTCTGGCAAAGAAGCTAGCGGAAAGACGAACCACACCACCACAAATCAGCGTTATTCTCTCGTTAACAAACCGTTCTGTTTGTCTGAGTACATGCCAGGGGCTCTGCCAAAGAAACTGGTGAAAAGAACTACTACAGTGCCACAAATCGGCGTGTCTTTAAGTCAACAACGAAATGCGAAATATACTTTTGAATAACAGCAAAGTGTCAAGAAACTCGAATGCGAATAATTTTTAAGCGCTATACTTTAAGGGGAAAGCCATGCAGTGTCAATTTATGTACATTACGTCATTTTTCTTCACGGACATGCTTTCAAAAAGTGTAAAACACAGGAAAAGCGTAAATATGTTAATGCAAAAACGAGGGCGAATTAACATAGTAAAAATAGGAAATTTGACGGGACCGACAAAAAATGGTGTAAATGGCAGGAAAACGTAAAAACCGAGAATGTAAAAACGAGGTTTTACTGTATTTTCATTTACTAGTCTTTGTAGTTTTAATTCATACATTGTTGCTGTCTTTTTATTTAGTAGGTGCACTTTCTCATTTTTTCAAAATCGTGTAGTTTGTAGCTGTGTACTTGAGTCACTTTATTGTGACAGTCATTTTAGTTAGTCTCACTTGTGTTATTTCTTAGCTCAGATCTCTTACTTCTATGCAATAGTCTTACTTGTTGGCAAAGATATTGCATTTACATTACTTACTTACTGTAGCCACCTCTATGAACCACAGACACTGCCGAGGTGGGGTGGCTTGTGTGCCTCGATGGTAAAAATAGCCATACTGTAGGTGCAACCCCAGTAGAGGGGTATCTGCCGAGAGACCAGTCAAATGTGTGGTTCCTGAAGAGGGGCAGCAGCCTTTTTTAGTAGTTACTGGGGCAACAGTCTGGATGATTGACTGAGCTGGCCTCGTACCATCAGCTAATGTGTCTTTGCCACACAGTTTTTGCTAACAGCTGAAAGCAAGGGGAAACTACAGCCATTACTTTTCCCGAGGACGTGCAGCTCTACTGTATAATATATGATGGCATCCTCTTGTGTAAAATATTCCAGAGGTAAAATAGTCCCCCATTCGCAACTCTGGGTGGAGGCTACTCAGGAGGATGGGACCATCAGGAAAGACAACACTGGCATTCTACGGATCAGAGTGTGGAATAAAAGATCCCTTAATCGGGTAGGGGAGTTACAAAATTTAAAGAGGGAAATTGATAGGTTGAAGTTAGATATAGTGGGGGGTTAGTGACGTTCCATGGAAAGAGGAACAGGATATCTGGTCAGGGTGAGACCAGGATCATAAATGCATAATCAGTTGGGGGTATTACAGGAGTAGGTCTGACAATGAATAAGAAAATAGGAATGCGTGTAAACCACCAAGAGTAACACAATGATCACATTATTTTAGTCAAGACAGATACGAAGCCAACACCGACCACAATAGTACAGGTTTATACGAGACTGGAATTTGGCTATAGGAAAAGAAAGGGAAGGAAAAATAGTAAGTGAATATGGACAGGGTAAAAGAAATGAAAGAGTAAGCTGCCTGCTAGAATTTTACACAGAACATAATTTGAACATGACAAACACCTGGTTTAAGAATCACATAAGAAGGTTGTATACGTTGAAGAGACCAGGAGACACTGGAAGGTACCAGATATATGTTACAATAGTAAAACATATGTTCCGGAACCAGGTTTCAAACCGTGTGACATACCCAGGAGCAGATATAGACTCTGACCATAAATTATTGATCATGAACTGTAGGCTGAGACTGATGAAACTGCAGAAAGGTAGGAATATGAGTTGGGCCTTGGATAAATTGAGGGAACTTGAAGTTCTTAAGAATTTCAGATGGAGGTTTTGGCAACAATTGACAGAAATGGGGGGGGGGGGGCAGTAGAAGAAGAATGGGTAGCATTGAGAGATGAAATAGTTAAGGCAGAAAAGGACAAAATAGGTAGAAAGACAAGACCTACAAAAAATTATTGGATATCCCAGGAAACAATTTAATTGATGAAAGGAGAAAATACAAAATGAAACAGGCAAAATGGCATACAGACTACTAAGAAATGAGATTCACAGGAAGTGCAAAATAGCTAGAAGGCAAATGCAAATCTGTAGAAGAATGTATAAATAGGGAAAAATAGATACCACCTACCAGAAAATAATAGACATTTGGAGACAAGAAAAGCAGCTGTATGAATATAAAGAACTCAAATGGAAAACCACTTCTCAGCAAAGAAGGGAAAGCTGAAAGGTGGATAGAGTATATAGAGGGGTTCTACAAAGGAAATGAACTTAAAGACAACATCCTAGTAAGGGAAGAGGAAATAGATGAAGATGAAGTAGCAGATACTATACTGAGAGAAGAATTTGACAGAGCCTTGAAAGATTTAAGTCTAAACAAGATCCATGGAGTAGACGACATTCCCTCAGAACTACTAAAGTCTCTGGGAAAACCATCCATGACAATACTATTTCACCTGGTACGTAAGACATATGAGGCAGGCATCATACCCTCGGATTAAAAAAAAAAAAAAATTAATAATCCCCATTCCAAAGAAAGCAGGTGCAGACAGGTGTGAAAATTACAGAACCATCAGTTTAGTATGTCATGGTTGCAAAATTCTAACACAGATTCTTTACAGGAGGATGGAAAAGTTGGTAGAAGCTGACCTCGGGGAAGATCAGTTTGAATTCAAAAGAAATGTAGGAAAACGGGAGGCAATACTTACTTTACGACTTAATCTTAGAAGATAGTTAAGGAAAGGGAAACCTGCATTCCTAGCTTTTGTGGATTTGGTGAAAGTTTTTGACATTGTTGATTGGAATACACACTTTCAAATTATGAAATCAGCAGGAGTAAAATATGGGAACAGAAGGTTATTTACAACTGGTACAAAAACCAGACAGCAGTTACAGAGTTGAAGTGCATGAAAGGTATGCAGAGGTTGCGAAGGGAGTGAGGCAGGGTTGCAGCCTTTCTCCAATACTATTCAATTTGTACATTGAGTAAGCTATAATGGAAAGCAAGGAGAAATTTGGAGAAGGAATTAAGTTCAGGGTGAAGAATTAAAAACATTGGGTTTTGCTGATGACATAGTAATTCTGTCAGAGACAGCAAAGGACCTGGAAGAGCAGTCGAACAGAATGGACAGTGTGCTGAAAGGTGCATATAAGATGAATATTAACAAGAGCAAAACAAGGGTAATGGAGTGTCGTCTAAGAAAATCAGGTGATGCTGAAGGAATTAGATTAGGTAACGAAACAATAAAGGTGGTAGAAGAGTTCTGTTACTTGGGCAGTAAAATAACATGCAATGGTCGCAGTACAGAGGATATAAAATGCAGAATGGCAATGGGTAGAAAAGCATTCTTGAAAAAGAGTAATTTGTTAACATCGAATATTAATTGAAGCATAAGTAAGTCCTTTCTGAAGGCATTTGTGTGGAGCATTACCTTGTATGGTAGTGAAACATGGATGATAAACAGTGCGGACAGGAAGAGGATAGAGGCTTTTGAAATGTGGTGCTACAGAAGAATGCTAAAGATTAGATGGGTGGATCACGTTCCTAATGAAGAGGTACTGAACAGAATTGAGGAGAAAAGGAATTTCTGGCATACCTTGTCTAAAAGAAGGGATCGACTGGTAGGACATATTATTAGGCACCAAGTAATTGTGAATTTAGCGTTAGAGGCATGTGTATGGTGTAAAAATCGCAGAGGGAGACCAAGAGATGAATACAGTAAGCAGATTCAAATGGGTGTAGGTTGCAGGTCTTATGAGAAGAGGAAGAGGGTTGCTCAAGATAGAGTAGGATGGAGAGCTGCATCAAATCAGTCTCCTGACTGAAGACCACAACAACAGCACCTACTGTAGAGTCCTGTATCACGTCTTAACAGTTATTTGTATCTCTGGGTGTTTTCTTCGTGGATGGGAACTCTGACTGCAGTGTACGGATGTGTGGAGAAAGTACCAGAGCTCAAAGTGCTTGTAGAAAGTACTAAAGTGGAAATCATCATAGGTAGTGAAAGCTGGCTAAAGCCAGAGATAAGTTCAACTAAAATTTATACAAAGGCAAAAATGATGTACAGAAAGGATTGATTGAATGAAGTCACAAGCAGATTATCCCATAGCAAAATTGAAGTAGATAGCGCGTGTGTGTTGGTATTGGTAGAGGTTATATCTGACAACCTGAAAAAATTCATAATTGTTCTTTTTACCAATCCCCCTAACTCAGACAACTTGATTGTAGAACTCATCAAAGAAAGCTTAGAGCAAATTTCAAAAACATATCCAGAGCATACAATTTTGATTAGTCTTACCTTCAATATGTTGGAAAAATATATATTCTAAGCCAGAGGCAAGCATAAAATTATACTGAATGCATTCTTTGAAAATAATCTTGAGCAATTAGTTCATGAGCCCTAGAATAATAAAAGGTTGTGAGAACATACTCGACCTCCTAGCAACAAGCCACCCCTATAGTGCATTCCAAGCAGAATCTCTCATCCCTGCTTATCAGAGCCTTTAAATCTGACATGCAATGCGGAACATTGTATCTCCACCCTTACCTAGAATTCCCCCCCCCCCTCCTCTCCTTTGCATTCCCTTCCTCACTCATTGTCAAGATGCTCGTTGTGATTCGGGGGGGATCTATACTCTATTATTGACATTCCAACATGGTCTTACATTTCATGGATGTAGGTAGCTGAAGAAAAAACTTAAATTGATTTTATAATTTGTATGCGCAATGACTGAAATTTCGCACATCTTTTCTTTTTTTTCTCCCCTCTTATATGCACTATCAGTGCTCACAACAAGCTTTAAACTCTGGACCTTTAGTTTACGTCTCCACTCTAAGCATTAGTCCATAAGTATGTGATACAACAGGTGTTTCTTTGAGCACCTCTATAATACACACTTGAATGTTTATTTTTGTAGCCTTAATCTTCTTTCAAAAATATGCAAACTCATCATTTCAAGTTGCTTGAGATGAATATGAGGAAATCCATAAAGGGGAAAAGGAGAAAAAAAGTTGCTGAAATTGGTATTTCAGTCCTTGTTAAGTGTGAACAATAGATATTGAACCCATATAAGAATATTGCTACATGTCTTATTGATTCTGTGTTTCTTATTGGTATCCCATTGCTGCCACTGTGATTTGAACATTTTGTTAGGTCTGTAATGTATTTTGTAAGGTAAGCAAACTGTAGTATGCAGTAAGCAGGTGAATTCCTGAATCAATAACACTCACTGCACTGATTTTTATGCTGATATTGTCATATTGTCCAATTTTATTGCCATTTTGTCAAAGTTGTACATGGTGTGCCACTTGGTGCTCTATTTTGTTCTTGTTTACAGTCTGGGGGTGGCAGTTAATTCTGGCGGTAAGCTTATTGCTTGATCCTCTTACATAGAAAGCTGTGCAGTGATTGCAGCAATTTTGTATATGACAAAGTTGCTTTCACAGGTGGCATTGTCCCTGATCTGTAGGATAAAGGGGGTGGTAGAAATAGTGTAGGAAGTGCTTAGTGGTTATATTTGTCCGATATTGGTTCAGATCCTTCAATGTTATGATCCTTGTGGTAACAGGTTGGGAATGGCACAGGGGTGAACTGAGCTGTATCACAAGCAGAAAGAATTCCCAGTAGACTGTCTCTTATTTTGGGGCACAGTGATAGAAGATCAGAAAGGTGACAAAGGCTTGTTATTCAGTAATTCCAACATAGTGAGTGTTGTGAGGGAGTGCACCTTTGTAACTAGTAAACTGGTTATTGGGGGGGGGGGGGGGTATTAATGGTGTGGGAGGATGAGACACAAAGTCTGTTTGCGAACTACGTTTGAGAATGGTGCCTGTCCATGAAGGCTCTCATGAAGCCTTGAGCATACTGGGCAAAGCTTGGTGAAACTAAGGTTCTTTTGACTGCAGATGCACTGTCCATGAGTGGCCAGTCTGTATGGGAGGCAATTTTTATATTTGGGGGGGGGGGGGGGGGATGACAGCCATACAATTTTTGTGTTGTTAGTTCTACATATATACCAAATCAATGTCATATTACCAAATCAGTTAGTGAAGAGTAGTAGATACATTAGGCCACAGGTAGCACCTTTATCTTTGTTCCTACTCTCAGATCACCAATATCGTTAATGGCAACATACACTTTTTTATACTGATCATATAATGTAAGATATCACGGCCGGTATTAACTTCAATTGAAATATATGGACTGACAGGCCATGGTCAAATAGTAAGACTTTCCCCTAACATTTCGGCTTCAGCAGTGGAAGATGAAATGTTAGGGGAAAGTTTTACTATTCACAGCCTGGAAATTTTAATTGAACTTTTTTATATTGTTTGAATATTCATCTCACATGGTCTTAAATTATTTGTGGCAGTGGATTATGTAAATAGTTAAGTGGTTGCATGTGTGTAGCATACATAAAATAATGACTTGCATGAGCTCACAGAACACAGCAGGCAGATATATTATTGTGTGTTATGGAAGGAAATTTGAAATTCATTCGTTAATATTTATTCAAATTATTTTTTGTACATCTGTGATGATTCTGCTGTTGAAATTGTAAATCCCAGCAAAAATAAGGTAAAAAGAATGTACCATATAAAAGGGATGTTCATTATTTAGAAACAGACATTTTAAATAAAACTTTCACAATCAGAATCAAATATTTAGAAGAAATTGTTAATTTTAGGATAACAGTATAATAGACAATATGTACACAAAAAAGATTAATGTATTACAGAATCAAACAATGCAAATTCCAGGAAGGATTCAACAATATTTTAGAAAGGATAAGGTTGTTAGTCATCACAGACACGTTTCAATGATTCACAGGAAGGTTCACATAACAGATTACAGGCTTACTAAAGCTTTCGGCTGTCCTCAGAAAAAGACACTCTCTAACACACAGGGAATGACCCCAAAAACATCATCATACACACACAGAGAGAGAGAGAGAGAGAGAGAGAGAGAGAGAGAGAGAGAGAGAGAGAGAGCAAGACAGTCTAGCCACAGCGGCTGGAGACAGCAACTGTGTGTGTGTTTCTAATGAAGGCCATAATGGCCAAAAGCTTTAGTAAACTTGTAATCTGTTGTTTGTGCTTTTCTGCAGCTTCTCAAGATGTCTATGGTGATTAGCAACCTGTCCGTTCCAAAATATTAATGTATCATAGTTGGCAGAAATTATTGTTAGGGGTAAGAAGATTATTTCTATATTTCTTATTGCTTGGAAATTAC
This sequence comes from Locusta migratoria, assembly GCA_026315105.1. Taxonomy (NCBI): domain Eukaryota; kingdom Metazoa; phylum Arthropoda; class Insecta; order Orthoptera; family Acrididae; genus Locusta; species Locusta migratoria. Next base: position 188,382,494 of record CM048750.1, on the reverse strand, counting down.
TGAAACAAAAGTGCTGAATAATAATGGAAAGTGGAGTCATACTTTTTCTCACCTCATAAAATAAAACCATACATAATCTGAAAAGAAACAGGGAATGTCCATTCATAGAATGCGCCTACTGGCTATTTATATAAAATCCATCAAATAGCAGATATTCAATATAGGCTATATCTCTCTGTGCTAACAATTTGTGTTGCCATATGACAAAATGAATTTTTCATATAAAAAGTGTTTTCATGGCTTTAATGCTAGATTTTGTTTGTGCACTATGATTACTTCGCACTTCATTGTTTTCCAGGGGAAAAATAGATTGCTTACATTACTTATTTTACTTCTTGATTTGATTATATTTTCACTCAAAAGGGATTATATTTTCTTGTTTGTTGCATCTGAAGAATTAAAGGTTTATTATTAGCAATTACAAAAAAACTTTATCTTTTGAATATTTGAGACAAGATTGCTCTTTCTAGTTTCCACACCACTATACTGTTTTTAATTTCAGAACTTCTATTTTCATATTGTATGCTTTTTTAATACATGTTTTATATTCATTGTTTTTTTTTTTTTTTTTTTGTAATTTCAACACAGAAATGTCAAAAGATCTTAGAGTGGTGCTGTCATAAGATACTGATGCCAGAAGCAAACTGAAGTAATTTTATGTATACTGGTTGTTTTAGCTTTTCAGGCATCACTGCACATTCAGAGATGGTTGATGCAAATATCAATTGACATAGAGAGAATTGAACACTTGTAATTTTTGCTTACTGTTATACGTGTTCCCCTAGCTTTTTGTAGCAAACTTACCAACTTGCTTCATTTACTTTAGGCTGTGTGTGTTGGTTATGGTAAAGAGATGATTACTTATCTTGACTTCTGATTGGAGTGAAGCTTCACGGCTGCTAGATGAAGACTGGAATCTGGTTTTGATTGCTTTTGATTCACTCCCTGATGCAAAGTTGATGCTGTGGTAATGTTTCTTGGTACACTGTTTAAATAATGGTAGGTATTTTCAGTTGGAAAAGTCACAGTTGAAAATATTTTAAATTCAGTGGCATTTATATTTGGAACATGAAAATATAGTAGGTCAGTGCCATTGCACAGATGTATATTCTGGAGAGTGTATATTCCAGAAATTGTCTGATTTTTCCCTAGTTAGATATCATTTTACTTAACTGTATTAAACTATTCTTGTAATTATATTTGAATTTAAACTGCTGTAGCAATTACAGCAAGAAGAAATAGGATTATTAATATTGGGAAATAGTTACAGGATTGTCACTACCAACATGTTTTGTCATTTGTTTTCCAATCTTTCTGTATTTTCAGTAGTTTTCGGAGACATGGTATCACTTTAGTGGAGATAATCTATACAGAAGTATATTAGAGGAGAACAGTTATGTTCATGTTCAATTTGATCATTTACATAATGATAATCATTATGATAATGTAGTTTCTAAATATTCAGAACGTCCATTAGAGAGAAATCCACAGAAGGCATATAACGAAAGGAAAAATACATACTATTTCTTCATTTGTTGAAGGGGAGGTGTGTGTAAATTTCCCTTAATATAATATTAGTTATAATTTCTGTGTAATTAATATTATTCATTCAGTGTCTGGCTATGATTTCCTTTAGTATGATTTATATGCCTGATTATGAGCAGGACTTTTTCTTGTTGTCCCTTCTAAAATTGTATGGTGTTGATACCTGATTAGTAATAATTATATAAAAAAAAAATATTTTGGGGTCTCCCATTACTGGTGTGTATTGTGAAATAGATGTGCCAAGCACATCCTGAATATTGTAGTAGTAAATATTGCCACAGTTAGGCCAAGAAAAGTATGTAGTTCTTTGCCTGCAGATTTCTGTAGTGTGATCATTGAAGTAGGTATGTAACATTATAACAATAATAAGCATAGTTTACAACTCACTCCAAAGACATACGACAAGCTGTGACAAGCACATAAAAAAGGCAACACTTCAACTAATGCTCATTAGCCTTTTTCAAACAGCTATATTTTCACACACGAGTGTGATTATGTGAATCCTCTTTCCTGAAGAAGGCTAACGGCCAAAGGTTTAAGTTTTGTATGTGTGTGTGTCATTTATGTGCCTGTTGCAGCTTCTTGTACATGTTTGCAGTGAGTTACAAACTATACTTATTATATTATTTAAATTACAACCTGGATTTATGTAACACTGTAGTTTTTTGGCAAGTACACATAGCTAACTACCTAGCTCATGTGTTGGTAATAAAACACCATACAATTTTAAAAGACTATTTAAAAGGTTTTGATTATTCTCAGTACGGTATTAGCCATACTTGTCTGGACTTAAAATTGCAGTAAGTGCAGTTTTAATGACTGCTGCACATCAGCTCCTGCAATAATGGCTGAAGATATTGGTTCACAAGTGTAAGTATTAATAGATCTTCCTATTTGAGGAAATTACAGTTCTCTTCATTACAGCAAGCATTAGTGAATCTGAAGAATGCCACTAATTGTATGTGAATGCTGGTTTTAACCAAAAAAATTTAACATAATTTCACTTTGTATGTTGTGTTTAGGTCACCACAGCCTAGGCGGAGGCCACCACCGTATCGATCATCGGGAGGTTCACGATACAGTAGGAGGAGGCGGTATTGATTGCTGTTGCTGTTAAAAACCAAGGGACATTATTCTCTTGTTACCAAAGTAAATAATTTAGTGATTATATACATTAATAACATTAAGAAAATAAACCTTCATCTTCATTGTAATGACATGCTATGAACTACATTAGGTACTCAGGCACTGTCAATGTTAATGCATAGTCAGTGCTTGATTACTTAATATTTCATGGCTTAACTGGAGAAACTAGATTCATTAAATATTGAATGTAAACTATGCAAAATATTTGAGTAAATATGCAAATTCGTACAAAAAAATTCTTCACTTTGAATTATTCATGTTCATGTTTCTGATGCCTGATTTATGTGATAATAAAACTTTTAATGCAGTATAACTTCAAAATTTATTGTGTTTTCAGTACTCTGTCCTTCCTCTTCCCACACTTCTACTAAATGAGTTCACAATACTACACTGGAATGAGAATTTTGATCTATACATTTTACGGAAAACAGTAGAAATTCACTTTGGTGGTTCATGTTTCATATTTTGTGTGTTTGTATGCTGAAAATAGCCATCAAGACAACCCTGAATATGCATTACTTGTTGTTGTTGTTGTAGTCTTCAGACTGGTTTGTTGTAGCTCTCCGTGCTACCTTGTCCTGTGCAAGTCTCTTCATCTGACAAGGGGAGGCCGCCAATTGTGAAATTCAGATTCGATTCATACTGCGCATAATGAAAGCTCATGGCCAGAGGTATAATTTGGCAAAGCACCAAAATGCACTTCTCAGCCACTGTCTAGAAAGTCGACAATTAAAAAAAGCCGTTGCGGTGAAATACTGTGTACGATAAGTAATATTGTACAGAGGCGTGGTGCAGCGGTAAGCGCTGGGGTTGGTAATTCGAAGATCACCGGATCGAATCTCGTGGCATCAATTTTTTTTTTTTAATTTTTTTTTAATTCAAATATATTTTAAGACGAAAAATTCCTAGCAGGAAAAATTAAATATAAAAAATAGTCGAAGATTACTCACCAGGCGAAGGGGCACAGGTGTGACAGCATCATAAATAAATAAATGAATACACACACACACACACACACACACACACACACACACACACACAAATGCAAGCTTTCGCAACCCAATTGCTTCTAAAGTCAGAAGGGAAGGAGAGGGAAAAGGAAATGATGAGGGTTTTAAGGAAGGGGGTAAGGAGCCATTCCAATCCCGGGAGAGGAAAGACTTACCTTGGGGGGAAAAATGGAGGGTAAACAAATGCACACACACCCTCACATTCACACACACACAAGTACACCTAGGCGGACATACTGTAGAAAGCCAAAAGCTAGCGTTTGTGTGTGTGTTCTATTTATTTGTGATGCTGTCACATCTGTGCTCCTTCGCCTGGTGAGTAATCTTTATATATATTATAGAAGGAGACTTTCCAGGTGGGAAAATAAGTATAAAATAAAGATTTTTGACTTACCTAAAGTACAGGCTCGTCGACAGAAACACCAAACGCACACAAAAACACACAAACATTCGAGCTTTCGCCACCAGTGGTGGCTTCTTCGGGAAAAAGAGGAAGGAATGAGAGGAGAAAGGGAAGGATACGGGTTTTAAGGAAGTGGAAAAGGAGCCATTCCAATCCCAGGAGTGGAAGGACTTACCTTTGGGGACAAAAAGGAAGGTTACACAGACACTCACACATATCCACATCCAAACACACCTAGGCAGACATTTGTAGAAACCAAAGAAGTTGGACAGAGATACCACTTCAGGCAGAGGCTCTGTCCACAGAACCGAGGCAAAGATGTTAAAGATGGCGGGTGGGAATTAGAATTTAGCGGAGGTTGAGACCAGGTGGGCAACGGGAAGAGAGAATGTGTTGAAGGGCAAGTTCCCATCTCCAGAGTTCTGAAAGATTGGTGTTGGTGGGAAGTATCCAGATAACCCGGACGGTGTAACACTGTGCCAAGATGTGCTGGCCGTGCACCAAGGCATGTTTAGCCACAGGGTGATCTTCATTACCAACAAACACTGTCTGCCTGTGACCGTTCATGCGAATGGACAGTTTGTTGCTGGTCATTCCCACATAGAATGCTTCACAGTGCAGGCATGTCAGTTGGTAAATCACGTGGGTGCTATCGCAAGTGGCTCTGCCCTTGATAGTGTACACCTTCCGGGTTACGGGACTGGAGTAAGTGGTGGTGGAAGGGTGCATAGGGCAGGTTGTACAACGGGGGCGGTTACAAGGGTAGGAGCCAGAGGGTAGGGAAGGTGGTTTGGGGATTTCATATGGATGGACTAGGAGGTTACGGAGGTTAGGTGGGCGGCGGAAAGACACTCTCGGTGGAGTGGGAAGGATGTCATGAAGGATGGATCTCATTTCGGGACAGGATTTAAGGCTCCTTTTCCACTTCCTTAAAACCCGTATCCTTCCCTTTCTCCTCTCCTTCCTTTCTCTTTTTCCCGAAGAAGCCACCACTGGTGGCGAAAGCTTGAATGTTTGTGTGTGTTTGGTGTTTCTGTCGACGAGCCTGTACTTTAGGTAAGTCAAAAATCTTTATTGTATACTTATATATTATAGACAAAAAATTCCTAGCAGGAAAAATTATATATATATATATATATATATATATATATATATATATATATATATATATATAAAAAAAATAAAAAGACGAAGATTACTCACCAGGCGAAGGAGCACAGGTGTGACAGCAGCACAAATAAATAGAACACACACACACACACACACACACACACACACACACACACACACACAAACCCTAGCTTTCGCAGCCTAGCTGCTTCATCAGGCAGAAGAGAAGGAGAGGGAAAAGGAAATGATGAGGGCTTTAAGGAAGGGATGTAAAATGTAATTGTGCCTGAAGAAGCAACTGGGTTGCGAAAGAAACAAATACCCTCCCCCCCCCCCCCCCCCCCCCAAGGTAAGTCTTTCCTGTCCCGGGATTGGAATGACTCCTTACACACACCCTTAAAACCCTCATCATTTCCCTTTCCCTCTCCTTCCCTTCTGCTACTATCACTTCCTGTGCTCCTTCGCCTGGTAAGAATATTCATCTATTTATATATATTTTCCTGCTAGGAATTTCTATATAAAAACAAATAAAAAAAAAAAGTTGCATGCTGCGAGATTCGATCAGGCGACCTTTGGATTACGAACCCGAGCACTTACCGCTACGCCACGCCTCTGACTAATATTACTAATCGTAGAGAGTGTTTCATCGCAAAGGCTTTTTTTTAATTGTCGATTTTCTCGACAACGGCTAAGAAGTGCATCTTGGTGCTTTGCCAAATTATTACACCTCTGGCCGTGAGCTTTCATTATGTGCAGTTTGAATCAAATCTGAATTTCACAATTGACGGCCGCCCCTTGTGAGAACATGTTCGGCAACCTACATCCTTTTGAAGCTGCTTAATGTATTTGTCCCTCGGTCTCCCTCTGTTTTTTATCCCACACACATATTTCTAATGCTAAGTTGACAATTCCTTCATGTCTCGGAATGTGTCCTACCAATCTACCCCTTCTCTTAGACAGGATATGCCAGAAACTCCTTTTCTCCTCAATTCGGTTAAGCACCTCCTCATTAGTCACATGATCTACCCATCTAATCTTCATCATTCGTTTGTAGCACCACATTTCAAAAGCTTCTATCACCTTTTTGTCCAAACTCCGTCGTCCATGTTTCACTCCCATACAATGCTACACTCAAGACAAATGCTTTCAGAAAGGACTTCCTAACATTTAAACTTTTTCAGAAACTATTTTCTTCTCATAGCCATTCTGTATTTTATATCTTCTCTACTTCAGCCATCAGAAGTTATTTTGCTACCCAAATAACAAAACTCGTGTAATACTTTAATTGTCTCATTACCTAATCTAATTCTTTCAGCATCGCCTGATTTTCCGACATTACAATTCCACTATCCTCGTTTTACTCTTTTTAATGTTCATCATCTTATATCTTCCTTTCAAGACACTGTCCATTCAATTCAATTGCTCTGACAAAAGTACTATGTAATCAACAAACCGTAAAGTTTGTATTTCTTCTCCCTGAACTTTAATTCCCTCTCCAAATTTCTCCTCGTATTCCTTTACTATTTGCTCAGTATACAGATTGAATAACATTGGGGAAAGGTTACAAACCTGTCTTACTCCTTTCCCAACCTCTACATCCTTTTCTTGCCCTTTGACTCTAATAAATGCTGTCTGGGTTTTGCATAGGTTGACTATAACCCTTTGCTCCGTACATTACCTCCCCTAGTTCCTCTCCTCCTCCCCTCCTAATTTCTCCTCGTCCCTCTCATCTCATCTCCCCCCTCCCCCCCCCCTCTTGGTGGTTTCCTTTAAAATGGCACAGCTATTGCAGTGGTTCTGATGATGGTTGTAGCAATTTTGATCTTCATCGTTTTCCTCTGTTTTCTGCATAGTTCGGTCCCCCTCAGGGTTTGACAGACATAAAAATTTACAGATACTAGTGTGAGCCATTTGGGAAAAAACTCCCGACCTAGCCCCTATGGCATGGATCCCAATTCTTTCCTTTCCCACTTCCTTTCCTGCCATAGCCCTCTCCCCTGCTAGGTCCCCAGCATGTGTATCCAGTCCGTGTGTGTGTGTGTGGGGGGGGGGGGGGAGGGTCTGTTATGTACCCTTATGGCTAAGCCCCCTGACAACGCAGGGATCACATTGCTGGTACCTGAGCGACAACCTCCCCATGCAGGCAAAGGAGTCGATACTCGTCCTCGTGTATATTAGGGCTCCTGGCAATGGCCATCATGCCAGGTGACCTTTGCTGTGGCTGGGTGGCGCCCATGGAGAAAGCCCCAGATCAGAGTGGGCATTCTAAAGTTGTGGGCTGCACATGATAATGTTACCAGTAAATGCGCGTTTCCCAACACACCAGGCTTAAAAGTGGACAGCTTGACTTTTGAGGGCTACACGACTTCAAAGCATCTGTAGGTTGGCTCTACAAATTTAGGAGTAGACACAACATATAATTTCGAACTGTGTGTGGTGAATCAAGTTCAGTGGACAAAAACATTGTGTCAGATTGGCAAAAAAAGATAACTGTTTTTGTGAGGGTTATGAAGAAGGAAATATTTTTAACTGTGACGAGACTGGTCTTTTCTTCAGAGCTCTGCCCAGTAAAACAATGGTTTTGAAAGGTGAAAACTGTTCAGGAGGCAAAATTTCAAAAGAACATGTCACTGTTCTACTGTGCATTAATGTGATAGGTGAATTTGAAAAGCCGTTAATTATTGGTAAGGCTGCGAAGCCTAGATGTTTTAAAGACATTGGTTTGAGTGAATTGAGCGTAGAGTGGTATGCTAATAAACAATCTTGGATGACGAAAGTAATAATGACTGAATGGTTGTCCGCATTTGACAGAAGAATGGGAAGACAATGGAGGAAAGTGGTATTGTTTATGGATAATGGCACTTCCCATTGCGATGCTGCTCTAAAAAATGTTAAAATAATCTTTTTGTCGCCAAATTCGACTTCACGGTGCCAACTACTGGATCAGGGAATTATTAAAAAATTTTAAAGTGTTTTACAGGCAAAAAGTGTTGAGGCATATTTTGACTCGAATGGACAATGTTGAATCGGGATATGAACTCAGAAAATCTATCAGTGTATTGGATTCAATTCTGTGGATTTCTTCAGCCTTAAAAGAAGTAGCATCCACTACAGTCAGCAACTGTTTTAAGAAGGCAGGGTTCACTTTTAATGACTGTTCTCCAGCTATTGCCGACATTGTAGAAGAAAAGAACCTGAAGGAACATGAGCAAGAACGTAAGGATTTTAGCTGAAGAATTCGGTGCATCTGAGGGATATGCTAATATCGATGATGAACTGTTTACTGAAAGTACATCAACTAGTGTAAGTGAACTCACCCAAGAGCTTCATCAACAAGGGTGTGGTGACAATGTTGAGAATGGATAACAGACTAAGATGACATAACTGAATCAGACTTCATTCCACTTTCAAGTAGCAGGCTGTGGAAGAGGTAAGAAAACTGAAACACCATTTTTTAGTGAAAAGTGATGAAGTGGGACTCAATTTAACGTTAGCTCTTGAAACACATATTGAGAAGACAATCATAAGTGACTCTCTGGTTCAGAAAAAAATACACGATTATTTCAAACCATGCAACTGAAAGCACGACGGGAAGTTTAGTAATGCCCAGTACCCATTATGCTAGTGTATGGAGGTTTGTTAATACAGTACTGTACTTCAATAAAAACAATTTTTCAGTCATTTAATTCAATGTTTATCAATAGAAGAATACCTTCTACCCACAGTACGTTGTACGTACAGTAAACTCACGTTTATCCGAAATCCTCTTTATCCCAACAAATTTTTCCGATTTTCGCGGCTCACATTGCCGCTGTCTGACGCATAGCGCTGCTACGCTTTTACCTAGCTAGACTGACACTAGACTAGTAGTTTTAACTTCTTTGCGCCTGGAGCCACGCATTCGCTGGGGTTTTTCGGAAGTTTACTTCTAAACAGTGCTCTGGCGCGTGTAAAAAGTCAGTGTGTCACAATTCGTGACTGTGTTGGTTGATGTTTTAGCGTGTTTCTTGTTCGTATCGCGTGGTTTCATACCATTCCTATCTACTGGAACTCGTTGGAAGTACAGCAGGTACATTATTTCTTTATGCAGTACGACATGCCCTGTTGAAACTGATAACACTTTCCGCCTGTTGTCCGGACATCAGATGAAGCTGAGCTTCTAACAATGATCGTACAATGTACTGTTGAGTTGTCTTTTAGGCTTGAGTAGTACAAGGTATAGATGTATCAAATGTTTTGTCACACACACACACAATTTTTTCAGTAGAAAACATGCCGGCTTATTTAGGCCATGTCAATAACATTCTATATATGCACTTTTCACGATCATATTTTGCTGTATTGACGCAATTTGGAGTGTTTCACAAGTGAAAACAGAGTACTTCAGCATATCCGAAATTTTTTTTATATAGAACTGGCCGCCGCCCCGATCATTTCCGATAAACGAGTGTTTACTGTACTGTATTATACATTGTATTTTAAAATTTTCAAATGTTTGTGAACCTTCAGAGACTTAACTGTAGGGTCATCAGTCCCTAAGCTTACAAACTACTTATAAACTAGCTTATACTAAAGACGGCACAAACATCCATGCCCGAGGTGGGATTCGAACTGCCGACTGGGAACGGCCTCGTATTTTTATCCTTTTCTTAAAAGCGGACAATTTTATTTTCCCCATTGGTGTCCGTTATTCAGAAGTTTTACTGTAATACCAAGATCGCCCGGTCCTCATCCGTGCCAGACCTGACTGACTCCAGTTCTCTCTCTGGAACATGTTCTTCCCGTTCTGCAAGAGAGAGAGAGAAGGAGAAGAGGAAAAAGAAGCAAAAGTCTCACAAGGGCCCTTCCAGTAGTCCTGGAGGCACCACCTTGTCCTCACAGCCAAATAACCCCACTGAACTTGTCTGATCCGCGGTTTATGGATGTCATTCCTCCCTCGTCGGTGATGGACGTTGACCCAGCTTTGTGAAATCCATCAGTTTGTTCACCTTCCATATGGATCCTCGATCTGTTCTCATCCAGTATAACTGTAACAGCTACTACTGTTGCGTCCTGGAGTTGAAACGTCTTATTGCCTTTTACTCAGCAGCTTGTGCTGTTTTGCAGGAGTCACATTTCACTGATGGCCATTCACCAACACTCCGTGGGTTCCGTGCTTTGTCGGAACCGTGTTCACCCCCTACAAGCATCTGGTGGAGTCTGCACCCTAGTTCGTACAGACGTTGTTAGTTCATGGATCCCTCTCCATACCACACTGGAAGTGGTTGCTGTTAGGGTCCACTTACACAATCCATTAACAATTTAATCTGTATCTTCCTCCTGACAGGCCACCTACATCTGCTGCCCTCAAAGCACTCCTTCAGCAGCTACCTCCTCCCTTCCTCATTCTTGGTGACTTCAATCCCCATCATCTTTCATGGGTCAGTGCTTATACAACTAGTTGGGGCCACCTCATCAACCAATACATTGCCGATCATAACCTGTCTCTCACCAATGATGGTTCCCCAACCCATTTTAGTGCCACTCACGGCACCTTTTCCTCCACAGACTTTTCATTCACTTCTCCCCCCCCCCCTTTTCCCTTTCTTTCGCTGGTCACCACATGACGATCTTTATTGCAACAGTGAGCACTTTCTGTTGATTCTTTCACTCCTCTCACATTGGATGAGGGACAGGCTACCTCATACTGGTTTTCCGTCATGCTGATTGGCCTTTGTATACATCACAGGTGGTTTTCATGCCATCCCCATCTGACTCTATAGATGAGGTCATTAGTGATGTGTTTAATGCGATTACTCGAGCTGCTAGCATTACAGTCCTCCTCGTCGACACACAGTTCCGTGGTGGAATGCAACAATTGCTTCAGCAATTCATGAGTGCCGTCGAGCCTTGCAACATCGTAAGCGCCACCCGTCCCACACTGCCCTTGTGAACTTTAGACGCCTTCGTGCAAAGGATCGTGATATAATCAAACAGAGCAAGTGGGTGTGCTGGAAGTGTTTCCTCTCCTCCTTGGGATCTCCTGTACCCTTGTCACGGGTGTGGGCTATGCTCCGCTTCATCCAAGGTTGCCAGCAGTCGTCTTCAATCCCTGGCCTTGCTTTCCTGGGGTCTGTACTGATCAATTGGTTATTGCAGAGCACCTTGCAGCTCACTTTGTGAAGGTATCAGTGACGGCTTCCTACTCAGTGGCTTTTTGTCTCAAGAAACAACAGGCTGAAGCCTCAAATTTATATTTCATCACTCACTGGGAGGAACCTTATAACAAACCCTTCACAGAATGGGAACTACATCTGGCCCTTTCTTCTTCTCATGATTCTGCACCTGGGCATGATTCCATCCATAATCAACTTCTCGAACATCTCAGCTCCCTACTCGAGGTATTTAACTGCACTTGGCTCCAAGGGGTTTTCCCCCTCGCAGTGGAGGGATAGTATAGTGGTTCCTGTTATTAAGCCTGGTGAGGATCCGTCATCCCTGGACAGTTACCGGCCAATTAGCCTGACAAATGTGCCATGTAAACTGCTTGAACGGATGGTTACCTGCAGACTATGCTTGGTACTCGAGTCACATTGACTTCTGTCACCTTATTAGTGTGGATTCCGGGAGGGCATGTCTCCTATCGACCATCTGCTTCGACTGGAAATGGCAATCAGAAGGGCCTTTTCAAAACGTCAACATCTTGTTGCTGTTTTCTTTGATTTACATAAGGCATATGACACTGTTTGGCGTTGTCATATTTTATGTACCCTCCATGACTGGGGCCTACGAGGCTCCCTACCAATTTTTATCCCGCCGCATGTTCCGTGCGAGGGTTGGCTCTTCCTTCAACTCCCCACAGACACAGGAGAATGGCGTTCCTTTTGCACGGCCACCACGGTCGGTGTTTCGAATTCCCCTCAGCCATGGATATTTGTGCCATCCTTAGTCTTAGCTAGTTCATAAGTAGTTTGTAAGTTTAGGGACTGATGACACCGTAGTTAAGTCCCATAAGCTCTACAACCATTTAAACATTTGAACGGTGTTCCACAGGGTTCTGTGTTAAGTGTTACTCTTCTTAATGGCCATTAATGGGTGGGTGAGCTCTGTTGGGTCGCTTGTCACCCCTGCTTTGTTCGTAGACGACTTTTGCATATGGTACAGCTCCCACTTGGTAACCTCGGCAGAATGCCAGCTCCAAGGTGCCATTCGGCGGGCTTCCACATGAGCTCTCACACATGGTTTTCAGTTTTCCCTTCTAAAACGCGAGTAATGCTTTTCTGCCGTCGTACTACTGTCCACCCTGACCCAGAACTCTTGTTGGGTACTCAACGACAAGCAGTTGTGGCACAGCACCGTTTCTTGGGCCTCCTTTTTGATAAAAAAAACTGACTTGGCTGCCCCATATTCGGCAGCTGAAGATAAGCTGCATGTGGAAACTTAATGCCCTTCGTTTCCTAGCTCACTTCTCCTGGGGGTACAGATCGGACAACAGTATAATATGGCTCAGCAGCTCCTTCTGCCCTGAAACTGTTGGACCCCGTTGATCATTGTGGCATCCCCTTGGCTACAGATGCCTTCCGGACCAGCCCTGTAGACAGTCTCCTTGCTGAAGTGGGAATCCCCCCTCTTCAGACTAGGCACCATCAGTTTGTATGGTGTCCTATGCCATTGCCATTTGTAAATTCCCTGGTCATCCCACATATCACGTTCTCTTTGAGGGTGACGGTCTTAGAACTCCTGATACTCGGGTGGGTTTACCTGATGGATTGCAGCTCGCTTCCCTTTGTAGGTATTTCAACATCCCTTCCCTTGACTGTATGTGTTGTATTACACTGCGCACCCCTCCTTGGTTAGTGCCTCGGCTGCAAATCTGACTGGATCTCTATCACGCCCAGAAAGCTTCAGTCTCCCCCATAACCTTCCAGCGTTTGTTTTTACTCTCGGCTATAAGATTTTGTTGCTGACGCTTAGACAGGATGGGTGGGTTTGTGCCCCTCCCTGCGAGCAGCAAGGTTTGGAGCTCTCCCCTCCCCTCCCCCTGACGACTTCCATTTCTCCTTTTTACTTGGTTTCAATTCACGTTGTTTCCCTTTTTACATTTTTAGGCTTCTCATTTAGGAGCATACACTGTACTCCTGTATCTGTTTGTCATTAATTAACAGGGATTCTTGATTTGCCGCGACGTTCCTTGCAGAACCCCGCTTTTTCTATTGGTTTTAGTCCTGTTCTACTTGATTTTAACCCCTTTTTAGTTCCTCTATTTTACTCTCATCACGGTCGTAGCTGACCACACCCTGGCTTGCATTCTGTGCAGAGGACGTGGGACTGATGACCTAGCTTTTTGGTCCCATCCACCCATCAACCAGCCAACCATCTTCGCTCCCTATGTTTTACTCCTGCTACCTTCAGAATTTGAAAGAGTGTATTCCACTCGACATTGTCAAAAGCTTTCTCTAAATCTACAAACGCCAAAAAAGCAGGTCTGCCTTTCCTTAGGCTATCTTCTAAGAGAAGTCGTAATGTGAGTATTGCCTCCCGTGTTTGTACATTTCTCCTAAATCCAAACTGTTCTTTACTGAGGTCGGATTCCACAAGTTTCTCCATTCGTCTGTAGATAATTTGTGTTAGTATTTTGCAACCCTGACTTATTAAATTGATAGTTATGTTATTTTCACATTTGTCTGCACTTTCTTTCTTTGGAATTGGAATTACAATATTCTTCTTGAAGTCGGAGGGTATTTCCCCTGTCTTATACATCTTGCATACCAGGTGGAACTATTTCTTCATAACTGGCTCTCCTAACGATATCAGCAGTTCAGACGGAATATCATCTACTCCAGGGGCCTTGTTTCAAATCAAATCATTCAGCGCTCTGTCAAATTCTTCTTGCAGTATCATATCTATTTCATCTTCCTCCACTTTGTCTTCCATTTCTAGAATACTGCCTTCAAGTTTTTCTTTGTATAGGCCCTCTGTATATTCCTTCCACAGTTCAGCTTTCTTCTCCTTGCTTAGTACTGTTTTTCCGTCGGAGTTCTTGATATTCATATGGCTGTTCTTCTTATCTCCAAATATCTCTCTTATTTTCCTGTAAGCTGCATCCATATTTCCCCTAGTTATACATTCTTCTATGGTTCTGCATTTGTTTTCTAGCCACTCCTGCTTAGCCAGTCTGCAGTTCCTGTCACTCATTTTTCAGATAAATTGTACTCCTTTTTGCCTGCTTCATTTGCTGAATTTTTATATTTTCTCCTCTCATCAATTAAGTTCAGTATATCCTGTGTTATCCAGGGATTTCTGTTGGTCCTCTGCAGCCTTCACTACCCTATGTCTCAGAGCTACCCATTCTTCTTCTACTGTATTACTTCCCCTGTTTCAGCCAATCCTTGACTAATGCTCCCTCTGAAACACCCAAGCACCTCTGGTCCCTTCAATTTGTCCAGGTTCCATCTCCTAACCTTTCTGCAGTCTCTTAAGTTTTAATCTGCAGTTGATAACCAATAAGTTATGGTCAGAGTCTATATCTGCCCCTGGATATGTCTTAGTTTAAAACTTGGTTTCTAAATCTATTCCTTGCCATTATAAAGTCAATGTGGTATCGTCCATTGTCTCCTGGTCTCTTCCACATATACAGCCTTCTTTCATGATGATTAAACCAAGTGTTGGTGATCATTAAATTGTGCTCTGCACAAAATTCTACCAAGTGATCTCTTTCATTCCTTTTCCCCAGTCCATTACATTTCCTTCTCTTCCCTTTCCTACTACTAAGTTCCAGTCCCCCATCACAATCAAGTTTTTGTCTCCCTTAACTTTCTGAATGATTTCTTTTACCTCCTCATACATTTCTTTGATATCTTCTTCATTGACAGTGCTAGTTGGCATATAAACTAGAACTACTGTGGTCGGTACTATGATAATGCATTCACTATGTTGTTCATAGTAAGGTATCTGCATTCCTATTTTCTTATTCATTATCAGACCTACTCTTGCATTTTTTCCAACTGATTTTGTATTTATAACCCTGTACTCAAACTGACCAGAAATCCTGCCACCTAACTTGAATAATCCCTACCATATCTAACTTTAACCTGTCCATTTCTCTTTTCATATTTTCTAACTTACATATGCGATTAAGGGTTAGAACATCCCATGCTACGACCCATAGAATGCCTGTTTGGTTTTTCTTGATGACGAAATCCTCCTGAGTAGTCCCCGCCCGGAGATCCGAATGGCAGACTATTTTACCTCCGGAATATTTTACCCAAAAAGATGCCATCATCATATATTCATACAGTAGAGCTGAATGTCCTCGGGAAAACTAAAGACTGTAATGTCCCATTGCTTTCAGCCACTCACAGTAACAGCATGGCAAAGCCATGTTAGTTGATGTTATGAGGCCAGCTCAGTCAATCATCCGGACTGTTGCCCCTGTAACTACTGAAAAGGCTGCTGCCCCTCCTCAGGAACCACACGTTTGTCTGGCCTCTCCACTGATACCTTTCCGCTGTGGTTGCACCTATGGTACGGCTATCTGCATTGTTGTGGCACACAAGCCACTCCACCTCATCAATGTCTGTGGTTCATTGGGTGGGTGCACTACTTATGCTTGGAAAAAACACGTTTTCAAATTCTGTGATTTTGTTTTACAGCTGCCCTTCCCTCAAATTTCGTATGTTCATTACAAGGCATTTCAACATATCTTTTTCAAAGTAATGAAGTCTTTAGAATCTACACACCTAATTGACAAGAATTTATGACACTTTATGCAAGAGCACAGTCTCTTGATGTGGTTTAACTATCAGTGGTGTTCTGTCATATAATTACTAAAAGCCAATTCATTGAAAATTTCTTCACATGTATGACGTATAAACAGGAACAAAGTGAGTTGACATATGGCATATGTTTTTTGTACTTAGTTTATAGTGACAGTTACTGGCAAATGATGCATGTAAAAATAATGCTTAGAGAGTGTAATGTAATTTGAGAGATAAAAAGTATATGTAAAAAGTCCTGGCAGGAGAAAACAAAAAAGGTATGAAAATTGAAATGCCTTTGGTGTTAGGGGCACCTGCTGGCAGAAAGGCTTAAGATGGAGGACAGGCACCACCGACAGTGTGACGTCAGCCCAGACCGCTCTGCCAGCTCACAAGGAAGGAGAGTGGACAATGTGACATAATGCGCTCTGTACTGCTGCCGCCAAGAAATAGAAGGCAGCATGTGGAATGCAGCAATTTAGGAAACACAAGGAACAGATCTGGTGTGAAGAATATTCTAATTTTAAAACATAGTGTTTTAATTAAATAATAGACACATATTACCAACAATTGTATATTGCCTCTACACTTTGAGAACATTACAAGGTAGATTTAATTTAATGTGAGAATAACACTGTTATAAAATAAAGAGAATGGAACATAATAAAATTTTCTCTACAATTTAAAGCAAATCTGCACAGTACAATTAAGGAGAAATTGTCTATTTCGTTTTTCTTTGGTTAGTTTCTCAATGTTAGGGTGCAATGTTGGAGATATTTTTAAATTGAAGACTGCATGTAAGGTTGTGATCTGACAAGGTTCTTTGGTATCGGGACTTTGCTGATTTCATAACAGAAAAAAAAATTGTTCACAAACATACGTCGAACCGAATATACACAATATTTGTGAAGCAAGGGCATACAACCACAGAAATGTGTTTTGAGGAAGATTCTTGTAAAACTCTGCCATCCTTCATTGTGTTTATATTTGTCCTTCAATAAATCGTCACATTGTAAATTTAACAGTTCTATTTCAAACCTGTTAGGTACATTGTTAAAATCCACTGATAACGGTGTTGCAAAGAGCTGAAACATAGTAGATAGTATTTCCTCATTTTCAAACCTCGACTCAAACTGGTTATGAAAAGCTTCAAGAATTTTCCCATGTTCATCAGAGAGTAAAATCAGGAACACGCGCCTGTGATAGCTTTTGAAAATGCTCAGTGTTTCCAGTCTGTAGTTGATTCATCCACAGACTCAGTGCCATTTTTTGAAGGCTTTAATTCTGTAGTACATATCTGTTATGAGAAGGCCTTTTCCTTGGAGTGAGGTATTTAAAATTTTTAAGTGGCCATTTAAATCGGCCAGGAATGCTAAGTCACAAATCCAGGTTACTTCTTGCAACTGACGAACAGGCTGATTCTGACTAGTCATGAATAATGCTGTTTCATTTCCTAACTCAAGGAATCGACCTAGTGCCTTACCCCTGCTGAATCAGCACACATTACAAAAATAAGGAAGCTAGCCAAACTGAGTACCACATTCTTCAATAAAACTTTTAAATTGTCTATGCCTCAGGCCTTGTGATCGAATTGAATTTGTGACTTGTAACATTGTATCCATAACATTTCTAATTTTCATATATTTTGTGCATAAATTCTCTTGATGAAGTATGCAGTGGACAGCAGTGAGTTCTTGTGTTGCACTGGAAACCTGTTTCATAAGTTATTTCACATGTGCTATTAACTCCTACAATAGAAGGAGCCCCTTCTGTTGGTACAGAAACAAGCTTATTCCAACTCAGGCCAATGTTTTCAACAGCTTTTTCTACGCCTTTGGAAATGTCAGACCCAATGTTGGTGGCCTTTTGGGGGATCAAATCTAGAAATTCCTTTGTTATACTCAGTTTATCATCGATGCCCCGAATGAAAATAGCTAACTGTGCAGTATCCGATATGTCAGTACTCTCATCGACTGCTAATGTATAAACTTACATGCCATAACATCCAGTTCTTCTTGCACATCTGCAGCCATGTCCTGAATATGTTGCATAACAGTTTTTGAAGACAAACACACATTCTCAAAGTCTTCTACCAAATGTGGACACATTTCTTCAGTGGCCATCACAGTTATTTCTTTCGCAAAGTCAACCTCAGTAAATGGTCTAACTTCCTTGGCTATATGTAGAGCTATTTGGTAACTCAGATGCTTCGCTCTTCTGACAGTCTTCCACATCAGAACATTCCTTTAATTCAGATATTAAGGCTTCTCATTCTCCTTCATATTTTCCATACTCATTTGCATGCCACAGGGAATAATGACGCTGTAAATTACTTTTTCTTATACTTTGTACTTCTCTGTTACACACCAAACACTATGCACCTTCACTGCATTGCACAAAAACAAACAGATTTTCCCACACAGAAAAACCGATTGCTCCGTTTCCTTCATATATATCATTCAGAAATTGTCAGCCTTACATTTGTCACAGGAAAAAACTTATAAAGTATAAAACTATGTAAATTCATGTTACATTCATAGAAGTCATTTCCAGGCACATATTACTTGTTTCCAAGTAGCATTAGGGAGATTATTCAAATACCTGCTATGTTTTGGAGAAATTAGAATTTGAGGTTCAAAGTTTGGGCACAAGAAAAAATTCTTTGATGTGAAATACTTTGATCAAAATTAATGGATACTTCATCAAACTGGTTTTATTTTTTGATAATGGAAAGACCATGTTAGAATCTATATATGTTGTGTTGGTTTGTGTGTGTTTGAAAATCTCAAAAACTACTTCACCGATTGAGCTCCAACTTTGTCACAACATAGCAATGTAACACAGGAAGGTTTTTAGATAAGTATAATAGACGAAGATTACTCACCAGGCGAAGGAGCACAGGTGGTGATAGTAGCACAAATAAAACACACACACACACAAACGCTAGCTTTCGCAGCCTAGCTGCTTCGTCAGGCAGAAGGAAAGGAGAGGGAAAAGGAAATGATGAGGGGGTAAGGAGCCATTCCAATCCCGGGAGAGGAAAGACTTACCTTGGGGGAAAAAAAGGAGGGTACACAAATACACACACATTTACACAGGCGCAAGTACACTTAGGCAGACATACTGTAGAACTGTAGAAAGCAAAGAAGTTAGACAGAGATGCCACTTGAGGCAGAGGCTCTGTCCAGAGAACCGAGGCAAAGATGTTAAGATGGTGGGTGGGAATTAGAATTTAGCGGAGGTTGAGACCAGGTGGGCTATGGGAAGAGAGAATATGCTGAAGGGCTAGTTCCCATCTCCGGTGTTCTGAAGGATTGGTGTCGTTGGGAAGTATCCAGATAACCCGGACGGTGTAACACTGTGCCAAGATGTGCTGGTCGTGCCCCAAGGCGTGTTTAGCCACAGGGTGATCCTCATCACCAACAAACACTGTCTGCCTGTGACCATTCATGCGAATGGACAGTTTGTTGCTGGTCATTCCCACATAGAACGCTTCACAGTGCAGGCATGTCAGTTGGTAAATCACGTGGGTGCTGTCGCAAGTGGCTCTGCCCTTGATTGTGTACACCCTCCAGGTTACGGGACTGGAAGGGTGCATAGGGCAGGTTTTACAACGGGGGCGGTTACAAGGGTAGGAGCCAGAAGGTAGGGAAGGTGGTTTGGGGATTTCATAGGAATGGACTAGGAGGTTAGGTGGGCGGCGGAAAGACACTGTCAGAGGAGTGGGGAGGATGTCATGAAGGATGGATCTCATTTCGGGGCAGTATTTTAGGAAGTCGTATCCTTGCTGGAGAGCCACATTCAGAGTCCACTCCAGTCCCAGAAAGTATCCGGTGACAAGAGGGGCACTTCTGGGGTTCTGTTGAAGGTTCTGGATTTGGGGGGGATGAGGAAGTGGCTCTGGCAATTTGCTTCTGTACCAGATCAGGAGGATAGCTGCGGGATGTGAAGGCTGTTATCAGGTTATTGGTGTATTGGTTCAGGGATTCAGGACTGGAGCAGACGCGTTTGCCATGAAGACCTATCAAACCTACCAATAAACAACAGTACCTGCATTATGACAGCTGCCATCCATTCCACATCAAACGTTCCCTTCCCTACAGCCTAGGTCTTCGTGGCAAACGAGTCTGCTCCAGTCCTGAATCCCTGAACCAATACACCAATAACC
Organism: Locusta migratoria; assembly: GCA_026315105.1. Lineage (NCBI taxonomy): Eukaryota > Metazoa > Arthropoda > Insecta > Orthoptera > Acrididae > Locusta > Locusta migratoria. The sequence goes on along the minus strand of CM048750.1, from coordinate 188,362,376 downwards.
TGATAACAGCCTTCACATCCCGCAGCCTTCCCCACACATTTGGTAAATGTTTGGGTGTGTGTGTATTTGTGTACCCTCCTTTTTTTTCCCCCAAGGTAAGTCTTTCCTGTCCCGGGATTGGAATGACTCCGTACCCACTCCTTTAAACCCTCATCATTTCCTTTTCCCTCTCCTTTCCTTCTGCCTGACGAAGCAGCTAGGCTGCGAAAGCTAGCGCTTGTGTGTGTGTGTGTGTGTGTGTGTGTGTGTGTGTGTGTGTGTGTGTGTGTGTGTGATTTATTTGTGCTACTATCACCACTTGTGCTCCTTCGCCTGGTGAGTAATCTTCGTCTATTTTTTATATATAATTTTTCCTGCTAGGAATTTTTCGTCTATAATATTCGTATTATATATATATAGACACTTTTGCGATTTTTAGCAACAACTTTTCCACACTGTTAAATTTATATAAATTTGTATATGATATAAATTTAAAAAATAGGTATATAAAAACGTGTGCGTAATCCAGTAGTACGTTATATCAATATTTCAAAGCATTCCATCAAGAACTTTTGGAGATATTTGATTTTGGACATAAGACTAGACATGGCTGTAAGTTAGATTTCTGAGATGAAATACAGGAAGCATAGTCAATGACGAAGTGGGGGAGGGGAGATATACATGTACTTTTTTAATTGCAATCAAGACTCCAAATACCAGCTTTTGTAATTCAGGCTTCAAAACTGACTTAATAGCAGCATTTTTCAAAAATCTTTTCATACCGTTTCACCCCCTATATGTCTTATTTCCAGAAAAAGCAGAAAGACGCCGTTTGTTTTTTTAATTCTAACCAAGAATCCGTATACCAATTTATGTAGGCCTAGCATGAAAATTGACTGGACAACAGCGTATTTTCAAAAAACTTTTCATAGCCTATTTCACCCCCTTAGGGTCGGAATATCAAAGAATCGCTTCTTAAACAACGCCAATGGTGTAAGATGAACACCCTCTGCAAATTTCAAGTTTTATCATGAGTGGTTTTGGCTGGGCGATGATGAGTCATTCATTTAATCAGTCTGTCAGTCATTCACTTGGAACATTGCCTTTTAAGTTATAGATATTACGTGTTGCAAGCTGTTGTGATCTCTCTCGAAGGTGGTCTGTGCAGTGTCCCGTGTTATATACTATTACCTGCTTACTAAGTTGGATGACTGTGAGGACAACTCCGCTACTCAACGAACTAATGCACGATGAACATACCAGGCTCCTTAGTGCCAAATAATAACCATCGGCAAAGAATTGTTAGGTTTACAAGGATAATAGATTTATTAACAGTGGTTGGCACAAGAATGTTTTAACGACAAAGCAGGTACTGCATTAAATGTTTACTTTATGGTCTAAAAACCATTCGTTCAAAATATTCAATCTGATAAGAATCTTCTTTGAATTACCAGGCATTACACAAAACAACTTTCCTGAGTATCGATTGAGGACCAGATGCTTTCTAATGTTTGCAATTAAAGTAGCTGGGCCTCTAATGATATAAAATCGAATGTGCGCTTCTAAATCCCTGCCGACAAAAGATGGACGTTTACCATCATAGAAATACTTTGAAATGAAGGTTTAATTTTATTTACGGCACCTGCGGCATTCAGTGCTAATGTAATATTGCATGGTAAACACTGAAGATTATTAGCCTCCTTGTACGACACTTGAGTTTTCAAAGAGCAGTTAAGAGATTTTGACATCATCAGCCGCTGCCGCAAGTGAAATTTTACTGAACTCATTATACAAATACATCGACATGAAAAATGATCTATTGATTTTTTATTATAATTATACAAGGAGGCCAATGAAACATACACACATCAAAAGGCGCTTTGCCATAGATGCGTGCAAAATGAAAATCCTGTGTATACGTAGCCATTAAGAGAGGCAAAAGGAAGCAAATGTTTTCATATCTACAGTTCTGATCATGCTTAAATTCTCCAGTTGCCAAATAAGTGAGCATCTATAACTGAAGTGGTACCAACTTCTACCTTGTGTACCAGTCAGGTGCTATGGTAAAAATGAGACACTAAAGTAACAACTTTTCATAGAAACACATTTTCAATATGTTCATTTTTAATGGTTAATTTTCAGGGGATCAATCATGATACTAGCAGAAAATCAAAACACCATAGAAACGAATTCTGAACATGATGTTGTTTATGGGCGTCGTTATTTAATTTTATGTAATAGTTTCCAGCAGATAACACACAACTGGGACCTTTGCCTTTCGTGGGCAAGTGCACTACCAAGTACCGACTGTACTATCCCGACACGACTCACGATGCCGCCTCACAAATTTACTTCCGCCAGTACCTCGCCTCCTACTTTCCAAGTGAGTCTTGTCGTGTCGGGAGAGCACAGTTGGTAGTGCACTTGCCTGCGAAAGTCAAAGGTCCCAGGTTCGAGTCCCAGTTCTGGCACACAATTTTAATCTGCCCGGAAGTTTGATATCGATGTGATTGAAGCATTCTTTCGGTGATTCTATGTACACATGAGTTACAGTATTTCCTTTTCTATCTAATTCATATGAGAGTGAGCCACAGCGAAGCATGGCCAGATTTGGCTAGTTAAACAATGACAGCTTACAACTTGCTGCAAAGACGTGACAATGAGCTGCACAGGCACATGGCCTTCTTCAGAAAATTTGGAGTGTGGCAGCCGGAGATTACGATTGTGTGCCAGTGTGATTGCGTGAGTGTTGTATTTTCTTAAGAAGGCCATGGCCGAGAGCTTAAATTTGTATGTGTGTGTCTTTTTTTTTTATGTGCCTGACGTAGGTCATCGGCAGGTTTTTGTGGTGTGTTGTAAACTGTCCTTATTATATTGGTTTTATTTTTTGCTGCAGATGTGGTGGCGTGAGGTTTTTTTCAAATATTGTCCTATATTCAGTAGTAACAATTGGATTTTCAACAGTGTACTTACAGACATATTTTCACAATAATCCTCTTATATATATGATCTTTGGACATAATCTCATTGAGCCAGTCTTCAATATATATTTGAATACAATTAACAGTTGTAGACAAGCACAATTCTCATTTATAAATTACATTATAGTTACAAAACATGAATTAAATAAACACAAAAATTATATCTTTATGGTTCTTAAAGAAAATTGTGACAATGTGTTTTGTTTATTCATTATTATTGTAATTACTTTGAAAACAGATTATTCAAATTATTAAACACAAGGTCAACTGAAAATTTCAGAAAAATTGTTTTTGGTAATTTATGAATTGCAAAATTTTCTTCTGCTAAATTACTTAAAATGGTAAAAATATTTTTATTGTCAGGATTGCATACATACACAAAAATTAAAATATTGCCGCGAGACACCACGTACACTGACTGCCGACGTGGCGCAGGGGATAGCGTCACCGACTGCGGTGTTGAAGGTCACTGGTTCAATCCTGCCCACCGGCAAAAATTTATTTCTTTGTAATTAACAATTCCAGAATGTTCATCTTTCTTATGTTCACTTGTAAATTCTACTTGTTTCTTATGTTAACTGTTCTTCTAATTTCTGGTACATTCTGTCTTTGTATAAATAGCAGAGCACTCTGCCCAAGAGGCAGTCAGTGCTGCATGTATGTTAAGTTCGTAATAAATGTGCTTTCAGTATAAGTGCTGTGTTCAGTTGCCTTTGAAGTCAAGCCTGCTTCCATTTCAACGTGACAATATGATGATTAGACTGTGGTGGTTTCAGTTACCAGTGAAGCATCCAAAGACCTGTACATAAGCATAAAAATTAAAAATTGTCCAGATGATATAATAATGGAAAGTCCATGTTGGAATTAATAATATAGTAAGGACAGTTTACAACTCACAGCAAAGACGTGGCGACGAGCTGCGACAGGCACATACAAAAGACACACACATACAACACTTTCAGCTATAGGCCATGGCCTTCGTCAGAGAATAGAACACTCACGCAGTCACACAGGCGCACAACACAGTCATACAACCATCACCTCTGGCTGCACCACTTCGAATCACGCTCTGCGGCGAATCGGGGATGGGGACAGGAAGGTTATGTCACGGTGGTGGGGATGGGTTAGATGGAAATAACAAGATGCAGCTTAGGAATGGAGTGGGGAGGCGGGTGAGGGGAGAAAAATAAAATAAACAAAATACGATAAAATAAATATACAAAATGTGTGCACCCTGCAAGTACACAAGACCACACACACACACACACACACACACACACACACACACATTGTCCATATTGCAATATTACGGTAATATGGCTGTGGGTTTTCTTTTTCCCTACCCTTGAATGCTTTAAAAAATTAATTATCTTCAAGCTTAATATGTTTGAAGGGAAACATAAATACAGTCATAAAATAAACTTTTCTTATGTGGATTGCCAAGATTGCTTTGTTGGAACTATTTTATTTGAATTCATAACTAGATTCAGCAGATCTTGCTGCCATCCTCAGATGTTCTCTACAATGTGGCAAATAAGTAAATTAACCTGCTTAGAGTTATGTAAGGAGAATCTTCTGCATATAAATAATACCACATCATAAAAGTGCATACACTTCATTATCGTCAAGATGGGACTGTGCTCAAGTTGCAAAATGTATTACTGTACTGGGTGGTTCCACTGATAAGAAACTGAAATAAAAATTTTGAACACATCAACAGTAAAATCCCGAGCAAATAGGTCCAGTCTTGTATACATACTCTTGATGACAACTGGAGAAGACCGATATGTTACTCAAAGAGTGTATATAACAAGTTAAAAGTTTGGTCACTAATCAGTGCTAACAACACTTAAGACATTGTGAATCTGCTCTTTACTCACATGATGTCATGAGTGCTATTGACAGGGGAAGTCAAATATTTCTAGATTTCTGGAAGGCTTTTGAGACTGTACCTCACAAGCATCTTCCAGTGTGTTTAGCGGAGGTCCCATTGGTCTCTGAAGTCCCTTTTTCCCAAAAGTACCTGAAAGGTAACTATTATTTCAATTTGGTTCCTAAAGTACCCATTTTCCTAGTTGGAACACATATTTTGTTGTATTTTAATAAATCCAATAAAGCTTAACTGAGGCACCTTTCATGTTACAGCTGGTTTTAACCTTTGTCTCGGCATTTTTTTCCCTTCTCAGCTCCGGCACATACAAAAGTGTCCTGTCAAGGGGAGTGCAGGAAGTGATGGTAGGACAACGTCATCTGTGGGGCAATGAAACGTGCATGGAGACAGTGCTACGCAGTGCCAGAAACTTTTGTGCGACTTCATCTTTTATTGTAGAAATGAAGCATAGAAGTAGTTTGTATATGTTGGCAGTAGGCCTAGCTCCAATGAGGACAACTTGTGACTGACCAAATAATATCCATCAGAGGCAGGACATGATGAGAAATGTGCTACCGACTGCAGCTGCAGTCAGGAACATTGAGTTACTTAGATCGGCAGCGGTACTACGTTATTCTCGGCCACTGTATGTATGTGTCAGTCACACCACACTGAATTTCATAGCTGTGCCAAAACCATTATATGAGCTAAAGAATTACACCACTTTGGTAAGCTGTCTGAATGAATGGTAGGTTGTTAGCTATGGCTGTGGAAGTCACAAAAATACGCTCCTGAGAATTAATAGGTATAGTAACTACTTTCGGATTGGCATTGTCTTATGATATTTTATTAAAGATTAGGTGTAAATATGAGATTTGTATATGTGAGTAATTTTAAGTTTAGTGGAGCAGGCAAATGATTGAAATCAAAGTTAACAAACATTCTTTAAATTGCAGATTTCAAAACATCCCCCCTCTCCCCGTGAGAGTTCTTAAACTACATGTAAACCCTTAAAACTGCAGATCTATCAATGTTATAAACTTTTCTATTTATCAAGCAATAGCCATACCAAAAACTGAATCGATGAGATATGTCACGATATATAGAAAGACTTGCATTAAAATGACAACACTTGCATGCAAAAATGTTATACTTGAGTATGGTAGTGCTGTAACAGCAAACCACAGTTGTTGTTAAGTTGGTGTTCATGGGGCTTAGTAAGCACAATAAAAGCAAATAGTAATGTTCATCTATTTTCTGTGATAACAATTTGCAAATTAAAAACAGCCTTGATTGCACTTTATTTATATACTGCTAACTCGTTTCATCCTTTTTGGTCATCTTCAGAACAATAGATCTGTGTCTGCTGATGTGCAGAAATCAAACTATGAAGTCAAAATATTAAAGCCATAAGACTAAGCTTTGTGTATACATCATTATGTAGATGCCTCAAAGTGTCAAAACACATTACAGTAAACAAAAAAAAGTTCAGTCAAGACTATTTTATTAAATAAATAAAGAAAAATGGGTCATTGGGTAGGATTGTTAATTAAAAAGAAATTTATTGATGTCTCATATTTCGTATGCCTGTGGGTCCCCCTTTTTTTTTTTTTTTTTTTTTTAACAAGTTAGTCGCTTAAGTCCATATTTATTTTTAGATTTCTGATAAAAACACTGTTCTCCTAATCAAATTACGTGCTTATGGAATATCACCACAGTTCTGCAGTTGGATTCGTGATTTCCTCTCAGAAAGAACACAGTACATAGTAATTGATGGAAAGTCATCGAGTAGAGCAGAAGTGTTATCTGGCATTCCCCAAGGAAGTGTTACAGGGCCCCTACTATTCCTTATTTTTGTACAGCAACTGCAAAATGATTTAGATATCTGCATAGTCAAAAAATTGGCAGTTGACCCTACACAATCAAAAATGTGAACTCATCCTTATAAGCACTAAAAGAAACACATTAAATTTCATTTACATGATAAATCAGTCAAATACTGTAGAAAGCAAAGAAGTTAAGAAGTTGCTCTTAACTTCTTTGCTTTCTACAGTATGTCTGCCTAAGTGTACTTGCGTCTGTGTAAATGTGTGGGTGTGGGTGTGTATTTGTTTAACCTCCTTTTTTCCCCCCAAGGTAAGTCTTTCCTGTCCCGGGATTGGAATGACTCCTTACCCACTCCCTTAAAACCCTCATCATTTCCTTTTCCCTCTCCTTCCCTTCTGCCTGACGAAGCAGCTAGGCTGCGAAAGCTAGCATTTGTGTGTGTGTGTCTGTGTGTTTATTTGTTACTATCACTGCCTGTGCTCCTTCGCCTGGTAAGTAGACTCATCTATTTTTTACATATTTTTTTTTCATATATAAAAGAGATGACTTACCAAAAGGACCGGCTCGTCGAGAGAAACAAATAAAATCACATACAAACACACATACAAGCTTTCGCCACCACTGGCAGCTTCTTCAGGAAAAAGAGGAAAAAAGGAGAGGAAAAGGGAAGCATAAGGGTTTTAAGAAAGTGGAAAAGGAGTCATTCCAATCCCAGGAGTGGAAGGACTTACCTTAGGGGAAAAAAAGGAAGGTAAACAAATATACACACACTCAGACATATCGAAACGCAAACACACCTAGTCTGAAATGTCTGTCTAGGTGTGTTTGCATTTCGATATGTCTGAGTGTGTGTGCATTTGTTTACCTTCCTTTTTTCCCCTAAGGTAAGTCCTTCCACTCCTGGGATTGGAATGACTCCTTTTCCACTTCCTTAAAACCCATATCCTTCCCTTTTCCTCCCCTTTTTTCCTCTTTTTCCTGAAGAAGCTGCCAGTGGTGGCGAAAGCTTGTATGTGTGTTTGTGTGTGATTTTATTTGTTTCTCTTGACGAGCCTGTACTTTAGGTAAGTCAAAAATCTTATATATATATGACTTACCTAAAGTACAGGCTCGTTGACAGAAACACCAAACACACACAAACATTCGAGCTTTCGCCACCAGTGGTGGCTTCTTCGGGAAAAAGAGGAAGGAAGGAGAGGAGAAAGGGAAGGATACAGGTTTTAAGGAAGTGGAAAAGGAGCCATTCCAATCCCAGGAGTGGAAGGACTTACCTTAGGGGACAAAAAGGAAGGTAAACAAATACACGCACACTCACACATATCCACATCCAAGCACACCTAGGCAGACATTTGTAGGAACCAAAGAAGTTGGACAGAGATACCACTTCAGGCAGAGGCTCTGTCCACAGAACCGAGGCAAAGATGTTAAAGATGGCGGGTGGGAATTAGAATTTAGTGGAGGTTGAGACCAGGTGGGCAACGGGAAGAGAGAATGTGTTGAAGGGCAAGTTCCCATCTCCAGAGTTCTGAAAGATTGGTGTTGGTGGGAAGTATCCAGATAACCCGGACGGTGTAACACTGTGCCAAGATGTGCTGGCCGTGCACCAAGGCATGTTTAGCCACAGGGTGATCTTCATTACCAACAAACACTGTCTGCCTGTGACCGTTCATGCGAATGGACAGTTTGTTGCTGGTCATTCCCACATAGAATGCTTCACAGTGCAGGCATGTCAGTTGGTAAATCACGTGGGTGCTATCGCAAGTGGCTCTGCCCTTGATAGTGTACACCTTCCGGGTTACGGGACTGGAGTAAGTGGTGGTGGAAGGGTGCATAGGGCAGGTTTTACAACAGGGGCGGTTACAAGGGTAGGAGGCAGAGGGTAGGGAAGGTGGTTTGGGGATTTCATATGGATGGACTAGGAGGTTACGGAGGTTAGGTGGGTGGCGGAAAAACACTCTCGGTGGAATGGGAAGGATGTCATGAAGGATGGATCTCATTTCGGGGCAGGATTTAAGGAAGTCGTATCCTTGCTGGAGAGAACTTCTGGGGTTCTTCTGTGGAAGGTTCTGAATTTGGGGGGATGAGGAAGTGGCTCTGGAAATTTGCTTCTGTACCAGATCAGGAGGATAGCCGCGGGATGTGAAAGCTGTTATTAGGTTATTGGTGTACTGGTTCAGGGATTCGGGACTGGAGCAGACTCGTTTGCCACGAAGACCTAAGCTGTAGGGAAGGGAACGTTTGATGTGGAATGGATGGCAGCTGTCATAGTGTAGGTACTGTTGTTTGTTGGTTGGTTTGATGTGGACGGATGTATGAAGTTGGCCTTTGGATAGATGGAGCCCTAGCCAGCTTCATCCTAACCCACAACTTCTTCACTTTTGAGGGCCAAACATACCAACAACTAAAGGAAACAGCCATGGGAACCAGGATGGCCCCCTCGTACGCAAACTTATTTATGGGACGCTTAGAGGAAGCCTTCCTGGATACCCAAGCCTGTCAACCCAAAGTTTGGTATAGATTCATTGACGACATCTTTATGATTTGGACTCACAGTGAAGAAGAACTCCAGAATTTCCTCTTCAACCTCAACTCCTTTGGTCCCATCAAATTCACCTGGTCCTATTCCAAATCCCATGCCACTTTCCTTGATGTAGACCTCCATCTATCCAAAGGCCAACTTCACACATCCGTCCACATCAAACCAACCAACAACCCACATTCTATGTGGGAATGACCAGCAACAAACTGTCCATTCGCATGAACGGTCACAGGCAGACAGTGTTTGTTGGTAATGAAGATCACTGGTGGCGAAAGCTCGAATGTTTGTGTGTGTGTTTGGTGTTTCTGTCAACGAGCCTGTACTTTAGGTAAGTCAAAAATCTTTATTTTATACCTATTTTCCCAACTGGAAAGTCTCCTTCCATAATATTATATATAATCTTGGTCCTTAATGGGTTAATAGAGACAACACACTTAGAACATCTTTATTGTTAACACAAGCGAACACACAGTACACAGTACAGACTGCCCCCTGTTTGGAGTACTCCACTATTTATACGCAGAATTTTCTGGACCTTACAAATACATCAAACATAAGAAACATGTAGAAAATTCTAGAATACAAAAACAATTTTTTTTCTGCCTGTGGCAGGATTTGAACTGGGGACTGCAAGTACAGCGATCTGTGATGCTAACCACTGCACCACACGTTCCATCAGAAGACTCGTGGCCATATAACGAAAAAATATGTGTAGTTCCATAGACATTTATTGAATGTTATTTGTCTGTTTATGTACATTTATTACAAATATCTATCTATAATTTTCAACAAGGAAATGACCAAACACATAAGGTCTTCCCTAAAACTGTATACTTGTGATTTCTGAAAACCCTTACATGTGCATTTGGGAATGCACTGGCGCTTAAACCTGCACACACAGGTTGCAGTAGCACTTGTCAATAAGGGGAGGGGCAGGCCCCAATCAGCAGTGAACCTGCATATCGGTGAGACATTGCTAGTGTAGCAACAATGAATAGTGTATGTACAATGTTTTTACTATCACTAAGATTTACATTTTCATGCAAAAATGGAGGTGACTACCACTTCACGGATTACTACAGATGGTGACTACCATGCGCATAATGTGGTTTTGAAACGTCAGTTAAAAGATGTGTTTGTGTACTGTGAGTCTTACACAAGCATGGGTTACTTTTTAACACGATATTCTTTCAATAATATATCCAGTGCTGTAAAATAAATAAATAAATAATAATAATAATAAAAGCAAATGACAGTATGAGCTAGGATTGAACCAGTGAGCCACCAATTGAAAATCCATAATGTTAACCCCTGGACCACTGCTTTCTCTTGCTTATGGCTTAATTATAGCTGGAACACAGGGTTACACGTTTGATGCTACTGTCATTGTCTCAAAATCCAAAGTACTGCGCCTTCGTACTTGCACATTATATTGTCCTAATGGTCTGCTAAAAGGGTACAAAGTTTGAAGAAAATCCATGATCTGAACGTCCAACCCTTCTCTTGCTAACCATCCCTATGGCACAAATCATAACTGTGTTGAAGACCTAGGCCCAAGCAACCCATTTTACTCTCTACTGCAATCCCATTACTGGGTCATCCTATGGTATGAGGGGCTGTACGAGCTATGAAAGCTAACATATCTAAAATCACAGCACAGTTTTATAAGTCAATATTATAACAAATTAGCTGTCCACCAGTGCCAAACCATGGCACAAGATCCAGCTGAGCACGAGCTAGATTTTGATAGCTGCTTCACAATCCAAACTGCCCAGTTTTATGAACTATGAAGATGGGAGTTGTAATTGCAACATTGCCTTCCCTTCCAGAAGCATCCCGACACCTACTTCCATTAACTGCCCATGGCCAATCCTTCCTCTGTTATATCACTCCCATTTCTGCTCACCATTCTCCACTGGCTCTGATGCCTGTACTCCTTTCACCCATTCCTTCCAGATTCGAAGCCAGTAAACCAACTATCTCCCTCAAAGGTACAGCTATTTACCCCCAACCCTCTCACTACTTCTGACTACTACCAATACACCCTCTCTCACTTTCACCCCCCCTAGTCCATGCGCCGAAACACACTCTTAGCATTTGTATATGCAACGGGAACTATAGAGGGACATAGATGTGCATGCATGTTTGTTCATTCATTATCTAGCTCAGAAAGGCGGTGACCTGGCAAGTTACTTTCTATCATTCTGCATGCACGCCTGTCCCCAACTCAATGCATCTGCATCTTCAGTATCACTACTTCCCAAGAGCCTTTGTCAGGATTTTTATTAGCTATCATCATGCCCTGAAATGAGAGACATCCTACCCAAGATTCTTCTGACCACTAAGTGCTGTTTTGTCGCCCATCCAACCTCCTCAACATTCTAGTCCATCCCTATGCCACTCCCAATCCCAACCACTTCCTCGCAACTGTGTGTCATCCTTACAATGTTCCCTTAATTAGTTTTCAATTATTATTTTCTTCTATTATTTTTATCATTTCAAATCCCTCCATTCTTCCCCCACACTCCTCTACACTTCCTTTTATCCTCTTCCACTCTGTCCCCTCACTGTATCCAATGCTGCATGTCACATTCCCGCCTATCAGAGCCTTTACCATCCATCATGCAGCACCTAACTTTCCATACCCACCCTTACATAGCATCCTTCCCCCTCCATACTCGCTGTCAAGATGCTTGTGATGCTGGAGTGGCCGGAGATGGTGGTTGTGTGTGTGTGTGTGTGTGTGTGTGTGTGTGTGTGTGAATGCGTGATTTTTTTTTAAGATCATGGCCAAAAATTTAAGTTGTGTTCATGTGACTGTCTATTTTTTGTCCCTGTTACCATATCAGGGTAAGCTGTTCTCTATCCTTCATTCTATTATGTTCTACTTTTTACTGAAGAGGATTTATGTATGCTGATATGTAGAAAGTAGAGAAACTGTATGCTTGTGGCCTATAGTTAACTCAATGTGCACTTAGTGTCATCTTACATACGGTAACTACAATAATTACAGCAGATAAATCAGCAACAATAGTTTCAATATTCTTGTGGAACAATTAAAACAGCTATGGCCATCATTGGGTCACAATATCACTATTTCACTGATAGCTGTACATATAATTTTGTACATTCAAATTGCAACTATACTGGAACTTAGATTTTACATTTTTCATGATTTTTAAGCCATAAATGATAGGCCTGTAAGATCAGCAATAGTAAGGTTTACCACAACTTTTTGTTCTTACTCAACATTTTGTCTGTCTTCGCCCTTTTCATTCCTACTGACATTTGATGCGACTGAATGAGTTTTAAGTGACACCTTTTGTGACCGAGTTAAGGGGTATGAGAAGATCTGCCATATTTGTAGTTAATCATATAGCACAATGTCCATCAGAACAGGAAATAAGTAAGTGCCAGATGTAGTACTATCTGAGGTGTATTAGTGCATGAGACAATTCATTGCCATAATTCAAATTCCCACCTATCAGAGTTTTTACAATCCATAATACACTGTGGAACTTTCCCCACCTTTACCCAGCATCCTGCCTCCTCCACACCCCACCTCACTCACTGTCTAGATGCTTGTGGCGCTGGAGTGGCTGGACATGGTGGTTGTGAGTGGGTATGGTTTTCTGAGTGATTGCCTGAATGTATGCGTTTCTTTTTCTGACGAAGGCCATGGCCAAAAATTTAAGTTGTGAGTATGTGATGATACATTTTTGTGCCTGTCTGCAGCTCAGTGAGCCTCTTTACAGTGAATTGTGTTCTATCCTCCATTACTGACAATTTCCAATCTGTTGTAACAGTATAATTTATTACTTCAAGAGGACAGCACTACAGCATTGGTCAAGTGAACGGTACAATACAATTACAAGCCACAGTACACTGCTAACTTAGACACAAGTGGCTCAGATGAGAGCTACATCATAACTGAGCACAAGGTGCCGTGTACCGCGAGCTCGCCAGGTCGTGACGGCAACATCATGCGGCGGGGTTGGTCGTGGTGCATCTTTTATATGCTGTGGATAGACAGGACACAGCTTGCGGTGGCAATCGCCAACATCCCTCCCCTCCTCCGGGAAGCCGACACCCCAGGTGGAGGCGAACGATGGCCGGCGACACTGGATTGTGAAAGCCACGGGAGTCGCCCACGTGACCCAGCGGCGGGGCCAACCACAGTGGGGTGGGAGCTGGCCGGAGACGACGAACGCCTCCGTCATTTCAGCTGCATCCGAAGGGAAGTCGTCAGCATGTCGCTGCGTGGCCAACCAGTCCGGGGTCACGTAGGGGCAGAAGAGTCCAGGCCATCGGTGACCAGCTCGGGGCAGGGTCACTGCTAGCACAGGTGACAGTGGCGGAGAGGCCGATTGTATCTCGACATCACCATAGAAGGAAGACGCCTCCCCTGTTGGTGCTCCCACTACCGCGCCAGTGTGGGAGACAAAACAGCTGCGTCCAAGCAGGCAGGAGGCAGGGACAACGGAGGGGTACCATCCACTGCGTCGCCCCTTAGGGAGAGATGCGGTATCTCAACATCGTCATCGGCAGCATACTGTTGGCGTTGTGGATGTCCATCTGTAGCGCCCCTTCCCCGAGCCTCGTCGAGCATTGAATCCGTCGGTAAGGCGTTGTCGGGTTGGTGGGAAGGGGGCGATAATGCAGCAGAGGCTGCCGGGCATGAGCCATTGGTGGGAGGAGGCCAGTGCCACCGTGATGTCAGACGGATGCCTCTCTCGACCTCCGAAGCTACGGAGGGGTGTCCAAGATGCACAGACTTGAGATCTGAAGGTGGTGGGGTGGGTCCCCACCTAGGACGTAGCTGGTTGAGATGGCGGGAGATCGTCGCCCTGTCTGTGTCTACCATATACATCTGTCGACCACGCAAATGCTGTACTACCCCTGGCATCCACCCTGGGTGGCAACCAAAGGTGCGTGCCCAGACGGGTGGCTGGTGCATAATGCCGAGGGTGTGCAGACACCTCAGGTCGTGACTACGGACACAGCAGGTGAAACAACATCCGCGACTGGCAGCCGTGGAAGACCTTTGCTGGGATCCTAGCATTAATTGCTGTTGTCCAATAAGTACTAAGAAATAAGGGAAGCACAGTCACAGTGGATGACTTTTCCAGGCACTTATGAAATTGTGATTTAAAAGTACACACCAGACGCTCTGCCTCCCCATTGGATTGGGGGTGTAAAGGAGCTGAGGTGAGGTGGGAAATACCATTATTAGTGCAGAAGTATTGAAAATAAGACGACGTGAATTGAAAGCCATATTAGAGACGAGTATCCAGGAAAGGCCTTCAATAGCAAAGATTTGTACCAGGGCTCTGACCACATCTTCCACTGTAGTGGAACACATACGCACGACATATGGATCATTGGACAGTGCATCTACCACCACGAACCACACTGACTGACAGAAAGGGATGGCCAAGTCCACATGAATGTGGTCCAAGGGGTGCTCCGGAGGAGGCCACGGTGAAAAAGTGCGTGCAGGGCGCAGCTTGTTGGTTAGCACACTGAGTGCACATACAAACTAACTGCTCAATGGCGGCATCGATCTGTGGCCAATAGACAAAACAGTGTGCGAGCAGCTTCACGCGCATCATACCCCAGTGACCACGATGTAACAGAGCTAACACACGATCCCGTAAGTCGGATGGAACAGCGATACGAGGCTCGTCAGAATCGATACTGAGGTGGACATTGTTGATGACTGACAGCTGGTGTCGAAGCTGAAAATATATATGCAGAGGGCCAGCCTCTGGCGGACAATCGCTCAGGCCACCCGGCGGTAACATGCTTAAGCACCTCACGGATCACAATGTCCCGACGACTGGCTTGCGTGACTTGATTGGCCGTAATCAGAAGTCTCTCAACAGCGTCATGCAAACAACCGTCAATCTGGAAAATCGCAACTTTGTCTTTGTTGAAGGAAGGGTCGGGGCCTATGGGCAGACGGGACAAGGCTGCTCGGAACCATCATCCACTCTGTGGGCCAACATTGCTCCAATCCCGTGCTGAGAAGCATCTGGAGCAAGGACTACCTGTCAGCCTGGTGTAAATGTGTTGAGGCACGGTGAAGACTTTAACATTGATTTAATGAGTGCGAATGCCTCCTCACAAGCAGCAGACCACACAAATGGAACACCTTTCTTTCGCAGTGCATTCAATGGATGAGTGACCTTCGCCACATTAGGAAGAACCTTGAGTAGGAGCTGACCTTGCCCAAAAAGGACCGGAGTTCTTGCAAATTGGTAGGGCAAGGAAGATGATCAATCGCCGTAACTAATTCAGACCTAGGGCGGACGCCATCTCGTGACACCAGGTGGCCCAAAAACTCAATTTCAGGTTGAAAGAACTGTGATTTTTGGAGATTGCACTTGAGGCCTGTCGCATGCAATTTCGTGCCTGTCGCATGCAAGAGCCGCAGGTTGTTTGAGTGATCTGTGCAGGAGGTGACTATGATATCATCCAGGTAGTTTGCGCAGCACAGAATGTCGTCCAACAACTGTTGCAAGAACCGCTGTAATATTGCAGATGCACTTGCGACACCAAACGGCTAACGTTTGTAACAGTACAGCCCAAAAGTGGTGTGGAGAACCATGAATTGTTGGGAATCAGAATACCAAGGAAGCTGGAGATACGCTTCCGCCAAATCAATTTTTGAAAAACACTCACCGCCCGTCAATTTCGCATAAATGTCGTCCAGGCGGGAAATGGGAAAACAATCCATCACTGACTGCAAGTTAATTGTGGACTTGAAATCACCGCTCAACCGAAGGGCTCCTGTGGGTTTCTTTATTATCACCAGAGGCTTCGCCCACAGGCTAGAGGAAACTGGTTTGATGATATCCAAGCCGTGCAACCGATCCAACTCTTCCTTAACCACTGGGCGCAAAGCAAAAGAAATAGGCCGGGCGCGGCAAAATTTTGGAACCACTGTGGGTTTGAGAGTGACGTGCGCCTCGTAACCAATTGCATCCAGACCAAAAATGTTCTCTGAAGCCGCGCTTGTGACGGCCAAAAACATGATGGCACGCACTACGTGCTGGTACTCCACCTCAATCGTAAACTGACCGAGTACTGGAATCGGCTGTTCACCACAGCCGACCAAACGACATAAAGTTTTAACAAGAGGCGGCTTCCCAAGTGCCAAATACATATCCAAATTTACGAGAGAGACAGAGGCATCGGTGTCAACTTGAAAACGGAACGTCCGATTTTGAATAATAAGTGTGACATAAATCTTGAAGAAGTGGCCTGTTCCTGTCCAGGTGCAGTAGAAAGACAGTTTACTTCCATGTTGGACTCGTCAGAATACAGCGACTGACCGCGCGCAGAAGTCCGACAAACAACCACCACATTACATAGTTTACGGCAGGATGTATGGCCTACACACAGGTGACAGGACAATCGAGTCCCTTCGAGAAGGCCTAAGAGAAGTCTTCCAAGCTGCTGTTGTAGGTTTGATCGCATGGAGCTTATTAGGCATGCTCATTGTCTGCCATTCTGAGTTCCAGGCCATGGATATCTTGCAGTGCGGACCCAAGCAGATGTCCCTTTCTTGGGTACCGATATCCAGACGCTGGGAGGCGATGCCAGCTTGTACAGTCCCTGGAATGCCGATGGGGCCCGGGGTCCAGATGAAAGCCACGTAATGGCCAGACATGCCAAGACTGAACACAGAGTCTTGGATGGATCGCACCAGATGGTGTTTGGGAAAACACTGATCAAGAGCTTGCAAGCCACTCAAGGAGTCACTGCAGATGACATACGACTTCCTGGGGCATGTACAGAGGTGACCTAGAGCACGAATTATGGCAATCAGCTCTGCCGTGAAGACGGTACAGCCATGAAACAGTGAGCATTGTTCAATGTGGTTGCCATGAACATACACATAACCCACCCTGCCTTCTACTTGGGAGCCATCAGTGTATATATTTTCTGCATCACAGAACATACCAAGGATGTCCAGAAATTGTTGATGAAGTGTATGTGGTGAAACCGACGCCTTTGGATCACAGGACAATTGCAGGTGAAGCTATAGGTGTGGGATGGACCAAGGAGGGATATGAGATTGGCAGGAGAATGCGGGAGGTAGAGTTAGGGACTCGAGTGAGGAAAGGAGAGTATGTACCCGAACTTCGATTGTAAGACCTGATCTGGGTCAACGTTGTGGAGAGGGAAGGGCGATGTTTGGAAACAAAAGCTTGCGATTTGGATGGTGAGGCGTAGAGTGAATGTGGGCAACATATGAAGCCAATAAGTGTTGCTGGCAAAACCTCAGGGGAGGGATGCCAGCTTCAGTGAGGAGGCTTGGCACTGGGCTGGTGCGGAAAGCCCCCGTCGCGAGATGAACACCACCATGAAGAATGGGATCCAAGATCCGCAATGCTGAAGGTGATGCAGAGTCATATACCTGGCTCCCATAATCCAGGCGTGATAATATTAGGGCCTTAAAGAGGTGCATGAGAGTTTGAAGGCAAGATCTCCAAGCGGTGTGGCTGAGACAGCTTAGTACTTAGTATATTTAGATGCCACCAGCATTTTTGCTTCAACTGACGAATGTGTGCCCCCAAGTCAGTCAGTTGTCGAACAGCATGCCGAAAAACTGATGAGTTTCTGCGACCTGAAGCTGTTTGACAGCAAAGTAGAAGTCTGGGTCAGGATGAACGACCAAACGACGGCAAAAGGGCATCACTTGGGTTTTGGATGCTGAGAATGTGAAGCCGTGTGCTGAGGCCCATGATTGTGCCTTTTGAATGGCTCCTTACAGACGCCTTTCAATGACACCAATGTTAGCAGAACTGTAATATAAACAAAAGTCATCAGCAAACAAGGACGAACAGACCGATCACCCTACAGCCACCGCAAGGCCATTTATGGCAACTAAAAATAGAGGTACACTGACAACGGAGCCCTGGGGGACGCCATTCTCTTGTATGTGATGATTGCTGAGAGAGTTACTGACCCCAACCTGAAAAGTATGGAGTGAGAGAAAGTTCTTTATGAACGTCTGTAGGGAACCACGTAAACTCCAGTCATACAGCATACCCAATATATGGTGGCGCCAGGTGGTATCGTATGCCTTGTGAAGATCGAAAAAGACAGTAAACATGTGCTCATGCCTGGTGAACGCAGTGCGGATAGCTGACTCCAATGACAGTAGATTATCTATTGTAGAGCGGCCATGGCAGAAGCCCCATTGTTGGGGGCGAGGAGTCACCGGTCTTCAAGAATCCATGAGTCGCCGACTCACCATACGTCGAAGATCTTGCACAGAACGTTAGTGAGGCTTACTGGGCGGTAGCTCTCCACCACCTGTGGATCAGCACCAGGTTTCATCACTGGGATAATGATGCTATCCTACCATTGGGACAGGAAAGCCCCTTTTGCCTAGAGATGGTTGTACAGTGTGAGAAGTCGTCGCTGAAAAGCCGCAGAGAGGTGTCAAATGAACTGGCTGTGAACACTGTCTGGTCCTGGGGAGGTGTCAGGACACGCAGCTAGGGCACTCTCAAACTCCCACTCACTGAATGGTGTGTTGTAGTTTTGCTGTCAACACGTGTGAAAGGAAACCTGCTCTTGTTCAACACGCTCTTTGAGGGCGTGGAAGTCCGCACTATAAGATGCAAATGCTGAGCTACGAGCTTAATGTTCTGCCATTTACTGCGCAACACCAGCTGGGTCTGGGGAGGCTCAAGAGCCAATAGTGGCTACATACCTCTCCCAGATCTCAATTGTTTTGTTGTATCAGCCGACGAACTTGGGCATGGAGTCTTTTAAAAGCAATCAGATGCACCAAAGGAGGATAGAGGTGATGGCGCTGGAGCGCCTGATGACGCTCCCTGATGGCCTCAGCAATTTCCGGTGTCCACCGGGGTACTGACTTTTTGGGCAATGTATCGCCCTCAAAGACCAAGATGAAAGCAACTGTGGCAACCCTACAATCCTTCAGACCCCTATACACACACCAGACGAAGTGGACGCTATAAGTCAGTGCGTAACTCATCATCAGACTGTAGAAGAAGGTCTCTGTGGTAAATCAGACCCTGGACCATGTTCAGTGATTTGTTGGGTGTTATGCTTACAGGGACATCACCCAGCTTGTCGCAAGCAAGCAATACTTCCAACTGAGTGAATGATGCAGCTTCTATCAGCACTGAACCTTTCTTCATCTTAAATATTCCTGCGACTTCACCGTACTTATCATCTCGATTTTCTATGAAGAAAAGAGGTTTTGTCGTCGTGAAACTTTCCCTGTCTGTTCTGCGGCATACGAGATATTTTGGAGAGTATAACTCATCCCTATCTTTAGCCCGATGTTCCTCCCATGATGTAGCAAGGGAAGGAAATGAACGGGGGTCATATTTCATGGCACTGAAATTTGATCTTCCTCGCTTAGAGACGCCATTGGCATGTAACTTGTTTCATTTTGGTCCCATGAGCAGCTTTGGATATAAAGGTCCACCAAGGCAGAGCCCCGCTTACCTGGGCAAGCCTTATAAAACTGAGGTGCGGCAGATTACTCAGAGGTTGCTCACTAGCGACTTTTCAACCTCAACAGCCATGCATCTCCTTGGCATGTAGCACACCTTGGGATAGAGTGTTTTTTCTTTCTTTTAAGAGATTTGTACCGTCCTCTAAACCCGGACGATTAAGCCAAGATCCCTGGGCTCTGAAACATACAACGTTTCACTGTCGCACCGAATGATGGTCGCTGAAGCACGCACAGAGCTTACGGTATAGTTGACTGTTGGCGCGATACAGCCCATGGCTCAACACCCAGGGTTCACCAAGCCCGTATTCAGCAAATTAATGCTGAGCCCCTCAGGGGTGGCGAATGAAACCAACAATTCATGACATTAGACACAAGAGGCTCAGGCGAGAGCTACATCATAACTGAGTGCAAGGCGTCACACACCACATGCTCACCCGGTCGTGATGACGCTGCAAGCCCTCAGAGGCGGCCCGATCATGCGGCAGACTCTGCCGTGGCATATCTTTCATATGCCATAGATGGACAGGACGCAGCTTGCGGTGGCGCTTTCCAACACAATTGGATTTTCCATTGTGAAAATGAGACAGGATAATTCGCACATGCGCACAAAGGGGTACAGCAGTAACCTTTCTAACACGTTCGCTGCAGCTGACGCTTATAACCGTTTCCGCGATCAACATGCCAGTGCGGATAACGCTTATAAGTGGTGTGCTAACTGAATACTCAGTTTAGTTTGTTTGGTTTGAATTTCATTTCTTCACAGTTTGCAATAAAATCAATAAATCAGAGGCATTGTTAGAATTGTTTGAAATAAATGCATGTGACGCTTATAAGCGACAGACAGCTAGCAGCATTTATCACTTAGTCTTAATGCAGATAAAGTATACTTGTATTGTTATATCTAGCACCACCTCTTTTGCAGATGTTATATTCGCTTTCAATGTTACAGGTTTCACAGTGGTATGATTTCAGCTCTCAGCGCACATGCGCTTACAGGCGTCCACCTAGAGCATTAGTGGCCCACACTGGTCTGCAGACACGTAAAGCCACCACTCACAATAAAGTAGACTTTATTTTATAAGTACACTTTGTCGTTCTCTCTCTCTCTCTCTCTCTCTCTCTCTTTCCCCCCAATAGATCAATTTTTAAAAAGGACAAAATTATATTTAAAAAATTCTACTGTGACCCAAGCAATCCACAAACAGTAACGAAACAAATACAGATAATTAAAAATTCATTGTTCTAGATGCAGTTATGTGCATTTGCGGTAATTGAAAGAGAAAAATTTTGTTTCAGACATGAAAAAAGAAAACGACCACTTACTGTTTTTGGTTGACTCTATATCTCCTAGAATTCCAGTGATGTCTTTAATTACTATTGCAAAGAAACATGAAGACATTGAGAAGAACTACCATGTGGGTGTTTTTTTTAGGGCGCAAAACTCCTGAGGTCATAAGCGCCCAAGTCAGAACAAAGGCAAAGTCAAATAAAAGGAGAAGGTTCTACGTGGTTCATCAACTTTTTAAAAGGAATAGGTTAAAAACGAGGCAAACCCGAAATGGCTGGATTCCCCTGCTGGGGAATGTTAACTTTCATTTGCCATATTGTTATGGCGGATAAAAAGTAAAATGCGATCTGCAGACTGCGTTGTCATCTGCTAAGATATCAGGCAACTCTGATGGGAAAGAGAGACTGTGGTATACACACTTTAAAAATAGGCAGTCCACCATAAAATGGAATACAGTCAATTTTTGGAAACAGTGACCACAAATAGAAGCAGTGTCACCACTCAGCAAGTGGCAGTGGCTGAACCCCCCCCCCCCCCCCCCCGATAGTGGCCTATGCGCAGCCGGGTGAGAATGACCTCCTCATGGCGAGAGGAGGTTGACCAGGCAATAGGGAGAGGCTTAACCTCCTTAAGTTTATTTCCTTGAAGGGAGGGCCCATGTGCATGCCAAAATGAGACCATGAGACCACACGTCCAGAAAGTATGGAACGAAGGTCAGCAGAAGGGACAGAATACACAGCAGGACGAAGGAGAGGGCTGCACCCTTTGCGGTGGCAACATTGGCAATAAGTGTGTGAAGGCACTGTTGGATTCGTTGCAGAATATAACATGCATAGACTCTGGAGTGCACTCAGGGAGTCTGAGTAGATGACACATTTAGAATGCTTGTGTCGCCTGATGTACTGCGTGGCCTGATAAGTGGCGCAGAGCTCCACCGTAAAGATCGAACAATAATCTGGCAGACAATACTGAAAAGAAGCGTCACTAAGCACAAAGGCACACCTGACACCATGGCCAGTCTTGGAACCATCAGTATAGGTGAAAATACTGTGCAAGCCATGAGCAAAGAGCGATAAACATGCTGCGGTACTTGAGGTCAGCGGGAGTCTTTGGGAAGTGAATGGAGGTCAAGGTTGACAAGGACCTCGGGACGGAGCCATGGCGGGGAAGAGCCCACTCACATCGGGAGTGTGAAGTTGCCGAAGAAGTTTGTGAAAACGGGCTCTGGGAGGTAGTAGGGAAGGACTCGCTGCATATTGACGATCTAGTGAGTCATCATAAAAAGCTTTATAGTATGGATGGCCACATGTGGATGACAACCAACTCGCATAACAACCAAGGAGAACCTCCCTCCAGTAGGACAGCGGCAATTCAGCATAGAGACTCTCGGCAGGGCTTGTGTAGAAAGTCCCCGTCACTAAACGGATCCCTAGGTTGTGGATTGTATTAAGGTGGTGATAGATAGATGGTCGACAGATAGATGGTCGGGCTGTTGAATAGACAATGCATGCATAATCTAGTTTCGAGCAGACAAGGTATCAGTACAAGCGGAGGAGGGTCCCCATTAAGTACCGCACAACACTCTTGAGAACATTAAGTGAACGGTTACAGAGAGCTGCCAAGTGAGAGACATAGGAGGACCAACAAAGTTTCCTGTCAAATGTTAGTCCCAAGAATGTTTTATAGTCTACAAACAGAAGAACAGCTGGTCCAAGCTAGAGGGGAGGACGTTGAAATTCTAAACGCCACTAGAAGTTCATACCGACTGTTTTGTCTGTGAAGAAGCGAAAGCCGTTGTTGATGCTCCAGATGTAAAGACGGTTGAGACACTGTTGAAGACGCCGTTCAGGTTCGTTGACAGCTGCAGTAAATTGCAGTCATCAACAAGGAGAGAAGTGGAGGCGCCCGGTGTGAGAGAGTCCCCAACAGGATTAATTGCTACCGCAAATAGGATGACACTCAACACTGAGGCTTGAGGTACACCATTTTCCTGCAGGTGTTCCAAAGGCCGGAACCAAAACGCACCAACAAAATCCGGTCTTTTAAGAATTCCTGAAAGGTTGGCAGGCGACCCCGTGTGTGCAGAGGGTGAAGGATACCCATCCTACAGCATGTGTCACATGCCTTTTTCAAATTGAAAAATACAGCCACTGTTTGGCACTTCTGTAGAAAATTATTCATAATATGAGTTGATAGGGTGACTCGATGATCAACTGCTGAACAGTGCTTATGAAAACCATATTGTGCATTGGTGTGGAGATTACAAGATTTGAGCCACCATACCAATCTACCATTAATCGTACTAACACCTTGCAAATACTGCTGGTGAGGGAGATCGAGTGGTAGCTGCTAGGCAGGTATTTGTCCTTTCCTGGTTTAGGTAGAGGAATCATGATGGCTTCATACCAACTCCAAGGAAATGTACCTACAGTCCAAATGCGGTTGTATGTTTGTAGAAGAAATTGCAGGCCTTCGGAAGAAAGGTGTTTCAACATTTGTACATGAACCCCATTGGGTCCTGGAGCAGGGACCATTATGAGAACAGTGCATGTTTAAGCTCGCTCATAGTAAAGTCGGCGTTGTAGCATTCTCGATTCTGAGACGAGAAAGAGAGCAATCCCGTTTCTGAGGGAGGAAAGAGAGATGGTTGTGAGGAACTCGAAATATCGGCAAAAAACTCGCCCTGAGTGTTGGAGAGGTCAGTGGGATACACTATATTGTCGCGTTGAAATGGAAGCAGGCTTGACTTTGAAGGCAGGGTTGTAGACTGAACACAGCACTTATACTGAAAGTAAGTTTATTGCGAACTGAAACACACACACACACACACACACACACACACACACAACACTGACTGCCTTTCGGGCAGAGTGCTCTGCTATTTACACACAGACGGAATGTACCAGAAATTAGAATGATAGTTAACATAAGAAAAAAGTAGAAATTGCAAGTGAACACAAGAAACGTATAGAACATTCTGGAAGTATTAATTACAAAGAAATCAATTTTTGCCGGTGGGCGGGATTGAACCGGCGACCTTTAGCACCACAGTCGGCGACGCTATCCCTAACGCCACGCCAGCAGTCGGTTAAAGTAGGGTCTTGCAGCATTGCTCCCTTTCCTGAAATAACAGCGACCCGCTGTTAGGTTCCCTTTGGTGCCTACTGTAATATCTTGGATCTCGATCTTGTCACGGGTCCTTTGTATGGCAGTTCTGGAGAACCCTTCCCTTCAGCACGATTATTGACGACATACGTTAATGTCGTGGTTTCATCAGTATAATTACCATCCTGAGTCTTTGAACAAGAAGCCATATTCACCCATCTGATCTTCAGGATAGTAGTAAGGCTTCATGCACAGGACGTGAACAATGTCTCTTTGTTTTTGTCATTTCGATAACGGCCCATAATCCTCAACTTCATGTGTGATGTCTAAGAGGCAGCTTATGACACAATACAAACGAAAGTACTGTTTCAATAACATTTCTGATAGTCCAACCTTCCTTACAGGGGTAAAAATCCATACCAGATCTCCTGGGCTGTACACAACAGGTCGGTGCTTGTCGTTATACCGCTGATGGTCCTTCTCCTGGACGTCCAGTGTCCATATGCAAGCCAGCTGTCTTGCTTCTTCGACCCTGGTGATGAGCTGTTTAACATAGTCATCCTGAGTGTCGTCGGGGCTGGAACGGGAACAGCGTATCGACTGTCGTCTCAGCTTCACGGCCATGGAGCAGGAAAAACGGTGTGAAGCCTGTGGTGTCTTCTCTTGCGGTATTATAAGCAAAGGTGACAACTGGCAGTATTGTATCCCAAACCTTCTGCTCCACGTTGACGGCATATCTGCTAATGTCTTGTTAAAATGTTCGGTAAGACCATTTGTCTGAGGGTGGCATGCAGTTGTCATTCTGTGGACAATGTCGCAACATGACATTACCTCTAATACTAGTTTTGACTGGAATACTTTTCCATGATCAATCATCACACGTGGTGCTCCATGCTTCAAAATAATGTCTTCTACAAGGAATTTTGCGATCTCTGGAGCTTCTGCAGTCGGCACAGGTTTGGCGACAGCATAGTGTGTGAGTAGTCAGTGCAGACTATTACCCACCGGTTACTGGTTGTCAACTTCAGGAACCTCCCTAAAAGATAGATCACAACTCGGAGGAATGGAGCTGCTGCAGGCGGGATCAGTATGAGATGCCCTGGAGGTAAATACGGCATATGCTTCTGTCACTGACACTCTTTACAGTGACTCACATAGTGCTTGACAGATTGGTAGAGACCTTTCCAGTAATGCCTCGTCTGATTATGTCTAGGGTCTTCACGAATCACAGATGAGCGGATATTGGAGCATCGTGGAAATACTTGAGAATAGATAGCTGGAACGACCAGTAGCCATTTGGGGCCCAGTGGATCGTAGTTGCTTTTATAAAATGTTCCATTTATAAGTTGGAACTCTCCATTGGTCAGTTCTCCTTTCTCCAAGGCCTCTATAGTTTTTAATAGTGCTTGATCTTCCTTCTGTTCAGCTGTAACGTAATCTAATTCAGTGAGGGCTGAAATTTCATTCATGCTGTTGTGTTCCACTAATGGATTCCTCGAAAGGCAGTCGGCATCCTTGTGTTTGCGCCCGTTCTTGAATACCACTGTGACATCGTACTCTTGGAGTCTTAGTGCCCATCTTGCTAGTCGACCTGATGGATCCTTCAAGCTAGTCAGCAAACACAAAGAATGGTGGTCTGTCACGACAGTGAATGGTGTGCCGAATAAATAAGGCCAGAACTTATTGCGAGACAGTATTTTTCAGTTGTAGAGTAGTTTATCTCGGCCTTTGAGAGTGCCCTTGATGTATAGGCTATCACTTTTTTGGCACCTTCCAGAACTTGTACAAGCACTGCACCAATCCCATAGCCACTGGCATCTGTGTGAAGTTCCGTTTCTGCATTCTCGTCGTACAAGGCTAGCACTGGTGCGGAAGTTAGAGCCTCCTTAAGTGCTCGGAAAGCTATTTCTTTTGTCTCATCCCAGTAAAATTTGGCGTCTCCCTGCAGAAGTTCTTGTAATGGACGTGCCTTGTTACAAAATCCTTTTATGAAACGTCGGTAGTATGAGCACAGCCCGAGAAAACTTCTCACATCACGAATGTGCTGAGGAGTTGGAAATTCTGTGACTGCCCTTACTTTATCTGGATCAAGACGGACACCATCTCCGTTGACTAGGTGCCCTAGGATTTTTATCTCTCTGGCGACGAAGAGGCACTTCTTTGGACTGAGGCGGAGTCCTGCAGCCTGAACACATTTCAACACAGTTGATAGGCAACTCAAAGGTTCTTCAAATGTTTTTGAGAAAACGATTATATAATCTAAATAGCAAAGACACATCGTCCACTTAAGGTGTCAAAGCAAGTTGTCCATCATACGTTCGAATATGGCTGGAGCATTACATAATCCAAATGGCATTACTCTGAATTCATACAGGCCATCAGGTGTAAGAAAAGTCACCTTCTCCCTGTCAGCTTCGTCAACCTCGATTTGCCAGTGACCTGTCTGCATGTCCATAGTTGTGAAGTATGTAGCTCCTTTCAAGCAGTCTTAAGGTGTCCTCAATGGGTAGATATCTTTCTTTGTGATTTTGTTCAGCCGCCGATAGTCGACACAGAATCACCACGTATCATCCTTTACGAGGACCACCGGAGATGACCAAGGACTCTCGGAAGGTTGAATAATGTCATCGTGCAACATCTTCTCCACTTCCTCCTGAATTATCCGTCTTTCAGCTGGCGACACACTATACAAATGCTGACTAATTGGTGGATCATCACCAGTATTGATACGGTGCTTTATTGTGGGCCGTTTCGGCTGACTTTTCCCCTGCTGAGTTGTGAATGAACCCGAAAATTGGCACAGTATAGCTAACACCTGCTGGCATTGTTCCTTGGTCACTCTGGGCCCTATTGGCAGATACAAGTTTGTTTCCTCCAGCTTGTTGTCTGTAGTAACAGCAGGGCATGGGTCTTCATTGATGACGTTGAGCTCACCGTCCTGGATTGGTGCAGCTGTCCCAATACACATTCCTTTGAGGATAAGTTGCTCATGACAATTAGCGATTCAAATGTCTCCTCAACCTCCGGTAACGCTTATCATAGCCGCTAGTATATAAATTTCTTTGGTGAGCCTAATAAACTTTTTACAATCAACAAGCACTTCACAGTTTAACCGATCATCTGTGTTTGTGACTGCAACTCTTCTCATCATAAACGGCGGGATCGTCACATTGTCAATGGCAAATAACTTCCCAGAAAATTCTGTATTACGTGTACCCGTCAGAACCACTTCCTCAATTTGCAGCTCAGATCTTCCATAGTCAATGATAGCTTGAAATGCCTGAACAAAGTCCACACCGAGGATGACATTGTGACTACAGTCTGTTAAAACGACAAATTCAAACGACTGGGTCCTGTTGTTGATGGTTATTCTTGCGACACAAGTTCCTGCTGGCTGGATGTACTTTCCAGTTGCGACCTTCAGCACAGTTGCCCCCGTATCACAGAACATTGTCTTCTTTAATGTGCGGCGGTAATTATCCGACAATACAGAGAAAGAAGCCCCTGAAACGACAAGGTGCCCGTCGATTATGAGGTCCATGAGATTTCCCGACATCTTAGTGACTGTCGCCCATGGAGGATTTTCATCTACGGCGGCCTCACCTCCATAGATGGTTGCCTCACTTAGTTTTCCTGGGCGCGGCGGCTGGTACCTCTTTATGGCTGTGGCGCGTCGGGGAGCAGCCTCGTCTAGGAGATGGCGATGGGCTTCATCCCATAGGTCGACTGAACTCATCAGCAGATGACTGCATGTGATAGAACTGCTCTGATGGCCGATGTCTTGCGGCAAAATAATCATCGAATACTCGCCTTCTCTCTGCAGTAGCATATGACATGTCCAGGGCGCCCACAGTGAAAAAACAATGGCATGTGTCTTCTGTCCTCCAGACGTGTTCTTCTGCGGGGCGTCATATTTGCTGGGGGGAATTGGCTGTGGCTGCATCGGTCGGTACATAGGCTGCTGTTTGGAGGCTGCGGCGTAAGTCATAGCAGGGCGACGCCATTCTTCACGTCGGGTGCGACTGGCGGGGCAGACAGGAGCTAATGTCTGAAATACCTATTCCTCAGCGGCATCGGCTCCTTCGTGACTTACATCCATGGCCATAATATGATGTTCGCTCGGTCTAATAGTCCCGGCTGACAAACTGTAATTCTTCTCTAACAATTTGTCATATGAGAGAAGCGAAGTCATGCTGGTCTTCCGCAACGGCCATAGGAACTACATTCGGAAGTCTGTCATACTTCTTTTGTGCAATCCTCCTTTGTTGCATCTCTTCAGTACGCTGGCACCACTTGATGAACTCTTCCGCTGTAGCGATGTCTTTTATCAGAAGGGCTTGGTACATGTCTTCGCAATACCCTTCATCAGATGCGTGATTTTGTCGGCCTCGGTCATATTCAGATCGACTATGTTACACAGGGCCAAAATATTCTATGTGTATGACTGTTGGTTCACCATGTCGTTGGGCTTGGTTTTTCAGTTGTTCTTCCGCCGAGCGGTTTTGTCACTGGCGGTCTCCAAACGTCGTCTTAAGTTCCGTCTGGAATGTTTCCCAGTCATTCAGCTTGTCTTCATTGTTTTCAAAGCATTGCTGGGCTGTTCCATCCAGGTAGAAATAAATGTTGGTCAAGCACATTGTATGATCCCACATGTTGTACTTGGCGACTCGGTCGAACCCTTTTAGCCATTTGTTGGGGTCCTGTCCAGCATCTCCAGAGAACACTGACTCATGTCCGATGTGCAGCCGGCTTGCCGCTGGTTTTGTGTCCATGGTCCTGATGATATGGACTTTCGGAAGGTTGTACTTGGTATATCCCTTGTTTTCTGGCTCTAGTCCACATAAGTGACGGCTTCTATGTTGCCTAATCGGAGCCACGGTGATGCAGCTGTTGCACAGGATACCCTGCACCTCCACCAAACAATGTCATGTAGAATGGAAGCAGGCTTGCCTTCGAGGGCAGGGTTGTAGACTGAACACAGCACTTATACTGAAAGCAAGTTTATTGCAAACTGAAACGTACACACAGCACTGCGTCTCGAGTAGAGTGCTCTGCTATTTATACACAGACGGAATGTACCAGAAATTAGAAGAATAGTTAACATAAGAAACAAGTAGAAATTACAAGTGAAGAGCAGAAACGTATACAACATTCTGGAAGTGTTAATTACAAAGAAATAAATGTTTACCGGTGGACGGGATTGAACCGGCAACCTTCAGCACCGCCGTCGGCGACGCTATCCTCCCTTGTACCATGCCGACAGTCGGTTAAAGTAGGGTCGCGCAGCAGTATTATCATTTGCTCTGGTAAAACCCGGGATCAGGGAATGAGACAAAGCCCCAGAAGTTTACCCCAAACAGAAGGGGGAGTAAAACTCTTAAACGAAGTAGTGAAGGAAAGCAACTAGCTCGATGGCTTTCCCAAAAAAAAAAGGTGGTGGCATTGTGCACACAATAGTTTGTAATGAACACAGTTGTCCTGTGTGGGATAGTGTTTGAAGACTGAGAACACGTCTCTGTGCTCCGAATGCTTTACGACATTCTGAAGAGGTGCAAGGAGTAGAACGTTCTGTGGCAGTGAGGATTACTGTAGTAAGATAGTCGATCAATACTGTGAAAAGACGTTCGTGGAAAGTAGCTTATGAAGAATAAAGCTGCCAATTAGATGGACGAGCAGGAGTGAAGGGCGTCAATAAACGGATGGTACATGTAAAATGGTCACTCTAGTGTGTGTGTGTGTTTTAACAAGACTGCCTGGTGTGGTTATAACGCTGACACTGGTAGCAGCAGGTGGGGTTGGGGATGTAAGGTTAGACGTTGAGGACCTCATAAACTGCTTTGATCTGGGAGGCAGAGTCACTCGATATTTTTCTTTTTAAAGTGCAGGTAAGAACCAATTCATTGTTGACTCTATTCATAACCCTATGAACCACTGATGCCCTGATCGGAGAGGTGAGTCTTGATTTCGTCCCAAGTCAATCCATCAAGCAGATTACGAGAGTAGTTCAGAGTACAGTGGGCCTCTACTTGCACTAGGTAACCCTAGACAAGGGTGGCCTTGAGTAAACTTTGAGCCTGAAAGGCACTGTCCGATTCAATCAGTAAGGTTTGCAGATGTTTGCAGGAGTTCACCGGGCCTGCAATCGCATCAATGCCTTTTTGGTTGATGAATGGATTAACTGTTGAAAAGCTTTGACCATCTTCGCTACGTGTTCCTACAAAGTATCAAGGTGCAGCAGGTAGAGTATACGAATTTTGTGAATCCTGTGACTATTCCTTTAACTTTCGTTTTTGGGATCCCATTGTGAAGAAATCCCCCATGATTGTCAGTGTCTCCAAAGGCACACTCCTTCCTACTGGGGGCACCTTTCTAAGAGAGCACATCTGTCTTAGGTGATTGTCCACATTTCAGGTCACACATCCTGAACTCCGGACGGAGAGACCAATCGGCACATCACCCCTCCCTGCGCCTGGCCTTAACCAGAGGGTACGCAGGAACCCTACATGCCAACCCGGGGCTGGGACTTACACATTACCACAGTCATCTTTTACTGCGTCACACTCATGGGCGGCCTTCAGGAATGCACAGGGACGAAGAAAGAATAGGCAAGACGAGGAAGGAGGAGGATGTAGAGGTGAAAGAAGAAACCAGATAAATTCACCAATACTACATATCTCCAGTTTCCTGGAGGAGGCGCAAGACTCCGTCCCAAAGAGAGGGGAAAAGGATAGTGGGAGAGTAGTCACATAGCTCAGGAAGGAAGAAGTACTGCAAAGGCTGGGGGTCCCATGGTAGCCAAGCACATACTCACCAAAGGGTGGTGAGCCCCCTGGGGGGGTACCATGTGGATCTTCTTCTAAGAGGAGGAAATCTATGAAGACATCACCACTTTAACAACTGTAAACCAATGAGGAGCGAGAAAAATTGGACTGACAAATGAATTATTAGTGCCGAAAATGAAGCGATTTTCTGGTTTGGTGTTTTTACCAGTGCACATTTGTGGTTATGTGACGTAGTTTCGTGTACTTGTGGCACACCATTAAATTGATTCAATGTGAAGTGTTATTCCTTTTCACAAAGCAAATTTGTAATCTTACATTCACCCATCCACCTACCCAGCCACTAGGTTTACAATAATAAAAAACACACGAATTATTTCAAACATAGATCATTTGACATACAAATTTCTTTGCAGTAGCTGTACCGAAGCAAAGTTTTTATTTTTCTTCATGTTTTATGTGAGTAGTCAAAATTCATATTTCATGGCACTTTTCTCCATATCGCAGAATCAATCTTATTCCTATGAATAGAACAAACAGCTGACTTGCACTGCTTCGTTCCCACCATTCCTCACGGCAACCTTTAAGAACATTCTCGAGCCAAA
Organism: Locusta migratoria; assembly: GCA_026315105.1. NCBI lineage: Eukaryota > Metazoa > Arthropoda > Insecta > Orthoptera > Acrididae > Locusta > Locusta migratoria. Next base: position 188,330,896 of record CM048750.1, on the reverse strand, counting down.
GACTTAAGTTGCCACTGCCCTATTGCAGACTTACATATTGATTTCTGTCACTTACACAAAAAATATATAATGGAGAACTATTGGAAAGGGTTACAATTTTTAATTGCAACGGCATGCAATAATATACTTTTTGCTCACATCTGGGGGTTTTAACGTTTCTCTCGATTCTACATTTTTTAAATTTTGTGTTTTTTAAGTCTAGACTGCACCAAAACGTAAAATAAATGTTTCACTGACTTTTGTTTTTACTGACATTCATTTACAAATTTGAGGCTTTTGTCATAGCATTATGCCCAACAATATCTGTGACGCTACAATTAAAATTAATTTGTGTTTGTCAATTCAGTGAGTTTAATCGTTAGGGCTAGACACTATTCACCCAGTCCTTTATGGCTATGTGTTAGCTGTATTTTATGAAGTACTTTGTTAAATGTGCCTCACTGCATGCTGGACCACTGCAATCTGTCCACTATACAATTTTAATTGTACAAGAGAAATGTGTTAAACCACATTGTACTATTTTTGTTTGACTAAAATATATGGTTTATTATAACAGTTTTATGGATCTTAATAAATAATGCTTTAACATCAGCTCACTTTACTTCCTATAGCTCTGTAATTCATTTTACACAAAATTATAAAATTTAATCTGAATTATTGTTGGTAAACAGATGAACCAGGTTTTCCACTTATTTTATTAAACTTACTTAATATACACAGTGCACAATACGAACATACACAAAGTCATAATGAACATAATATTAAGTGAACCATGACAAAGTCTACACTCAGTAACGACCAGAACGACCCTCTCGATCCTTTTCAGAGCGACCCCGGTCACCACCCTTCTTTCGACGATCCCTGTCACGATCTCTATCACGGCCTCGAGATCGAGATCTTGAACGTCTGTACCCAGCAATCCTTTCTCCATCACGATCACGACTTCTGCTGTGTGAACGGGATCTGGAAAATGAAGGAAAAATTTCAAATACAGTAAATTGCCAGGGTTAACTGGAAATTTAAATGAAAGTTACATCATCAGTTGTATGACTAGTAATAATGTGCCAACCTATAACAAGATTATATTTTAGAACTGTAACCTTTAGTTGTCGTACTCATTGTCTTTTTAATTAATTTACATTACATTAGAACAAAAAATATGCAAAACTTTTTTCCCCCGCATGGATTTTATTAGATTATAATGATGATAGACAAATTGCATGCCATTTCACTTGTCAAGACTACTAATGATCTAAAATCGGTTACAGTTGGGCTAGAGAAAATATTAGACAAATAATGTTTGTATAGCTTATGGGACAAAATTATGGGGTCACCAGTCCCTAAATTTACAAAGTACTTATGAACTAGCTAACACTAAGGACAGCACAAATACCCATGCCCGAGGGGGGATTCGAACCTCTGACCGTAGTGACCATGCACTGTGACTGACACGCTGCAGTCCTCTCTGCCACTGCGGCCGGCTATTAGACAAAGGGGGGGGAGAGGCGATGGGGGTGGAGAGAGGCGATGGGGGTGGGGGTGGAGAGAGGCGATGGGGGTGGGGGTGGAGAGAGGCGATGGGGGTGGGGGTGGAGAGAGGCGATGGGGGTGGGGGTGGAGAGAGGCGATGGGGGTGTGTGGATAGAGGTGAGGGGGGGTGGATAGAGGTGAGGGGGGGGGGGTGGATAGAGGTGAGGGGGGGGGGTGGATAGAGGTGAGGGGGGGGGTGGATAGAGGTGAGGGGGGGATCAATATTTTATTACACTGTGTTGTGTATATTGTACCAAGACCAAGCACTTTTTAGACACCTGGGTTACACGTGAAAAGACATACATATAAGAAGGCTTTGCTCATTGCCATTAAAGAAACAGTACTAGAATACTCCCTGAGTGCTTGTTTTCACAAGAAAAAAATCATTTACGTAACATTACAGCTATTGAATGTGCGCCCACACACACACACACACACACACACACACACACACACACACACACTCTTCAACCTCCAAACAAAAAAATTCTAGTCTTTACCTTCGGCCCCTCCTGCGTCTACTGTACAAATAACGACGCAGCTCTCTTGAAATAGGTTTCAAATGCATGAAATTGCAGAAACCACTGCGAGTGCATTCTCTGAAAAAGTACCAAACATTCAAAATTAATAACCATTTATAAACTACTCATAGTTGTGTAAGAGTAACGTTATCTCAAAAATAGTTTTTATTACATTTTAATGTATGTTCTTGAGGTGGTTGTATGTCATGTCAAACATATACCGTACCTATCTCTTACTCCTGTGTTCTCTCTTACAGAAGTTCATCTCAATTTTGGGATTACTGAGTGTCATAGTCTACAGATTCTAGATGATAAAAGAAACACTACATAATTCCTGTTATGAAGGAGGTACCTAAAGCAAGGTGAAGTTCTGCAGCTGTACAGTCTTTTAGAAATGTGCCAAAGAAATATGTTCGTGAAAAATGTTCTTAGCTCAGATGTAGCAATGGTTTTTCTTTAGCACATTTAATATATCGAAAATATTATCATGTTTCATTAGAAGACAAGTGTGAGCAGTATCATGAAATTCATGTGTAGTGGCAGATGCCCATCCGCCAGGAAGAGAGAGACCCGATAACGCAGAAAGATAAACAAATTATATAAACTCATTTTCTACTGTTCCAATCGCTCTGCTGCTGAAAGCAAACGGAGCAATAGTTCTCACCAGATCAGAATATAAAAACAATGCATTAACTGTATAAGAAACCGAGAATACAGAATTTAATCTAGTCTTTCTAGTACCTAGGAAAGATGTAAACAACTAGGGTTATTGCTTTCGAAATCTGTCTGAAGGTTCATTGAAACGAGTCCAAAAATTCCCCAAAGTTATAGGACATCAATCTCTTTAAAGTAATTTCCATGATTAACAATTCAAGATTTTGTCAGTTTCTAGAAATTCCAATGCCATTTTCCAGCCTCAATCAAAGTACAACAAAGCACCAAAAATATGGGAAGAAGAACGGCCTCATGGATCTTAAACACAATAAACATTACCATGCTTTTAAGTCTTGAAGGATGTTTTCGCCTCAAATTTAACAGCAGAACATATGGGCTGTCCTGCGTTCATAGGTAAACTTTTGTAGTTGATTGCACAAATGATGTACAGATTTTGTGTATCTTAATTTTAATAAAAACGTCATACTCAAACTGTAGTTTACACGATTCCAAAAGTAGTCTGAATTGAAATAATGACTTTAGAATTGGACAATAATAGTACATATTTCCACATAAGAAAAATTTACTGAACATTAATACATTCCCACGCAACACTAACAAAACAGTACAACAAATGGAAGGTTCAACAACAGCACCACATCAACATCTACTAAACATAAATGTTGGTTGTCAAGGCTGGCAATGAATAACAACATATAGTGTTAAATGGTCCAGTTTCTATCAATCCATCACTTTTGTAGCTGAGAACAGATTTTAGTGATTGAAAATGGATGAAAAATGCAGCCACAATGCCGAGAAACCTGGATCCAGAAGTTTTCAGTTCACAATTGGTCCAGACAGACAATATTTTCTGTGTGTTCTTCCAATGTAAGTCATTCAAAATTGTTACTCCTAGGTATTTAGTTGAATTTACAGCCTGTAGATTTGACTGATTTATTGTGTAAATGAAGTTCGACAGATTTCTATTAGTGGTCATATGGATGACTTTACACTTACCATTATAAAGGGTCAATTGGCAATTTTTGCACCCAGCAGATGCCTTATCTAAATCATTTTGCAATTGCTTTTGATCTTCCAGTGACTTTACTACCCGAAAAATGACAGCATTATCAGTGAACAGTCGAAGAGAGCTACTTAGATTACCTCCTGAATCGTTTATAAAGATAAGGAGGCAGTAGGGGCCCAGTAACACTTCCCTGGAGAGCATCAGATATAACTTCTATTCTGCTCAATGACTTTCCCTTAATTACAACATACTGCATCCTTTCCGACAGGAAATCATGTATCCAATCGCACAACTGTGGCGATATTCCAAAAGCACGCAGTTTGATTAGAAGATGCTTCTGAAGTACAGTTTCAAAAGCCTTCCGGAAATCTAAAAACACAGAAGCTATTTCACATGCCTTGTAGATAGCACTCATCACACGAGGTGAGTAAAGAACTATCTGTGTTTTACAAGAACTATACTTTCTAAATCCATGTTGACTATGGGATATAGGTCCTTCTCATCAAGGTAGTTCCTAACGCTTGAGGAAAGAGTATGTTCTAAAATCCTGCCGAAAACTGTCCTCAATGATATAGGACTGTAATTTTGCACATCATTCCTTTTGCCTTTCTTGAATATTGGAGTGATCTATGCAACTTTCCAGTCTTTGGGTATGGAATATACACTGACCCGGAAGTTATATATGATAGCGAGGAAAGGGGCTATTGATTCAGAATACTCTGAAAGGAACTCCATTGGTATACAGTGAGCACCGGGAGACTGACTCTGATAAGTGGTTTAAGTAGCTTTAATACTCTAGGGGTAGCTACTTCTAAATTACACATTCTGGCAGCTGTTATTGATACAAATTGAGTATCTGCTTACTCTTTTTTGGTGAAGGAATGTTTGAATACTGTGTTAAGAAATCCATCCTTCATGACATCATTCCCACTCCACCGAGAGTGTCTTTCCGCCACCCACCTAACATCCAAAACCTCATAGTCCATCCCTATGAAATCCCCAAACTACCTTCCCTACCTCGGGCTCCTACCCATGTAACCGTCCCCGTTGTAAAACCTGCCCTATGCAGCCTTCCACCACCACTTACTCCAGTCCCATAATTCGGAAGATGTACATGATCAAGGGCAGAGCCACTTGCGATAGCACCCATGTGATTTATCAACTGCCATGCCTGCACTGTGAAGCGTTCTATGTGGGAATGACCAACAACAAACTGTCCATTTGCACGAAAGGTCACAGGACAGGAGTAAGTGGTGGTGGAAGAGTGCATAGGGCAGGTTTTACAGCGGGGATGGTTACATGAGGGTAGGGAAGGTGGTTTGGGGATTAAATGGGGATGAACTAGGAGGTTACAAAGCTTAGGTGGGAGCCACAGTGTCTTTCCACCGCCCACCTAATGTAACTTAATTTTCATCACTTAGAAAGATTTTATGTAGTGTACTGGAGAGGATTAAGATTTTTAATCATATTTCGTAACTGAATATGTTTTCGTATTTCGTGGCTTTTAACCTTTTCCTCCATTCTGCGTTTTCTTTTTAAGCCTGAATGACACTAATACGTAAAATAGTGGTTTTACTGTGCTCACTATGCTATCTGAACCCAACTGCTTGTGCAAGTTGTTTGGTAGAATATGTTCATATGTTTGTAAAGCTATCGGAACCAACTACTTGGTTTTTAGTCCGTAGCTTACAAACTACTTAAACTAAGGGAAACACAAACATTCATGCCCGAGGGGGGACTCCAACCCCTATGGCGAACGGCTGCACGCACCCCAGTGCAGTGCTCCAGCACGCTCGGCTAATCTGCCGCGGCGTTTGGTTGAATAAACAAATCAACACCAAGACCCTCTGCAGCAACTTTCTATTATCACCACTATCTCAGTTGCCATATTGTCGTCTCCTGTCCATAGCACCAACAGAAAGAAGTCCAAGTACTTTAGTTCACGCTGCCGATGACAATACTGCAGAATCAGTTGTTTTGAGCAATGAATGTGTGTTTAAAAATATAAAATGATAACGAGGAAGCTGACTAAGGAAAGAAAGAAGTTTAGTTGCATTAGTAATATCTCAAAATGTTTAAGACTGCTGAGATATGGAACAGGAATGAGATGTAAGAACAAAAACATTTTCAAAATCTGTCAACGATGAAAATGGAAATAAGCAAACCCGGCAACACTTCACAGTGGCTAATGTGAATGAGATATATACCCTAAACTCTTCTCTCCTTCTCCCTACATCTGTCCCTTCCTCCCTCCTTCCTTTGTCCATCTCCTCTTCCCCCTATCTTTTTCCATTACCTCCACACCACTATCTTATCCCACACAATATCCATTTCCTTTCCCCTCCTATCTGTGTCTATATCATACCCGCTTCTCTATCTCCTTCTCCCCGGTCTCTCCGATCTTATTTATTGTTATTGCAATTGAGACCCTGATTGGAAACAGAAGTCAAAATGGATGGCTAGGAAACCATTATTACAGAGACCTTTCGAGCTGCTCTATAGCAAGGTTAGTAGCTTTAATAGCTGTACTTTTAATTTTTTTTTTTATCGAAAAGGCATGATTATTAATTTAGGCATAAAAACAACTTTCCAGTTTTATGTTAAAAATGACTGGGAAAATGAAAACAAAACTGCCCATTTTTACAGTACAGCTTAACATGTGTTTCTTGCAGTGCGCAGAATAGAAATGCTTTTTATAATTAGTTCATATCTTATTGAGATTTTCCGAACTGAAAAAAAAAGTACATGATAACACTTTAATGATAGGAATTCCATATGAAATTTGAAGGCATTTGTAATCACTATTTTTTCTCAATAATGCTCCTGCAGGATGGTGGATTTGTCTTTGAACCTACAAAAATTAAGGAAAATTATTTATTTATGAGCCTGGTAATACTTTGTGAATGGTTGGCGGAAGTTGGGTTAAAGCCTTCGAAAAAGAATTTACATTAAAAGCCTTTTAAAAAGAAGTTATCTTGAAAGTTGGGTTAAAGCCTCTCGTTATTCAATAATATTGCCCCAAGTGATGTCATATGGAAGGAATTGTTTTTCTTCTGTATATTATGTAAGAAATGCCTTGCCCTAGACTCTTGGCCAGAAACCTGTGATGCCAGTGGCTCTTGTGGTGGTGATGTCAATTCTGGTAATTTGACCTGTCCACCCGTACAACGTAATCCTGACGGTTATTGTCGAAATCTCTAAGCATTACAATATTGACAAACATTGTTCATTGATCCGAAGCCAAATGATGCATCTGCTATATAATCAACTGCTGAATCATAGCTGATAAACGTTCAGTTCTAATCGTCACACCTGGCCGCCTCTTGTTGACGATCCAAATTATTTTAAGCATAAGCTGCAACTTAGCGTGACAAACTCGACTGTACCCATCGTTCGAAAGTCATAATGGATTGCACTTGAGAATTTCTTTCTCAATTTACCTCGAAACGCTGTGTACAGTCTACATCAGTCTAACTCTACGGTCATGTAGTAAGATTGCGTTGCGCGTATGCCGACTGATATTACGCCGCCGCAATGGAAGCATAAAAAAATAAGCCACGATCTGTACTAAATTTGTATGCAAAACTATCACGATCTGACATCAATTCTATCTTTGCAATGCTCCAGAGATATGATAACCACTGATAACACCATGGAGGTAAGACTAATACGGAGGGGCTTCTAAAGAACCAATGTTTCATGTTAAATCTGTTTGGTTGTTTTAACCTTGTGTGCATAATGCCATCTCCCTTTATTCTAACCTCCTTGGCATATTTGTTCGCTCCATTACAGCGTAGTTGGTCGCTAGGCGAGTAGTGAATGAATAAACTGATTGTTGAAGAAACTAGAAAAGATCCGAGCTGGAAGTGTACTTTTGATTTTTCTCAAATTCTGGTATTTTTAGGTATATTTTCCAAAATTTTTCTTTCATACAAACTTTGTCCTGAGAATTACGAACAGAACAAAGAAAACATCAGCTAAATTGGTGAAGCTTTCATACATGTTGCAATTCATTTTTATTAATAAAAATAAAAATAGAAAAGAGATGACTTACCAAAAGGACCGGCTCGTCGAGAGAAACAAATAAAATCACACACAAACACACATACAAGCTTTCGCCACCACTGGCAGCTTCTTCAGGAAAAAGAGGAAAAAAGGGGAGGAAAAGGGAAGGATATGGGTTTTAAGGAAGTGGAAAAGGAGTCATTCCAATCCCAGGAGTGGAAGGACTTACCTTAGGGGAAAAAAAGGAAGGTAAACAAATACACACACACTCAGACATATCGAAACGCAAGCACACCTAGACAGACATTGGCTTTTCACAAATGTCTGTCTAGGTGTGCTTGCGTTTCGATATGTCTGAGTGTGTGTGTATTTGTTTACCTTCCTTTTTTTCCCCTAAGGTAAGTCCTTCCACTCCTGGGATTGGAATGACCCCTTTTCCACTTCCTTAAAACCCATATCCTTCCCTTTTCCTCCCCTTTTTTCCTCTTTTTCCTGAAGAAGCTGCCAGTGGTGGCGAAAGCTTGTATGTGTGTTTGTGTGTGATTTTATTTGTTTCTCTCGACGAGCCGGTCCTTTTGGTAAGTCATCTCTTTTCTATTTTTATTTTTATTTATCCCACCGGGAAAGTTTCCCTCTATAATTTTCATTTTTATTAATATAGATATGAACTACGCATGTGTCTGTCGGGTTCGGCCGAATCCATTATTCGGTGAATCTAGCACACTGGCTTTGGATTCAGCGCATAATGTCCGAATACTACTGAATCCAAAGTGTTGTTGCTTACTTTGCATAACAGTGAGCTTTCGTTTGTGTTATTTACTTTATTTTCCATATATCCACTGTAAGACACGGCCATAAAACGAAACTACCTAACTCTGAATAGTTCTCATAAATGGCACTAGGAGCCACCACAAGTTACTTTTCCCGATTAATAAAAGCAGTGCTACACGAGCTTGCTCGGTAGGCGCAAATATAAATACTGGCTAAAACTTTTGTGCTCGTAAAAAAATAAATTACTTTCTTGACGTAAATACCATCAATACATACAGCTTTAGGATTCTTGCACGAGTTGCCTCATTCTGATTTCACGTATCATTTTGTCGTATTTTGTGAAGTGCTGGGGTAATGAAGCACTAGGATTTCAAGAAGTAATTTATTATATGGGGGAAAAAAAGTTCTAATCATGCACCATCCAGGTGGTATGACGTCAGTTCAGCAACCACTTGATGTCTGTTTCAGGTCAAGCTTAAAACACATGTACACCTACCGCCTTTCGAAAAGTAACAGACAACTGACACCAACGAGTCTTGAAAAACGTGCAAGTGTGCCAATGGAATGATGATACAAGGATGTGGGTTCCAAATCAGATTGCATAGCAGGCATTTAAGAATATTCCAGGATCGAATGCATTGGATGGTACAAGGGATGATGCTCTGTAGTACGAAGGAACTGTGTATAAGGAATCAAATGAAAATGAGTCAGAATTACTGTAAAGGTATCTGATCTATTATACATTTCGTAAAATTTGTACTATAAGTCTAATAAATTTTTTTATATTTCCTCATTTAGTTTCATACAATATCTGTACATTTGAAGTCTTATCTAAAAGCTACTATGTGAAGCTGACTGGCAAGCATGTGTTGCATCAATATGCCTGATGCTACAAGTTCTGCCTTCGTGCTACAGCTTACGTGTTTTTCAATTAGAGGTAGGGGATTGTTCCTATGAATTTAAATTCCGTCTGCCTAACAAACTCTAAAGACAATGGCGAACGCGGAGGAATATTCATATCACATTAATGTAAACATTTGTATTATTCTTATGAAGAAGAATGGAAGCATATAAAAATGAAGCACAGCAACTGACTTCTAGTACTGAGTTTTAAATCTTCTACGAATATAAATCCTGTAGACACAAGTTACACGATCTTGAGAGAATAAATAAATCTACAAAATACACTTACTTAACCTTCCAGAATGCGCAATCTGCATGTTAAATACTTTTCATAGTTCTGAAATGTCGTTGTGGCACTAACAAGTACACGTCGAATAAACACGAATTTCTCTTTGTCTAAATGTCCTGTCCATCACTCATGGAATGCCTGATATGTCACTATAAAATTATTTAACATTTACACATCCTATTTCTTAAGAAACTATTTTTTGACTTCTAAAATATCTACTCATCTTTTCAGGTTTTATTTTTGAGTCTTCCCCTTTGAAAAAAGGAAAAAAAAAATATGTAATCCTTTCCTTTCATTATTTTTTATTTCATCAAAATAAAAGATTTTGTATTAGAGCAAAGAAAGCTTCTTATCTTTTAAACCGTCTAAACAACATATATATCGAAATGTTTCATACAAATTTCTTTTAAGAGTAGGGGGTATTAAAAAATCCTTAAGATTTAAAATAAAAATCTAAATGAAGGCTCTATCTTCATCACTGGCTGCGATAGAGTAGTAATTCTTTTTAAATAGATGTACTTGAGTTGACAGATTATTTGGGTTTGAGATTCTGAAGATTTGATTCGGGTTCGGAATTCAGCACGTTTTATTTAAGATTCGGTATTTGGATTCGACCCATCCCTATATGAAAATCACGATTAAATAAACCTTTAAGTGTCGTAGAAGAAAAGAGGAGGATTTATGTTATAAATTCATTGTTTAAAGTACCCTTAATGAAAGTGTCCAAGAAATAATGTGTGGAAGTATGTATGCAATTGCATGGAATAAAGAAGGGCAAGAACATTTACTAAATACCATATGCAATATGTTATGGACTTCTCTGTTTTCACTCTCTCTGTATCAGCTGCCTTATTTTATAGCATTTGACAATGATATATATTCTACACATTTTGTGATAAATTATGCCACATTCTCCAGAAGTGCAACATCATGAGCTGTATGTTCAACCTTTAAGACACACAGTTTTTTCAGTTGAATAACATTACATATAAAATACTTTTTTGTGTGTGCAACATTCGAAGTAAGCAAGTACTTACCCCATTTCATACTGACGACAACAAGCTTCACGAAAATCTGTGACAGGACTCAACTCTGCATACACAGGGCGCCCTCCAAACCAACGATTGTTCAAATCAGCAACCGCTTTCTCTGCATCTTCTTCACGTCTGAACTACAAAATATAATAACACTTCGGATGTCAAAAGCCGCACTTTTATTTGAAAGTGTATTTGGCTGAGAAAGTATTGCAGTCTTAATACAAAATATTACAGCTCATCCATGCAATTAAAGAATTTCTAACATGCATCCAATTCGAAATTTTGATTAAGACATCTCAAATTGGCAACTGATTAAGTTCTCCAAGCAAAGTAACCTGTCTTAATATCTGAGCAAGCAAAAGTAATCAAACAGTCACATTTACGCTCATGATTTTAGAGTATGTGGCCTAACAAGTTTAACCAATGTCTGTAGATGACTACAATGCATAATTATTTATAAAGCCATTGGCTGTCTAAACTTGACAGACTGGTTGTCCTCCCATAATTTTTTTAAAAGGATACAGTTAATATGCCGCTTTTACATTTCTGGATTTTACTTTTTCCCACTATTCACACAATTTTTTGTAAGTCCTGTCAAATTTCTTATGTTCAAAATGTTAATTTGCTCCCGTTTTTGCATTAACATATATACACTTTTCCCACATTTTACGCTTTTTGAAAACCACATTCATGAAGGAAAAAATGACTTAATTGACATAAATTGATGCTGACAAGGCTTTCACTTTCAAGTGTAGTGTTTCTAGAAGTTACACAACCAAGTTTCTTGACACTTTACGTATATTCAAATGTATATTTCACATTTCATTGTTTGCATTATGCACCTACTTGACTCAAAACGTGAAGTATCCCATCATCCACCACACCGATTGTCAGCTATCTTTGTTTACCCAACTGCTAGTTTTTCACGCTTTGCTTGACGCGTTTTGAGTATTTACTCTTATTGTGAAATGCAAATATTTATCTAAGTATACTATTGTGAAGTTTTATAAATGGTGAGACTGGTGGTTTGGTTGTGTGTGTTTTTCTGACCACTGAAGCGGGCATGGCATATTATAACATCAAAAACGAGATTACAATGTGAGATGTCGATGCTGTGCAAATGGCACAAAAATACTTATGAACATCTTTGGAGAACACAAATTTTTCAATATCTTCATGCAAAACATTGAAAGATTGTTGTTGTTGGTTTTTGAGGGGACTAAACAGCTAGGTCATCAGTCCCCTGTTACTAGCTCAGAGTCCACTGTCAATAATGACAAAAATTAAACAAAGCTCTAAAAATGATCACGCACATAAGGGACAGGTTGACAATGGACAAACCACTGATAACTTAAAACGAAGACACACAGAATTGGTAAAAGAAAGTCAGGAATAAAAATGGATATCAGAGTACCTTGGCTGGCCGATCACAAAGAAAAAACAGGATGAGCCAGCCATACTACATACACTAAGAACCCCTAAGGGTGGGAATAGATAAAAAGCTGGATTGGTGGTGGCCTAAGATATCAGGCCACAGCACCCACCGTTAGATAGTCATAAAAACCAGCAGCGCAGATAAAACTTAAAACTGCGTTAGCCATAGTGGTGTCGTCTGCTAAAGCTAATGGTAGCGCGTCTGGGATATTAAAATAAAAGATTGCCGCAAGTCGGCTAAAAGCGGATAGTCCATCAAAAGATGGGCCACTGTCAACACAGTGCCACATCGACACACGGGTGGAGTCTCGTGCTGAAGTAGATACCCATGGGTCAGCCACGTATGTCCAATCCGGAGGCGACAGAGGACAACTGACTCTCGGCGGGTCGGCCGCAGTGAAGATTTCCACAAAGCTGTCGAGAGCTTCACTGCCCGAAGCTTATTCGGTGCAGTCATCGTAGCCCACTTGGTGCTCCAAGCCTCGCGCACCTTCCGGTGCAACACCAGTTTAATATCCTGTTCCGTAACACCAATAGTGAGAGGTGGTCCCATAGTGGCCTGCTTGGCCAATCGATCAACATGTTCGTTCCCTGGTATGCCAACATGACCTGGGGTCCACGCAAAGACCACAGAACGGCCTGATTGGCATAGGGAGTGAATAGTATTCTGGATCGACCGCACTATTGGGTGCCGAAACACTGGTCGATCGCTTGTAAGCCACTCAGGGAGTCAGTACAGATGACGAATGACCCCTGGGGCAGGCTTTGAGATGTTGTAGAGCTCTGAGAATGGCGACCAGCTCGGCGGAGAAGATGCTACTCTCACAGGGCAGGGAATGCTGTTCCACGTGGTTGTGATGTAGAAACGCATACCCAGCATGGCCATCTACTACGGAACCATCTGTGTAAATGGCGTCTGCGGCACGGAACGGCTCGAGCACTTGCAGAAACTGGTGATGGAGATGTATGGGAGAAACAGAGGCCTTCGACGCATGGGACAGGTCCAGACGGAGCTGCAAACGAGGAATGGACCAAGGAGGGGTGTGAAAGGAATAGTGGAAAGTGGTAGGTAGTGGATACGATGTGAGAGACTAAAGAAGGATACGAACACGAACCGAGATCGGGTATCCCGACCTTGGCTGTCATGGAGGGATAGGTAGTGCAACGTCTGGAAATAGCAGCCAGCGGTTCGGGTGGAAGGGCGAGGCCTGAACACGAGCAACATAAGAAGTTAACAGGTGTTGCCTACGGAACCGTAGCGGGAGGACTCCAGCTTCGACAAAGAGGCTTGTCACAGGGCTTGTGCGAAAAGCCCCTGTCGCCAAACGGACACCACAGTGTAAAATTGAGTCCAACGCCTGCAGTGCTGACGGCGCAGCCGAATCTTAGACTATGCAGCCATAGTCTAGGCGTGACTGAATGAGGGCCTTGTAAAGTTGTAAGAGCGTTGGGCGTGAGGCTCCCCAAACAGTGTGGCTGAGACAACGTTGGATGTTGAGGTGTCGCCAGCACTGTCGTTTCAGCCGGCGAAGGTGTTGCACCCAGGTGAGACGGTTGTCGAACAACTTGCCTAGAAACGTGTGTGTTTCTACGACATGTAGCAGGTCTCCAGCTAAACAGAGTTCAGGTTCCGGGTGTACTGCCCGACGTCGGCAGAAATGCATTACCCGGGTCTTCAACGCAGAGAACTGAAAACCGTGGGCAAACGCCCACGACTGCGCCTTTCGAATGGCTATTTGCAACCAACGTTCAGCAACACTGATGCTGGTGGAGCTAAAATACATGCAGAAGTCATCAGCATACAAGGAAGTGGATACCAATGACCCCACGGCCTCTGCAAGGCCATTGATAGCGACTAAAAATAAAGGGACACTGAGAACGGAACCCTGTGGGACGCCAGGAAATTCTGAATGAATATGGGAAGCGGACCCCGTAAACCCCAGTCGTACAGTGTAGACAGGATATGGTAGAGCCAGGTAGTGTCGTATGCTTTCCGCAGGTCGAAGAATAAGGCAACCAGGTGTTCGCGGCGACTAAATGCTGTACGGATGGCCGACTCCAGTGACACAAGATTGTCAACAGCGGAGCGACCTTGACGGAACCCACCCTGTTGGGGCACCAAAAGTCCCCGGTCCTCGAGGATCCACATGAGCCTCCGACTCACCAACCGTTCGAGGAGCTTGCAAGGAACGTTGGTGAGGCTGATCGGGCGGTAGCTATCTGCCACCTGCGGATCTGCCCCAGGCTTAATCACCGGAATGATAATGCTTTCCCGCCACGAGGACGGAAAAACACCCTCCAGCCATATACGATTAAGCAGGGCGAGAAGTTGGCTCTTGGCATCCGCTGATAGGTGTCGGAGGAACTGACTGTGAATGCGATCGGGTCCAGGGGAGGTATTGGGGCATGCAGTAAGGGCACCTTCAAACTCCCACTCAGTGAATGGGACGTTGTATGATTCCCGACGTCGCATTTGAAATGAAAGCAATGTCTCTCTGCTTGCCCTTTAAGGGTGCGCCATAAGCAGCAGTCTCTGAGATGCGTGAAAAATGATCTGCCAGGTGCTCAGCGACGGCGACAGGGTCAGTACAGAGCGTACCCTGAACGCTAAGACACGGAATCCCTGCCGGTGGGCGGTGCCCAAAGAGGCGTCGAAACTGCGACCACACCTTGGAAGGAGGAGCGCGGGAACCAATGGACGCGACATACTCCTCCCACGAGGCTCTCTTACTATCTTTTATCAGTCGCCGGGCCCGTGCCCGGAGGCGTTTGGAGGCTACAAGATGTTCGACAGACGGGTGACGTCGGTGGCGCTGTAGTGCTCGCCGACATTCCCGGATGACCTCAGCAATTTCCGGTGTCCACCAGGGCACCGATGGAGCGAACCGAATGTGGTGGGAACAGAGTTTTCGGCTGCAGAAACGATGGCCTCTGTGACCTGCTGAACGGCGGCATGAATATCTGCTGGAAGCGGAGAGGAAATCACAGAAGCTGAAGAATAAGCTGGCCAGTCAGCTCTACGGAGGGACCAGCAAGGCAGACAGTCGGCAGGCGAACACTGTGGGAGCGACAGGAAGATCGGAAAGTGGTCGCTACCACACAGGTCGTCATGGACCCTACAGGTGAGATGTGGAAGAAGGCCAGGGCTGCAGACAGACAAGTCTATTGCGGAATAAGTACCATGCGCTGTACGAAAGTGGGTAGGAGCACCGGTGTTTAAAAGACAGAGATTCTGCTCTGAGAGGAGAGACTCAACATCCCTACCCCGGGCCGAGGTCTGTGCGTCACCCCACAGATGGTGGTGGGCGTTGAAATCCCCCAAAAGAAGAAAGGGTGGGGGAAGTTGGGCGACCAAGGCAGTGAGGTCGATGGGAGATACGGCATCATCTGGTGGAAGGTAGAGAGAGAGCAGATGGTGAAATCCTGTAAGAACCGGAGGCGTACAGTGACTGCCACTAGAGGTGTTTGTAGAGGCACTGCAGCACTGGCGACAGAAGTGTGGACATAAACACAGACGCCACCGGAAACTCTGTTGTAGACGGTTCGGTTCTTAAAGTAGCCCCAATAGCCCCGGAGGGCTGGGGTCCTCTCGACGGGAAACCATGTTTCCTACAAGGCAAGACAGATGGCAGGGAAGCGGCAGAGTAATTGCCGCAGCTCAGGCAGGTGGCGGAAAAAACCGCCGCAGTTCCACTGCAAGATGTTGTTTGCAGTCTGCTGAATAGCCATAATTTAAGTTATTAAACGGTCATTCAGCAGGGGCACCTGCTGCCGACTCTGCAGGATCCAGAACCATCGGTTCAGGCGACCCAAATATGGCGAGAGCATCAGGTGATGCGAGGATCTCCACCTCGTCTTCAGAGGCCGAAGAGGTGACGGAGCATTCCTTCCGAGGCACTGATGATGCCTTCCTAGCGTCCTTCTTCTCCTTCGGCTTCTTGTTGCCCTCTCGCTGGCCCTTTGGTGTCAAGGGCTGGGAGGGCTTCCCAGAAGTGGCATCAGTGACCGCCGAAGAGCCAGAAGCCCTTCGTCCAGAAGGTTTTGGATCCTTCAGCCAAAGGCTGGGATCCCCTGGCGCACCCTGGGACTCCCCAGAAGGGAGCGCGTCCCGAAGGACCCCTTCCGAGTGAGAGGTGCCGGAGGAAGCTGTTGCTTCTCCGGCTGGGGGTTGGGGACTGGTGTCCCGATGGTTGTGGGGGTAATTGCCCCCACAACAGGAAGCGATACCTTGGTAGGTGTCGTACCCGTAGTGCACGGGGACGACGTTACTACAGCTTAAGAGGTGGTCATGTTTACTGGTTGGAGCCGCTCATATTTCTTTCTCGCCTCATTGTACGATAGTCGGTCCAAGGTCTTAATCTCCATTATTTTTCGTTCTTTGTGGAGAACTTTGCAGTCTGGAGAGCACGGTGGATGCAGCTGGTTGCAGTTCACACAGACGGGAGGTGGGGTGCAGGGAGCGTTCGGATGAGATGGATGTCCACATTCCCTGCACACAGGGCTAGAAGTGCACCGGGAGGACATATGCCCGAACTTCCAGCACCTGAAGCACCTCATAGGGGGCGGGACTTACGGTGTAACGTCGCACCGGTAGATCATTACCTTGACCTTCTCAGGCAGTGTATCGCCTTCGAAGGCCAGGATGAATGCACCGGTGGCAACCTTGTTATCTCTTGGTCCCCTATAGACACGTTTGACAAAGTGAACACCTCTGCGCTCCAGGTTGGTACATAGCTCGTCATCAGACTGCGACAGCAAGTCTCGATGGTAGATACGGCCTTGGACCATATTGAGGGCCTTGTGGGGCGTGACACTGATAGGAATATCACCCAGCTTGTCACAGGCCAATAATGCCCTGGACTGGGCTGGGGATGCCGTCTGTATCAGAACAGCCCCACTTCTCATTTTCGAGAAAGACTCCACCTCACCATACTTGTCCTCGAGATGGTCAACGAAGAACTGCGGCTTGGCGGACAAGAAGAGTCTCCATCAATCCGGAAAAAACAAGGTATCACAGTGAATACGGATCCGAACAGCATAAAGCTTGGCGTTCTTCCCATGGCGTTGCCAGGGAAGGGAACGACTTAGGACCATATGCTGTAGCATTATACCCTGACCTTCCACGCTTAGAAATGGCGTTTTTGCGACCGCCCACACTATTTATTGCTTGTTTCATTTCCGTCCCACGAGCAGCTAGGGAAAGGAGGTCCACCCAGGCAGAGCCCCGCTTGCCTGGGTAAGCCTTGTACAACTGAGGTGCGGCAGGTTCCTCAGAGGTTGCTCGCTAGCGGCTGTTCAACCTCAACAGCCATGCACCTCCTCAGCACGTAGCACACCTTGAGATTGAGGGTTCCTCACGACCCAGGCGATTAAGCAAAGATCCCCGGGCTCTGAAACGTACAACGTTCCACCGTCGCGCTGAACGATGGTCGTTGAGGCACGCACAGAGCTTACGGTGTAGCGGACTGTTGGCGCGACACAGCCCACAGCTCAGGACCGCGGGTTCACCAGGCCCGTACCCAGCAAAGTAATGCTGAGCCCCTGAGGGGAAAACATTGAAATATACAGAAGTACGGAACTTGTGCAGTTTCACTATGTAAATAATGAATGCCAGTTAAAGGGTTATTGGCAAAGTCAATTATGATGAAGGTTAGCAGCTCTGCCTGGCACTTAAAACAGTACAACATTCTAATAACTCTTATCACATACCAGTAATAAAGTTCCTTGCATTTTGATGCCTACCATGTACATATATCACAAATAAACCAAGGAAATGCATGATGATCCAGTAAGCGCATTTTACCATTTAAAACATTAGTTCCCACATTTTATGTTTTCCCGTAGTTTACTTGAAATGTGTAAAAGCGGGGTTCTACTGTAATTAAGCTTCTTGCCTTTGATATTGCATAATGAAGCTTCATTTTTTTGGTACTTTTTACCATTTATGATCTAGTATCAGACACAAAAGTGCCAGTAACTTTTTAATAATGGCATAAATGGCTTGTTTCTAGGCCTGAAATTTTTCTGTGGTCGGTCTTTGGGTGATTATTGATATAGAGAAAAACAAGTCTTTTACGTATCCAGAATTAACATTTCCCCGCCACTTACAACCATTTTTTGTCTTTCCCATCAAATTTTCTAAGTTCACAGAGTTAATTTGCCTCAGTTTTTGTGTTACTATAAATACACATCCCATGTGATTAACGGTTCATGATACCAAGTTAGTGAAAAAGAAATGTACACAGTCATGGCTTTTTCCTTCAAGCAGTCTTCATAAATGTTATGCAGTCAAATTTCTTGACATACTGCTTTTATTCAAATGCTTATTTCGTGTTTCATTGTTTACAGTATGCGTCAAGTTGACTAACAGTGTGGAGCCTAATGAGAGCACCGTAGAGGCTTTACCAATTTACTATCACTCCAATCAGCCACTGAACCAAGTTTTAGTTTGAGAAAAGAATTCTTTCTTCGACCATTAGTGCCCAGAATTATATAGCATTTCAAAATTAGAACAACATGTTTTGAGAATTTATTCTTATTGTGAAGTGCAAATATTTGTGTAACTTTCATATACAGTTAAAATGATTTTTTGTGTGTTTTCCTGCACACTGATTGGGGGCAATACAGTGTGCAAGCATCACAAAAAATACTTGTGTACCCACTTCAGAATCTGAATAAATTCTTGTACATCATTGTGTGAAATATGGAAAAATAGAAAAATTTGAAATGTGTGCAGTGTTTACAGGTACTTACACAATGATCATCTCAGTTTAATGGCTTGTCGGAAACATCAATTGTGATGAATGAAAGTATGTTGAGAGTTTCTACTTTCTATGAAGTTACCAGTTTCAGTTACTACTAGCACAAATTCGGGTAAACTTAATTTAATACTAAATGAAGCTCCAGGAGAGTACTTTGATGCCTATTATATACATAATCTACAAAAATTTAAGAGGACATCCAAAAATCAAAGTTTACTGCTTTAAAATGTTGTTTTCCCCATTTCACACTTTTGTTCAATTACCTTGAAAACGGGTAGAAAGGGGGGGGGGGGATCAGGGATTCACTGTAATCCACTTGCCCCCAAAGTAATGTGCTAGTCAAACCACTACCCACAAAGTTTCTCAGAGAGCTGATAGAAATGCTAACAGTCGTGATAGCATTCACTGAAAGGAATTTGTCACTAAGTATTGCCTAGCCTTTCACACATCTTATTGTTGGCATATACTTGGACGTGTATAGTGTTTTGTTGTAAATCACACACATTGCAAATAAAAGATTTATTTTGATATTATTCTCTCTCTCATATTACTGCAGTAATATACAAAGTGAGTCTTTATCTGAACATTAAGTAACAGCAATTACCACTGTCTGTCGAGTATTGGGTGGAAATTTTATTACTTCTCAGGTTAGAAAATATCTTTCATTACAATGTGTGTGCGCACGCACATGTATTTTGGGGGAGGGGTAGGCGAACTTTGATAAAATGTACCCCTGTACATTTAATCAATCAGGGTCTACTGTCTAGGTCATAACTGACTAATCTTCATTAAAGACGAAAATAGTTGTGCATTTGCCAGCTAGGACATATCAGTATCTAAGTTTCGTCAAAATCAGCAGTAAGCAAATTGTGTTTCTTTCTGAAACAGAAAATTCAAAGTTAGTTTGTTTTTTAAATGGGGAAGCTGGTCACTTTGAAATTATATGCCTGACTTTGGTTGGTGACCATTTTTATTTGTAGATTCATTTGCCACCTGTATATTATCAGCAGTGTCCAAGCCAGACGTGAAACTTGACATGCAGCATCAAGGCATTCAAACAAAATGTGAGGAGCAGCCAACTTACATGCAATGCAAATTTGATTCCTAAGAATTTTAACAGTCTACAGAGTTTAGTGTCCAACATTTCATTCATTTTGGGCAACAAACACACAATTACAGGTATATGCTAGACTTCATCTCAGGAAGTAATGCTGAAACTTCAGAAAATTTACAAAGATAACCCAGATTTGGTCACATACTCAAATTTATTCCCTGAAATATTTTTATGGACCTGAGAGACATTTGCTGCTCTTACCTTAATGTAAACATTTCCAACGAGATGGTCTCCTAAGTTGTCACACACATTCATTTCTTCTATTTCACCATACTGCAAGGAAAAACATGTAGATATCAATTAAAAAAAAAATCTTGTCATGATGGAGACGATAAATTCAATAAAACAAATAGTTCCGAATAACTTTAGCTCCTCTTGCTAGAATAAAGAAAGGGAAATAAAAATACTCTTCGCAGTGAATGGAGCTTCCTTACCTTATCTTCACATTCCACAAAAACATCTTCGAAGAAATTGTCATAATGTTCCTGCATTTCTTCATCTGACACATTTGCCACAACTGAAACAAATATATTTTTTAGTAAACTATTTTACACAACTAGCATGACAATACTATTGATATTATAGATGAAGGTGGTAAATATCAACAACCTCAGTGCAACATAGGATGATTGAATTCACCAAAATTACATTAAAATCTCTCTAAATTTAGAAACTATAAAGCAGCACCCTCTGTACATTATACTTCATGCTTTCATTACACTTCTGCATACCAACAAAATTCATCAGGAGCCACCTAAAATTCAAATGAAGGTACTCAATCCTACAAGAAGGAAGAATAATGAAGCTTTACACAGAAGTAATAGTTTCATCACTTCTATGCAGTTTCCTACGTTAGTATTCTGTTGCCTAAAGTAACCAAACAGCACACAAAATCTTTGCAACTGAAGATAATTCACAAATGCTTTGTAAGCAGGCAGAAGCATTTCCTGCAACTCACTGGGCCAACTGGTATCAGAGATGGAATGATTTGGGAAAAATTTGGTAGCCATGTCTGTGATTGTATGTGTAGATGTTGGTAGCACAGTTTAATGTGGATTCTGAATTCACAGGTACGCTCTGCATTATTCAACTCAACAACTTTACAAGAGATGAAAGAGGTGAAAAGTGACAGATAAAAAACCCTAGTTTTGAGCAAGGATCGAACCTGCAAACTTTGGATTGTAGTCTAGCACTCTCACTAACAAACTGAACAAAAACAAATTTATGAAATCCTAAGTTAGGATTATAATGAACTTATAGAAAAATTGCCTCAAATTCTCACTTATCATTCTCTACTTACAATTTTTTGTGTGGAAATTGTTCTTCCATTAACACACTAACAGATTTAACAGCGATATTGTGGAGCTGAGACTTTACCCAGCCAAAAACAGTGCCAATTTGCCACATTGCCGTCTTTATGAGAAAGAGAATGTGCAGTAATTTTTTTCTGATTAAGAATTCAAACAGTATACAAAATTTCAACCCAACTGATCTGCCACAAGGGTCAACCATATTAAAATTAAATCATACAGAAATAATTTCCCTGAACACTCTTACAAGGACACCTTCAGTTTTGGATAAGACTTAACATGTTAGTAGTATACGTCAAAGAGTGCTTACTCCCAAGTTTTAAAGTGTGCTATCCAAAACGGATGACTTACCCAAAAGGACCGGCTCGTCAATAGACCCAAAAATAAAAATCACACTCAAACACACATACAAGCTTTGGCCACCACTGGCAGTTTCTTCAGGAAAAAGAGGAAAAAAGGGGAGGAGAAAGGGAAAGATATGGGTTTTAAGGAAGTGGAAAAGGAGTCATTCCAATCCCAGGAGTGGAAGGACTTACCTTAGGGGACAAGAAGGAAGGTAGATAAATACACACACACACACACACACACACACACATCCAAACACAAACACACCTAGACAGACATTTGTAAAAAAGGCGTCTAAAGTTTAAGTGCAACTGAGATATACTAGTTGATTAGTCATTACTGCAGTATACGAAATAGCTCTGGCAGTTGTGCACCTGCCATAAGGATGATCATGGTTTGTTCTTATGAGAGTTACTATTTGTTTTACAAATAATAAACCCATCAAAACATGATATAGTCACTACAGATGTTTGTAGATAACTAATTAAATAAAAAATTATGACAAAGTGTTGAATAGGTGTTTCCATGAACACTTAACTAAAATAACTAACTTGTTTTCCCATAATGGTTTTATGGTGGAAGGAATTCGTTGCGAGACTTGCATTTTTGTACATTTTATGCTTTTGATGGGATATCATTTCTTTTTGTAGGTAGTCCTTTCCTGTAAATTTTTGTGTACATCAGCCACGGATTTTCTTAAAATCCATTCTCTGCCTCTTTGTTTTGGTTTCATTTGCTTTGATGTAACAGTATTTGGAAATTCTGGAGTAAATTCCATAGTTATCGTTCAATTCTTTCATCATGTATAGTAATGCCACATATGGTGGATCAATATACAAATATCAACAAATTAGTGTTGTACTTCGCATCAGTTTGTGAACATCACAATACACGGAAGTTGTGGCTTAGTGTATTAGTATTACACAAATATCAAGAATTTTACTTACGGTAGTGGTGGCGTAGTGTGCTGAAGTTGTCAGCGACTGACAAAAGAGACACTTCGGATACCAGTCATGTAGAATTAGGGGCATAATCTTTCATGTTGACCATGAAGTAAATAATTCTGTTCCTGCGCTGTAGTTGACAGGTTTTTGTACATATTCCTCACAAAGCGAACATTTAGTTGCCAACATCTGCACACTATGCCATCACTGTAAGTATAATTTAGCCTTTTACATCAAAACTATAAAAGTGGCAAAATTTTAACAGTTTATCCCTATTTCTTACGACTGTTATATCCATACACAAATAACTGTTGATACATTGTTTAAAGTGAAAGGAAGACCAATAATACTGCATTCAGTAGTGGCAGTCTAGTAATGTGCGTCTGGGGTTCTGCCGAGGAATGTTTGTTACAGCACCCAAAACACTGATATTCCCAAATCCTTTCCTTTCGATGCTCATCGTACATCAATTTCTTTGAATTGAACATTGATGTTTTTCTAATATCAATCATCCCTAGGATAATTGTTGGCAGCACTTCAATTTTTGACGTTCACTTTTTATTGGAGGGTTGAAATCATGTTTTTGTGGTTTTAGGGCGCACAACTTCTCAGGTCATTAGCGTCCAGATCGAAACAGAGATTCGCTATATCTCGAAAAAATTTATAACTACCAGATAGGAGAGTATCAAGAGAAAGCTAAAAACTAAAGATAAAAAACAATTAGAAGGGTTAAATATCCTTTGATAAAGTGGCCATGTTGATAAAACGCAAAACTAACAGCTACTCGCGTGTCATCAGCTAAAAGTTCCTCCAGATAGACGGAAAGTGAAGGGCTACATGGAGATGATTAAAATTAACACAAGACAGTAAAACATGTCGCACCGTCGGCAATTCACCGCAGCACAGCGGTGCAGGGTCGGCGGTTAGCAAATGAAGGTGGCTGAATCGGCAGTGACCGATCCGCAACCGGGCCAGAATGACCTCCTCTCACTGAGCGGAGGGTGAGGAGGTCCTCCAAGCGGCCGGGATCGGGTTTACAGTTCTCAATTTATTGTCGTGGAGTGAGAACCACACACTGTGCCAGGACGACACAATACTCCGGCGAAGAGCCTGTTGAACATCGTCTGCTTGGACGCAAAAAGTAGCCATGTGAGGCAAACGAGCTGCTGCCTTGGCGGTCTCATTCCCGGGCACACCCACATGGCCAGGGACCCACAGAAAAGAAACGTGACAGCTGTCATCTGCTAGCAACTGAAGGGAGTGTTGGATTCGATACACAGCAGGATGGGTTGAGAAAGGGTCGCTAAGACTCTGCAGGGCACTAAGGGAATCAGAACAGATGGCATAAAAAGGATGGCGGCGACGGAGGATACATAAAACTGGTGGAGGGCAAAAAGCTCAGCCGTGAAATTAGAGCACCGGTCAGGGAGCCTGTATTGGAACAGGTTGTCCCCAACGACGAAGGCAGATCTGACACTGTCAGTGCTCTTGGAACCATCAGTGTAGATAAATATGGCATTATCAAACCACGAACGGAGTTCAACAAGCCTCGACCGATATACCAAATCCGGAGCGCTCTCCTTGGGGAGAGTTCAAGGTAGGTGTGAAACTGGGCCTGATACCACGGTGGCAATGGGCTCTTGCTCAACTGAAAGGTAGAAGGAAGGGTAAAATCAAGTCACTGAAGCAGGCGGCGAAACCGAACTTCAGATGGCGAAACCGAACTCCAGGTGGAAGCAAGGCTATCGCAGACAACTGATATTGGCGATCAAGTGAGTCGTCCAAGAATAATGGGTAAGATGGATGGTTGGGCACAACAGCAGTCTGCATGCGTACCAATAAGAGTATGTCACGCCGAGAGGTCAAGGGTAATACAGCAGCTTCGGCATAAAGACTTTCAACAGGGCTGGTAAAAAAGGCACCGGTTGATAGGCGTAATCACCGGTGGAGAATGGAGTTGAGACGGTGGAGAATGGACGGCCTTGCAGAAGAGTATACAAAACTTCTGCAGTCGAACTTCGAGTGAACAATGGCCTGGTAAAGGCGAAGCAGGACAGTACGATCCGCTCCCCATGATGTGCCACTGAGGACATGAAGAACATTAAGAGATCGGGCACAATGGGCAGCCAGGTAGGACACGTGTGGGGATCAGCAAACTTTCCGATCCAAAATTAGCCCCAAGAATTTTGTTGTCTCAACGAATGGGAGAGCAGCGGGGCCTAGACGTAGGGATGGTGGAAGAAATTCCTTTTGTCTCCATAAGTTTATACACACCGTTTTCTCAGTGGAGAATCTCAAGCCGTTCACAATGCTCCAGGAATATAGGTGATCAAGACAGCGTTGAAGACAAGAGACATGTCCGCTGTGCGCTGCAATAAACTGCGAAATCATCTACAAAAAGGGATCCAGAAATGTCAGCTGAAAGGCAATCTATGATCGGATCGATTGCAATGGCAAACAGAGCCACACTCAAGATGGAGCCTGTGGCACACCATTCTCCTGGCAAAAGGTATCTGACAAAACAGAGCCCACCCATACCCGGAACTTGCGATCAGCCAAAAACTCTAGAATAAAGAGAGGGAGGCGGCCACGAAGGCCCCATGTGGACAATGAGCAGAGAATGCCCGCTCTCCAACAGGTATCATAAGCCTTCTCCAAGTCTAAGAACACTGCTACTGTTTGACGCTTCCTTAGAAAGTTATTCATGAAGGTCGACAAGGTGATCAGCAGCAGAGCGGTGTCTATGAAAACCACATTGAACATTAGTCAGGAGTCGTCAAGATTCGAGGAGCCAGACCAACCAAACATTAACCATGCGTTCCATCACCTTACAGACGCAGCTAGTTAAGAGAAATGGCGCGATACCTGGATGGAAGATGTTTGTCCTTCCCTGGTTTGATGATGGGGACAACAATCGGTTCACGCCAACTTGTGGGAACCTGACCTTCAGTCCATATGCGATTATAGGTTCTAAGTAGGAAACAATTGCCTGCAGGAAAAAGGTTCTTCAGCATCTCATATGGATGGAATAGGGCCCAGGAGCAGAAGATTGGGACGGGGTGAGAGCACGGTCCAGCTCCTACATGGTAAAGGAGACATTATAACTTTCACGGTTAAAAGAGTGGAAAGAAAGCGTCCGTGCCTCCTCTACCTGTTTGCGAGGGAGAAAGGCAGGGTGGTAATGGGCAGAGCTCGAAACCTCCGCAAAGGAGCGGCCCAAAGCGTTGGAAACATCAGTGGGGTCCACAAGAACTGTGTTCTCGATGGTCAGGCCAGAAATCGGGAAGTGGACCCTGATGCCGGATAAATGGCGTAGGCCACCCCAAACGAGCGTGGAGGGAGTAAAGCGGTTGAAAGAACTGGTAAAAGCAGTCCAGCAAGCTTTCTTGCTGTCGTTTATAATTGATACTATTCTCCAACGTTGGGTGGCAGTGGAAGGTGCGTAAAGCACGTTGCCGGGCTCTAAGAGCGTCGCGGCAGGCTACATACAGCCCACGAAGGGACCGGGACACGACGTGGAGGAGAGGATGTGCGAGGTATGGAATGTTCGGCAGCGGTGAGAATAACCTCTGTGAGATATTCGATCTGACTGTCACAGCTGGGAAAATTCTGATCGTGAAAAACAGCCATGGAAGAATGAAGCCCCCATTCGGCTTTAGAAATGTCCCAACTGGTGGGACGAAGAGATGGGGTAAGATGCAGGAAATGGATTACACAAGGGAAATGGTCACTCGAGTACGTGTCAGAAAGTGCATACCACTCAAACAGACGTTCTTTTTGTGAGCCTTCTTAGAGGCATGACGAGTAGAAGAAGCGGTTGACGGTTGAGAAGACGGAGTTTTGAGAAAATCTTCACAAACGGGTTCTTTTTTTTTTTAACTCCGGGCAGTGGATTTAGGTACCCGGGAAGTGTGGGAACTGGTTGACTGTAGAACTGGCAGAAGGGATCGGAGAGGTGGAACGAGCAATTTTCGGGCTAGTCGACCTGACAACAGTGTCACAGAAGGTGAAATCGCAGGTCTGAATGCCTACCTCCTTACAGTAGAACCCCGATTTAACGAACCCCCATTTAAGAAAAACCCGCTTTTAACGAATATTTCTGTCGGTCCCGGCGAAACGACCATTAGCATAAGGTTATTTTTCCCCGCTTTTAACGAACCCCGCTTTAAGGAAAAGTCCGCTTGTAAGGAACAAACATGAAAAATTCTGGAAATTAAAATTTTGTTTTTACGCAATTCCTAATTGTGGGAAAGTTAATTTGTTCTGTTTCTTCCACAGAATTAGGACTTTGTGTTTACGTGACATCATTTATCGATTCTTTAAGTCAATGCATATCTAACATCTTTGCAGCGATACCGGTATAAGCAACTGTAATCGATTCTTTCCGTTGATAGGTTAACGTATCGAATACCAGTGCAGCGATACCGGAGAAAGCGTTTGACGAATCAGCTAACTATTTCCCCTCATGTCTTCCACGTGTTATGGTCACGTGGTCTAACGTCAGTCGAAAATTACGAAGCGCGAGCTGTGAAGTGTTGTCTTGCGTAATTTTTTTCAGATTCACTTCTTCAGAATTGTAGGAGTGGAGAGAAGCTGACGACCAACCAGGCTGTGTGATAATGGCAAAGAATATGATTTGGCGCGTCTTCTTTGTGCGACTTTTAGAAACAGGGAACATTGTCAAATGCCGAATCTAGCGTTACCTTTGGTTGCAAAAAGACGAACATTATTGTGACAATGTTCAGTTGTACTTATTTAATGTTTTGAAGGCGTGGGAATTACATAACTGCATTCCTGTAAGCGAAAAATTTATGCAAAACAGGTTCGAAAATCGCCTTGCTAGATTAGTGTGGAAAATGCACTGTTTTCGAACGGCTTAGAAAACTTAATAATCTCTCGTTTCAGAGTTTTTTTTTATTTTATTTGTTTTTTTCTGTTCCATAGGACCCACTTCAGGAGTAAGACTCCATGGTCATGGAACAAGTCAATACATTAATTGTTACACAATAATGGTAATAGAAAAATTTTAAGTAGTCCTTTGCACACGACAATCTTAAGACAAAGTGAAAAGAATCAATAAAGAAAAAATAAATTAGCTTAATTCTTTAACTTTTCTAGGAGTTCCTCGACAGAATAAAAGGAGTGAGCCACGAGGTAACTCTTCAATTTAGATTTGAAAGCATGTGGATTAGTGCTAAGATTCTTAAGTTCTTGTGGCAGCTTATTGAAAATGGATGCCGCAGAATACTGCACCCCTTTCTGCACAAGTGTTAAGGTGGTGTGGTGCAAATGTAGATTAGACATCTGTCTAGTATTCACCGAGTGAAAGCTACTAACTCGTGGGAATAAGCTGATATTATTAACAACAAACGACATTAAAGAAAAAACGTATTGTGACGCCAGAGTCAAAATTCCCAGACTACTGAAAAGGGGTCGACATGACGTTCGCGAACTTACACCAGATATTGCTCGAACCGCCCGTTTTTGAGCCAGAAATATCCTTTTTGCATCAGGCGAGTTACCCCAAAAAACAATGCCGTACGTCATAAGTGAGTGAAAGTAAGCGAAGTAGACTACTTTTCGTGTTGAAAAATCACTTATCTCAGATATTGTTCTAATGGTAAATATAGCAGAATTTAGTTTTGGAACAAGATCCTGAACATGGGCTTTCCATGACAGCTTACTGTCTATATGAACACCTAGAAATTTGAACTGTTCAGTCTCACTTATCACATGCCCATTATGTGTAATCATAATGTCAGATTTCGTCAAATTATGTGTTAGAAATTGTAAAAACTGAGTTTTACTGTGATTTAACATCAACTTGTTTTCTATTAGCCATGAACTTATCTCCTGAACTGCATTATTTGATACTGTGTCAATATTACGAGCAACATCCTTCACTACCAAGCTGGTATCATCAGCAAACAAAAATATTTTACAATCACCTGTTATACTCGAAGGCATATCATTTATATAAATAAGAAACAGCAATGGTCCCAAAACAGACCCCTGGGGCACCCCATACTTAATTGTGCCCCATTGGGATTGCACGTCATAGCCATTTTCTACACTGCGGAGAATTACCTTCTGTTGTCTATTATTAAAGTAAGAGGTGAACCAGTTGTGGGCTACTCCCCGTATTCCATAATGTTCCAACTTCTGCAACAATATTTTGTGATCAACACAATCAAAAGCTTTTGTTAAATCAAAGAAGACGCCTAATGTCCGTAGCCTCTTATTTAACCCATCAAGTGCCTCACAGAGAAACGAAAATATAGCGTTTTCGGTCGTTAAACCACTTCTAAAACCAAACTGTACGTTTGACAGGAAATTATGTGAACTGAAATGATCAATTAATCTTGAATATACAGCCTTTTCAATAACTTTGGAAAAAACCGATGGCATAGAAATAGGTCTATAGTTGTCTACATTATCCCTTTCTCCTTTTTTATAAAGCGGTTTCACTACTGAGTACTTTAATCTGTTAGGAAACTGACCATTCTGAAAGGAAAAATTACAAATATGGCTTAGTACTGGGCTAACATATGGAGAACAGTACTTTAGAAGTTTAAGTGCAAAGTGTGGAAACTGAACCAGTGGAGAAAACATTAAGACTAATAAAATGTTGTAAGGTCAGGCATTAAGTTACCCCTACGTAATTAAAAACTCCAATGAGTTTCAAAAATTACCTCATACATCAAATGCCTGAATGACTTCGAGAATTGTCAAGTATTTAGCCCCAAAGACGGGTGGGTTAAAAAGCAGATTAACTGTCGGTGGCCGCCGATTGAAGTGTTACAGCGCAATGGTGAACCGCAGTGAAGGCATCCAAACAGCTAATAACGTCTTTAGGCTACGTTTTTCTCTTTGTAAATTTGGTGTTGTGGATTACTTTTTACGAGTAATGTATCGCAAAATCTTGACACACTTGTAGAGGATACGTTTAAGTTTTGATGAATTTACATTATAATGTTATTGCGGCTCCTTTAACCTGCAAAAAGAAAAATTGTTCTATTGTAGTTACCAGCGTAACATAATCGAAAATCTTAACATATTTGTAGAGGCGCTAAAGACCTATTTGTCGTGCGCCCAAATTCCCTATACGTCAATACTATTAAAAAATGTTTTTGACGAATTAACAATGGTAATAATTTTGAAGAATGTACAGGTTGTTAAAAAGGTATTTATACCTCGAACCAGGGGGAAGGCGACGAAAATTTTGAAATTTATGCATTAGTAAAAATTACAGATTGCATATTCTGCGGAAAAGAAAACGCTGGAGAACTTTAGAAAAAGTACATTGAGTATCTGTCAGTTCTCGAGTATAGTGTTTTTTAAGTCTGATGTATGACACCAATTTTTGCATCTGTTTAAAGTAGCTGAGTCAATAAAAACAAACATCAACCACATAGTGATAACTTTGGTCATTACAGTATGCTGGGAAAACAAAATGGTCATCTCTTTTTGATTTAATAAAAAATATTTTTTCTCCAGAAAGTGTGATGTATTTAAAATTGTAGCAGATTACTGGTATGTTAGTAATTAAATAGCTCCTATAACACCTACACATGCTTGAATTATGTCTCCGAGTCACTCCTCCTGTGTACCTAGGCAAAACCCCCATTTAAAGAAAACCCCTATTTAAGGAATAAATATTTCGGTCCACCGAGATTCGTTAAAAAGGGGTTTTACTGTAGTTGGTCGAGTGGAGGTGTGGACCAGGCTGTAAGTACATGATGGGAGAACAGTGGGCTTCCTACTCACTAATAACTTCCGAGCGGCATAGGTTGAGATCTTTTCCTTGACGTTAATCTCCTGGATGACCTGCTCTTCTTCATAAACGGGGCAGTCCTGTGAAGAAGCAGCATGGTCACCCATGCAATGAATGCAGCGAGAGGATGGAGGTAGACATTCACCCTCATGGATGTCCCTGCCACAGGTGGCGCACTTGGCTGCATTAGGACAAGATTTACTGGTATGATTAAATCTCTGGCAATGGTAGCAGCAAGTAGGATTGGGTATATACGAGCGAATGGAAATGACTTCGTAGCCCACTTTCACCTTAGATGGTAGGCCAACCCTGTCAAAAGTCAAGAAGACAGTATGAGTCGGCACGAGGTCATTGTTAACCTTTTTCATTACGCGATGAACAGCCGTAACTCCCTGATCGGACATACAGTTAAGTATATTCTCATCCGATAACCCATCCAGGGATCTCGTGAAGACTACCCCCCCCCCCCCCCCCGCAAAGAGTTGAGGGTGTGGTGAGCCTCCACTTTCACAGGGAAAGTATGCACTAGCGTAGCCCGAAGTAATTTCTGTGCCTGAAACGCATTCTCAATTTCAAGCAACAAGATCACATTGCGCTGTCTGGAGCAGGTCTTCAACGGACCTGCGATCGCATCAACACCCTTCTGAATAATAAAAGAATTTACAGCAGAAAAATCCTGATCGTCAGTACGAGATAGTACCAGGAATTAACTGAGGTTTGAAAACTTGGTGATAGATGAAAGTCTGCTTCTTTTCAAGCAGTACATACCGAGTAAACGAAGCAGTTTTGGTATTAAAATTTTCGTCCTTTGTGATGTAGAAAGTAATTTTATTTTGGATTACATTGTTTACACTGGTGCCACTACGGAGACAGAATCCAGAAATTCTGACGGGGGAAAGTCAGGCGACGTGGTTGTGAGCTTGTTACTGCCATATCTAAACAAAGGTCATACCAACTACTTAGACAATTGATACTCGAGCCCAGAATTATTCCTATATCTCCATGACAAAAGTACAAATGCTGTCGGAACAGTGTGCAAAACCCGGAAAGATTTACCACCATTGTCTGATAAATTGAGAAAAGGTGAAATACAGATCAAGTCTTGTGGAACACTGTTGGCATTAAAGTCGATAGACAACAAAGACGTCTGGACGCTTTCCACCGTAAACGGACCACATTTTGTGGAGACAGAGAAGAAAGAACATAAAATGGGCCAAAATAAATTGAAACCCAGTTGTGAAGTCAGCTACAACAAGTCCATGGGTGCTGTTGATAAGGCAGACATGATGTTCAGTTCAGTACAATGCATTCGAAAGACAATGAAGCAGTACAAAAAAAGTGTTCTTTCATTTGACTGATTTGTGTGTGCTAAATTCAAAAACACTTTTTGAAATAAGAAAACAACAGAAGTTGCCACTAGCCAGATTCCAATTGGAACTAATCCGCAGTTGGCTGAGAAATTTCAAGGACAAAACGATACGAAAGAGATGCCATGGACACCAAAACAAGAAATTCCACTTCGGCTGCAGAATAAAGATGGACAATTTCCAGAATTCCTGGGCGCAACACAGAAAAAGGATATTCCCCAGAGACGCTGTATAGTTTGTGCTGCCAACTCGTGGCAAAAAATGACATGCATAAAGTGCACAAAGTGTGATGTTGCGCTTTGCATGGTCCTGTGCTTTGAAAGTTA
Organism: Locusta migratoria; assembly: GCA_026315105.1. NCBI lineage: Eukaryota > Metazoa > Arthropoda > Insecta > Orthoptera > Acrididae > Locusta > Locusta migratoria. Next base: position 188,298,784 of record CM048750.1, on the reverse strand, counting down.
CCACAAAATATTAGGTAATCTAAGTAAAAGCGTATGTTTTAAGACGACTAAATAAAAAATATAAAAAAGGGTTTTTAACTCAGCCAGTGGCACTTCAAAGCCTGCAGCAATAAAGAGAATGGGAAACCACTATATCAAATCGTTCTGAAGGTGTTGTGGAAGCAGCAAACTGGCAACATTTAGACAATCACTGCCGGTTTAGGGTTAAATTACAAACGAACCAATATACCAGTCAGAAAACTAACTAGACTGTCATTTTTTTTGTTTATGATTCTAAAGAGATTTGTCACTGTTTTGAGCGTCTTCGCTAACAACTGCTCATTTTAAATGTACATATCTTTAAACGAATTCGTCCAGTCTTAATGAAAATTTATCACGTTACAGACGCATGTATTGGTAGCACTAAACGCATGTTCTAATCAGAAAGAAACAAATGTTCACCAGTTTACTGAAGTACCTTTTTTCCATGCCCACAACAAACATTTATCACAAAACTTGGGTTTGTTTTGAAGCTTTCTTTTGCATTTATCAGGAAGTGGAAACGCTATGATATACATAATAAGAGCGTTGGTCTGGAGCGGCTGAATGGTTGTTGGAATGCGCAGCCAGCCTGCAGCAGTCCGATGCCAGCCCAGCCGGCCGATGGGCAGGCGCTCTCCTCCCCTCAGCCAGACAGAGGGGCGGCCGCTCAGCTTTCTCAGCCGCGAAAGGGTTAAAGATAATTCAACATATCATGTACAGAAATTTCCTACTCACAAAATCACCATAGTAAATAGAGATGATCTGGAATGAAGACATACTGACAAGTCCTGTAGTATGAAAGGACAAAACAGATACTAAAATTTGTAAACACTGCTGACCACTTAACTACTGAAGAAATTTTAAACACAATACATTAATGGTAAACAGTAAAAACCTTTCCAAATACAAATCACTTCGAAGTTATTGCTTGCAGAAAACTACACTGAATATGCTATAAACACAAGAAATGCTTAATACATACCAAGCTGCTACATTTAGATACCATATATATCTAGTTTTTTAATCTCACAATAATATACTCCTCCACCATATAAACTTGTTATGTACTTACTTCCATCTAAACACCACATATCACAATATTCTTCCACCTCATAAAAAAAATTTCACATAGGCTTACAAAATTTGTATACTGGCAGTTTAAGTTGAAGAAAACCTTATTTCTTGAAACTAAAAAACTACAACCAAACATATATCCTGTACCTTAGAACATACAGCTTATGCTATCTCACCGATTTATGAAGGATGCTGAAAACATTTTACAGCATTCATAATACCACTATTAGTAAATACAATTATCTAATTAATAGTAAATAAATTACTGTATTAATCCTGCAATTTAACTCCCCCACGATATTTGATTCATACATTAAAACAAGCTGTCATATTTGGACAGGTTAAGTACCATCGCACCCTTTATTAAATTGCAGGATCATATGCTGTATGTATAATGTTAATTCCCTATCTGCCACTATCTATTCTGTGTACCCAAAACTCATTAGTAAATAAACGAGCAAGAAATAACTACCTGAAATTCTAACTTTCCTAAAACGCAAAATAGCATTTTTAACTCCCACACATACAGCAGAGACTTAAAGCTTAGAAAACCAAACTTACGATGCGAACCATCGGCAGATTTAGCAGAGTTCTGAGGATTGACGTATAGGTTCTGCAGCAGCACGGTCTGAAATAAAATCAAACAACAATAAGAAATTGCATTTTTTGTTCAGGAGTATGGAGATAATCACTTGAGTAATGACACTCACCTGGCTGAAGGTGGGTTTGTTGTGTATGCGGGAACAACGATCGCCATGGCGACATGCCCCAATCTTGAAATAGAAGGAACAATTGACTCTGGAAAGCAATATTATGAAAGAGATTAATTGAAAGACAAAAAGCTTATACTACAATATGTACTTTCTTAACACATATTTCATGGGACTTCATGAAGTGCATCCATGAGGTTTGTAAACACCTTATCCTCCATTAATGTTTTACGTAAGATGTAAACAAATACAAAAACTATCAAAACAAATTCCAATACGTGTTGTGATACTGTAACCGGTGTAAAAATAGTTTGTAATAAAACCGCTTTGGTTGCACTAGTTGTGAATGAACCGGCGTATTGGGCAACAATAAATATACTGTATTAAAAAAACCGCAACAAACAACTCAAAAAGCAAGCAAATAATTGGGTAAAAAAACTACATGACAATCAATGTAGCTCCAATACGTCGTATGCAGTAAAAGATTGAATATTCAAAGCGCTTATCCACATCGGTATCCACGTAAATAAGTCTCTACAACTTACTTGTCCTTTTCTGTGCCAAAAATCGATGCAAGATATTCTGCCATCCTTAATGTCTTTATATCACGCCAACATTTATAACAATGACACTCAAAAATCCAATCACAAATTGACAATATTAATACTACCACCAATGCCACTTCATGTAAAAGATGGCGTTCAATAGGCGACAACCATAGAGTATAAACCAAACTAACGACCTTAAATTAAATCTTTGGTCTGAAATATCCATAGACTATGCCACAACTAACGAAACTCACAATTACTAGAATTTTATCGATTATTACGGGAAAATCGAAGATGCGTTTGTATAGCTGGCACGAGTTTCCTGTTTTGGTTGGATTTGTTGGTTGTATGTTTAAGGTGCCTTCACACTGCCAACCGACTCCAACAAACTCAGTTGAAAACTGTTTTCAATTCGAAGTTTGACTTTGTTTTCAACTGTTGTCAAAAGTTGTGTGAAATCGCGAGTTTGAAAAACTAGTCGAGGCAAGTTTTGTCTCCAGTTTGTAGTTTATGGTCAGTGGGCAAAAACACGGCGGAGTTAGGCAACTTGCGCATGCGCATTGCCGTGTTGCCCTGTCATCTGCTGTGTCGTTTAGGCCGGTATTTCACTGCAAATGTGAAGAATACAAGATATTTCTTAATACAGAGCACACCGACTAAAATAAACTGTTAGAATCCCACAAAGAAAACGCTACCACAATCTGTGGTATTCAAAGTTGCTCACTGTGGATGATAAGGAAGAAATTAAATTGACTAAAACATTTATGGAGGTGCATACATGAAATAAATATTATTTGTACTCTAAACTAACCTATTTAATTCGTGAAGTGTTTTATATTTTGATTCACTTTTGTTTGAAATAATACGTGAAATGGTACACTTTAGAATTCAAGTATCGGTACCTATTTTACAGAGCGGTGGAATAGCTTTTTATAGGCAGAAATGGCATTTGTGATTTGCATAATGAAACATGCACCAATTAACTCCATACATTTTTGTGTTTAGCATGATGCATTTACAGAATTAACCACAAGAGCAGGTAATTATACAGATATTTGATGAGATGCTTAAGACAATCAGAGAAAATAAATGTTAGGCTGTAGTAAACTTTGCTACTGTGGAATAGCCGAGCGGTCTAAGGCGCCTCGCTGCGGAGCGCACGGTTGCTCGCCGTCGGAGGTTCGAGTCTTCCCTAGGCATGAGCGTGTGTGTTGTCCTTAGGTTAGTTTACCTTAGTTTAAGTAGTTTGTAAGCTATGGATGGATGATAGCGCAGTTTGGTCCGATAGTTTTACAAATATTTGAACATTTTTTGTAGTAAGCTTTCACAGTGCATGATGCAGAATGACGTCCATGCAAACGTAACATGAGAAAACTACGAAAATATTTTCTCTTCTTAAATAAAATAAATTCTCCGAAGAGTTTTTATTAAGCATGAAAAAACATTTAACTATGTCAGTGTTTCAATATTTATTCACTGACACAGATATAGGGCTTCCTGAAACATAGATTATGACGAATTTAAGTATTTGTAAATGTGTGGGTGAATTGAAATGTTTGGTCGCCCATTCCCAAAAAATTTTCGTGATTATGTCCTTGCAGTGTAGGTCATACTGCAGTACATAATGTAGTACATTAGTGCGAGCACTTTCCCTCTCTTCCTCTCGCTATCCACGTTTCCACCTGCAATTGTTTTAATTTTTCCGTCTTGTCAAATAATGCACTCGGCCAGAAATTTTAAATTAAATCCTGTTGTGCAGACGATAATTAAAAGAAAAACGCCGAATGTGTATTTACTAGAGTTTTAAACTGTTTTCAACACTTTGCAACAGTTGTTAGTTTGCGAAACTCACGACTGTTTTAAGTTTACTAGACTGGCAACTGTTGAATGTTTTTGTTCGTTGGAGTTGGTTGGCACGTTCAGTGGGCTAAACTGCAGTGGTCATCAGTCTTTCCTGTTTTGAAACGCAATGGGCGACAAAAGAGCAAAAAAATTTGGGTCAACCGCTTTGACCAATGATGTCATGTTTTACGTCATTTTGTTCTGTGCGTGGTTTCAATACTCACTGTTTACGTGTCTGATATTTTTGAACCCTAGGTGGCATTGTATTATCCTTTTGGTGTTATTCAATTTTTGAAAGGTGTAAAACTTGTTTGACCTATACCTAACCTAACTTTCAATTTAAAAAAAAAGTTATCTTTAGTGTAGCCCTAAGAAGGTTAGGTATAGGTTAAACAAGAAGATTTTTTTTTATAGTACATGAGGGCGCGTAGCACCCGCATCTCCGGTTCAGAAACAATCGTTTTACAGTTGTATGTTCAACATAAATATATCATTTCAGGCTGTAAAACTTCGAGTGCAAGCTTTCTTTCAAATTACCTAATAATTAAATGTATTTTGAAGAGGTGGTATCGTTAAGTAGATTTGACCTATTAGGTGAAATCTGACTACCGATAGGCCTACCATGTTGTGGTAAATGTAGTATCTCTCGATTATGTATGACATCACTGGTCAAAGTAGGGCACCTGGATATAGACGGGCATGCGCATCCGCCATTTTTGTTTCTTCGCTTCGATGCGCGGTTGTAGGACAGTCAATACGCTTTCAGCATCATGGGCTGTGCAGTTCTGAATTGTTTTAATTGTTCAGAAAATGGTTTTGGTTTTCTTTTTCGTTTCCAATGAATCCTGAAGAGCGTGAGATATGGTTAATAAATTTTCGTCGTGACTTATGGATACCAGCAAGGTGTTCAAAACTATGCGAGATGGGTTGACTTATGCACAATTCCTACACGTTGTAAACGACAGGTTTCGACACCTTTATTTATTTATTTTATTTTAATTTTAATTTTTTTTTTCAGCGAAGGATTCGACACTGCGCACTAATACAGTAGCAACATAAAGACAATAACAATACTAATTACTTTTAAATGATGTGCACTATTTTTACTAGTTATAATGGCTCATACGCCTCATAACGATGTTTGAAGCTACTGCGATGTTAATTTTAGTTACAGCATCGACAGCGTAATTTGCTAATATTGGCAAGAGAATGTCCGCTTTAGGAGGATAAATAATTTACTGACCGGACAAGTGTACATACAAGAAGATGGTAAATATGAAAAATTATTTTTCGAGTTTTCAAAGAGCATTTCAAAGGTCTTTGGCAACATCAGTACACTACGCCACTGAGGCCGTAAATAAAATTGACCAATGAGAAAGTAAATTGTTAAATAAGAAATTAAAATATCTCGTTTATATAAATCTTTTACTGCATTCTAGTTTATCATGGTGATATATTTTGTGCATTGAAGAAGTATTTTATATGAATTCTGAAAAATGTGCCGTAAAATAGTAGCAACCTGAGAGTGTCGGCCTATTCTGGAGCAAATTTATGGCATTCGAAAACGGAGATTTCTTGCATGTTAGCGCAGCTTTGGTAGTGCGCGTGGTATCCCATAAAAGTGAACTGTCGAATGGGAAAGAGTTGCTCACATACACACCCAGGTGGACAAATACCAGAAAACATATTTAACGATTTGTCAAACCATATTACAATAACTTATTACGACGAGATTAATTTTTGATACAAATATATTTTTTCTTTTTGGTATGTGTATTAGAAATGAAACAAGCGTCGAGTGAAAGCAATAACAACAGTAAAACTCCGCCTTTCACAAGCTTACACTATCACTGCCTGGAACCAAAATGGCGGCGTGAGCTGCCGCTATAGCAGAAATTGATGCGCATGCCCGTCTATATCAAGCGGTATCGGAGACTATAGTTTCTTCAAAATTTTACTCTATTTCAGAAAAAAATCTTTTGAATGACCTATATTTAGAAAGGAAAAAATAGAAAATAAAAAGACAGATGCCTTTACTATTTTTAAAAAAGCAACGCGCCTTGGAAGATGCCACAAGACTGTACAATTCCATAAATCAGACAGGAGGGAGAACGGTAAGGCAGCTCAAAGAGCTGCATTTCATTTTAAAAAGAAAAGCCAGGATAAACAACAACAAAGACAGGGTTAGTAATAAATATCACATGTATTATTTCTGTTGTCAACATTAATTTTTCTGAATTTAAATTTTCTTCTTCCCATTACTCCTGAATGTGACATTACTTTTTACAATACCAGCTGATCAGTTTACGTGCATCAACCCACTCACCTACCTACCTACCCGAGCCCCATGTTTTAATGAAAAACATTAATCACTTGTAACATTGATCGATCGTAATGGAAATTGATGGCAGAACACTGTTGCAAAGGGAAGTATCTTTATGGTTACTTGAAAGCTTCATTATGAGAGCATAGTTTTGTGATTCGCAGTGTTGTAAAATTTTACATCCAGATCGACAATCGCAAGAGATAATATTGGTCACTCCACTGTTGCTCAGTGTGCAGACTAAGTCTATGGTGTGCAGCACAGCCTCCTTATTGAGGAGGTCATGTGTGCAGATGTTACTTGACCAATGCAGCTAATGCATACATCAACGGTTGTCAACATTATCTCTCGTACCGCCAACCTCAATGTAAAATGTAGCCCGAAATGTTTTTTTCCGCGTTTTTTTCCGTTTAGTATCACCAGACAATGATGTCATTGATCTTTTTTTAATAGTCTGAAACACACATGACACGAAAAACGCGGGAAGAAGAAGACGATCAAGACGATTACGAAAGAATTTGCATTCTTCAGCTTCAAAACTTCTAAAATTGTGCGAAAATCACATGGAAACTGGTCATAAAAACAAAAATAAATAACAACCGTTAAATCATTTCTGGACTTGAGATTGGAAGCTCACTAGCGCTACAAAGCGGATATAGTTAACATGTAGGTAACCACCATAGACTTACTAAATAAAAAGGTAACCACAGGGTAACGCGCATTTATCTTTAACGGACAGGTAACTATGGCTGAGATGGTAACTGTTGTCTCAGAAACCCATTTTGTACTTAACTTTCAGTTAACCCACAGATAACTATGATGGGACAGGTAACTACACTTTCGGAAACCGGGCAATACTAAATAAAAACTTGACGGCTCGCTGGCGCTAGTGTCATATCCCCCCACAATGAATGTGACAGAAGCCGCCATTTGCAGGGAAATAGTTCGTTCGTGTGCTGCTTTTAACTGTAACAGGTCTTTGCAGAGGCTTTTTTTGGTCCTGGTGTTTTATTTTCATGCTTTTCACCATTTTTGTCAAGTGAGAAATGTTGATAATGATAAAGGGTATTAAAGGATAGTTGTCAAAATACCGAAATAGGTTATTACAAGATATTCTGGAAGAGACACAACACAGGGAAAAGCTATAGTGTTAGATTACAGACAAAAACTGAGAAAAGTACTTTGTTACATGTCAAGTACTTATATTGTATTTACATATAAATTACTAAAAATACTAACAGGATTACTGTAGTTATATATGTATATTTTATACAGAGGTAAGTCGAATAATTGTGAATATTAAACAGCATTAATCTGAAACTCCTCAAGCTTTCCCGGCGACCTAATGACATCTTGGCTGTTGGGTGTTCTACTGGATAACAGTGTAGAGTCTTGCACAATATTTTGGCTCGTAGCCTTCTTCAGGTGCGACCTGAGACTGTTCTGCGAATTGATCTGGTCCAGTATTTATGTCTGCGACTTTCCCCATTTTCTCTTTGCGGTCGGCGCCCATTTGCTGTGATCCGCTGCCGCTCTAGATGTTCCATTTGTGGTCCACAATCATCAGACCCGCTCCCAGGTTCTTCAACTTCGGACTGACGCCTCTGCGGTCCGCGCCCGATCACCATGCGTTCCTTGAGCATTGTCGAGTCATTTGGCGTCTGCGGCGGTTCTGACTGCTTCCTTTGTCGTTCGCGCCCATCAAGTTCGTTCCTGGACTCTCTAACTTCAGACTGACGCCTATGCTGTCCCCGCCCATTTTCCGCGATTTGCTGGAGCGTTGCCATTCCAACTTGCATCTTCAGTGTTTCTTGGTGTTCCATTTGTGGTCCGCGCCCATCTGACCCACCCCTGGGCGTTCTATGTCCGGTCTGGTGTGTCTGTAACTCTAGCTGGATATCGATTTCCATATTTCTTGTATTTGGGTTATGCTGCAACTGTCTATGATGCTTCTTTAGGAATTCCAAAGCAGCACCCCAGATTCTACTTAGTTGGTACTCCATATTGTGGTTCATAAGGTTTTCAGTTGTTTTTATCTCTATCGATTCCCTTATAATGCTGTCCCAAAACCTAGGTGTCTGGGCTATGATCTTGGTCTCATCATAGTTCATGGCATGATCCAATTCTAAACAATGTTCATCAATGGCAGATTTTGTTGCCTCTTACTTGGGTCTATCTCTGATGTTCCTTATATTTTATATCGACTGTACCTGTTGTTTGGCCAATATAGGAGATGACACATTGACAAGGAATTTTATAAATCGCTGGTTACTGTAACCCCAGGTCGTCTTTGACATTTCCCACAAGAGCTCTGATCTTGCTGACTGGACAGAAGACACATTTGATATCAAATTTTTGCACGATCCTGCTGATTCTGGCAGAGATAAAACCAGTATAAGGAAGATATGTCACCTTCTTTGCTACATCTTACTCTTTCTCTTGTACCTCTAGTGTAGTGTCTGGTTGGAGTGCCTTCTCAATTTGTTTGTTAGTGTATCCATTCTTGGAGAACACTGTTTTGAGGTGCTCTATTGCTGTGTGTGTAGACTCTCTTGGTCTGACAGGGCACATGCTCATTGCACCAATGTCTTGAGTACCCCATTCTTCTGCACAGTGTGGTGACAGCTGCTGGCCTGTAGGTACAAATCAGTGTGTGTGGGTTTTCGATAGACACTGTGGCCTATTGATCCATCTGCTTTCCTTTTCACTAGTATGTTCAGAAATGGCAACTAGCCATTCTTTTCCATTTCTATGGTGAACTTGATATTCGTTGGCAAGAGTTGAGATGTTCAAGGAACTAGTTGAGCCCGTCTCATGAGGACAAATCACGATCGTATCATTCACATACATGTAGAAGCATGTGGGTTTATTTGGCTTTCTCCAATGCCCTCTCCTCGAAGATCTCCATGAATGAATTGGCAACCACAGAAGACAGTGAGCTGCCCATAGTCACACCTTCAGTTTGCTCGTAATACTATTTCCCACACAGGATGTATGTGGAAGTCAGTGGTTGCTTGAACAGGTCTGATAGAGCACCATCAAATTTTTCCGCAATCAGGTCTAGTGAGTCTTGAAGTGGAACCCTGGTGAACAGTGATACCTATGACCTATGCACATGTATTATGCATATACAAACACTCTAATAATGCAACACTAATTGAAAGTTTTGTATCTTGTGGAGATAAAAACTAAAGATAGCCTAGGTTATCGTTAATGTCCACAGTACAATCATGGAATAAAAAACACTATGATTTCCAGCAGTCAATGAAAGATAAAATATCATTAAGATTTTCAAGTTATTTTAGAAGGACACTTCGAATACTTTAATGGGAAAGGATCCTGCACAGGGAAATGACAGGTCAACAACACTGTTTGAAGTCAATATGATAGTTTTTCATTAAAATCACAAATGTGAGGTTCAGGCTGTTATTACAGTACTAAAAGATTGTCTACTCTGCCTGTGATGGATGATTAATGCAGGAATGTGGCTCGCTATGACATAATGTTTTCCATTACTGGCTCTTGATGTAAGTTGCAAAATTAAGTCTTCTTAATGTAGAATTAATTTATACAATATGCCCCTGTATTATTCCAGTTTCTTCATTCGAGGCCAGTTAATATTATCCTTGAAAAGTATGACCTGAAAAAAAGTCATATGTCACCGGCACTGTTCACTGTTAAGCGTCCAGACAAAGACTTAACAAGCATTTTATTAATGCTGGCCAGCCACTTGGCGCGCTTTATTTCCACAGTTTCCCTCCATGTCATATCTTTTCCTTGAGGCAGGGATGCCCCCCATCTCTTATACATGAATTTGTTTTGTTGTTGTGGTCTTCCGTCCGGAAACTGTTTTGATGCAGCTCTCCACCCTACTCTGTCCTGAGCAAGCCTCTTCATCTCCTCATAAGAACGGCAACCTACATCTATTTGATCTGCTTACTGTATCCATCTCTTGGTCTTCCTCTGCGGTTTTTACCCCACACACTTCCCTCCAACGCTAAATTCACGATTCCTTGATGTCTAAGAATGTGTCCTACGAATTGATCCCTTCTTATAGTTAAGGTATACTAAAATTTTTTTTCTCGTAAATTCTGTTTAGTACCTCGTCTCGGTAGCATAAATCCGAAAGTTGCGGGATCCCCGCCAGGTCCTAGGATTTTTATCTGTCATTTTTCACTTCTTTCATCTCTGGCAGTGTTGCTGATGTGAAAATATCGAGTAGCACCGCGGTTCGGAACCCACGTTAAACTGTAGTTCCCCCTATAACTAGCTGGATAAGTTAGTTCGAAGGTTAGAGGAAGGCAACGGCATACCTTCTCGAAACAGGGCAATGCCTAGTAAAGCACTGTGATGTTCAAACCAATCTTCGGATTGCTGACTGCTTTACATTTTTTCTACCTCCTCATTAGTTACGCAATCCTCCCACCTAATCTTCAGCATTCTTCTGTAGCACTAAATTTCAAAAGCCTCTCTCCTCTACCTGTCCGCACTGGTCATCGTCCAAGTTTCACTCCCGTACAAGGCAACACTCCACACAAATGCCTTCAGAAAGGACTTCCTTACACTTAAATCTATATTCGGGGTTAGCAAATTTCTCTTTTTCAAAAACGCATTTCTACTCATTGCCATTCTACATTTTATATCCCCTGCACTGCGACCCTCACAAATTACTTTGCTGCCAAGTAACAAAACTCATTTACCACCTTTATTGTTTCATTACGTAATCTAATATATTCAGCATCCCCAAATTTTCCTAGACTGCACTCCATTGCCCTTGTTTTGCTCTTGTTAATGTTCATCTTATACACACCTTTCAACACACTGTCCATTCTGTTCAACTGCTCTTCCAGGTCCTTTGTTGTCTCTGACAGAATTACAATGTCATCGACAAAACACAATGTTTTTATCTCTTCCCCCTGAACTTTAATTTCTTCTTCAAATTTCTCCTTGTTTTCGTTTATAGCTTGCTCAATGTACAAATTGAATAACGTTGGGGAAAGGCTATAGCCCTGTCTTACTCCCTTCCAACCTCTGCATCCCTTTCATGCCCTTCAATTCTGATAACTGCTGTCTGGTTTTTGTACAAGTTGTAAATACATGAATATGATTTACAAAAGACCTAAGCCAGAAGCTCTATATTATTATCAATTTACATAAGATTTAACAAAGTAAGAGTTACAAAACCAAGAATGTTTACACAGAATTTACAATAGTGAACTACAAATTTTCAGTACCCTAATATGCACAACTAGAAATAATAAAGTTAAAACATATACACATCTAAAGTAATCGATACAAGACATGTCATATATGTATAGTACAGAAATTATAAATCACGAAAATGAGCACAAAAAATAAATTATGGCGTCAGAAGAGGACCGACTGGAGTACGTTTACTGAGCGAGATGGTTCAGTGGTAAGCCGGCCGCGATGGCCGAGGTGACTGAGGCGCTCCAGTCACGGTCAGCACGGCCACTACGGTCGGGGGTTCGAATCCCCCCTCGAGCATGGATATTTGTGCCGTCCTAGTTCGTAAGTAGTTCATAAGTAGTTTGTGAGTTTAGGGACTGATGACCCCGTAGTTAAGTCCCATAAGCTTAACAAACATTTGAACATTTTTTTTGGTGCAGTGGTAAGCTTACTCGACTCACATTCGAGAGGACAGTGGTTTAAATTCACCTCGGGTCATTCAGGTTTAGGTTTTTCGTGATTTCTCCTGCCGCTCTGCTGTTTGTCCGGTCTATTAGTATCTATGGTCGAAGAATTTCTCATCGCCCCACAGAAAAAAGAAAAAAAAATTAACCGAACTTGTGCTACAGTGTCCACACTGTCGACGGAACGTTAACACAATGTCGACGGAACGTTAAACGTAACCTTCCTTGCAAGGCGTTTGCTAACAGAAGGATATCACCTGCAGCACCTGTTGGGCTTGTGACCAGATATGATGTGATTTCAGTTGATAATAGATGTGTCAGGCCCGGTGGCACAGACAAATATATACAGATGGGAAACCTCCGTAAGGGCCCGGTCACACGCTCAGTGGTGCGGGGAGGGAAGGTTCCGTAAGATGTCCCATGATGGCGCTGGGGTCAAAAGCAGCCCTTTAAACTGACCAGAGCAGGCGGCAGGTAGCGGCTGTTCGTACCACCACTTCCCCTCAAACGCCGGCACACCGGACACAGCCGTAGGCTCGTGGCAGGCGGCACGAGCTCTCCCCTCAGCCTCCCCTCCACACTACCTTCAGAAGCGCCTCTAGTGTCGTCTACCGGTACTAAGCCGGGGAACCGTCTGACACCTGCTAGCATCATACGGAACTACGAGGGCAGCGAAGGACAGAGGTTTAGGGTGGGCTTCTCCTATGTATGTGTTACTCTGTGCCGGTGGTCTTGGGGTAGAGCGCTTGACTGGAAACCCGGTCGGACTTTGGGGTTCTTTCAGTCTGCGTGTTAACCCATCCTTCACCTCTCAACGATGTGAGAAGTCACCAGAAACGACACGTAGTTCAGATTCCACATTAAGCTGTAGGTCCCCTTTCTGCAGTTGGATAACTGGGGTAGGCTAGGGACACACAAGTCGCCGAATTGGCGTCCAATTGAAAGATGAATGAGCCACACGAAATTATTATTATAGCTTATAAGAGCTGATGGTGGTGTTCGAGTGTGGCGCAGACCCCACAAAGCTTGTCTCGGTTCCATATTGGTGTGGCCTGTTTTAACATGGATTTGATTGTGTCCTTCAAGGTGGAAAGGTCGTGCACTCTAAGGGAAATTGCAGTGTACTGTGCGGCTGCTCCTCGTCAGAGGTTCGAGTCCTCCCTCGGGTATGGGTGTGTGTGTGAGTGTGTGTATGTTGTCCTTGGGTTCGTTTAAGTAGTTTGTAAGCCTAGGGACTGATGAAAACAGTAGTTTGGTCCCACAGATTTACAAAGATTTGAACATTTTGACCGGGTCCTCTGGTCCATCTACACCTATCATTGACTAGAAATGGTAATGTTCGGCTACTTGGTGTCTATTCGCAACCATCCATGAACTTAACGTTCAGAAACAGCACTGATATTTTTGTGGATGACAATGCATCAAGTCACTGCGCCACAATTGTTCGTTATTGGTTTAATAATTCCGGTGCATGTTTTTTGCCTCCTAGATCGTCCCTCTTCAATCATAAGTGAGAGGCATAAGTGAGAGGTCAGTTCGTTGACAAAATACTGCAACGGCAACACTTCCACAGTTATGGACAGCTGTAGAGGCATCACTGTTGAGTATCCCTGTAAGAGACTCGCAACGACTTGTTGAGTCTACGCCACGTCGAGATGCTGTGCTTCGACGGGCAAAATGAGTTCCGACACAATATTAGTTTCACGTTCGTCACCTCACTGTGATACTCTTGATTTTATTAGATACACTGGTCAAAATAATTAAGGGATCAGTTGAGATATCTAAGTTCTGAAGTTTTGCCGTCGGCAGAATGAACTAAAATAGATCTACTGATTGGTGACAACATTACGGCAACTGAGATAGTGGTAATAACAGGAAATTACTGCAGAGGGGTTGGTGTTCTCTTGTATTTACTCAACGAATCGATTTACTCAAGCAGTTGGGTTCAGGTAGTGTAGTGAGCAGGTAGTGCAATGCAACAACAGTGTGACTTACCCGAAGCTATGGCATGGAGCGCCATAGAGCGGTTGGAAGTGGGACACATTCAGATGGCGGTGGCTGCAGCTATTGGAGAGTCCAAAAGTGTAATTTACAGGTACCTGGACACGATTTCAGACAACAGAAACAGTTAAAGTAAGGAAAGCCAAGATATTCCACCGGTTAACATCAGCAAGAGATGACCGTTATCTTCAAACAGCCCATTGAGACAGGAGGCTGAATGCAACTCAGCTGCAACTCACCCTCCAAGTAGCTACAGGACGCGCATTATCAATACAAACAGTTCGAAGTCGTCTTCAGGAATGTTTTGATCTGTGGGTATAATCTGAACTATTTTATGAATAGTATTAAAAGGTTCATAACCGCTTGTGGCCATTGCATATGAGTCGGTTTCTACGAAAGCAACCAGAATAAACGATTAGATATTGCAGAATGTTAAATTCTTTGTACGCACCTAAGATAGGCAACTGAATAAAGTGTGACAAATGTACTTTCACAAAAATGGCGTCGAGCCTCACGAATTTGTAATACACAGTACTGCCTACAGATTATTTTTGAGCTCATTGGTCCCCACATTACAGACATGTACACATATGCCGCACACTACTATTACTCGCAGTCCAAAGAGTGTGAAGATAAACCTCTCTGATTTATACAGGGTGAGTCATAAATGAGGAAAAATATTTCGTGCAAATTGTCGTACACTGAACTAAAAACATAAATTCGTTTTCCGCATGTTCCTGTGTCAACAAATGACAATGTCACTGGCACTGAAGGGTGAAACTATTTTAATATGAAGTGGATTTCTGGATAATCCTTTGCGCCAACACTGGCCAAAGGCACAGATCGGCAATAGGGCAACAGGGATAAAGTTCCTTTCCCTTTGCCAACTAGCCACGATACATAAAACAGGCCAGCGGAAACGGTACGAGACAGATGCGAGCGCTGTCATTGCTCATAGTGTCACGCAGACCGTCGCTTGACGCTGTGTGCCTCGACTTCTCGTGAGTGGCTGGACTACCTACAACACTCGCATTTCGTGCCCTGGTGCTGATCTGTCCCCTTGGCCAATGTCAGCGCACAGTAACACCCCAAAGCCCACTTCATATTTCTATATTTTTATCACTCAATTGCATTGTCATTTATTGAGATAGGAATATGCGGAAAACGAGTTTATGTTTGTAGCTCAGAGTGTGACAATTTGTACGAAATATTTATCCTCACTTATGGCTCACACTGTAGAGCTTTGTCTTTGCACACGAATACTGACATGAAGTGCAGTTTCATTGATTTTTTACAGTAGATTGCTAATAAGCAAAGGTAAGTGCCTGAATGGAGAGCATGACAGCCAAAGCAGAGTGGCCCCTTTCCTGGTCACGAGGTTTTGTTCTCAAAGAAAGGATGAATAAGCCTCCATAATCAGATGTGGAGAACACACACACACACACACACACACACACACACAGAGAGAGAGAGAGAGAGAGAGAGAGAGAGAGAGAGAGAGAGAGAGAGAGAGAGAGAGAGAGAGAGAGTTGTTTTTATAGTACACGGTCTGAAAAAAAGTTTCAGGCTGGGCGACGATGGTCGTAGCGCGAAACACAAACCAGTCTGATATCATCGCCTGGTGAGTATCGTAGCGAGCAACGAGTAGTGAGCTGGGCGAGCTGCGATGGTGCACGCTAAATGGGCCAGTAAGGCTCTGTGGGTTTGATTCATAGCCGTGTCATGGAGGCGAGCAGCGAGGTGCCAGCATAAACGCACCCGACGTCGATTTTGAACCTGTTAAACAAGTTAGCCACGCCATTCGTTCAATTCCCTCAGCCCCAAGCATTTTGTTCACCAGTGCAGCTGGTGAGCTTTATCGTCGACCAGAAGGAACACATCTAATATGGCACTGGTGTAGGCATAACAGAAGGTCGAAGATCTCGTCCCTATACCTGTGAGCAGTCAAGGCGCCATTCTAAACGATATAGAGGTCCCTACGTCCGCGAATACTGACTGCTGCCCACACCATTTGTTCACCACCATGATATGGTGATGTTTCTTGCACATAAACAGGGTCGTTCCGAGTTACACGTTCTCTCCAGACAAGGAACGACGGTTGTCCGGCTGAACACAAAATCCTGACTCATCTGTGAACAGAACCCGGCGCCATTCATTACGACTCCTGCGCTCAGTTCCTGCGCTCAGTTTCTGCGTGCTAAACGGTGTCTTGCTTTTAATGGGACACATCCCGTAGGCCTCCCTGAATAAAAGCCACATTCCTGAAGGCTATTTGTGTTGATACTGCGCGTCCTGTTGCCACTTGGAGGGTGCGTTGCAGTTGAGCTGCACCAGCCTCCTATCTCGAAAGGCTGTTTACTGGAGATATCGGTCATCTCTTGCTGATGTTACCCATGGACGACCTTTGAATTTCCTTCTTTTAGCGTTTCCTTTTGTCTGAAATAGAGTCCATGTCC
Source organism: Locusta migratoria (assembly GCA_026315105.1). Taxonomy (NCBI): domain Eukaryota; kingdom Metazoa; phylum Arthropoda; class Insecta; order Orthoptera; family Acrididae; genus Locusta; species Locusta migratoria. The sequence goes on along the minus strand of CM048750.1, from coordinate 188,282,155 downwards.
TGCAAATTACACTTTTGGACACTCCAATACACGCAGCAACCTCCATCTGTGTCTGTCCCACTTCCAACCTTCCTATGGCTCTCCATGCCATAGCTTCGGATAAGTCACGTTGTTGCGTTGTACTACCTGCTCACTACACTACCTGACTCAACTGCTTGTGTAATTTGTTTGGCAGAGTAATCACATGTCAACATCAACCCCCTCTTCAGTAACTTTCTGTTATTACCACTATCTCGGTTGCCATAATGTTGTCACTACCCCGCAGAACCGACAGAAAGACGTCGAACCATTTTAGTTCATTCTTGCGAAGGCAACACTTTAGAACCAAGGTATCTCAACTGATCCTTAATTGTTTTGATCAGTGGCTCTAATAAAATCAAGTGTGTCACAGTGTGAGGTGACAAATGTGAGACTAATATCGTATCGGAACTCCCTTTGCTCGTCGAAGCACAGCATCTCGACATGGCATGGACTCAACAAGTCGTTGCGAGTCTCCTACAGGGATACTCAACTGTAATGCGTCTACAGCCGTCCACAATTGCGAAAGTGTTGCCACTGCAGTATTTTGTCGATGAACTGACCTCTCGATTATGTCCCATGTTCTATGGGCTTCGAGCCCGGCGATCTAGGTGGTAAAAACATGCACCGGAAGCATCAAACCAATTGCGAAAAATTGTGGCCCAGTGACTTGATGCATTGTCACCCACAAAAATTTCAGTGCTGTTTCGAAATATTCATCTACATCTACATCTACATAGATACTCTGCAAATCACATTTAAGTGCCTGGCAGAGGGTCCATTAACCACCTTCATAACTTTTCTCTACCGTTCCATTCTCTAATAGCGCGCGGGAAGAAAGAACACCTAAATCGTTCCGTTTTCGATCTGATTTCTCTTATTTTATTGGGATGGTCATGTCTCCCTAAGTAGGTGGGTGCTAGCAAAATATTTTCACATTCAGAACTAAAAGTCGGTGATTGAAACTTCGCAAACAGATCACGCCGCAATGAATAACGTCTTTCTTTTAATGATTTCCACCCCAATTCGTGCAACATTTCCGTGACGCTTTCCCCCCCGTAACGTGATAAAACAAAACGAGCTGCCCTTCTCTGAACCTTCTCAATATCTTCCGTCAGTCCCACCTGGTGAGGGTCCCACAAGGGGCAACAGTACTCCAAGAGAGGACGCACAAGTGTGATGTAGGCAGTCTCTTTGGTGGAGGTGGTGCATCGTCTAAGCGTTCTGCCAATGAAACGTAACCTTTGGTTCGCCTTCCACACAATATTTTCTATGTGTTCTCTCCAGTCAAAGTTGTTCGTAATTGTAACTCCCAGGTATTTGGTAGAATTTATGACCTTAAGGTTTGACTGATTTATCGCGTAATTGAAGTTCAGCGGATTTCTTTTAGTGGTCATGTGTATTACTTCACACTTTTCTTTATTTAGTGTCAATTGCCAATTTCCGCACCAAGTAGAAATTTTGTCTAAATCGCTTTGCAGTTGCTTTTGATCCTCTGTTGACTTTACTAACCGATAAACGACAGCATCATCCGCGAACAGTCTAAGGGAGCTATTCAGATTATCTCCTAAATCGTTTATAAACACTAGGAAGAGTAGGGGACCAATAACGCTTCCCTGTGGAACGCCAGATATCACTTCTGTTTTACTCGATGACTTACCGTCAATTACAACGAACTGTGTCCTTTCTGATTGGAAATCGTGAATCCAATCGCACAATTGGGGAGATATTCCATAAGCACGCAATTTCATTAGAAGCCGCTTGTGGGGTACAGTATCAAAAGCCTTCCGGAAATCCAGAAATATGGAATCGATTTGAGATCCCTTGTCGATGGCACTTAACACTTCATGTGAATAAAGGGCAAGCTGTGTTTCGCAAGAGCGATACTTTCTGAATCCGTGCTGACTATTGGTTAATAGGTCGTTCTCTTCGAGGTAGTACATAATATTCGAACAAAGTATATGTTCCACAATCCTACTGCAAATCGACGTCAATGAGATAGGCCTGTAATTTTGAAGATCACTCCTATTGCCTTTCTTGAATATTGGAGTAATTTGGGCAACTTTCCAGTCTTTGGGTACGGATCTTTCGCTGAGTGATCGGTTGTAAATTATAGCTAAGTACGGAGCTATTGCATCAGCATACTCTGAGAGGAATCTAGTTGGTATACAATCTGGCCCGGAAGATTTATTTTTGTTTAGTGACTTAAGTTGTTTTACTACTCCAGGAACATCTGCTTCTAAGTTTCGCATGCTGGCAGCTGTTCTTGGATTGAATACTGGAGTGTTCACTTCGTCTTCTTTGGTGAAAGAATTTCGGAAAGCTGTGTTTAGTAATTCTGTCTTAGCAGTACTGTCGTCGGTAGTATTACCATTGCTATCGCGTAGTGAAGGTATTGTTTGTGTTTTGTCGCTAGTTGCCAGTCTTGCGGATTCTGTGTCTTTTTAAATTTTACATGCGTTTTTCTTTGTTTCTGCAACAGTGATCTGACCTGTTTTGTGTACCACGGGGGGTCAGCCCCCTCTTTTATTAATTTATTTGGTATAAATCTCTCGATTGCTTAAGTTGTGAATAGTCTCCAAGTATCCGAACATTACCATTTCCAGTCAATGACTGGCGTAGATGGACCAGACGACCCAGTCAAAATGTTCAGATGTTTGTTAATCTGTGGCACCAAACTACTGCGCTCACTAGTCGCTAGGCTTACAAACTAACTAATGAGTTTGGAATACATTTTTTTTTCTAGAAGGAAAGCAGCGAATTGGTATAAGAATCGAAATGAAAATATGTCAAGTTCACAAAAAGTTTTTACAATTTATTTATAATGAGGTGACCGGTTTTGATCTACGTGGAGATGGCCTCGGCACCAGCGTTGGGACGAATTCAGTAAGATGAGGATTTCTGCTTGGATCTAAACCGGTCACCTTATTATAAATAAATTGTAAAAACTTTTTGCGAACTTGATTGATATTTCATTTCGTACCTTAAACTAACCCAAGGACAACAGACACACACCCGTGCCCGAGGGAGGACTCGAACTTCGATGAGGAGCAGCCGCGCGCTCGGCCGCAATTTGCCTTAGAGGGCACGGCCATTCCACCATGGCGGACTCAGTCAAATGGAGCCAAGACAAGCTTCGTGGGGTCTGTGCCACACCCCGACACCACTATCAGCTCTTATCCTAAAATCGGGTCATATCTGGTCACTAGCCTCAGAGGCGCTGCAGGTGATATCTTCTACATCTACATACGTACTTCGTAATTCACTCAAATATGCGTGGCGAGGGATACTCATTACCACTTCTAGTTACTTTCCTGTTATATTCCCATATAGAACGAGGGAAAAACGAATGCTTGTATGCAGCCGTACGAGCCCTTATCTTTGTCGTCTTTATTCGAAATGTTAGGTGGCAGCAGTAGAATCATTCTGTGGTCCGCCTCAAACTGCGGCCCTTTAGCAGTGTTTCTCGAAAAGAACGTTGCCTTTCCTCCGGCGACTCCCATTTGAGTTCCCGAAGCATCTCAGTAACACTCGCTCATTGAACGAATCTACCAGTTACAAACCGAGCCGCCTGCCTCTGAACTGCTCTATGTCTTCCTTTCAACCGATCTGGTGGGGATCCCAAATACTTGAGCGACAGTCAACACGGGGTCGAAGAATCGTTTTATATCCGATCTTCTTTACAGACGAATGTCACTTTCCTAAAATTCTCCCAATAAACCAAAGTCGATCATTCTCCTTCTTCACGACTGTCCTTATATGCTCGTTCCATTTCATATCGCTGTGCTGAGTTACACCTTGGTGTGCGTTTATGCTGCCACCTCGCAGCTGGCAGCTTGCTGCTCGCTGCTGGTATCTGGCAGATCGTTGCTCGCCGGCAGCCTTGTTGCGTTCTCGCTGCAGACACCTCGCTGCTCGCCACGTATATTGGTTGTGGGTAGCTATTGCGTCATAAATGTGAACGTGCAGGGTTATTTATTTATTTATTTTTTAAATGCTAATTAGGATTCTGCATTTTTCGATGTGGACATTTTTGTGTAACAATTCTGGCTGCGCTAAGCCATGAAAAATTGTTTTATTGCGTTTATCAAAGATTCTGGCAGTCCATGCTCGTGATGTCATTTTGAAATTATATTTACGCTAGGAATCTTTTGGGCATAGGCTGTGTTGAGGGCATTCATTGGAAGTGGCAGTGTGAAGCACCAATGCCCACATTGCTTTTTTCTTGTCACTAGCATTATTGGTATTTTTTCAAATTGTATACCCATAGTATCCCTGTAGACGTTCAATTACCTCATCAGTAAGCCTGCCTGTCCCTCCCATTGACTTTCCATCACTGAGCTTACTTGAACACAAAGTTTGTTTTTTTGCATATGCCCAATACATTGAAACTTCTCAACTACAAAGTCATTTCCATTTGGTTTTAGTTCGTCTATAGTCTAGATACCTTTGGCGTCACCACCATTAAGATAATATTTGTTCCTAACATTGTACAGTATCTACAAACTGATCGTTAAAAAATTGTTTCACTCGTTCCACTTGCATTGTTCCACTGATCCACTAAAATCTGCCTCACAATTAGCGCTTTGCTCTCCTTTGATTTTATTTTTGCACCGACAATATTTTGGCAATATTGCAACATTTATCACTTTTGCATTATCACCATAAGTAGCAGTTATGACCCCATTTGGAGATTTATGAACCCCTTTTTGCCAGGAAACATATTATGCCACTACCAAGTCCTTAGAACCACTGTTTGAAGATTCCTCCACAGCTTCATTCATGTTTTTCAAAGCCACATCTTCAACAGAGAATCCTACCAATTCATAGCAGTAGCCAAATTTGGTTGGAGACGATGGCCAGTTCATAACACCACAAAACAATTTACCGGCAGCCATGCCTTTTCTGATGGCTCGAAGACCACACAAAAGTCGAACATTTGCATCAAATCTCTAGATCGCCCTTTTTCACCAAAGAGACGGGCATGTGAATTGTAGAAAGTCAATTCATACTCACAACATGCATAGATTATTTTCATCGCACAAGATAAACCAAAGTGCTTCGTTATCTGTAGTCCCTCTCCTACACTTGAGCACATTGAGCTGTGATAGTTCTTTGTGATAATTTATGTCTCAATTTTCTCGTCTCTCCTGTGTCTTATTTCTAACAAATATCTGATGATAGGTGTTTACTGCATGCACTAATTTTATTTTTCTTATTTTCTGACTTCTACATTCAGTTAGTGGTTGGGAGAGATGTGCCAGTAGTCTTATTCATTGATTTAAATGTTTATTAGGGTACTTCAGTTACTCCATTTCTGTGGTTACTCATGGCAGTGCCGAGCAAACTGTTTTGAGCTGTAGAAAGCTGTGACCCGAGTCAAGACTGGTTTTACATGCAGGGGAAGCATAGGAATTTGATGCAGTACGGGCCAGCCAATAGTTTCTTTTTGTCGAAAGGTCTCAAAGCAGTACCGAAGGAAAGCCCTCTGTACCATCCCGTGGTGCAAAAGGTTCGCCATGGTGGGGGGAAGAGGTACTTTTTCGACAGGCAGAGCTACCCTATCAGCTACATAGACGTTTCCGGGTGGTCAGTGTTGCTGGAGAAGACAATGATTACCTGTGAAAGCGACTGCCTTTGGCCGGGACAATGTTGAGAGTTATTTGGTAGTGCCTGGCGACTGAGCATTTCTTTAGGGGACTGGAAACAGACGGCCACACGTTTTATGGTAAGGGATGTCTCTCCGCTTTGTCCCAAAATGTCGGCAGAGGATAGCTTGGTTAACAGCATAAGAAATTACAGGACGATGTACGTGCAGTTCCCTGTGAGGAGAGACTGTTATAACATGTGTCCAGCCTCACGTTAATAAACATCGATGCAGAGATGACGGCGAGAGATAATTTTGCAAATGTTTTCGGGAAAAATCTGGGCTACGTGACTTTGCATGAGAAATTTACTGTCGGGGGCGGAGTCTAGGATGCACACTGCAGCTAGGTCTGTTCAAATGTTTGTATAGCTTATGGGACGTAACTACAGGGTCATCAGTCCCTAAACTTACAAACTACTTACGAACTAGCTTATACTAAAGACGGCACAAACATCTATGCCCGAGAGGGGATTCGAACCCCCGATCGCAGCGGCCGTGCAGACCGTGACTGGCACGCCGCAGACCGCTCGGCCACTGCGGCCGGCTAGCTAGGTCTGTGGATGATCCATCATCCGGCCAAGTGTTGGCATTGGACAGCCCATTGAAGGTTTGGTGAGATTGGCTCCACGCCGATAGCTGGCGTGTGCAACTTGGTGCTGTGGAATGGAAACGGCAGGAGACTCTTTTGAGAGATACCGTAGAGTAGCGTTCGTTTCGGGTTTCAGACACCGCAGTGGGCGGCATGCGTTGTGTCAGACTTTGACTGGAGACTACGTCTAGTACGATCATACAGGAACTCTTGCGGGCCGGCCGCGGTGGCCGAGGAGATTAAGGCGCTCCAGTCACGGTCTGCGCGGCCACTACGGTCGGGGGTTCGAATCCCCCCTCGGGCATGGATATTTGTGCCGTCCTAGTTCGTAAGTAGTTCATAAGTAGTTTGTAAGTTTAGGGACTGATAACCCCGTAGTTAAGTCCCATAGACTATACAAACATACATAACTCCTGCGACAGATGCTGTAGTGCACGGACTTGCATTTCGAGTTGTGTGTTTACGTGTGGCAACCACACTCCAACGTAATTACTAAAAATTTCCGGGCTATTATGCCGTGGTATAGAAGATTTATTGTCGAAACCCAACGTTTCGTCCCCGACTGTGGAGGACATTCTCAAGGGGGATCGTAGCACTTTCAATGTCCGATACACACCCTGGCTCGATACTGACTGAAGCCAAACTCGGAGTTTTGCTTCAGTCAGTAGCGAGCCAGGGTGTGTATCGGAATTGAAAGTGCTACGAACCCCCTTGAGAATGTCCTCCGCAGTCGGGGAAATAAACGTTGGGTTTCGACAATAAATCCACGGCATAATAGCCAGGAAATTTTTAGTAATTTTGACCATTCGATAATTCAGTTCAGGTTGAGATATTAACTGACTGTGTTTGCCGTCTATCTTCTCCTGTCAGTGTAGGATAGTATTTATGAGTAGGTCAGTTTCTTATTCTATTTCTTTGAATGGTAGGATCTCTGAAAATCTAGCCAGTCACATATTTCATTTTGTATAATATTGTGTCTTTAATTTTTGTAAAGCTGTAAGACAGGTTTTTTTTATTTTCATTTTATTGTATTGTGACACTTAGTCACATGATATTGCAAATGTTTGGGTTATACCTTTGAATTTTGAATAATAATCTGCATTTATTGCAGTTATTGAATACCATAATTTAACAATCCCAGTCACTATATTTAAGGGTAATATGAATGTTTGCTTATGATCTTAAGGGGGATAAGCAGAAGTCAGATAAAAAAGGAATGATTTCTGAAACTAAAAGTGTCCTTTATGAGTAAACGAATTTCTGTGATAGAAGTAGGGCAAACAGAGTAACTAAAAATCATTGGCCCTAGTATGATGTACACCACGGGTGAGATACACCAAGAGCACCTCAATGCGCTCGGCCACTCTGCCGCGTTAACAACTCTTGCGCAATCGTTGTATGAGTAACAGAAGCAAATATTCAACTTCAGGGCGAAGAAACACCAAATAGTTCGTCACGAAGTCACGAGAGGGTGTTAGATGCATTCAAGGGTACCGCCCATTTCCTCTGCTGGTGTGGGAGATAATGCTAATAACTCCACTTACAGGGCGAGTAGAACAATGATTCAAAGTTTGCATTAAAGAAGAGTTTTCCAATTAATTTTCGAAAGAATTCTTTTAGATTTTTTACCACCTCGGCTCCCCTTAAAACTGTACTAAAGGAAATTGCAATCTCTCTCTATATAAACCTCCCGCAGGTCTTGACAACAGAAATGCACCCGTGTTAATTCATCGCTCCCCACGAATTACTTCAAGTACTGGCAAGTTTTCCACCGCCTTACTGGCAGTCGCCCTGCCCCCATCTGATCAATCCTTCACAATGACTGTCCCTTTCCTGACAACGCTAGTAAGGCAGAACACTTCCGGCATCTACCTCTCCAATGTATTCTCTGTCCCCAATAATCCTCGATTTGAGTACTCCTTCTTCCCCGACGTCCATGTGCGAACCGACAACTCTGCCCCCCACCCCCTGCTCGCCCCTGGCTTTCAGTACTTGGGATCACATTCTTCACTCAGAACTTAACACACAGATTACTGCCCTCGACATTCAATTTCGCACCAAACGAAACATCGCCCATGGTCAACAGCCCGTCACCTACAGACACCTCCGTGCCTATCCCTACTCCTTCCACGCTGCTCTCACGTCCTTGTTCAATGTTATCCTTTACACTGGCTTTTTCCCCGGCCTGTGGAAGACTTCCCACATCCTTATGTTCCCAAAACCCAGTAAGCCTCCATCTGAAGCCTCCTCCTACCGACACATCAGCCTCACCCCAGTGTTCAGCAAGGTCCTGGAAACCATTCTCTACTGTTGAATTCACCAGCATCTCTGTCAACACCAGCTCCTTCCCCTCTTGCAAGGTGGTTTCCGGCCTTCCTTCTCCGCTGATGATCTCCTCACCGACCTCCTCTTTGACCAGAGGAATTTCCGTAACACCACAATATTCACATTCCTCGACATCAAGTATGGCATTCCGGTCTCCTTTTCAAGCTCCAAACCAATGCCCTTTCATTAATTATGCCTGTCTCATTGCTTCCTTTCTCTCCCACTGTCCCTCCTACGCCACTGTCAATGACTCCGACTCCCATTTGTTTTACCCCTCTGGCAGGGTGCCCCATGGCTCCATCCTATCGCTGCTCCTTTATCTCATTTACTTAGGTAATTTGCTGTGACCCGAGCCTCCTGTCTGTCTCCTTCAGTATGCTGACAACACCGTCTTCCTCGACCTCGTACCTTCCCTTTCCCACTCCCAGCACCATCTCCAGCCTCACCTATTCGAATTCGCCAGTGGCTCCTTTCCGTCAACCCCCAACAAAACCTAGGCAATCATCATCGGTTATACCACCCGCTCCTTACATCACCACAACTTTTACCGCACTCTCCATGGCCATCCCATCCCGCAAACTCCCACCTCAAATACCTTGGCCTCGACCGTTCCCTTCCCTGGGCGCCCCATCTCAAGACTGTTCACCAGAAACCCCTTTCCCATCTCAACCTTCTCAAACTCCTCTCCAGCCAGACACGGGATGTCAGCCCATCCACTGTCCTCTACATATACCACTTCCTGATGCGCGCTGTCAGCTGCAGCTTCCCACCCCGCCCGAATTTCCGCCTCCCCCACAGCCTATTACAAATACCTCCAGATCTTGCAGCACCACACTCTCCGTCTCGCTTATCGAATCCGCCTTTCTTCCTCCACGCGGATCCTTTACGACCTCATTCCTTTCCCACACCTTCTCACGTTCCTGGAACACCACATCCTGTATGTCTCCCGCAAAGTAGAATCCAGTCATAGTCTGATTTCTCCTCTCATCTTAAACCCCAGACCTCTGCCACGCCTGTACCAATACATCCCTCCGTACACCTACACACTATCCACGTTCTTTCCAAGGGTAATTTTCGCCACCTTCCTCTCCCGGATGATGCTCTCTACCCTGACATCTACCCTTCCTACCAGCCCTCGTCCCATTCCATCCCATTCCCGTATTTAATGCAGCCCCTCTCCCCCTTTCTCTCCTCTTCGCTCTCACGCTTAGTGTCCCCTCCCACCTCTTCCCTAGGAGTTCTTCCGAAAAACACTCCCATCCCTCCCCCTCATTTTTCATGCCCCTCCGTGCCTCCATGTCTGCAACTGCCGTTACCGGTAGAACAAGTATTGCTTATGGATTTTAATCATTGTCTCTGGCATCGTTTCAGTGTTGGCTTAAATCTTCCGTGTTTTTAGCCACCGTTTTTAGCTCATGTTGTTCGCCCAGTGTCTCCAACATATGTCCATGTCTCCTTTTCATCACCATTGTATACATAATTTTGCCCTCGTGTATTGTAAAATCGTTCGCCTGTAGAACGACGCCGAAGCCGCGGCCAGTCTGTCCCACAAGGAGCGAGAAATTAAAAAAAGAAAGAAAAAAAAAAGAAAAGAAAAAGAAAAATAAATAAATAAATGACTGGTTGGCTCATCATCGCCCAGCCCAAACCATTGATGATTGAAACTTGAAATTTGTAGAAGGTATAGGTGTCGTTTGAGAAGCGATTTTTCGATATACCATCCCTAAGGGGGTGAAAGAGCGGATGACAGATTTTTATGAAAATATGTTGCTACTTGAGCAATTATGAAGCCACTTGTAGAAAATTTCGGATTTGGATTCTTGGTTTGAATTTAAGAAGCCTGTGTATTGATATTTTTGGATTTTCAACCATGAAGGAGGTGAAATAGCGGATGTATAAAATTGGTTTTTGAAAATGCGTTGCTATTGAAGCGATTTTGAAGCTACAATTGCAAAAACCCGGATTTGGATTCTTTGAAGAATTTAAAAAAAATGTGTGTTATGGTATTTTTGGAAATTCATGGATTACAGGGGTACAAGAGGGGATAAAGAAGTTCTTTTTGAAAATACCATGCTATTAATTTTGAGGCTGAAACCACGAAAATTAGTATTTCATTGTTAGTTGGAGTTAAAAAAAAACGTGTTTTGACATTTTTGGACTTTCAGCCATTAAGGAGATGCAACAGAAGTTGAAGGTTTTATTTGAAGAAATTATTACTATCATCATCATCATCATACATTATATCTCATCGTTTTCTCTTTTTTTTAGGTACGCTATATCTCCAGTATTACTTATTCGATATTAATTACTGATATATCATTTTCAAGGTTTCGTTCTCCACTAATGACGAAAAATACACAGGTCAATCGATCATAAATGGGTAAAGTACGAGGCGCGTCCAGAAAGTAAGTTCCGTTTGGTTATATAAAACGAACGGGTACAGACACAGAAAAATATTGATTGTACAAAAATCTACAACTGTTAAACTACTTTTCTACATAGCTTCCGAAATTTTGTAGGCAAATGTCATAGCATGGCACAAGGTTTTGTGTGCCTTCTTTATAGAATGTTGCCACCTGTGTATTCAACCATGTGGTAACATGTTCTTTCAGCTCGTCATCATCGTTGACGTGTTGTACACCAAGGATAGATTTTAGGTGTAAGAAGAGGATTACTGTCAAAAGATTTTTTTTCACTATAATGCCTGACCTCACACACCGAATGTGATCAAACAATTCTTACGGAAATTTCAATGGGATCTGTTTGATCATCCTCCATTCATCTCGGACCTCTCTCCTAGCGACTTTCATCTCTTCTGACACCTAAAATCTGTCCTTGGTGGTCAACACTTCAACGATGATAAAGAGCTGTTACCACATGGTTGAATACACAGTCGGCAACCTTCTGTGAAGGATGCATGCAAAAACTTGTGGCACGCTATTACAAGTGCCTACAAAATTGCGGCAGCTATGTGGAAAAGTAGTTTAAGAGATGTAGAATTTTGTACAATAAAAATTTCATCTGTATCTGTGTACAATTTCATTTTATTACCAAACGGAACTTACTTTTTGGACGCGCCTCGTATATACGGTTGCTCCCAGAAATATGCTATCATTATTTAATTAGAAATATTAAGGAAAAGCAGGGATTAATAAAGGGTGTAAGATTAGTGGTGACTCACTTCGGCGAGTACATCATCACTGCTAAATTCATTGACTGCAACAAAACTGTGGATTAACCTCACACATTCTGATCCAACCAAGCCTTTCCAAATGATAAGAAGACAATTCCCAATAAAAGTAGCCTTCGGTATGACCATAAATAAAGCACAAGGTCATAGGCTTTAATGTGCAGTGTTGTATTTACCAGAACCTGTTTTTTCGCATGGACAGTTGTACGTGGCTTTTTCACGAGTTCGCTCATTCAGTGATATTTATGTTTGTGCTAAAGACGCATACAACCAAAAGTAAACAATGATCACATTATAAATACATTGTTTTCAGAGACTTGTTGTAAAATAAACAAATTAAAAAAAACATGAAAAAGTCAATATCTGATTTTTATATGTTTTGCAATTAATCATATTGTATTTAATTATATATATTTTCTTAAACTGAGGCCAATATTTGTTACTACTATTCAAAGTTTATTATCCTTTATACATATGTAGTTGCATCTAACTTTCCTCCATTACTATCTTACCTATCTGTGACGGATCAGGATAAAGTGCGAATTATTCGCACACGTCAACTAGTTGGTTAACTAAAACTGAAATAGAAAACTTGCAGGTATACTACGGGCAAGCAATTAAGAGAAGCCGCGACGGAGCGGCCGAGCGCATTGAGGCGCTTCGCTACAATGCGCAAGGCCGTTCCCCGTCGGGGATTCGAATCCCCCCTCGGGCATGGATGTTTGTGCCGTCTTTAGTATAAGCTAGTACTTAAGTAGTTTGTAAGTTTAGGGACTGATGACCCCGTAGTTAAGTCCCATAAGCTACAAACATTTGAACACTTGAATTAAGAGAAATAAAGAAAATCTGGAAGCAATGAAGAGAGATGTTTGGAACATATTCTTCCATAAATCCTCTACTGATGATAAGCCAAGTCATGCATTGTGTCCATCACGAGAAAATTTGTGGTGCAAATACAATAGGGCTCAGGCAACTGGAGAATCTTATTCTCACCAGCATTCTCTTCCTGCTGCTGTTATTACAGCAATTAAACGTATTTTCAGAGGCGACTCATCCTGACCTGCTAAGTAAATGTCTGCATGGGTAAACACAGAATCCAAATGAATGTTTCAACAGCGTAATTTGGAACCGCTTTCCTAAAAGTGAATTTGTAGGCTCGCATACAATGAAACTAGGAGTTCATGATGCTGTTATTACATTTAGTTGTAGTAATATTGGAAAGTGTTGGGTACTGAAAAAGCTGGGAATTAATCTTGGTGAAAATGTGATCACTGGGCTGCAACATTGCGTTAAAATGAGGATAGCCGATATAGACATGTCTGCATCTAATATGACCAAGAAAGGAAGACGAACATCCAGGAAGGAGAAAAAGAAGCTGGAAGACCTACTAGAAGCCAAAGAAGGACCATCATATGCAGCAGGACAGTTTTAATTAACTGTAAGTAACAAATTTCAAAAGTTTTTCCTTAAAGTTAACTTCCCACAAACTAAAATTGTCAGTAGATAAGCCCCATTATATCAGAAACTATCACAGATATCAGTAATTAAAACTTCCGGGTTGAGAGGCCGTGGTCGAACAATAGAAATTTCTTCCCCTGACGTTTCTTCGGCGGCTGCGGGTAACATCTTCTGAGGTGAGTCGACGACGTCAGGGGAAGAAATTTCTACTGTTCGAACACGGCCTCTCAGCCCGGAAGTTTTAATTACTGAAGACGCCGGCCGTGAAAGCCTACACGTTACCACAGATATGTTGTTGTTGTGGTCTTCAGTCCGGAGACTGGTTTGATGCAGCTCTCCACAATTCCTATCCTGAGCAAGCCTCTTCAACTCCACATAAGAACGGCAACCTACATCTGTCTGAATCTGCTTACTGTATCCATCTCTTGGTCTTCCTCTGCGATTTTTACCCCAAACAATGCTAAATTCACGATTTCTTGATGTTTAAGAATGTGTCCTACTAATCGATTCCTTCTTTTAGTCACGGTATGGCACAAATTCCTTTTTTCCCCAATTCTGTTCAGTACCTCCTCATTAGTTACGCGAACCCCCACCTAATCTTCAGCATTCTTCTGTAGCACCACATTTCAAAAGCCTCTATCCTCTTCCTATCCGGACTGTTTATCGTCCATGTTTCACTCCCACACAAGGCAACACTCCACACAAATGCCTTCAGAAAGGACTTCCTTACACTTAAATTAATATTCGAGGTTAGCAAATTTCTCTTTTTCAAGAACGCTTTTCTACCCACTGCAATTCTGCATTTTATATCCTCTGTACTGCGACGGTCATTTGTTATTTTACAGCCCAAGTAACAAAACTCATCCACCACCTTTATTGCTTCTTACATAATCTAATTCCTTCAGCATCACCTGATTTTCTTAGACTGCACTCCATTACCCTTGTTTTGCTCTTGTTAATGTTCATCTTATATGCACCTTCCAGCACACTGTCCATTGCGTTCAACTGCTCTTCCAGGTCCTTTGGTGTCTCTGACAGAATTACTATGTCATCGGCAAAATGCAATGTTTTTACTTCTCCACCCTGAACTTTAATACCTTCTCCAAATTTATTCTTGCTTTCCTTTATAGCTTGCTCAATGCAGAAACTGAATAACAGGAAGGAAGGGTAGAACCCTGTCTTACTCCCTTCCAAACCACTGCATCCTTTTCATGCCCTTCAACTCTGTCAGCTGCTGTCTGGTTTTCGTACACAGATAAACGAGACTCTGCATAACATAAAAAAGCAACCTCTGGTACTACATTCATTAATATACCCCATTAGGAAGTTAACAAAAATATTTTCTGCAGAAAAAACGTAATATTTTTTGTTAAAAAATTTAAAAAAAGTATTTCTTAAAAACAATAAAATGGATAGATTTTAGTACAGTTGACTCTATTAGCTTCATGTAACATGCAGTAAAAATATTAAGGTCCTGCATCAAATAGTTTTTTTTTCACAAATGGGTCAAATACTTGCGTAAATTAACGGGGGTTAGATAGGCAGGGTGTGGCCCCCTTAAGCTAGTCTTCTATATCTAAAAATGTGAATGTCTGTTCGGTGTACGTTTATCATGTCTTAACCACAAGACATAAAGAGTTAAAAATTTGTACAGCTACTAATGTCTACCCGGGGAAGGCTTTAGGCACGGTTTTATGGCGCTCGTATAGCTATATATATATATATATATATATATATATATATATATATATTATTGTGATTAGCTGTTCAGTGTACGCTTATCACGTCTGAACGACAAGACGAAGAAACTTAAATATATGTACAGTTACTAATTTATACCTGAGGAAGGTTTTAGGCACGGTTTTTATAGCGATCTGATAGATATTTAGTAATTTGAAGAATACAACGCGAAATGCGGAACAATAATTACTCTTTGAAAATTATATTTACTCTTTGAAAATGGTTTTATTGGTTGCATTGTTACTTGAGGGTTGATAATGATAAAAGGGTGGAGCATATTGGGATGGAAAGTTATCGGTGTGTATAAAATTCTACGTATGTGTGTGCGTGTGTTACTATTTTGCTCTGCAGCGAAAACTACAGAACGCAAACGAATGGTTCAAAATGTTCAAATGTTTGTATAGCTTATGGGACTTAATTACGGGGTCATCAGTCCCTAAACTTACAAACTACCTATGAACTAGCTAACACTAAGGACGGCACAAATATCCATGCCCGAGGAGGGATTCGAACCCCCGACCCAAACGAATGGTCTGTGTGTAATTGTTGCCCGAAGTCTCGCGTTGTACACCATAGCAGTTCCATGCCGATAGCTATAAGTGGTGGAAGATATGGAGGTTGAAAGTCGTCAAATTATAAAAACATTCGGACTGAAAGCGAGCGATGACGTTTGCGACTCTATAGCAAGGAGGTTACATACAGCGAAACGTGATGCCACAGACCATATCTTTGGTCTACGCGCGCTACAATGTCTTCAGCTCTTTCTCTGTAAGGATAAGCATACGAATAAGGAAATGTAAGAATAAATAAATAAAGCAGTAAAAAAGAAATTTCTTTTAATACATCTCATTAAAAAAAAAAAAAAAAAAAAAAAAAAAAAAAAAACGATTTGACGTTTCACGCATTACATCAAGCGATTAAAAACATTTGTTTCTGAAGAAGGTATTGTATTTCATTTCATCCTTCAAAACCTATCTCATAGCATACTACTGAAAGATAGATTAGCTTTCATAATAAACCATCACGCGAGCGGAACCGCGGGTTTAAACTAGTATTTCAATAAATGAAATGATGGGTGTTTGGTACAGAGTTGGTTGTGAATGGAGATCCGGCTGCGTGCCTTTGCTGAGCCGGGAAGCTCTCTCTGCTGGCCGCAAACACGCCCACGTCGTCGCTGGAAAGCTGGCGCGCCCCTCCCTGCCGCTGCGCCGGCCGGGGTGGGGCGAGCCGCGAGGCTGAGGGCGAGCTTCCGACTGAACGGCCAGTCCTGCAGCAGTGCCATGGCCGCGCGCGTCGCCACGCTGTGCCGCCTGCTAGCCGCAGCCCTGCTCATCTCTGCCGGTGAGTCGCTGCACAGTCCGCGGCTGCATCAGACTCCCCTGACGCCTCCCGAGTTCCACCACACTAGGGTGTCCATTCGTCCCGAAAGTTTTTGTGGGGATGCTCAAATGTCCCGTTTTTTGTGGTTCCGATTGACTAAAGTATTTTATGCTAAAAGGTAAAGCAGTCAACAATCCGAAGATTGGTTTGAACACCACAGTGCTTTACTTGGCATGGTCCTGTTTGGAGGTGGTATGCCGTTGCCTTCCTCCGACCTTCGAACTGACTTACCCAGCCAGTTAAGGGGGACCTACAGTTTAACGTGGGTTCCGAACCACGGAGCTACTTTACTAGGCATGGTCCTGTTTGGAGGTGGTATGCCGTTGCCTTCCTCCGACCTTGGAACTGACTTACCCAGCCAGTATAGGGGGACCTACAGTTTAACGTGGGTTACGAACCACGGTGCTACTTTACTAGGCATGGTCCTGCTTGGAGGTGGTATGCCGTTGCCTTCCTCCGACCTTCAAACTGACTTACGCAGCCAGTTATAGGGTGACCTACAGTTTAACGTGGGTTCCCAACCACGGTGCTACTTTACTAGGCACGGTCCTGTTTGGAGGTGGTATGCCGTTGCCTTCCTCCGACCTTCGAACTAACTTACCCAGCCAGTTATAGGGGGACCTACAGTTTAACGTGGCTTCCGAACCACAGTACTACTCGGTATTTTTCACATGAGCAATACTGCCAGAGGTGAAAGAAGTGGAAAGTGACAGATAAAAATCATAGGACCTGGCGGGGATCGAACCCGCGCCCTTTGGATTTACACAGTCTGGCACTCTACCACAATGCAACCGAGGCGCACTATCAGATGTTTAATGTTCAATTAATTGCGCTAAATACATACAGATCGTTATCATTGATTTGATTTGATTTGATTTTCTCAGGGAAGCCAAAACAGTCTTGGTCCAACCCGCCACTGCCCGCACCGAAACCAAGTTTATTGTGCGGTATCGCTCTCTTTATATCTCGTAAAGCCAACCAATGCCCTTGAACAGTGCAAGGAGTCCCTTTACCAGTTCTTTATTAGACACAATTTCTTCAGGTCTGGTTGTCGCAAATGTTCTGTGCCTTTTACTCTCCAATGCGAAGCTAAAATGTTCAAATGTTTGTAGAGTCTATGGGACTTAGCTACGGGGTCGTCAGTCCCTAAACTTACAAACTACTTATGAACTACTTACAACTAAGGACGTCACACATATCCATGCCCGAGGGGGGGGATTCGAACCCCCGACCGTAGTGGCCGTGCAGACCGTGACTGGAGCGCCTCAGTCACCTCGGCCACCGCGGCCGGCCCAATGCAATGCATTCGAAGATTAGATGTGATGCAGTTTCATCACCGTCATCACAGATCCTACATTTAGTGTCCTCTTCTGTTATTGCCATTGTTTGTAGGTGTTTTTTTGGAATTCCCATGGCCTGTCAGCAAACCAACTATGAGTCTAATCTCTCTCCTGTTCAGGCCCAGGATTGCAGAGATTCTTTTAAAACATGGCTTTGCCATCATTACCTTGCCATGTTTTTGTTGATAGACTTTGGTCCAATATTCTACGTGCTGTCTTCTGAGCCAGTTACGTAGCTCCAATTTGATCAATGCCTTGGTGATTGTCAGGACAGGTTCCGGTCCAATAAATGGAGTCTCTGCCCCCATCCTAGCTAATCTGTCGGCATGTTCGTTGCCACTGATCCCCGAGTGGCCAGGGACCCACAATAGGTTTACTCTATTGCTTACCCCTAGCTCCACCAGAACCCTGTGACATTCTGCAACAAATTTAGACCTTGTTGCAGGAGCTGCCAGTGATCTCATGTCTGAATAGACCTACGCAAATTCTCCACATACCCTGATGGCAGTGATTTCGGCCTCGAATACTGAGGCCAGTTTCCCTAGATAGATGACGACCTCCAGTCTCGGTTGCTCCCCGTATACCCCGGCCGATTGTTATCGAACTCGATTTATTTTCTGTTACGTTCCACAATTAATTAAAGGTATGAAGACTTTTTTAGCACTCTATTTACTAATTACCTAGACACAATTCAGAGAGAACAATACACAAAGCAAAATCACTGTTGGTACTACTGTCAGTGCAAACTAAGTCAACACTCAGCGCGGTAGGGGATGGAACAATCATAAAGGAATTTCTCAAAGTTCTTGAGTTTCTCATTTAAGGTCACTCCCATCGGTCACCGCTTCGAGTATCGAGTTAGTTCGCATGCATAGTATCGATTCATGTTAAGTTTTCCTTTCGAATAGTTGTGCAAAGCAGTCTGAAGACGCTGTAGTGGATACGTGAAAGTTGTAAATCTGGGCAGTCACTGTTCCATCATGCCAGAATGAAAATGTACTTTTTACAGCAATAAAAAAGTAAGTTTTCTTTTGTCACTGGTAGCGGAGAAACTGCAAGATGTACGTTGTGCAAATCAAAATTTGCTATTGTGCATGGTGGAAGGTCTGACATAGTGAATCACATTACGGCGAAGAAACATCGCATGGGTGTTCACACGAAAAGCGCAAACAAAATGTGAGTGACTATTTCACAATAGTAAAAATGTCAGTATGAAAAACATGATTCATTTGGTGGAGTTTTGTCTGTCAATCCCTGGGTCAAATGCTGCTGTGGAATATGTGTTTTCCTTGGTGTATTCTTTGTTGCTAGATGAAAAAAAAAAATAAATAAAATAAAATAAACAGAATGAAAGTTGAAACAGTGAAGGCCTTACTTAGTGTCACTTATTGTCAAAACACACTTTAATGGTGTATCATGTGCTGACTTTCATGGGATAGTGTCAAAAGAAAATGCACTTCTTGATACAATACAATCATAAAAGTGAAAAGTATGGTAACACTACAGCAGAAGTAATGTAGACATTCATTTGAGTATAAGGTGAACGTCAGTACCTATTAAATTTTGTCAATACAAATTGTGTCCCATTTTTTCCTTTAATTGTCCCTGGTTCTTTCCTGATTTTTTAAAAATGTCCCGCTTTCTAATAAAAATGAAATGGACAACCTAAGCCACACTCGTTTACTTTGCACTTCCGTAGCTCTGCGCCCTTGGACTTTCGCACTCAGACAGAACTTGGCAGTCCCTCACACGGATATGGACAGAGCTAAAGGAGACCATTGTGATTCACACTTTGTGTTTGCTTCTGTTAAGTCGAATCCGACCTTGGGGTAGATCAATTTGGATTTAGGGAGAAATGTTGGACAACGCGAGGCAATACTCATATTACGACCTATCTTCGAAAGGGAAACCTACGTTTTTAGCATTTGTCGATCTGGAGACAGCTTTTTATAAACTGGAATACACTCTTTCAGAAGTAAAATACAGGAAGCGAAGTGTCATATACAACTTTTACAAAAACTAGACAGTAATTATTAGAATCGAAGGGTATGAAAGGGTCGCAGCGGTTTACTGATTGGGAAATCAGTAAGACAGGGTTGTAACCTTTCCCCATTGTTGTTCAATCTGTACATTGAGCAAGCAGTGAAGGAATGCAAGGAGAAATTTGGACAGGGAATTAAAACTCCAGGGAGAGGGAATAAAAACCTTGCGGTTTGCTGACGACATAGTAATTCTGTCAGCGACAGCAAAGGACGTGGAAGAGCAATTAAACGGAATGGACAGTGTCTTGAAAGGAAGGTACAAGATGAACATTAACAAGAGTAAAGGGACGGTAATGGAATGTAGTGTCAGAAAATCAGGCGATGCTGAAGGAATTAGATTAGATAATGAGACAACAAAAGCAGTAAAGTTTTGTTATTTGGGTAGTAAGATAACTTTTGATGACCGAAGAAAAGAAGATATAAAATGCAGTATGGCTATGGAAAGAAAAGCGTTTCTGAAGAACCGAAATTTGTTGTCTTCCAATATTATTTTAAATGATAGGAAGTCCTTTCTGGAATCATTTGTCTGGAACGTAGCATTGTGTGGAAGCGAAACGTGGACGATAAGGAGTTCAGACAATAAGATTATAGAAGCTTTCGAAATATGGTGCTACAGACGAATAATGACGATTGGATTTGGTGGATCACGCTTAACAGAATTGGGGAGAAAAGGAGTTTCTGGCACATCCTGACTAAAAGAAGGGTTAGGTTGGTGGGACACATTCTGAGGCATCAAGGAATTGTCAACTTATCATTAGAGGGAAGTGTGTGGGGTACAAATCGTAGAGGGAGAACGAGGGACGAATACAGTAAGCAGATTCAAGATTAGATGAAGAGGCTTGCACAGGACAGGGTAGCGCAGGGAGCTTAATCAAACCAGTCTGAAGACCACAACAGGCCGAAAAAAAAAAGTTACGGGAGTGAAGGAGGCACGAACTCTTGACAACTGATTAACCTACTTACCTGCCTACTCATTGTGGAACTGAGGCGTCGCCTCATCTACAGGGCATTTCACCACACACTTTTAATTATAGTACAGCGGACCTATTAGACCAAATCTTACGTAGGGACCCACGTCCGGAAATGTCATCTAACGACATTGGGCACAACTCTTCTACAAGCACTTTTCTTCCATATTTTGGGAGGACGTACTATGGACCAAAACAATTTAAAAAATCCAATAAGTAAGGCTCTGAAAGGAGACCGTATAGTTATAGGATTTTAGAATTTTTTTTATATTTGTGGTACCTGAAGTTCAGAACGCAACTAACAATCATCCAAAGCCATTCAACGCAACTCTCAAAAATGCTTGAGGAAATCGACTTTGAAGTTTTGCAAGTAAACGTAAGTACCAATAATTTTACTAGCTGCACCGTCTGTCGCTGTACCTCAAGCGATAAAGTTCTGACCTTACAACCATAGGGCCGATGGTTCGAATCCTGTCGTGACAGTTTATTTTTATTTTTTTCGTTGTGCTCGAATACTTACATATTTTTAATATCTATTGGTAATTTTTAGAAAAATAATGGTGGTTTCAGTTAAAAACCAAGTTACATTTTTTACAGTATTGGCTTCACTATTATTTGACAACGGTAGTCTTTGATTGTTCAGTTTGTGAAGAGCTACGACACTGTTTTTGGAAAGTCATCTCCATAGCTACTAATGGCTTTCCAAGCACCTAACTAAACCATCGTTTTACGTGACGCCAAGGTTTTCAGCTCGTTTACATACACATAAACAAAAAATTCACACAAAACGTGGAATTAGAGATCCCAGAATGTTTTATATTTAACTGAATTCGAAAACAAAACGAAAACCTATCACAGAAACGCTACTACCTTAGCTACAACAGATGCTGCAATGTTTTAATTATTGGTACTTACGTTATTTTGCAAAACTTTTCTCGAGAATACATTCGAATGGCTTTGGCTGCTTGTTATTTAAGTTCTGGACTTCACGCAAAGAAATTTTATAATCCGATACCCATGTGCTCTCCTTGTAAGATGCATACCTTAGGCATTATGAGATATTGACCAACAGATAGAAGACATGTGCTGCACCCTATTGCAAAAGGCGAACTGCTCATAGTTCTTAAGACATGCATTTTAGAGCCCATGTTTGCTGAATTTTTTTATTATTCTTTGTTTTCGCACCTAGTACCTCCTCCCAAAATTTGGAAATCAAGTAGTTTGCAGTAGAATAGATTTGTTTCACAGTTTCGAAGCTGAATAGCTGCGGTGGAATGACCTTGCGCTCTAAGGCATCTTGCTGCGGAGTGTGTGGTTATTCCCCAAAGGAGATTTGAATCCTCCCTGGGGCATGGGTGTGTGTGTAGTTTAAGTAGTTTGTAAGCCTAGGAATTGATAACCACGGTAGTTAAGTCCCAAGAATTTACAAACATTTGAACATTACTATTAAAAGAAATGAAGGTCCTATGTACGAGGACACTCTTAGTTCTTCCCAACTTCATATGTCAAGAGATAGCAAAACGTGATGATTTTACGTTGTGCTTGATATTTAAGTCGTACCGCTGTGCATTTTTTTCAAAGACGTTCAAATCTTTGTAAACCTATTGGACTGAACTGCTGCGGTCATCAGTCCCTAGACTTGAAAACTACTTAAACTTACACTACGGACAACACATACACAGACACACACACACACACACACACACACACACACACACACACACACATATGCCCGAGGGAGGACTCGAACCTCCTTCGGGAGTGGTAGCGCAGTATGTAGCATAATGCCTTAAACACGTGGCAACTCCAGCATGGCTGTTCATTTCGTCGAAAATGGCACAGTGGTCGTAATCTTTCATGGTTTCCCGACTGTTCGAGTATGGTAATGAACGCGTCATTAATCACAATTACTTTCCTTCGATTAAGGTTTATTTTCGACATAAATTGTGGTGGTGCAGCGACCAAAATAATACTCATTTCCGTCGCTTTTAACTAATCCGAGCAAAAGCACAATATTTCTTTCCATGGACAGAAGGCATTTTGGCTTTGTCTTTGCGACAACCAGTCATTTCTTAGACTCTACCAGTCTTTTCCATTTCCCACAAGTATTCGAAATGTTTGATGTAATTCAGTGCAATCAATTCCATAGTCAGTTCGACGAGGACCAGGTTTTGCTAATGCTGGTCGTGTCCGATTATTGATAAAGACCGATTTATATATTTCCAGGTACTCTAAATAACTCATTCATTTTCTGTTGTCCATTGTCGAACTTTGAAGTGTTTATTGCATATTCTGTTTCCAGCTTCGTTTTCATTGTACGGACCTTCTATTAATGCAGTCTGTTTAACATAGTCTACACTCCGTTGATGTAACAAAAAAGCGTCACGTGGTGGCCGCGTGGTCTGGAGCACAACATTATAGATCGCGCGGCCTCTCGCTTGGAGGCTCGAGTCCTGCCTCGGGCATGTGTGTGTGTGTTGTTATTAAGTTAGTTTAACTTAGTTTCACTAGTTTGGGAGTCTAGGGACCGATGACCACAGAAGTTTGGTCTCAAACAATTACAAACATTTGAAAAAAAAAAAAAATAAAAAAAAAAAAAAACCGAGAATAAGGCATATTTATTAGGAAAGTGCTCTTGATACTTCAAAAGTGAATTATCAGGATCGCCTTTGAATGATTATGCAACGCTGTAGCAACAAAATTTTCATTGTTTATCACGTCTTACCTTCTGAACGATGTGTCCTCTATGACATAATTTTTAATGTACATTCATTGACATATTTTCATAATGTCGCGATTAGGGGAGTTTAGTAGTAGAGAAATGATAAATTGAAAATTCATCCATGATGGTGCGCTTTTTCATGAATCTTATAGTTTATGACCTTGTACATCCTGAACTTTGTGTCGTACTATGATAAAATTTGGATAGTAGATTCATTGGGCATGCGCATACTGTTTGTAAAATTTCTCGTGAATACAGTTTGTAGTGCACAGGTAATAATTTTTAATGTCAGACCGAAAGCCATTGTTTCACTGGATGAACAGTGGAAAAATAATACGCGATTAACTTAATTCATAATTCCGTTGGACGTGCGGTTCTAGCCGTCCTGTCAGGAATTGCGCGGCCGCTACCGCCGGAGGTTTGCTCCTCCGTCGGGTATCGGTGTGTATGTTGTCCTTAGGTTAATTTAACTTAGTTTAAGTAGTTCTCAAGTCTAAGGACTGATGAGCACAGTAGTTTGGTTCCATAGAATTACAAACATTTGAAAATTTCGTAGTTTCGTTTGCGTTTTCAGCGAGAAAGTTTCTTAATGGTTTCAACTTTTGTGTAAAATTAGTTGCAGGTCGCTAAGTGCTCTCATTCTGAAACAGAGGATTATTAATGTTTCGTTATTCACGAGTAGTTATGCGGTAGTTTTCTGCCGATATCATTGTTTTTGACAATATATCTCCTGAATTATGTGTAGTTGGTGTTACCGCTACGGTGATTGCTGCAGAACGGTAAGGTGTTAAGTGTATCGAATTTGATTGAAATCGCGGATGACGCGGAACATTGTCACATGACTTGACAGTTTTTCACGCATTTCAGTGCTTCCTGTTTATGACATATTTCCTGAATTTTGTGTTGTAAGTAGTTCTTACTTCCACAGTGAGCTTCCTATTGTTTCAGAGGTGAAAAAATAAAGTTCAAATGTTTGTAAAGCTGTGGGACCAAACTACTGCCGTAGAATTACAAACTGTTTAAACTATCTTGCACTAAGGACAACACACACCCATGCTCGAGGGAGGACTCGAACCTCCGACGGTGAGCAAACCGCGCACTTCGCAGCAAGGCGCCTTAGAGAGCACGGCCATTCCTACGTGGCGTCGGAGGTCAAGCATACAAAACTGGAATAAAACTGTAAATTTGTATGATAACAAACAAACAAACAAACGGACAGTCTTCTTAGGAGTATATTTGTAAACTACAGTTAATGTTTTGTCGGTATTTAGATCACTAGAAATGGCGCATTATGGATGAGCACAGAGAAGGGAATACTCCGTGTCATTTCTGAAGAAACCGTTATACCAAGACTGAATCAAGCAAGACATCAGGAAGGTACATACACGGAAATTAGTCTGCTAAATGAAAGAGGAACTGCAGGGTTGGAAAGCGATTAATATAGGAAAACAGGCTACTAGTACGGGATTATGGGATGAAGCAATAATATCGGAATTAATTATCTTATAACCTTCAAAATTAAATGCCAAGATCGCACATTAATAATTTATTCAATGACGACCGGTTTCGGTGAACTATGTCACCATCATCTGGTCACATATATATTTACAAGCTGGTCATCTTGTTAAAAAAAAGTGGATATAAAATAATAAGTGCAACACAGCCCTTTGTCACCATATAAAAATACACAAGTTAAAAACATGACAGCTATTTTGTAAGCTGTAATGATTTTAACTTGTGTTTTTTTATGTAGTGACAAAGTGCTATGTGGCACTTTTTATTTTATACCCATTTTGTTAACAAGGTGACCAGCTTGTAAGTATATATGATGGTGACACAGTTAACCGAAACTGGTCATCATTGAATAAATTATTAATGTGCGATCTTGGCATTTCATTTTGAAGACTATAAAAATATCAGATCGCCTTCCTGTCAATGTCAGGTAATATTATCTTATAAGTTTGAGAGTTAGAGCGAACAGACTGAGATGGTGGGGTCATGTTACACACAGGGGAAAAGCAAGGTTACATAAGAGACTCATGGGCTCGATAACGGAGGGTGAGAGGTGTCGAGGTAGAGCAAGGTACGGTACTTAGATTCCGTGAAGAATATAAGAAACTCATTGTTCAGTAGGGCGATCTATAATTGTTTAATAATGATTTTGCAGCCAAGATCGCATTTTTCATTTACTATGTTACCGGTTTCGGCGTGCTCGACGCCATCTTCAGACCTGTCGTATTTTACATAATTTCACAACATTTTTTACATACTAAAAGAGTACATCCAGGTTGAAGCGTCACCAAACATAAAATTTCTAGCCACAAATAAAATATATACATCCATCTTCCAGTGGTTCAGAACCATCGGAAGATGGATGTATATATTTTATTTGTGACTAGAAATTTTATGTTTGGTGACGCCTCAACCTGGATGTACTCTTTTAGTATGTAAAAAATGTGGTGAAGTTATGTAAAATTCGACAGGTCTGAAAAAGGCGTCGAGCACGCCGAAACCGGTAACATAGTAAATGAAAAATGCGATCTAGGATGCAAAATCATTATTAAATGATTTTAAAGTTAAAGGCTTAACTTCAAACGAGGCATCAATGTTAGCACTGAATAGGGGATCATGGAAGAATTTTACTAGGGGGTATATGCTCTAGACTGAACGCTGAAAGGCGTAATCAGTCTGTAATGATGATGTTCTTTGCATTTTAAATTGTCTCTCAACATAAAAAAGTATCTTGAACACTGTTCCTGAGAAATAAACTCTCCCTTTGTTTAAAAAAAAAAAAAAGCTTTTCTGAGAAATAAACCCTCCCTTTGTTTAAAAAAATAGCTTTTCTTAAATTCAGACTATTTTTGCTTCGAAATGTCATGTCAGAGCAGAAAGGAAGCAGCACGAGGTACTACTTCAGACCAGAATGAATAACTTAGTCCAGCGATGACAATGCCGGTAGCCGTCTCAGCAAGCGCCAGCGATGACGAGAGGACGGAGTTGTGCAACTGGTTTCCTGGACGGAGCCAGTGAAAGGCGCATCTCTTCCCGTCCTTGGAAAGCCAGGACGGAGCGGCCGAGATGCTGCCTTTCGTTGGCCACTTCCTCCACATTTTGCAAGGGCCGCCCACTTGGCCGCTACTGCTGGCCTCTGCGGGCACCGACGACCGGCGTCCACTGCCGTATGTAACGTTACGGCAGCGGAAACTCGAGACGGTGGAGAAAGTGGCAGCCGCCGCCGCCGCCATCGCCGTCTGCAGCTATTCTCCTTTCAAGGCGCCGACTAGCCCGTCAACTCATCTTGAGACCTGCGGCTCGTGGAAATCCGTACGGGCTACGGTTGAGAAATTTCTCCCCAACTGAGTACGTTGACTGTTATGGCGTAATCAATTTCATTCTACATGGGATACTCTGCAAGTCACATTTAAGTGCCTGGCAGAGGGGTCATCGAACCACCATTATACTATTTATCTCCCATTCCATTCTCGAATAGCGCGCGGGAAGATTGAACACCTGAATCTCTCCGTTCGAGCTCTGCTTTCGCGTATTTTATTCTAATGGTCATTTCTACCTATGTCAGTGGGAGTCAACAATATATTTTCGCATTCGGAGGAGAATGTTGGCGATTGGAGTTTCGTAAGTAGACCATACCGCAGCGAAATCAAATGTTCGAATGTTTGTTAAGCTTATGGGACTTAACTACGGGTCATCAGTTCCTAAACTTACAAACTACTTACGAACTACCTTATACTAAGGACGGCACAAATATCCATGCCCGAGGGGGGATTCGAACCCCCGACCGTAGTGGCCGTGCAGACCGTGACTGGAGCGCCTCAGTCCCCGCGACCACCGCGCCCGGCATACCGCAGCGATAAGCGCCGTTGTTGTAATGATTCCCATCCCAGATCCTGTATCATTTCCGCAACGCTGTCTCCCCTGTATTGTGACAATACGAAACGAGCTGCCCTTCTTTGGACTCCTTCGATGTCCTCCGTCAAACCCACCTGATAAGGATCCCACACTGGGTAGCAATACTTCAAAAAAGGACGGACAAGTGTAGTGCATGCAGTTTCTTTAATAGTTCTGTTGCATCTTTTAAAGGGTTCTGCCAATAAAACGCAGTCTCTGGTTCGCCTTTCCCACGACATTATCTATGTGTTCTTTCCAATTTAAGTCTCAAGTAATAGTAATTCCTAGGTATTTTGTAGAGTTTACGGCCTTCACTTTTGATTGATTTATCTTGTAAACAAAGTTTAACGGATTTCTTTTCGTACTCATGTGGACGACTTTACACTTCTCATTATTTAGAGTCAACTGCCAACTTTTACACCATAGTGATACCTTATTCAGATAGTTCTGCAGTTGATCTTCAGATGATTTCACTAGACGGTAAATGACGGCGTCATTTGCAAACAACCTAAGGGAGCTTCTTATATTTTCCCCTAAATCGTTTATGTGAATAAGGAACAGCAGAGGACCAATAACACTACCCTGTGGAACGCGAACTTTGTCCTCTCTGACAGGAAATCCCCTATCCAATCGCAAATTTGGGGCGATATACCATAACCACGCAATTTGATTAAAAGCCGTTTGTGAGGTACGGTGACAAAAGCTTTCTGGAAATCAAGAACCCTTGTCGATAGCACCCATCACTTCGTGTGAATAAAGAGCTAGTTGTGTTTCGCATGAAAGATATTTTCTAAATCCGTTTTTGTAAACGATTTGTTTGATTTTGGACTTTCTTCTCACTTGCTAGGAACACCTTTCGATCTCGAAGCGCACGAAACCATACTTAGTACAACACTCGTTCTTAAAAACATTGTCATTTCCATTCTAAACGTTGAAATCTACCGCCAGTAGGGTAGGGTAGGGAAAACAGCACCCTTATGACAATTATATGTATAAAAACAGTCTAGAGCGAAAAACTGACTTTTTATTTCCGACTAGTTTCGACCCAGTTTCGAAACGAAACTTATATAAATAGGCTGTGATTTCTCAGTAATTGCAAAGACGGATTTAAAATTTCTTTAATAATTATAAAGCAATTCCGTAAATTTTAGCCATAAAAATGAGTGCATTTCTTACATTTCTGTTTACTGCGATTTTATTAAAAATCTTACTCGGTGCAATAAAAGAACGGTTTGCAAAGCTCGAAATTCAACGTTCCGATCCGTTTCGTCAGTGAGTGCAGTATTTGTTTCAGTTAACATCTGAAATACGTATTTCATTTTAATTATCAGGACAGCAGACGGCCGTTATTGAGAGACATTCAGAAAAACAGCAGGAATGTTCAGCTAGTGAGAATAACATAAACAGACTACCTGCTACACCTCTGAAAGAGAAAGGAGGAAGAGTCGCAGAGAAAGTAAACAGCTTGCTGCCACACAACACCTACCAACAGTTACTTCACACCTGTGTACTTCCCACGTGGCGTGTAGGGTATGACAGTTTGGAAACTCGCTTTACTGTTTATTGTTTAGTAATCGCCTTATTTTATTCGTTAAATTGCTTCCAAGTTTTTAAACAGCAGTGTGGCTTCAACTAGCCTTCCACAGTGGATCCATTTTGAGGCTGTTACAAGCTTGTGTGAAATCTATGAACAACTGGTGGACTTTGATGTTATAACATTTTTCAAGGCTCTGTGTGATGACTTTGAGAAGAAAGGTGTGCAAAGTAAAGGTTGAAGCTCCTTTATCAAACGCATTTCAAGTTAACAAGGCAGGGCGATGTGCTCTCCACTATCCTGTTTACTGTTTAATGTCGCTTTAGAGAGGATAAGCCGGCCGCGGTGGCCGAGGAGACTGCGGCGCGTCAGTCACGGTCTGCACGGCCACTACGGTCGGGGGTTCGAATCGCCCCTCGGGTATGGATATTTGTGCCGTCCTTAGTGTTAGCTAGTTCATAAGTAGTTTGTAAGTTTAGGGACTGATGTCCCCGTAGTTAAGTCCCATAAGCTATACAAACATTTGAACATTTTTGGAGAGAGGATAATGCGAAAGACACAAAGTAACAACCCTGGAGGAACGCTGGTTAATAGACGCAGGAGCTAGCATATGCAGACGATATTGATTTGTTATCCTGGAGGAAACAGGACGTGGAAGAAAGAGTTGAAAAATAGAAAGATATGGATCGGAGAGTTGTCTGACAATTAATCAGTCAACTGTGAAGGGGAAAGAAGCATGACATTGAACGGGAAAGAAAATGAACGCTGTGAGAGCTTTAAATATCTTGGGTCTCTGCTTACTAAGATATGTCCATTTGTTTTTGTCAGGCAGTGTTATACACACTTGAGAATATCTTGTGTGGTTTGCGCGATTGTTATTTAGGCAAACTCTTTTGTCGGTACACTACAAAATGTCAAATGTTCAGGACCTAGGCTTAGAAACTACTTAAACTAACCAAAGAACAACACACACACACACACACACACACACACACACACACACACATCCATGCCCGAAGAGGACTCTAACCTCCGACAGGGAGCAACCGCGCTCTCCGCAGCAATGGTACATTACGGTTTAACAAACTTTTGCCAATAAAGTGAATTCTTGAATTCTATCATCTGTGTGATTACACATACAATATGTGAACGATTCTGCTTCGTACATCTCCACATTAGTAAGAGATTCGATTGAAACATTCTTTGCAGTTCTTCAACTGTAAAGATATTTATTTTTCTATATTCACAACATGTTTCCTATTAACAGCAATTGATTTTTTTGTTATGTCTAGGAATAAGTCGTAGTCGACTAATCATGGCTCTTGAATCGTGCAGTCATTCGAAATTGCTGATTATATTTCACGGTATCCATTGGTGCCTATAGTAACATTTAGTTACCAGTCTTTGCTGCAAGATGATACTTAGTCAAGGCCTACCTGGAGTTAGAATATATTTTATCTAAATGTAACATCGGCCTACTTACGATAATAGTGATCAAAGTAGGCATATTTTTGTATTAGCAACATGCACGACAATGAGGTCGTTGAAAGTGGCGTTCCATAGCTTCTATCGCTAGAAAAGGAAAACCTCACTGCAGAATGAAGATAAACAGCACACCATTTAAAAAAAAAAAAAAAAAAAAAAAAAAAAAAAAAAAAAAAAAAAAAGAGAGAGAGAGAGAGAGAAGAAGAAGAAGAAGAAGAACACAGAAAAGAATAGGTTAAAAAAAAGAGAAATAGGAAAAGTCGATCATTCACAACAGACGAGAAATCTACATACCGGTCTCAAGTTCCATCTTCCACCGCTGTCGGCTCCACTTGCTTAAGGACCGTAATCGCTTGATCCTTCGAGCGTGCCGCAGAACGTTCCCTTGGGCTTTTTCCAGCAGGCTGAGAATGGAGACTCGTTTAGGGAGGGACCCATCAGCTCGCCAAGATCTCGTCAAACCAGACTAACCTCTTCTATCCTAATACTCGTCCAATTTGTTACTTTCCAAACCACTGGTGTTCTTTCGTTCTTCGTATCCATTTTATCTTCCATGGTATAGTAAACGGGCCTGAAAGAGCTTTCGAAGTTACTTCCTCTCGAAAGCACATATTACTTCTTCAGTTCTTGCTGACGTTGCCCACGTTTCACAACCGCATAGTATCGGTACTGGCCTCACTAGTGTTATGAACAGCCGAATATTATTATTCTGTGGCATGAGACGTGGCTTGAATACGAGTAAATGGTTGGACTATATAACGTGCTGCATCGAAGTACAGTTTGAGATGAAAAAGTCTCGAAATAATTTAATTTAAACAAACAACAAGTGATTAGTGTTTGTCAAACATTGATGTTTTTTATGTAATGAATTTCTTTTGTCACTTCACTTTTATTACTCAGTATATATCCGAGGTACTAGCCAAGGGATAGTTTCGTTTGCGTGTTCTGATTATATATGCAAGTGTACCTCATGGTTTTATGTACACTACCTAGGATAAGAGGGTCCAGTGTAAATTTTTTATCGTGACCAAAAAAATTTTTTTTTCGTTTTTCCATATATTGCATTTATTTGGAATGAATGTCTATTTCGTAAAGATTAGCGTGAAATGATACACTTCAATAATGACACGTCTAAGTAGCATAAAATTTATGCCCAGCCTATAAATTTTTGTATTTCGAAAATTCATTCCTTACTGCTTCAGTCTGTTTTTTATTAAATACTGAAGTTAATCCGTGAAAACAGTAACGTTTACATATTTCGCCTTGTATTCAAAATTAGACACTTTGTGCTCAACAAACAAGCAAAAATAAATAAATAGAATAACAAATAAAAGATATATGTATTTAATGTACTGACGATATAAGTACTTTTGTGTCGATATATGGAGTATCCATACAGTTATGGTGCTGGTTATTTTGGATGGAAAGTCGTCTATAATTTTCAAAATCGCTTACTTTCATCCTTATTTACGGCATTGTAGGCTTTTTTTCATTCTATAGGTACTGTAAAAATATATTTTTGGTTTCATATTTTGGGAGCCTCTTGTAGGGGAACGCTATTAGAACAAATTTCAAAGTATAAGAAAAAATCCCTTTGACAGTTTTTCGAGCGGTCTGGAGCACCACGTTGCGGATCGCGAGGCATCCCGCGTCGGAGGTTCGAATCCTCCCTCGGGCATGAATGTGTGTGTTGTCCTTTACCTTAGTTTAAGGAGTTTGTAAGCTACGGTCTAATAACCAAGCAGTTGAGTCCGGTTGATTTACGAACATTTCAACATTTGACATCTTTACTGTGAATCTTGGAAAATCAAAGAGTTTATTGAAGTACCCTGCTGGCCATCCAAAATGAAACACGAAGAAGAATCGGAATCAGAACCAAATTTACTTGTGAGATAAAACGTTGTAGAAAAATCACACGGATGAAGTGATCATATGCAAAGTGAGGAAGGTTATCAACACATCCAGAGCGTGTAGCAGCGATTATATCCACCAATGGAGGAAACAGTTGACTTCATCATCTTCCTCACTTTACATGACCTGTTTTTTTAATCATGTGATGTTTGTAGACGCTAACTTCGAAATAAATTTGGCTGTGATATTTCCGGTCTTAATAGGTGCTGCAATTTGGATAGCCAGCAATGTATTAAGAAGTTACAACGCAGCAAGAATATGTTAACTTCCGACGGCCCCTGTTTCTGCAACATACTCAGAATTTTAGGACTCGACGCAATCGATTGACTACGACGATTCACGACTTTTGGCAACTAGTTTACAGTCAGCCGTGTGGCTTTCGCCAACAACACCTAAAGAGAAGGCATGAGCGATGTGATACGACATCACCCAGATTAGGCCATGATCACATAGCTGACTGGCTGGCCGCTGGAGCACAGCCCACTGTCTCACAGTGGCCATCCACTCAGCTACGTGATACGACGTGACGTGGCAGCGCTCGGGCCTTTTCTTTAGGCAGAGCTGCATGTACCTACTAGGAGCTGCCTGTCTCGACCATACACCTGCTGTGGTGACAGGCCAGTTGTGTGGATCGTGTGTGACTCGTGACTGGCTGCCCAATGGCGCACAGAGAACTGTCTCACAGTGGCCATCCACGCAGCTACATGATACGACGTGACGTGGTAGCGGTCGGGCCTTTTCTTTAGGCAGAACTGCATGTACCTACTAGGAGCTGCCTGTCTCGACCATACACCTGCTGCATACCTGTACCAATGGTGACAGGCCAGTTGTGCGGATCGTGTGTGACTCGTGACTGGCTGCCCACTGGGGCACAGCGAACTGTCTCACAGTGGCCATCCACGCAGCTACACGATACGACATGATGTGGAAGCGGTCGGGCCTTTTCTTTAGGCAGAACTGCATGTACCTACTAGCAGCTGCCTGTCTCGACCATACAACTGCTGCGTACCTGTGCCAGTGGTGACAGGCCCGTTGGGCGGATCGTGTGTGACTCGTGACTGGCTGCCCGCTGGGGCACAGCGAACTGTCTCACAGTGTCCATCCACTCAGCTACGTGATACGACGTGATGTGGCAGCGCTCGGACCATTTCTTTAGGCAGAGGTGCATGTACCTACGAGGAACTGCCTGTCTCGACCATACATCTGCCGCGTACCTGTGCCAATGGTGACAGGGCAGTTGGACGGATCGTGTGTGACTCGCGACTGGCTGCCCGCTGGGGCACAGCGAACTGTCTCACAGTGGCCATCCACCCAGCTACGCGATACGCCGTGACATGGTAGCGCTCGGGCCTTTTCTTTAGGCAGAGCTACATGTACCTACTAGGAGCTGCCTGTCTCGACCATACACCTGCCACGTACCTGTGCACATGGTGAGAGGCCAGTTGGGCGGATCGTGTGTGACTCGTGACTGGCTGCCCGCTAGGGCACAGCGAACTGTCTCACAGTGGCCATCCACCCAGCTACGCGATACGACGTGAAGTGGTAGCGCTCGGGCCTTTTCTTTAGGCAGAGATGCATGTACCTACTAGGAGCTGCCTGTCTCGACCATACACCTGCCGCCTACATGTGCCAGTGGTGACAGGCCAGTTGGGCGGATCGTGTGTGACTCGTGACTGGCTGGCCACTGGCGCACAGCGAACTGTCTCACAGTGGCCATCCACTCAGCTACGCGATACGACGTGACGTGGCAGCGCTCGTGCCTTTTCTTTAGGCAGAGCTGCATGTACCTACGAGGAGCTGTCTCTCTCGACCATACATCTGCCGTATACCTGTGCCAGTGGTGACTGGCCAGTTGGGCGGATCGTGTGTGACTCATGACTGGCTGGCCACTGGCGCACAGCGAACTGTCTCACAGTGGCCATCCACGCAGCTACACGATACGACATGATGTGGTAGCGGTCGGGCCTTTTCTTTAGGCAGAACTGCATGTACCTACTAGCAGCTGCCTGTCTCGACCATACACCTGCTGCATACCTGTACCAATGGTGACAGGCCAGTTGGGCGGATCGTGTGTGACTCGTGACTGGCTGCCCACTGGGGCACAGCGAACTGTCTCACAGTGGCCATCCACGCAGCTACACGATACGACATGATGTGGTAGCGGTCGGGCCTTTTCTTTAGGTAGAGGTGCATGTACCTACGAGGAACTGCCTGTCTAGACCATACATCTGCCGCGTACCTGTGCCAATGGTGACAGGGCAGTTGGACGGATCGTGTGTGACTCGCGACTGGCTGCCCGCTGGGGCACAGCGAACTGTCTCACAGTGGCCATCCACCCAGCTACGCGATACGCCGTGACATGGTAGCGCTCGGGCCTTTTCTTTAGGCAGAGCTACATGTACCTACTAGGAGCTGCCTGTCTCGACCATACACCTGCCACGTACCTGTGCACATGGTGAGAGGCCAGTTGGGCGGATCGTGTGTGACTCGTGACTGGCTGCCCGCTAGGGCACAGCGAACTGTCTCACAGTGGCCATCCACCCAGCTACGCGATACGACGTGAAGTGGTAGCGCTCGGGCCTTTTCTTTAGGCAGAGATGCATGTACCTACTAGGAGCTGCCTGTCTCGACCATACACCTGCCGCCTACATGTGCCAGTGGTGACAGGCCAGTTGGGCGGATCGTGTGTGACTCGTGACTGGCTGGCCACTGGCGCACAGCGAACTGTCTCACAGTGGCCATCCACTCAGCTACGCGATACGACGTGACGTGGCAGCGCTCGTGCCTTTTCTTTAGGCAGAGCTGCATGTACCTACGAGGAGCTGTCTCTCTCGACCATACATCTGCCGTATACCTGTGCCAGTGGTGACTGGCCAGTTGGGCGGATCGTGTGTGACTCATGACTGGCTGGCCACTGGCGCACAGCGAACTGTCTCACAGTGGCCATCCACGCAGCTACACGATACGACATGATGTGGTAGCGGTCGTGCCTTTTCTTTAGGCAGAACTGCATGTACCTACTAGGAGCTGCCTGTCTCGACCATACACCTGCTGCATACCTGTACCAATGGTGACAGGCCAGTTGGGCGGATCGTGTGTGACTCGTGACTGGCTGCCCACTGGGGCACAGCGAACTGTCTCACAGTGGCCATCCACGCAGCTACACGATACGACATGATGTGGTAGCGGTCGGGCCTTTTCTTTAGGTAGAGGTGCATGTACCTACGAGGAACTGCCTGTCTAGACCATACATCTGCCGCGTACCTGTGCCAATGGTGACAGGCCAGTTGGACGGATCGTGTGTGACTCGCGACTGGCTGCCCGCTGGGGCACAGCGAACTGTCTCACAGTGGCCATCCACCCAGCTACGCGATACGTCGTGACATGGTAGCGCTCGGGCCTTTTCTTTAGGCAGAGCTACATGTACCTACTAGGAGATGCCTGTCTCGACCATACACCTGCCACGTACCTGTGCACATGGTGAGAGGCCAGTTGGGCGGATCGTGTGTGACTCGTGACTGGCTGCCCGCTGGGGCACAGCGAACTGTCTCACAGTGGCCATCCACCCAGCTACGCGATACGACGTGAAGTGGTAGCGCTCGGGCCTTTTCTTTAGGCAGAGCTGCATGTACCTACTAGGAGCTGCCTGTCTCGACCATACACCTGCCGCCTACCTGTGCCAGTGGTGACAGGCCAGTTGGGCGGATCGTGTGTGACTCGTGACTGGCTGGCCACTGGCGCACAGCGAACTGTCTCACAGTGGCCATCCACTCAGCTACGCGATACGACGTGACGTGGCAGCGCACGTGCCTTTTCTTTAGGCAGAGCTGCATGTACCCACGAGGAGCTGTCTCTCTCGACCATACATCTGCCGTATACCTGTGCCAGTGGTGACAGGCCAGTTGGGCGGATCGTGTGTGACTCGTGACTGGCTGCCCACTGGGGCACAGCGAACTGTCTCACAGTGGCCATCCATGCAGCTTCACGATACGACATGATGTGGTAGCGGTCGGGCCTTTTCTTTAGGCAGAGCTGCATGTACCTACTAGGAGCTGCCTGTCTCGACCATACACCTGCCACGTACCTGTGCACATGGTGAGAGGCCAGTTGGGCGGATCGTGTGTGACTCGTGACTGGCTGCCCGCTGGGGCACAGCGAACTGTCTCACAGTGGCCATCCACCCAGCTACGCGATACGACGTGAAGTGGTAGCGCTCGGGCCTTTTCTTTAGGCAGAGATGCATGTACCTACTAGGAGCTGCCTGTCTCGACCATACATCTGCCGCCTACATGTGCCAGTGGTGACAGGCCAGTTGGGCGGATCGTGTGTGACTCGTGACTGGGTGGCCACTGGCGCACAGCGAACTGTCTCACAGTGGCCATCCACGCAGCTACACGATACGACATGATGTGGTAGCGCTCGGGCCTTTTCTTTAGGCAGAACTGCATGTACCTACTAGCAGCTGCCTGTCTCGACCATACAACTGCTGCATACCTGTACCAATGGTGACAGGCCAGTTGGGCGGATCGTGTGTGACTCGTGACTGGCTGGCCACTGGCGCACAGCGAACTGTCTCACAGTGGCCATCCACTCAGCTACGCGATACGACGTGACGTGGCAGCGCTCGTGCCTTTTCTTTAGGCAGAGCTGCATGTACCTACGAGGAGCTGTCTCTCTCGACCATACATCTGCCGTATACCTGTGCCAGTGGTGACAGGCCAGCTGGGCGGATCGTGAGTGACTCGTGACTGGCTGGCCACTGGCGCACAGCGAACTGTCTCACAGTGGGCATCCACTCAGCTACACGATACGACATGATGTGGTAGCGCTCGGGCCTTTTCTTTAGGCAGAGCTACATGTACCTACTAGGAGCTGCCTGTCTCGACCATACACCTGCCACGTACCTGTGCACATGGTGAGAGGCCAGTTGGGCGGATCGTGTGTGACTCGTGACTGGCTGGCCACTGGCGCACAGCGAACTGTCTCACAGTGGCCATCCACTCAGCTACGCGATATGACGTGACGTGGCAGCGCTCGGGCCTTTTCTTTAGGCAGAGCTGCATGCACCTACTAGGACCTGCCTGTCTCGACCATACACCCGCCGCGTACCTGTGCCAGTGGTGACAGGCCAGCCGGGCGGATCGTGTGTGACTCGTGGCCGGCGCAAACTTTCGCGGCATGGCGGGCGCTGCGCCGCTTTTCCCGCAGTGGCCTGAGCCCCGGTTCTGCTCGTTTTTCCGCCGGCCGTTTCTTCATAAGCGAGGTCGGCAACGACGTGGCGCAGCGTGACCGTGTGCCCGCCTTCCCAGAACAGGCGTTCCAGCCGCGCCACTGGAGGTCACCGCTGACGCTCTCCTGTCTCTCCGGTACCCAGTAAAACCACTGTGAAGTGCATGCCAGGTGATTCATCCCACAACACTGCAGTAGGCCGTCTTTCTATGACACCCTAAATATGCAGAAACAATAACTAAATTATCTAACATAGTTGGGTTTGGAGGCGATCTGATCATTTTATAGTTTTCAAAATGAAAAGCCAAGATCGCATATTAATAATTTATTAAATGACGACCTGTTTCGATGCACTGTGTCACCATCATCTAGTCACATATACGTTATAAGCTGGTCATCTTGTTAAAAAACAATTGGGTATAAAATAACAAGTGCAACATTGCACTTAGTCACTATATAAAATTACACAAGTTAAAAACATGACAGCTTACAAAATTTACAGTATTTTGTAAGCTGTAATGTTTTTATTTGAGTAATTTTTATATAGTGACTAAGTGCAATGTTGCACTTGTTATTTTATACCCAATTTTTTTTTCTACAAGATGACCAGCTTATAACATATATGTGACCAGATGATGGTGACACAGTGCGCTAAAACCGGTCGTCATTTAATAAATTATTAATGTGCGATCTTGGCTTTTCATTTTGAAAACTATAAAACTGTTTAAATACTCTTGCACGACTATTTAAGCTGCTGAAAAAAAAAAAAAAAAAAAAAAAACAGCCACAGTGGCCGAGCTGTCTGCGACGCGACGAGACGCGCTAGTCACGGTCGCTACGGTCG
Organism: Locusta migratoria; assembly: GCA_026315105.1. NCBI lineage: Eukaryota > Metazoa > Arthropoda > Insecta > Orthoptera > Acrididae > Locusta > Locusta migratoria. The sequence goes on along the minus strand of CM048750.1, from coordinate 188,243,827 downwards.
GGGGTTCGAATCCACCCTCGGGCATGTATGTTTGTGCCGTCTTTAGTATAAGGTAGTTCATAAGTAATTTGTAAGTTTAGGGACTGATGACCCCGCAGTTAAGTCCCTTAAGCTTAACAAACATTTAAACATTTTTTTTAAGTGTCCCCGGAAAGACGACGTCGATTTCTTATCCAGTGATGGCAGCTGCCACCTGGGCTTTAGTAAATGTTCAAATGTTTGTAAATATATCGAATCAAACTGTGTGGTCATCAGTCCGTAGCTTACATACTACTTAACCTAAGATAAACTAACCTAAGGACAATCACACACACACAAACACACACACACACACATACACACACATGCCCCAGGAAGGACTAGAACCTTCGATGGCGACCAACCGCGCTCTCCGCAGCGGGGGCCTTAGACCGCTCGGCTACTCCACCGCGGCATTAGTAAATGTAATGATAATGGTTTCAGTGCCGACCGCCAACAGATAGCGTAGCAATGTAGTTGTGAAAGCGCTATACGGGTGTACCCCAGAATCAGCGCCTGCATTGCGCCTGCTACACTAGTAGGCTACTAATATGGGTGTTTCAGCATGGATGAACACCTGGGCCGGCCGCGGTGGCCGAGGTGACTGAGGCGCTACAGTCACGGTCAGCACGGACACTACGGTCGGGGGTTCGAATCCCCCCTCGGGCATGGATATTTGTGCCGTCCTAGTTTGTAAGTAGTTCATAAGTAGTTTGTAAGTTTAGGGACTGATAACCCCGTAGTTAAGTCCCATAAGCTTAACAAACAATTGATTGAACACCTGGTTCGTCAATTACGCTTCAGCTATTGATCTGTGAGTGTAGTCATTTCATGATCTGTTTCAACAATAAATCTGGAGTGAATTTGCAAACTTTAGGTTTTTATTTTCCATAGTACATTTTGGACGCTAACGCCTTCCTGGACGAAGAAAATTTTGATATTAAATAATTCGCATACTTATTGACAAAAAAAAAAAATAAAATAAAATAAAAAAATTAAAAAAAAAATTAATAAAAAAAATTAAAAAAAAAAATCTGCCACTCAGTGAGAGGTTTAATGTAATCTAAATTTTAACACGAGAAGACTTATATTGCAATTAGAAACGGTGTCATGGTGCTCAAATAAGGCCAGATACATCAGTATATTCTCCAGATATTGATTTTTAAATCTGGCGGACAGATGCTGTAAATCAGCATTTCCCCTTTTACGGTAAGCCGTCAGAACAAGAACACCCGTTTCTACACTCGTCCCCCTTGACACTTGCCGCTTCGTCTGCATAGCACTCTACCACAGTTTTAGTTCCGGCAGAAGAATAACATGTTTTTGTCACGGATGCATGTTAGCACCTGTGACATCTGCAAGCAATCGTAAACTTGTTAAAAGTAGCTCAAAATGACTGTGTAAATAACAAGAAACACATTTAACCATTATAATGATGGTACACGAGTTAAAATCTTCGCAGTTTTCTTTCTTTTTCTTTTTTTATTAAACCGGAAATGGAACGACACCGGCGCTGCAATAAATTCGCTTGCCATCAGTGGTCAAATGAGTAAAGAATAAAAAATAAAAAGCTCGATTCCTTGATTGATTCTTGATGGCTGGTAACCCTTCTGGGAACGTCTGTCTTAGAGAGTAGCAAACATTTGCCGATACAAGCTTATAGCAGGTTACACTATTTACTGCGAGGCAAAGTAACAATCGAGAGAAAGTCACAACACCATTGACACATTAGAATGAAGATCAGCAACTAAGGTTGAAATTCAAAATTGCGACCAAACTGCCTGGTTGATCGGTCACTAGACTTACGCACTGCGTTAAACTAAATCTAAGGACAACACACACACACACACACAGCCATGTCCGAAGGTGGACTCGACCTTCCGGAGCGGCCGTTCAATCCGTAATGTTGAGCCCTGTCCTCGCGGGCTTTCCGGCGCAGCCGATTGAATCAGAACGAAGGAATTGCAAATAGTATGATTTGATGCTTCTGAAACATATAAAAATAATTATGCTACTGCTAGATGAGAATATTACAACTGGGTATCACAGTAATAAAATAAACCATGAAATCTGGAAATAAATAACTGAATTTATATAGAATTAGAAATCTGATGTAAAGTCCATCAATAGAACGTCAAAAATGTTAATATTAACCGTTTTATACAAATAACGTGTAAGTAAACACTTGTACAACGTTTCTACTATTAACAATAATTCTTCTATGGCTTTCACCGCCGCGGCGGATTAGCCGTGCGTACTGGAGCGTCGTGCTGCGGTGCGCACGGTCGTTAGCCGTCGGGGTTTCGAATCCCCCCTCGGGCATGGATGTTTGTGCTCTCCTTAGGTTAGTTTAACTTAGTTTAAGTACTTTGTAAGCTACGGACTAATGACCAAGAAGTTAAGTCCGATAGATTTACAAAAATTTGATTTGAATGGCTTCACCTTCTCCACTTTTTCCGTATTTTTTTCCCGTGTCTCAAGTCATTGATGCAATGGATACAAATTCACGTTACGTCAAAGACGAATACAAGCCATTAGTAGAACGACGTAATGAGATTGATTACATGCTCACTGTTTTTAAATGAAGGAGTAATTACTTTTAAAATACTGTGGAAAAAGCTTCGAGATGGCAGGTTACATTACTTTCGCTTCTGTTGCTGTGGTAAAATGTAGGAAGAGAAAAGCTTGACTAATTTCTACTTTTCGTGGATCCTGGTCCTTGCATTCGTGCTGCTATCGATACCTTGCTCTTGGTTTCCTAGTAACGGCTCGAAGAGCTGTATAGTTACAGTACACTCTGTTCTTGCTTCCTACTTCCTGGAGTTCATGAATCTTTGCAGTCACGAAATCCTTTCATACGTTCTTAATTACAGTCTGAGGAGATACCTTCGTTACTGAAGTAATGATACGATTAGTTTTGTCCCATTTAATACGCCTTGATCAGTCATCAACTAAGACAGAAGTTTCTTGCCGACCGTAAATATTAGTTCAGTAATTGTAAATTTTCCATCGCGGTGTTTTTGATGTTTATTAATATTGATTTAACGCTGCGGATGAGATGGAGGCTGAGCTAATCTTCTTGTTTAGAACAAATGACGATTAACAAGAACATTACTCCACAAATCAGAAAATATGTTTTATTGCAAATTTATTAATAGAGAGCACTAAGTTGATTCCTTTGTTTTCCCAGTTTTATCAATTTACATGTTCGCTTTTACTTCGCAATATAGATATGAATAACTTACAGAATTACTAAATCCTTTTTTTTAAAAGTGATTTCTAGTAAATTAGTCAAAGATAAATGTCACGCAATTCTGCACTAAATGTCATATTTTACAGTCTCTGAATAAAATCTATTAATTAATTTTATACAAATTTCGTTTGTTTTAGATTATTAATATTGCAACATTTCCTTTTAGTTGTGATACAATAAACTGAATTATTGTCCAATAATGAAAACTTCATTATACAGCCTTTGCTCTATAAATCATGAAAATATAGAAACTATACAGACTACTTGCTACAAAATACATACTTATTTTTCTACATTTAGGAAAACTAAAATTTCACGACGTGATTTAATGGGGCACATACAGTGCTTGTGCATTATTATTATTATTATTATTATTATTATTATTATTATTAGGTCAATTCTTACAATACGTCTTTTGTAACGCAGCTCGCATATTCTCGTTGTTATTAGATATCGGCAATTACCTAGCATTGATCGGGGGTGCAAATTATCACGTCATGTGAGATAAACCCTACAATGTCATCGGACTCTCAGGAAACAAAGAGAGATATTGTCCAAATGCTCTATAGTGTAGTTAGTATTATTTTCTATATGAACACATACATATAGATTTGAAGTTGCTCAGGCAGTAAAGATTGCAGCAATACTTGCTGTATTTGCAACACTACACCATTTTTCATCTGCAAAAACTTGTAGGTAAAATCGTTAACAAACACAGTATCTAAAACTTTATACGTTAATTAATTTTCCGTCTCAGTTGTACAATTTTTTTACGCTTTTCTAATTTCGAGCACCTCAGCTTACCTTAAAATGTAGTTGCGTAAACAATAGACCTCAAGTAGATCACTTGTGTTCGAAATTAATAACGTCGAAAAAATGCAACTTCAATTAAGAAATAATGGATACATACATATTTTAAGTATGATGAGTTAACTTGAACCATTGGATTGAGTCCAGTCGATGTAAAAAGTACCTACAGCATTATGGAACTAACACCAGCTTGCACAGTGTTTTGTTGACAACTTCGGTCCATCGCATTTTTTCTTTCCTTTTTTTCCTGATATATCCATCGTAGCTGAGTGCTCACTGCATTGACTTTTCTACTCCTTGACTCCATTTCTTTCTCTACGTTGAAACAGTCCACCTACGAAACTGTCGACTGATTTATCCTGTAAATAAAATGTAACGAATTTCTTTTAATGTTCATGTGTATGATTTCACACTTTTCATTATTTACGTTTAATGGGCAGTTTTTGAACGTTCTAAATCTTGTGCAGTTACTAACCTATAAACGGCAGTATCGTCCGCAAGCAGTCTGTAAGAGCTGTTCTGAGTGTATTCTAAATCTATATCTATAAATGTGAATGTCTGTTCGGTGTACGCTTATCTCGTCAGAACCACAAGACATAAAGAGCTAAAAAATTGTACAGTTACTAATGTCTAGGTGGGGAAGGCTTTAGGCACGGTTTTATGGCGACCGTATAGCTATTTATCTATATATATTAATGTGAATATTTGTTCGGCGTACGCTTATCACGTCCGAACGACAAGAAGCAGAGACTTAAATATTTGTACAGTTACTAATTTATACCTGAGGAAGGTTTTAGGCACGGTTTTATAGCGATCTGATAAGATATTTAGTAATTTGAAGAATATAATGCGAAATGCGGAACAATAATTACTCTTTGAAAATGGTTTTATTGGTTGCATTGTTGCTTGAGGATTGTGTGTTAAAATTTCGCTCTGCAGCGAAAACTACAAAACGCAGACGAAAGATCTGTGTGTAATTGTTATTTGAAATCTCCCGTTGTAAACCCTAGCAGTTCTATGCCGATAGCTATATGGGGGGGGGGGGGGGGGGAGATGATATGGTGATTGAAAGTCATCAAATTATTAAAAAAAATTCGGACTGAAGGCCAGCGATGACGTTTGCGACTCTATAGCAAGGAGATTACGTACAGCGAAACGTGATGCTACAGACCATATGTTTATGCGTGCTACAATGTCTTCAGCTCTTTCTCTGTAAGGATAAGCATACGAATAAGGAAATATAAGAATAATTAAATAAAGCATTAAAAAAGGAATTTCTTCCAATACATCTCTTTAAAGAAATCGATTTGCCGTTTCGCACATTATCTATCATAATCAACCAACACGCGAGTGGAGCCGCGGGTTTAAGCTAGTCGTTTATAAAAGACAAGGAACACTACCCCGTGCAATGTCGGTTATCATATCTGTTTTAATTGATGACTTACCATCAAATACTACGAACTGCGTCCTTTCTGACAGGAAACCATGAACCCAATCGCAGAACCTAAACGATATTCCATAAGCAAGCAATTTGAATATAATCCGCTTGTGAGGCACAATGCCAAAAGCCTTCTGGATATCTAGATATACGGAATCGATTTGACATCCCTTGTCGATATCAGTCATCAGTTCATGTGAGTAAAGACCTAGCTGTCTTTTGCTAGAATGGTACTTTCTGAATCTGTGTTGTCTTTTGATCAACGGGTCGTTCCCTTCGAATTAGTCCATAAGGTTCAAACAAAGAATGTGTTCCAAAATTCTTCTGCAAACCGACGTCAATGATATAGGCCTTCCTTGAATATTGGAGTGACCTGTACAACTTTCTAATCTTTGGATACGGATCTTTCGCAGGGAGGATAATTGTATATGATAGCTAAGTGTGGATCTATTGCATCAGCATACTCTGAAAGGGACCTAATTGTTACACAATCTGCATCGGCAGACTTACTTTTGTCAAGTGCTTTAAGTTGCATTACTATTCCAAGGGTATCTACATCTAAATTACGCACTCTGGCAGCTGTTGATGATGATTCAAATTGTGGAGTATTTGCTTCGTGCTTTTAGCTCAGCCCAGTGCCTGGGTCGTATGAATAAAAAAGAGCAAATGCTCCATAGAAGATTCTCAGAGCAAACGAACGTTCTCTGAGTAAATTCTCAATTTCGTATGAATAAAAACTTCGAAACTTATGCTCTGAGCAGGTAGTTCATGCTCGCTACCTCCCCGCCTTCTTGAGTAAGTTTTCCACGTGTCATGTCCGTCACAGATCAGCTGTCCAATCGTGTATTCCTTAAACTAGCCCAGTCAGGCAAATTATTAAATGTACAAATATGGAGAAGGCATCTACGTGTTCAGGAAGTACTATACTATGTTTAGATATTAGTTTGTTGAGATGGAGCATATTATTAATACTGAATATGCACTTTTTACGAAAATGTATTCTCCTGACGATACAAAATTTTCGTCACGCGAGAAACTTTTGTTAATGAAGTAGGGTTAGCACAATTTGCGAACGAAATTTTAAGAATGCATCACACATTCATCTGTTAAAAATGTGGAATGCTGTCAGAGTGTTCTAACATGATAGGCCTTACTTGTTGTTAAATATGACACCCAGTGGTTTGCTCATAAGCATTAGGCCATGAGATTTTGAACAGGAAACAGGCTGCTAGGTATGTAATTAATCAGTTATTAATTTTCCTGTCGTGTTTACTTACTTCTAACATAACAGAAGTTACGATTACGAAGTCAGAAAACGCATCATAAATAGGTCAACCGGTTTGGATAGAAACAGTACTTCAGTAGGCCTACCTGGTATTGCAGGAATACTTATTTTGTGATAGAAACTGTGAAGTCCTGGGATACACTTTATTTGGAACTAACAGCATAAGGTCTTATTAATAGACCCTATTTAAAAACACAGTATTCTTTTGCTATGTAGCTGTTTACAACTGTAAATATACACTCCAAACAAATGGGTACAACACGCAGCTGAATCCATTTGTGTTTTATATTTATATCGGTAATGAAAACATACCTCTTAGATCACTCTCGTCACTATATAAAATGATGGAAGTTTCACACGATTTTTCTGAATGAAAATACTCGTCAACAAAATGTATTTATTTTTATTAACTTTTTAGATCTCCTCGTATTTCTTGAAGGAACTTGCTTTTGCCTTCTAAGTAAAAAAATTGTTGTTATTTTTATTATAAACCACAGTAAAACGTAACCTTAATAGAAATTACTCAGCACGGAGTATGCCAGATAGCTCACTTCAGAAATCCGAGAATGTTCTCCGGTTGTGAGAAACTTCTGTAATTTTATTCATATGAAATTGGAGAATGTTCTCTGCTGTGAGCTACTTGTCCCACCCTGTTACGCCGAGAACGTACTCGGCTGAAGTATATTCTCCGACTACCTCTATTCATGCGAACCTGAGTATGTTCTCTGGAATTCAGAGTATAAAGTAGATACTCCGTTTTATTCGTACGGCTCCCTGACTGAACGGGTGGCAGGAATATCGGATTGAGCAGGGTACTAGTAACGTATCACGTGACTCACGACAAACCGGAACTCTCCTGACGAAGTAGGTTTTATTTACCAATGAGCTCAGTACTTTTGGCGCGTACTTGTTCTCGAACTTAAATAAATAAACCGAAAAAGTAAAGGACGAATTCAGAGAAAACATTGGAAGGCTTTAAGGAAATTCTGAAAACACATAAGCTTGACAAATTTTTTAAGTTCAGTGTGCATCAGAAATCAAAAGCATTTTTAGATGTTAAGCATACCTTAAGTATTGGTCAGTTTCGTTTAGTGCACTACTGGGAAATGTTACCTAGTGTGAGTTAAGTCCAAGGAGGTTAGTCCCTGTTTGAGCGCGTTGGAAAATTGTTTGCCGTTTTGTAGGACGAAGTGACAAATTACGTAGCCTGTGGCGAGGAACAGTGTGAGAGACTAGTGCGGAAACTAAGAGCTGTGATTACCCCTTCGAGTCGTCATGTTGCAGGTGCAGGAAGAGAAGGAGAGTAACTAATTTACTGGTCGGACAAGGTTACCGCTACATACAAGAAACTGTCAACCATAGAGCAGAAACAGCGTTAATTATTTACTTCATGTTTAGCGCAAAAATGTATTCCCGTCTTTTTATAAGATTCGGTTTTTAAATAATACTAGCTGAAAACCCGGCGTTTCCCGGGTATTTATTAATTTATTCCTGCCATTTTTTAGGTATACATTCATTTGTATAAGGGCTGTATGTCTGTAAAATCTCTTGGAATCCAGTTAGTAGTAAAGAAGTAATAGACGAAAACTTGGTGCGGGAATGGGCGGTTTTCCAGGAACGTTAATGTGCTCTATCTCATAAACTGTGTGTCGTACTGTGATACAATTTAGAAGGTACATTCAACTATATGTGTGTATACTGACTGTAACATTTTCCTGCGGCTACAATTTGTAGTGTAGAAATTATAAATTTTAACGTCATACCGAATGTCGTAATTTTAGTCCATAAACAGCGGAAAAGTAGTAAGCGAGAAACTTTTTTCCTTTCATCATATTGCTATGGTTGTCAGCGAGAAAAAGTTTAATAAAGGTTTGAAATTATGTTGAAAGATTGTTGGAAGTCGCTAAGTAATCTCAATCTCATATAGCGTATTTATAAAATCTCGCAGGTTTATAGTTATCGGCATGGAACTGCTATGGTGTACAACGGGAGACTTCGGACAACAATTACACACAGACCATTCATTTGCGTTCTGTAGTTTTCGTCGCAGAGGAAAATATTAACACACACACACACGTAGAATTTTATATACACCGATAACTTTCCATCCCAATATATTCCACCCTTTTATCATTATCAACCCTCAAACAACAATGCAACCAATAAAACCATTTTCAAAGAGTAATTATTGTTCCGCATTTCGCGTTATGTTCTTCAAATTATTACATATCTATCAGATCGGTATAAAACCGTGCCTCAAACCTTCCTCAGGTATAAATTAGTAACTGTACAAATATTTAAGTCTCTGTGTCTTGTCGTTCGGACGTGATACGCGTACACGGAACAGACATTCACATTAATATATACAGATAAATAGCTATCCGATCGCCATAAAACCGTGCCTTGAGCCCTCCCCGGGTAGACATTAGTAACTGTACAAATTTTTAGCTCTTTATGTCTTGTGGTTCAGTAAACGTACACCGAACAGACATTCATAGATATAGATTAGCTGAATCCTATAGAATTACAGGAATACTTTTTGGTGCTGACCATGAAGCAAATAATTGATGCTGTTACTGCTCCAGGGTTGACAGGTTCTTTTATATACCCTTGGCCGCTCAGAAGCTAGCAAACAGAAATCTCTACAAAACGGCAAACAATTTTCCAACTCACTCAAACAGGGAATTAAATGTTCAAATGTTAGTAAATCTATCTGACCAAACTGCATGGTCATCAGTCCGTAGCTTACAAAGTACTTAAACCTAGGTAAACTAACCTAAGGACAAACACACCCATGCCCCAGGGAGGACTCGAACCGCCACGGCGAGCAACCGCGCGCTCCGCAGCGAGACGCTTTAGACCGTTCGGCTACTCCACCGCCGCGGTGGGTAGTATTTATATCCAATTTCAATTCACAGTGAAATGTGAAGCTACACATATTACAGATATGCCGTTTCTCTTTTCTTTCTCTTCCATTTAACCCTTTCAGTCCTGCATTATGAAATCAGCTTTGTAAAAATTAAAATTCATGATTTCTGTATTAATGTAGTGCAGTAAACATCATAATATATCTTTCAAAATTTTTGGTCGAACTATTGATTTTTTATGTCATATATTTCACGCACAACACAGACGTTTGTATTGAGGTATTTTATTACTAGGACGTTATTTCGTTGATAGTTAACACTGCCAGATCAATAATGGTAGCATATTCTTCGCCACAGCACCAAAGACAAGAAAATTCAAGACAGTAGCCGAGCGGTCTAAAGCGCCTCACTGCAGAGCGCGCGGTTGCTCGCCGTGGAGGTTCGAATCCTCCCTGGGGCATGGGTGTGTGTGTTGTCCTTAGGTTAGTTTATGTAGGTTTAAGTAGTTTGTAAGCTACGCAGTTTGGTCCGATAGGTTTACAGACATTTGAACATTTGGCTACTCCACCGCGGCAAACAGGGGAATCAACTCGCGCCAGGTAAGAGTGCATGTACGCCGGAAATGACGGGAAAATACAAGGCACTATACCGTCTCGTATTCAAACACAGGACAACGTTGTTCTATCAATATCTGTTTCGCGGAAATGAGCTGTATTTAGACGCCTGCAGGTTGTCTCCCTATATTGAACCCTCCTTCGTATGAACGCCGACGCTTCCATTCAACGATATGCAGCTACATTTCGGTTTCGATGTGTCACGTGATACATTTGTACCCTGCTCAGTCCGATATTCCTGCGACCGACTGGACGCTCGGCGTTCGGACTGGCTGCGAGGAGCAGCAGAGGAGGTACCGTGGCGCGGCTGCGGCACTTTCTCCGGCCGGGCGCGGGAACATCTGACAGGCGGGACTAGATGCCTGCCGAGAAAGCTGCCCCGCAGGTGGAGCCCCCGTTCGAACCCCGCGGCCGCCACTTGACATAACGCCGCTCGTGGGACGGCGACTCCGTCGTCACGAGGATTATGCAAACGCCCGTTGTCAACGGGAAGCCCGCGGAGGCCGACAAGGAGATTGAAGACAAGGCTACACACGCCACACTAAGCGGGCACACCCGCGACATGCGTGGGTACGGAGGCACGATTGTCAACACAGCGGCAACATAATGACGCCGAAAATTACCGAGGTATTGTAAAACGTCGACTGGAGCAAAATGTTGTGACCCTAAAAGTCAAAGTCCGGAATTATCACCAGCTGACGCTGTGGAACAAATAGAGGTTTTTTTTTTTTTTTTTCGATTTCCGTCGTCCTTAGTTGCATATGAAATTGGTGGAGATGTATTACTGTCTTTAGCAACTAAATGAAAGGCGTTTTTTTTGTGTGCCATACGCGTTTCGTTTCTTTATTTGTGAAGCATCATCAGTGGCCTGTAATACATGTTATTGTTGTATAATATTGTAGTACAGTCATAATATTATATGTATTTTTCAACAGTCTTGTTACAATGTCTAAAGTTCGGATCTACTAGGTTAGAAACAACTTCTGTAGCACTAGCTTTTGCAAAGTTATGGTAACGCACTGGACTCGCATTCGGAAGGATGGTGATTCAAATCCACCTCCGGCCATCCAGTTTTAGGTTTTCCGTGATTTCCCTAAATCACTACAGGCAAATGCCGGGATGGTTCCTTTCAAAAGGGCACGGCCGATTTCCTTCCCCCATCCTTACCCAAAACTAATTACCAAGCTGACGACGGGACGTTAAACCCTAAGCTTCCTTCCTTCATTCCTTCCTTTTGCAAAGTTAATTTAATTATCCAGTTTTTGGCCCTACTTACGGTTTTCTGTGTTATTCCATGTGTGTCTTCATGGAGATGTTTGTGAGGTCTTCAGTTGGATACGGTATTTCCGTTCTTGGTGAAAACCCTTGCATCACCACTTCACTGTGTACTCGTTTTTGAACGTTTGTTTACAATGTTTAGTGTTGCCAACTGCCGCTTTTCATCTGTCTCTTGTTTACAAGATACAAGGAACAAGGGTTTTCATCAAGAACGAAAATACCGTATTCAACTGAAGACCTCACAAACATCTTCATGAAGACACACATGGAATAACACAGAAAACCGTAAATAGGGCCAAAAACGGATAATTAAATTAACTTTGCAAAAGCTAGTGCTACAGAAGTTGTTTCTAACCAAATAGGTCCGAACTTTAGAAATTGTAAAAAGACTTAACTGTCATACTGTGAAAAATACATATAATATTACGACTGTACTACAATATTATACAAAAATAACATGTATTACAGGCCACTGATGATGATTCATAAATAAAGAAGCGAAACGCGTATTGCACACAAAAAAGCCTTTCATTTAGTTGCTAGAGACGGTAATACACCTCCACGAAATACAGGGTTATTCAAAAAGAAAGAACAGATTTCAAACATTTATTTCTTACAAACTACAAAAGATAGAAACATGATTCCAACATTCATGGAAAGAGAAAAGTTTACAATTTATTGTTAGTAATTATTGTATGCACTTAATATGAGCACCGTGTCTTACACGAAAAATGTCAAAACGGTGGCTCATTTCTTGCCACACACAAAACAGCTGGTCTCTACTTATCGAATTGACAGCTTCAACAATTCGATGTCGTAGACCTTCAAGAGTGTCAGGCATAGGAGGGATAAAAACAATGTCTTTTACGTAACCCCATGGATAAAAATCACACGGAGTGATATCTGGAGACCTGGAAGGTCAGCGGCGATAAAGTTGATCTTCTCCTCTTCCAATCCAACGTCCGGGAATGGTGTTATTCAACTAACGCCGTACGTGTGTAGAGAAACGAGGAGGCACCATCTTGCAAGAAGATGAAGTTATCTGAATCATCTTCAAGCTGAGGAAATAGCCAGTTTTTAAGCATGTCTAGAAAGATTATTCCTGTCATAGTTTTCTCCACGAAGAAGAAAGGCCCATGAACTTTGGTTAAAGATAACGCACAGAAGACGTTCATCTGTGGTGAAGGATTTTTAGTTACCCAAATTCTAGCGTTATGGCGATTAATTTTACTAGAAAGATGAAAAGTGGATTAATCGAAAAAAAAATCGTTGAGTAAAATTGTCGTCTTCCATATTATATAACATGCAAATGCAAAATTCGTAACTATTCTTCTGGTCGTCGGGATGCAGTGCTTGCAATAACTGCAGTTTGTATGGGTTCATGTGCAGACTATGTTATATAACTCGTCATAGCGTTGGTTGGGGAAGGTTACATTCTTTGGTTGCTCGTGATGTGGATTTCTTTGGGCACATTTCATAAAGTGTACTAATACGATCGACATTTTCGCTCGACGTGCGTGGACGTCCCGTGCTTTTCCCTTTGCAGATGCAACCATCTTCTACGAATTTTCGATGCCACTCGTAAATTTACTTATGACACAGCGGTTGTTTATTAAATTGCCGGCGAAATGCTCGCTGAACTACAACAATGGACTCTAATTTTCCCAGCTGCAGCACACAAAATGGCTTCTCCTGTGGTGTCGCCGCCATTTCACTACAGACAACCAAAAACAAACAACAGCGCGAATGCGGTCGTGATTGGAACTTCTATCCGGGCTGTTTAAATCGTAAACTTTCCTTAATCAATTAACGTTGCAATCATGTTTCTCTCTCTTGTAGTTTGGAAGAAATAAATATTTGAAATATGTTCTTTCTTTTTGAATAACCCTTTACAATCAAAAGTTGAGAGGCAAACAGGCTAGAGTTTTTTTCCTAGGGTAATAATAAAGAAGTACCATTTTCGAATATTATTTCCTTATGTCAAAGTACCACGTGTATCCAGGAAATAAGATAAAAAAAGCTCAAATTTTTGTTAAGCAATGGAACCAAACTGCGGTGGTCATCAGTCCATAGACATACAAACTACTTAAACTAACTTATGCTAAGGACAACGCACACACCAATACCCGAGGAAGGACTCGAACCTCCGACGGGAAGCAACCACGTACTCAGCAGCAAAGCGCCACAGAGCGCTCGGCCACTACCGCGTGATAGACCGTAAGTATCCCATTTTTTAAAAGACAAAGACAACACAGTTACCTGAAAACCTTTGTGGAAAACAGGTACATCAATGTTTATGCTATTTCTCGACTTAGTCACCAAAAGCATTGAGATACTTGTGGTATTGTGGGATCGATCAGGTTTTCTACTCCTGTGTCGTAGAAATCTGCCGCTTGTGAATGGAACCAGCGAGTGACAGCCAACTTTCGTCGTCTAGAAAACGCTGGTTGGGGACAGGAATTTCTTGACGTACAAGAAAACATGGAATGCTTACAGCAGGCGTTGTGTTGCTCCGTGGCAATTTTCGTCCCTCGTCACACAGCAAGTGTTTTTGCTGTGAGCAGTTTGAACAAAATGTTTGTAAGTCTAAGCGACTTAACTACGGTGGTCATCAGTCCCTAGGCTTACGAACTACTTCCACTAACTTAAAGTAACTTATTGTAAGGAAAACACAAACACCCATGCCCGAGGGAGGACTCGAACCCCGACGGTGAACAGCCGCACGCACCGCAGCAGAGCGCCTTAGTGCGCACGGTTATTCTGCAGCGGCAGCTGTTTTATCATCCAGCATACAGTCCTGATCTTGCTCCCAGCGATTTCCATCTTCTATTGCATCTCAAGAAACTCCTCCTGGTTTTAATGACGACTCTCACACGCTTCTTCCTTCCGCAGCCGTTAGACTTCTACGAGACAGGAATACAAAAGTTGATCTCACGATATGACGTCTCATTTATTTTGGCGACAGATGTCAAAAAATAGCAAAAGATTGCTGTACCTCTTTCCACTAAAGTTTTTCATGTAAAATTGGTCTCTTTGTAATTAAAAACGCTTATGTTAGTGGGTGTTTTCCAAAAAAATGTGCGATTGTGGGTCCGCCCGGATGCAAAATACTTGTTTATTTAGATACCCGTACTGGTTTCGGCGGAAATCCCTCCTTAAGTCACTTCTGATGGCGGGATTTCCGCTGAAACCAGTCATCATCATCATCATCTCAGCCTTTTCCCACGTCACGTGGGGTCGGCGTTGCTTTGCTGGATCCTTCTCTTCCACAAATGTCTATCCAGTGCTTCTCTGAACCATCCTTTCTCCCGTAGGTCCGCTGCTATCCCGTCTTTCCACCTCCGTTTCGCTCTTCTCCTTGACCCTTCGATTTCCAGGTCTTCAACTCTTCTCCCCACATAGTACTCTCCTCTTCTCTGTACATTCCCATACCATCTTAGCCTACTTTCTTGGATCTTCTTTCCTAAGGGCCACACTTTCACTGACCCCCTGATGTACTCATTCCTTAGTCTATCCTTTCGTGTCATCCCACTCATTCACCTTAGTATTCTCATTTCTGCCACTTCCATCTTTTTTCTTTTGGGCTTTTGTAATTGGTCAAGTTTCTGCACTATACAGCATCCCAGACCTCACCACAGACTAGTAAGACTTTCCTTTCATTCTACAACTAACCTTCTTATCACACACTACTCCGCTCAGTTTCCTCCAGATCATCATCCATCCAGTATTTATCCTGTGCTGTATTTCGGTCTTCAGTCCTCCATCATTTTGCATGTCAGGTATGCTTAGGTATTTAAATGTCTTGAACAGCGTCATTTGTTTCCTTGCACGTTGATTTATAGATCTTTGGCATCCTCTGTACACATTGTTTTCACCTAATTCTCTTTCCCCTTTTCTCAGAGCTTTTCTACACTATTCATGCTTGTCTTGCTTGTATGGGTTCACAGATTACATCATCATCGGCAAACATCATGATCCTAGGTGCCTCTTTTCTTACATCTTTCACTAATACCCCATGACAAGGTCAAAGAGATATGGGCTAAGAGTAGATCTCTGATGTAGTCCTACTCTCATTGTAAATGCCTTTGTTGCATCTACACTGCTTTTGATTTGTGTCATTGCACCTTCATGCATGTCTTCTACCTCCATTATATATATTTTTCTGGTAGGCATTTACTTCTCAGACATCTCAATATCTCTTGCCCCGGCACTCTGTCATTCGCCTTCTAAAGATCGATAAAGGCCATATTCCGCTGAAACTAGTGTGGGTAACTAAGTGAGTGTTTCACATCAATGTGGATCCACAACCACACAAATGTGCTTAAAAAAAAAAAAAAAAAAAAAAGTACCGAATCTTTCTTTCTGTATGCGCCTCATACACAATTTAGGATTGACTAGCGTCTATATAACGTTGACACTAAAAGGCCCTTTGTTACTTATGTACAGGCCCGCACACAAGATTATGTTTTGGAGTTGGGGGTGGGGATCACAAAATCTGAAAGCTAATTTTACCTTGTGTAGCTTTTATAAATACAGATTCAATTAAACCTTTTAATTTAATAGATCTTGTCGGCGAACAAGAAATGATTTCCTGTTTTCATTCGTTTTAAATTATCCTTAAACGTTAAACTACTAGATAAACAAGTAAATTTAAATTAAATTTATTTCATAAAATATTAATTCGTGATGGTATTAATTAAAGCATTGATGGAATTAATAGCAATCGTAGAAATGTTCTAGTTCAGTTACATGATATATTAAATACATTACTTGAGTGGTCAAATGTTGAGAATAAATTTTTTATCATACTCAATTAATTTTTTAAAATTATATACGGTTATTCTTTGAAGCAGTGTTACTGAAGTATCTGTATCATATAGTACCCCGAAAAGAATCTGACAGAATTACAGAAGGTTACAAACTAAGGGCAAGTCGCCGAGACGATCCGCGAAAATGTCATTTATGACGTCAGCCTTCATATTAATATGTTGGTACTGGACAGATGAGGCAGTCCATTCCGCCTCTCTTCTTTCATTGTCGAGCGCAAATAAGTTTTCAGTCACCACAGGCAACACGTCTGCAGCTTGGTACAAGAAGAATAGCTAATATTTGAAGCAGTGCCAGAATGTTTGGGAAGAAAGTCTTCGAGCATGTCCCCAGCGTTTCTACTGCAATCTTTCGCTGGTCGTGAAAGGCGTGAATTTACATTATGCACGTTTTCGAACAAAGGAACTAACCTTGAGTCTGTTCTGTTATCCTTGTGCGGCTAAGTTTGGAACTGAGACTGAATACAGAAGAAGCTAATTAACTCAAACCTTTCTTTGGGTGATCCGTTTCAACTATAGGCAAAACTTTACTGATGTTATGAAACTGTTCACCAGTTACAAGAGCTGTAGCCTCATATAGTTTCACGAATGTTTCTCGTCTGTGTTTTTACTTGACTTTCCTTTTACTTTAAGTTATATACAAGAATGAATTATATTAAGAAAGCAATTTTGAACTAGAAAATTTCCGTTTATTCAGTACAGGCCCAAAAAATTATTGGGGAAAGGGAGTGGAAGGAATATGGGCCCCCTAGGTAAGCCCCAACGCCCTGTGTATGATGGTACTCTTGAATCTCGATTCAGTTCTGTGCTACGAGTCTGTTGCGAGCCGATGGCTTCAGTTGCAAAGTTCTACATCTATGAACATGGGAGGGAAAGGAAAGCAACGATGACAACCGTAATTCATTTTTTTTTTGCTACTCTTTCTGCGAAACAGTGAGTGATTGACGAACTGATTTTACTAAGACCGCTACTATATTCTAAATGCCTCACCCTTCACAAACCAAGAAAATACACTTTCTGCGACCACATTACATTCTTTTGCTTTGGTGTTCGTATTTATTTTCCGCTGCTGGAGGAAATGGTATATTCGTGCACATTTATGTGGTGTTTCCTTTGGATGTAGAAAAAAATAACAGAGTGATTACGACAAAGAAAGATGTCAATTGACACATTTCGTGATTCAGAGTCTGCAGTAACATTGAGCTTCCCTTCCACGCCCGTTCTCTCGCCATTTAATTAACGCAGCGCGTGACCCAATCTCTTTAACGTTCTCATAAAACGGCAGTTTAGCGATCATATCGGGCACGAAAACAACCTTACAGATGCAACAGGGCAATATCAGGGGATCACAGTTTCCATAAAAGGCACCTGACGCTTGTTTTTCGGCTCTTTAAACACCGAAGCTCTTAAAATTGTCGAAACGTCTTCGTCTTCACTTCCTCTATTCATGTATTACGCAAATTGCCTGTTACGGTATTACATCTGTTGTATGGTCTTCCAACATTTCTTCTCCCAGTTCATATATAGAGAGCCTTTTCCAGGAGTTTTTCTCCACCCATACGCTCTACGTTCCTTTCATTGTGTAGTGGGCGTTAGACAACAGTTAGTTTAAACTTGGTATGGAGCAATGAATTTTTATATCAGACATACGCCTAAGCTATGTATTTGGACCTCTATCGTTATTTAGATTCCACTAGTACTTGTTAAAACTTTCAGTTTATGGAAAGAAGGTTTCTCAGATGCCATGCCGCGGCAGAACGGCCGTGCGCACTAAGATTCCCTGCTGCGGTGCGCGCGGCCGTTCGCCGTCGGGGGTTGGAATCCTCCCTCGGGTATGGGTGTTTGTGTTGTCCTTAGTATAAGTTACTTTAAGTAAGTGTAAGTAGTTTGCAAGCCTAGGGACTGATAACCAACAGGGTTAAGTCCCTTAGATTTACAAACATTTGAACAAATGTCATAACTAGCGGTAATGCGAGTTTATCTACCGAGATGGTGGTGTGTTTCAGTCTTGTTGATAGCGTCGATGAACTACTACAATGCATTGTGGTCGGTTGTCAATGCATTCGGACACACCCTGGATCGTTGGATCAGTGAGGAGACACCCCGAAACCTGCCTTCGCATGTGGAGCACTTGTTAAGATGTTTTGTCCTCAAGTACAATAAGGTGTTCATCCACTAGACAGAAATATTCGTTTCGGGGCTTTTTGGTCGAGTGCTTATTAGGACCATTAATGCTTATTACGACCATTTGCTAGTTTCATTGATCTGTAGTCGCCTCTTTTTGCCAACAATTAAAAGTGCAGTGAATATACACTACTGATCATTAAAATTGCTACACCAAGAAGAAATGCAGATGATAAACAGGTATTCATTTGGACAAATATATTACACTAGAACTGACATATGATTACATTTTCAAGCAGTTTGGGTGCATAGATCCTGAGAAATCAGTACCCAGAACTACCCAGCCTTGATGCGCCTGGGCATTGAGTCAAACAGAGGTTGGATGGCGTGTACAGGTACAGATGCTCATACAGCATCAACACGATACCACAGTTCATCAAGAGTAGTGACTGGCATATTGTGACGAGCCAGTTGCTCGGCCACCATTGACCAGACGTTTTCTATTGGTGAGAGATCTGGCGAATGTGCTGGCCAGGGCAGCAGTCGAACATTTTCCGTATCCAGAAAGACCCGTAAACGATTCGTTACAGCCATGCGGATAAGATGCCTGTCACCTCGACTGCTGTTGATACGAGGTCATTGGGACCCAGCTCGGCGTTCCGTATTGCCCTCCTGAACCCACTGATTCCATATTCTGCTAACCAACGCGACCAGCAATGTCGCGAAACGATAAACCGCAATCGCGATAGGCTACAATCCGACCTTTATAAAAGTCGGAAACGTGATGGTACTCATTTCTCCTCTTTACACGAGACACCACAACAACGTTTCACCAGGAAACGCCGGTTATTTATTTTATTTATTCGTATGGCTTACATGGTCATGCTACAGTCTTATTTGAAAATTTTCATATATAAAGAATTACAAACACAAAAATTATGTACAAATGTGCATAATAAAAGCAAGCAAACAAACAAATCAGAGAAAATACTATAATTGAACATCTAGGTCTCTTAACAACTCTACAGCTGTACCTGTCACCAAATGTAGCTCACTGAGTCCTCCAGGAAATTTCCGTAGTGCACACTCTTCAATCAGGTGCTGCATAGTTTGCACAGGAGCGCCACAGTCACACGCTGGGACATCTTTGTATCCCCATTCATACAAACAGGCACTACATTTTCCATCAGCACGGACTTTTGTCAATAATCCATCTTCCAATGCACCACACGAGAATACAACAGGAAGGGGTACAAGACAAGAAATACCCTTTACTGTTTTTCGTTCTGTAATATCGTCTTAACTCTCAAAGTCATACTGCAAAATATCCAGTTGCTTGCTATGTACCGATTACGCTGACTGAAACGCGCGGCACTGTTGTACATGTAGCAGATTTGTGTACAGTTTCCGTGGTAAACAGTACTAAAATTTCATATCGTCTGCGTCATGTTTTTCCAGGATATTACTGTTTTCATGGTTTGTGCATAATTCTTGAAATCCAACGATAAGAGAAATCATATACATAGGTACAGAGTAACTTTCAAAGTATCTCGTTCATTTAAGAAGACCAAGCCTATTTGTAATTCGAAATCCATTATTATTGCCTATATTAAACGTCAATAAAATCGATATTTGCTGGTATGCTAATATTCTAGTATATTATATCAGATACATGACGTCACTGGTAAGTAGCTGCTACACCGAAATGAAACTCGGTTCCAGGCAAAACGACTGTATTCCAAGAATCTAAGGCTGTTTTCTTCAGATACTCTATGTTAGGAATTCCGAGTAGAATTTGCATCAAAATTCCGTTAAAGATAGCCCGTAATGACTCGAGAAAAGCTTTCACAATACGTGCCAGTTTACGTGTTTGCGAATTTATTTTCTTTCTAGCGGAGGAACAGCAGCTGCGCTCGTGACCTCCTTAAATAGAGGTGGCAATGGAAGGGGAAGCTTACACTCAGTTCTACGTCTCGTTTCTCAATCTTAGCGTTGCTACCTTGTTGTAAACGTCTGACTACTCTCGAAGATAGCAAGGCAATAAATCTTGAAGCAATTGTGCGCGATCGCTGCAACAGTCGACACCTGTTTTGTGATATTTTAACGTGTGCACGGACCGTGGACTATGGAAGATGTTGGTATGACTATCTGATAGCTTCCATCCACTTCCTCCCAGTAGATCACTTCTGTTTTCCTCTCGTATGTCATCTGTTGGACTCATAACCAACTTTAGTTTTCGTACGTAAAAAAATTAATTCCTTTATAAGCGATTTGAGGCAAGGCGGACGATATAGTTTATATTCATAACCCCTTTATTAATCGAAATATTGAGGTAATTGTGTTCAGCCTTAATAGAACGATTATATTAACGGATTTCGATAACTCGAAGGAAAATATGAGTGCTTAGCACATTCATCGGAAGGACTGCAAGCAAAGAACAATGGTTTAATTATAAATTTACGAGACTGGCTCATAGCTTTGTTTCCAGTATGCGCGGGAGAAACGTAGAGAGGAACATGCCATATAGTACTTTTCGTAACCATTCCCAGTTAGCAGAAACGTCCGCCAGCTTGGCGGGAAATGCCAATCACAGTTTTGTGATTTCGTACCTCGCATTTTGCCGTATGTTTACAATATTTTATTAGATTCGTGACTTCGGAACGTAAGGAAATCATTATTGAAATAGCTACTACAGTGTAATATGTGAAACAGAGATTCCTCCTTTACATGCAGAAACATAAAAGTCTCCTTTACTGTTGGTGCTCATACATGTGGTACGATAGGCGTGTTCTCGAGACAGCAATTGCGTATTTTGTAACCTTGGCTACGATGAAGTTCCTGTATTTCTGTTGTGACCTTTGGTGTGTTGTGTAACGCCATGAAAAGAAATAACGGTATTTCCAGTTTTTTTATCTTAGCTTCTCAGCGGTGAGTCGGATGAGCTTAGTTGAGTACAACTTAACGTGTACGATCTTTTTGTGAATTGTAACAAAGTAAATAGAGCAGGGCACTTTAAGTTGGTGCATTCTCCAAGGCTTCAGGCTCGGAATCTCGGAAGGTTTAATTCTATTGCTATCCACTGGGCACTCTTCGTAACATATTGTTTGCTAGAATGTGAAGTGGAGATAACTCCTATATTGTTCAAAATGAGAAACTGCTATATTTAGACACTACTATTATATATTACTTATCGAACAACATATGAGTAATAAGTATTCTACGTAAAACTTCAACTACACAAACAATATTTTGGAACATTTCCGAAATGCAGTAGAACACAAAATATCACAATTTCATGTCTATGTGTGTTATCTTCATCCCGACTTTTTTTGCGTCGTGTTTTAAATGTGATAGCTTCTCCTTCGCCCTTGTGCAAGTGTACGCGAAATGCAGCGCGAGAAAAGTGTGGTATCACAATTAATCTCGGCAGTGATGTAGGTGGGTGCTCACAAAGGTGTTCGCATTCGTAAGAGAAAGTTGGTAAAACGAATTCTGCAAATAGATCTCGCTGCAACGAATGACGCCTTTCTTGTAATGTTGTCCATCCCAAGTAGAACATCATTTCAGTGACACTCCCCCTCCCCTCCCCCCTGCTCCGTATCGCGATAGTACAAAACGAACTGCCCTTCTCTGAACTTTCTCAATATCCTCCATCATATCCACTTGGTGGGGATCCCATAATGTACACTAATATTCCAAAATAAGTCGGGCAAGTGTAGTGTAGGTACTTTCTTTAGTAGAACTGTTCTAAGCGTTCTGTCAATAAAATGTAGCCTTTGGTTGGCCTTCCTCGCGGTATTTTCCATGCGTTCTCTCCAATTAAAGTTGTTCGTAATTGTAATTCCTAGCTATTTAATTGGATTTACGGCCTGTAGATTTATCTGATTTATCTTGCAAATGAAGTTTAATGGATTTCTGCTGGTGTTCGTATGAATGATTTCACTCTTTTCATTATTTAGCGTCAATTGCCAATTTTCTCAGCATGTAGATATGTTATCTACATCGTTTTTCAGTTGTACTTGATCTTCTGGTGATTTTACTAACTGATAAATGACAGTACGTACATCCGTGAACAACTACTCAGATTGTCTCCTGAATCGTTTATAAAGACAAGGAATAATAGGGGTTCTATGACACTTCCCTAAGAAATTCCACTTCTCTTCAAGTATGACGCCTGAAATCCGCTCGATCTTTTCTTGTAATGGCGAGAGGGGGTCAAGTATTATCCATAGAACTATCTATAGATTTCTCTAATTTGGCGTGAAATAGAATATACACTGTAAGATAAAAGAGTAACCCACAATGAAATTGATCACAAATTGACATTCATACAGACATCGACGGAAAATAGAAAGCTATGAACTTTGGCGGGCGATGGATGAATGTATGACGCTGCAGCGCAATTTCGCCGCGCAGCTTGCAAGGATCGTAAACAGGGGACGTGTAGATATAAGGTATAAAATGTCTGCTAATTTCACTCCGTATCCTCAGTTGGACGATAACTATGCCATACAGACAGGCACGTGAACTGTACACACAGTGTCAGCATTTGAGAGAGGACGTGTAGTTGGGCCCAAAGAAGCCGCTTAAAGTATTGGGGGAATTATTCGACATTTGAACAGAAGCGATGCCACTGTTCGTCGATGCTGGCAGGGTTGTGTGGACCGTGGCCGAACACTCACAGCCCAGATTCATCGTGTTCATCCGTTTGTAACTGGTGCTTCAGTGACCACAAAGAACATTACCACTTTCTGCGTCTGTAATTACAAATGCTGTCTTTACGTATTTCTGGTTCCTGTGAACTTCGGAAGGCTTAAATGATGCCATTTAGCATTGATTCGCATTGTTCCGTAGTATTAACTGGGAATTACGCGAAGCGATGCCAAGTGATATCGTTGAAGCATTTCGAAACTCGAAGAGGCCAGGTATACTTAACGATGATATTTGAAATCGGGTGCAGAGAGGGTTCACAAGCGGATCAGAAAAAGGGGCTGGAGCTCGATGCTTTTGGCGTCTGGACATCAACAAGCCCCTTTGCAGCGATGTCGGTACATTCGACCTGTAATGTCACCGAGTAGAATTATTTTTAGTGGTCAGTCCTCCACCCCCATGAACCACAGACATTGCCGAGGTGGGGTGGCTTGCGTGCCTCAACGATGCAGATAGCAACCACAGTGGAGGGGTATCTGTGTAGAGGCCAGACAAACCTGTGGTTCCTGAAGAGGGACAGCAGCCTTTTCAGTAGTTCAGGGGCAACAGTCTGGATGATTTACTGAGCTGGTCTTGTAACATCAGCTAACTTGGCTTTGCCATGAAGTTACTGCGAACGGCTGAAAGCAAGGGGAAACTACAGTCGTTACTTCTCCCGAGGACATGCAGCTCTACTGTATAGCATGGAGAGCTGCATCAAACCAGTCTGCGGACTGAAGACCACAACAACAACGGTCAATCCTACTTCGAATTGAGTTCCGACGACTAGCGAAGACTCCTCTGCGTCCGCTATGCGGCACGACAGCCAGGAGTGATGGATCGTCTATGGTGGCTCTTCATCTCATAGTAGAACTCCTTTGGATACCATTCGCAGCTCCATTACAGCACAGCGGTGCGTCAGAGATATTCTAAGTCCTTTTACTGCGGGGGCTGCAGAAGTAGCCAGTAATTTAACATCAAATTCATCACTGCCGACAACTGAAGACCATATTAGACTGGTAGTCCTCGTCCATTCTCAGTTCGAAGACGTAAATCTGCAGAGAAACTGCCAGCTGAAATATAAAAGAACATTAAGGTCAAGAGAGAAGTTACTGTCTACTGTCTACTCCTATCTGATACATTTTTCTTGCAACATCTAATCAGTTAATTAGAACAGCAGGATCAAATGTAAAAAAAATTTCTGCATGAAATACCGTAGTCCACAGCAGCTGTATTTAATGACGTCTTTCGGACTACACGGCCGGTTTCACAACGTCTATAACTTGCATCTTCTGCTGTATATGAATGGTATTTCATGTATTTACTGTCTTTTACATTGTAAGATCCTTAAAAATCTTCATACATCGTTTGCAGCAGAGCGGAAGCCACGCTCTCTTAAAAACCCTGCACAGCGATTTTTAAGGATCTTTAAATGTGGAAGACAGGAAATAGTAGGTCACGCAGATTTTAACTTCGCAATTGCTGTGGGCATTGGGTGACGTCGGGGTAACTAGTACGCCTTGTTAACCGTAAATAAGTAACATCAAATAGCAGTCATGTACAACAGAAGGCGCAACTTAATTAAAAAAAAAAAAAAAAAAAAAAAAAACTTTACATCAGATCCAGCTCTTCAACTTTTAAGTGCCCAGAAAATATGTATCAGTATTTTAGCTGTGGTTGCCCTACATTCAAAATTATCTAATTTTTAAACAAAAATGTTCAAATGTTTGTAAACCTATTGGATGAAACTGCTATGATAATCAATCCCTAGACTTAGAAACTACCGAAGCTAACTTATACTAACAACAAAACACACACCGTCACACACACACACACACACACACACACACACACACACACACACATCCGCGTATAAGAAAGTCGAGTGAGATGTAAAAACTTTCGAATCATTTAGGGTCCACACCTAATTGATATGAATCAAAAAGCTGCCTGTCATAGTAAGAACATACCATAATTGAAATTTATGATTCTCTTATGTTTATATTCCACATACTTTCAGGGGAATGAGCTGCAAATATGCACATATTCGTATGTTCATGACGAAGTTGTTCTTTATATCAATGAATCAGTTAAATTCGGCTGTGTTTACATTAATTTCCTTATCATCTATGTCGCTTGATATTTTACTAATGCTTGTAACGCAAAAATTGTACTAACTATTTCGTTAACCCATTTCTTCCCAAAAATAGAAATTGTGAAAAAGTGTTATATTTAGTCATCAGGTTCTCTTTAAAATAATTGAAATGACATTACAAATATTACAAACTAGCAGTATGTGTTGTAATTTGCACCACCCATAATGTTGCGCTGTTGCCTAGTAAAAATAAATAAATAAATAAATAAAAATATATAATAATAATAATAGTAATAAAATTCTAAATTTAGTTTTTGTGATCACCTTCTTCTATTTGTTCAAACTGTGCAATATTGTCTATTATATGATAACTCTGACTTACATTGATGGTATGAAATATTGAAAATGTGTGAAGCTGAACTTAACATTTCTTGTGCATGTAGATCGTCTGACGTTTGTAAATCTTGCATCTTTTTACGAAGTGTTAAGGTAATTGTGAAACCTCAACACATGTACAGAGAGCTCGTGAATGCCTTTTAACACATGTGTAGTGAGATTTGTATAGTAAGTCCATTTCGACTGAATTTTGTAAGCCTAAATTTTGTGTTGCGTGTACGCAACACTGGGAAGAAATGGGTTAATTACGTACACAAACAATTATAAGCAAACACCACTCCTCCGGCGGCTTGCCCACCGCTAGGAGCGCTAGTGTCGTTACAACTGTTAGTTGGTAACAACTTTCGACAGCAGAGAGTGTCGCGACTGTATATGTTAGACTGTGATGTGACAATAGAAGGAGGAGGTGAACAAAGAGTAAGAGAGAGAGAGAGAGAGAGAGGACAGCGACAAGAGAGGAGGGAAGAGGGGGCGAAGTGACAAAAGATTTGAATAAACAAATATCCGGGTTGCGAGTTTCTCGCGAGGGTCGCGTTGACAGACTTGCAGAATTGGGGTTGCATGTGCGGCGATAACGTCGGCGTTGGGCAACTGGAAGCGGAACCCGGCGCCGCGTCCTCGGCCCGCTTCTTTCGGCATCTGGCGGCCACTGGCTCCCTCCTGAGCGCCACAGCCAGCAAGTAGCCGGCACCTAGCAGCTAGCGGCCAGCAGCCGGCCCTGATCCCGATACCCGCCTACAGTAGCTGCCCGCACGCAGATCTGCACCGGCCACTGTAGGACTGAGCCAACAGCTCTGGCGGCGCCGAGGTTGACACGCCAGAGGCCTCGGAAGAGGGGGACGAGAAAACGCGCAACTGGAGCAAATACCTGTAGTGAGGTTCAAATACGACGGAGACGAGGTAGGAATAGAGGACCTGTGCAAGGAATGGACAGCACAGTAAATGGCTTAAAGATGAACAAAGCAATCATTGACATCAGGAAGAGTATTAATAACCCTTTCAGACCCAAGATTGTAGGTGACGTGATGTTAATACGAGGCGCCTTCAGAAAGTAAGTTCCTTTTGGTAATAAAATGAAATTCTACACAGATACAGAAGAAATTTTTACTGCACAAAATTCTGCAACTCTTAAACTACTTTTCCACAGAACTGCCGAAATTTTGTAGGCACTTGTCATAGCGTGCCACAAGTTTTTGCATGCATCCTTCACAGAAGGTTGCCGCCTGTGTATTCAACCATGTGGTAACAGCTCTTTATCATCGTTGAAGTGTTGACCACCAAGGACAGATTTCAGGTGTAAGAAGAGATGAAAGTCGCTAGGAGAGAGGTCCGAGCTGTATGGAGGATGATCAAACAGGTCCCATTGAAATATCCGTAAGAATTGTTTGGTCACATTCGGTGTGCGAGGTCAGGCATTATCG
Organism: Locusta migratoria; assembly: GCA_026315105.1. Taxonomy (NCBI): domain Eukaryota; kingdom Metazoa; phylum Arthropoda; class Insecta; order Orthoptera; family Acrididae; genus Locusta; species Locusta migratoria. The sequence continues at coordinate 188,216,713 of CM048750.1, read as the reverse complement.
TGAAAAAAAAATCTTTTGACAGTAATCCTCTTCTTACACCTAAAAACTGTCCTTGGTGGACTTCAACGATGATGACGAGCTGAAAGAACATGTTACCACATGGTTGAATAGACAGACGGCAACATTCTATGAAAAAGGCACACAAAACCTCGTGCCAGGCTATGACAATTGCCTACAAAATTTCGGAAGCTATGTAGAAAAGTAGTTTAACAGTTGTAGATTTTTGTACAATCAATATTTTTTCTGTATCTGTACCCGTTCGTTTTATGTAACCAAACGGAATTTACTTTCTGGTCGCGTCTCGTATAATGTCAGTTTTTTTTTTCTACCGAATAGTTTCTGCAAAATCGACAGAGGTAGCTGCGTTAGTGCAGAACATTCACAAATCCGAAAATAGGTTTTTTTTTTTTTTTTTTTTTTTTTTTTTTTTTTTTTTTTTTTTTTTTTGCAAAGAATGTAAAAGTGTTACAAAGGAACTAAATGCAGAGAAGGGTGAAGCTTATATTCGTCAACGTAAGACAATTTTTTTCGAAGCATATCGGATGACTTGAAATTTCACTTTGCGGCAGAGGTGGAACAGGGGCGGAGGAAAACTGTGTGCCTCGGACAACCGCACAGAGGCCTGACCGAGGAAACGCCTGCCCTCCACCTCCGCTTCGTTAAGTGTGCGGCAGACTGTCCCAATGGAAAGCATGGTTTACAGACCCAAGATTGTAGGTGACGTGACATTAATATAATGTCACTTTCTTTTTCTACCGAATAGTTTGTGCAAAATTGACAGCGGTAGCTGCGTTTGTGCAAAACATGCACAAATGCGAAAATAGTGTTTTTAATTTTTTTTACGCAGAAAGTAAAAGTGTTACAAAGAAACTAAATGCAGAGAAGGATTAGGCTTATATTCGTCTACATGAGACAAATTTTTTCGAAGCATATAGGATGATTTGAAATTTCACTTTGCGGCAGAGGTGGAACAGAGGCGGAGGAAAACCGTGTGCCTCGGAACAACCGCACAGAGGCCTGACCGAGGAAACGACTGCCCTCCACCTCCGCTTCGTTAAGTGTGCGGCAGGCTGTCCCAATGGAAAGCACGGTTCACAGACGGCTGGCGGCCTATATCTCTCCTCTGTCTGTGCTGCGTCAAGTGTGCGCCGGGCCTTATGGCCGTCTCCTGAATTACCCTACGTTTAGCTGTGTGCCGGCAGCGGTGGCCTGAGGGGACTGAGGCGCTCCAGTCACGGTCTGCACGATCACTACGGTCGGGGGTTAGAATCCCCCCTCGGGCATGGATATTTGTGCCGTCCTTAGGATAAGGTACTAGATAAGTAGATTGTAAGTTTAGGGACTGATGACCCCGTAGTTAAGTCCCATAAGCTTAACAAACATTTGAACATTTTGTTTAGCTGTGTGAAAGTGGAAGACCGCCTGGCCGCCTAAGACCACCTCTACTCCATTTACATCGCACCAAGGCGACCAGTGTGCTCGTTTAAAACCGGTGAGCAGGGTTGAGCGGCCCTCCCGGCCTCCTCCAGAACAAACACTTTCACGGGAGGGCGCGACGCCGCGAGTGTCCGCCTTGGCCGGCTGGCCAAACATCGGGCGGGCGTCCCACTTGGGCAGCTCGGCAACTGCCGCCCGCTTTCTGGAAACTGGAGTGCCTGGAGATGGCTGGCAGCGCACTTTCCCTGGCGACGTGTCGCGTCGCGCCCGTTTGTGTGTTAATCAGGAGGCCGGGTCGTGCACGGGTCGCACGTGTCTGACGCAACACTGGAGCCCACGGTGCATACACTCAGCGACCCGCTTGTCAGCTTCCGTGCGAGGGCAGTCCTTGTAGCCTCTCGGAAGGTAACAACTTTGACTGGAGAGAACACACAGAAAATATTGTGGGGAAGGCGAACCAAAGGTTACGTTTCATTGGCAGGACGCTTCGAAGATGCACCAGCTCCCCCAAAGAGACTGCCTGCATCACACTTGTGCCTTGCAAACGGGCGGCTTGGTGACGTGTCTAGGTTAAGAGGTTTGGTAATAATAGCAACGGGTGGCCACTTATTGATTTAGTTACTTTATATACTGGCAAGATAAAAGGTAAAGCAGTCAACAATCCGAAGATTGGTTTGAACACCACAGTGCTTTACTAGGCATGGTCCTGTTTGGAGGTCGTATGCCGTTGCCTTCCTCCGACCTTCGAACTGACTTACCCAGCCACTTATAGAGGGACCTACAGTTTAACGTGGGTTCCGAACCACGGTACTACTCGGTATTTTTCACACGAGCAATACTGACAGAGGTGAAAGAAGTGGAAAGTGACAGATAAAAATCCTAGGACCTGGCGGGGATCGAACCCTGGACCTTCGAATTTTGCAGTCTGGCACTCGACCACTGTGCAACCGAGGCGCAGCCATACTGGCAAAGAATTATTTAATTTAACGCTACCTGTCTGTCTTACTAACAATAGTTATATAAAGGTAAAATACCTATAAGCAATGTTCTGCATTAAATCTAGCCGACGCCGTTCTCAATTAACAATGAAATAAATGTAGCAAATATTCAATTCTGGAAAGTGACACCTCGCTTCGCAGGACTTCACATACTTCACTACAATTAGTTCAAGAGACTGAATTTCTACAATGCACTCAACTATCACTAAGCTATAAATCCATGTAATACTAAACTTGATCCCACCTTTACTTTCCAAAAGAAATTAAAAGAAATAAACAATGAAACTAATTAAATTCACCTTATGTAAAATATTAAGAATAATAAGCAATAACTTGGATAAACTTTAGAGTCTTGACCACTAATTTAAATTTATTGAGGCCTTACGTGTTTCGACATTCCGTCATTATCGAAGGCTACAGCAAGACAATGGAATTAATATTCATCAAACATTTCGATAAAACACAAATGAGAACACAATCATCAAACTCACCATATCTTTTAAAACTTATTAAGAAGTGAAACTAAACATTCCTTTTAAAATTCCCCCAGAACATCTCTGTAGGATAGTCAAGTGACCATCCTAAAGGGATGTTCTGGGGGAATTTTAAATTTTAAAATTATTTTATTTTTGACATATGTCTTTGACAGTCATTTTTTAAAAGGAATGTTTAGTTTCACTTCTTAATAAGTTTTAAAAGATATGGTGAGTGTGATGATTGTGTTCTCATTTGTGTTTTATCGAAATGTTTGATGAATATTAATTCCATTGTCTTGCTGTATCCTTCGATAATGACGGAATGTCGAAACGCGTAAGGCATCAATAAATTTAAATTAGTGGTCAAGACTCTAAAGTTTATCCAAGTGCATAAGTATGACCACGTCTCATAAATCTGTAATGGAGGCAGCAAGGAATAAGCAATAAATTCACCTCAACTATCGCAAACCACAGAAACGAAGAATGTGCGTATTATTGCGAAGTGTGCAATGAGGATGTTCCGAAACTTAAGGAAACCCTATCCCAGGTAGCGGTATTAGAATTGACAACGTCTATATGTAAATCATTAGTTTATTATGCTTTCAACCCCTTTTTCATTACACTAATCGCGCTCAATAATCATTGTTATAAATTACTTAAATGGAGTCTCACTGAGTGGAAATCTATATTAATAATAAAAGAAAAACAAACCCAAAAATTCATTAAAGTAGTAAATAAATGTATTAACACTTATCTTGCACTGATAGATTCCAAACCTCATCAGGTGCCAGCTTCAGTTTCTCCACTACTCCTCTCGCTTGGCTACCAGACGCGATCCTTCCCCGACCGACTCCAGACTGCTACTACTTCTTACTCAGAGGCAAAACCACTGCCTACCGGCCGCCAAAGATAATCTTACTTCACCGAAACAAAGATGGCTGTATAAGTTGTTGCCAACCTATATAGCGTAAACTTAGGATTCAAGATTTCCATTCAGTAGTCCCTTTACAACCTCTCGCACTTCACAAGAAATTGATGTGATACTGCCCTGTCTCGAGACAAAGGCGGGTGTTGTATTAGTGTAGCAAGCATGTCGGAAAATCAACCGAGACGCTCATACACCCAGAAGGACCGGAGATATCGCAGCCAAATTTATTTGGGAGGTAACACTTTGCACGAAGATCACAAGAGTCAGACTCTTGTGAAGGGAGGAAGATCATCATCTTGTACTGACTATTGCAGCCACTGATGGCTATAACTGCTGCTACACGCTTTGGCTATGGATGTAACTTCGAAGTATAGCAGGTAGGATCGAGAGGGTCATTGATATTCCTACGGTAATCTTCACTCTACAGGGTGACGGTAGCGTTACCCTTGTTGAGGTCTTCAGTCTGGAGACTGGTTTGATGCAGGTATCCACCCTACTCTATCCTGAGCAAGACTCTTCATCTCCTCATAACAACGGCAACCTACATCCATTTGAATCTGCTTACTATATTCATCTCTTGGTCTCCCTCTGCCATTTCTAACCCACCCACATCCCTCCAACGCTAAATTCACAATTCCTTGATGTCTAAGAATGTGTCCCATCAATCGATCCCTTCTTTTAGTCAAGTTATGGCAGCAATTCCTTTTCTCCCCAATTCTGTCCAGTACCTCCTCATTAGTTACGCGATCCACCCACCTAATCTTCAGCATTCTTCTGTAACACGACATTCCAAAAGCCTCTATCCTCTTTCTATCTGCACTATTTATCGTCCATATTTCACTCCCACACAAGGCAGCACTCCACAAAAATGCCTTCAGAAAGGACTTCCTTAGGCTTAAATCAATATTCGATGTTAACAAATTTATCTTTTTCAAGAACGCTTTTCTACCCATTGCCATTCTGCATTTTATATCCTCTGTACTGCGACCATCATATGTTATTTTACTGCTCAAGTAACAAAACTCATTTACCACCTTTATTGATTCCATTACCCTTGTTTTGCTCTTGTTAATGTTCATCTTATATGCTCCTTTCGACATACTGTCCATTCCGCTCCTCCAGGTCCTTTGCTGTCTCTGACAAACTTATAATGTCATCACCAACACGCAAGGTTTTCATTTCTTCCCCCTGAACTTAAATTCCTTCTTCAAATTTCTCCTTGTTTTGTTTATAGCTTGCTCAATGTGCAAATTGAATTAACATCGGAGAAAGGCTACAACCCTGTCTTACACCCCTCCCGACCTCTGCATACCTTTCATGCCCTTCAACTCTGATAACTGCTGTCTGTTTTTTGTACAAGCTGTAAATAACCTTCCGTTCGCTATATTTTACTCCTGCTGATTTCAGAATTTGTATTCCACTCAAAATTGTCACAAGCTTTCTCCAAATATACAAAAGCTAGAAATGTAGGTTTGCCTTTCCTTAATCTACCTTCTAAGATAAGCAGTAAAGTGAGGATTGCTCCTGTGTTCCAACATTTCTCCTGAATCCAAACTGGTCTTCCCCGACTCTACCAGCTTTCCCATCCTCCTGTAAAAAATTCGTGTTAAAATTTTGCAACCATTAAACTGATGGTTCTGTAATTTTCACTCCTGTCTGCACCTGCTTTCTTTGGGATGAGGATTATTACATTTTTCTTAAAGTATGAGGGTATTTCCCCTGCCTCATACATCTTACGCACAAGGTGAAATAGTTTCGTCGTGGCTGGCTCTCCCAGAGATTTCTGTAGTTCTGAGGGAATGTCATTCACTCCAGGGGCCTTGTTTCGACTTAGGTCTTTCAGTACTCTGTCAAATTCTTCTCTCAGTATAGTATCTCCTATTTCATCTTCATCTACATCCTCTTCCCTTACTAAAATATTGTCTCTAAGTTCATTTCCTTTGTAGAGCCCCTCTATATACCCCTTCCACCTTTCAGCTTTCCCTTATCAGCGGAAATTACAGTAATATTCTTGTCTGCATGAATGTCCCGCAATGTCTTCCGTTCTCCGTGAGACAAATTGCTGCTGGGTGGCTTAGCTTTGCGTAGTACTCTGGCTGTTTCCATTCTAATTTCATCGGCAGAATGCGGTTATAACATACCAGTCTCTGCCTCTATACTGGCAACAATGATTTCCATAGGAATCTTTGATGGACTGATTGCAAAATTTCCTCCTTTTGAGAGGACAGAAATTTCTTTTTTCGACAGTTGTTTCCCAGACAAATTAATCACTGTATGGGCATTATCTGTAATTGGAGTTTCCTGTTTACCTTTCTGTAGATAAGCAAACTCCTTTCTCTTGGAAGACATTTCTGCACTAAGTGCCATAGATCTAAATGTTAGTCTGTCCACCTTATTCCAGTCACACAACTGCATCTCATTGCTAATAAGTAAATGTAGATTTAATAGTTGACTACTAGTTACCGCCAGTTCCCGACGTGTGTCAGATGCGATTGGCTTGCGCTGAATGAAACATTCTTATCACTTTCAAAAACTTAGGAACTGTCCCGGTGTCACGAAAGCGTAACAAGAAGGTGAATGAACAAAGATGTTGACCTCACTTCTTACGTAGGTTCTCCAGTCGTCGTACCATTCCACTTCCAAATCAAAATCTTGTTTTTACATATAAGAATATGTTCTAAAATTTCCACTGTTTGTAGAGCTTATGGGACTCAACTACGGGGCCATCACTCCCTAAACTTGCAAACTACTTATAAACTAGCTAATACTAAGGACGTCACATATATCCATGCCCTAGGGGGGGCATTAAACCCCCGACCGTAGTGGCCGTGCATAAGTGACTGGCGCGCCACAGACAGCTCGGCCACCGCGGCTGACTAATTTTTCCCCTGTGGGCACTTTCCCATTAACTACATCATAGCAGATGGAGCGAACATTTAGTCTTAACATTCGGCTATGAATATTATGCCTAATTTGTTTCCAATTTTTACCCTCATATTTGATATCGATATTGTTTATTAGGAGATCTTTCGTAAGTGCACAGTATACTAATATTGAGTTTTTGAATGTTTTGTTGTATTTAAGTTATTTAAACTTGGTATTTTCGAACATAATCCACTTCTGGATATATTCCTTCAACATTTATATGTGCGTAACGATAATTAGGATCTAAAGCAGCAAATAAGTTGCGTGAAATTCTGGCTTGATTACTGCTTCATAATTTGCCAATACGATTAACAAACATACTCGAATCCGACCAACGTGGTGGTGTAACGAGACTCGGGATACGCCGATAAAAACAATGATGTTTCGCATCCTTGCCCGTCAGCTAGTCAGGAAGTCATGAATTGCGGTCAGAAGTGAAAGGGCTAAGGAAGGAAGATTAATGTTGAAGCCCTGTCGACGGCGTTGCGATTAGTGCCGGGGTTACAAGTGTTGGCATAATTCTTTTCAACTGCAGGTTTACTTTCTTTCCACCCCTCCTTCCTTTCTCCCCAAACACACACACACACACACACACACACACACACACACACACACACACACACATAAACGCGCGCAACTGCCCTCACTGACCCTGTTGTTCCACAATAAGACAACGTCTCCCCCCCCCCCCCCGCCCTTGCATTCCCCTCCTCCTTTCACTCATATTGTCGTAAGTGGCTGAAATGTTTAATATGATTTATTGTTTTATTAATTGTATTTAACTTATCTGTCCAAAAACACTCTTTTAAAAGTCTGTACCGCCATTGAAATACATAATTTTTTGCATGATAACCAGGCATTATGCAATGGTATAATACTTTACAATTGTCCCGTGCCTGTTTAATCCATAGTAACAAACAGTGACCATCAGATTTTGCATACTCAATGTGTTCGTGGCAGTGCAATAAGACTGCCAAACTGTCAAGTGTCTCTAAACTACGGCTAAATAGTGAGTCTATCACCAGTCAGTACGCGAGGTGTGATGATAACTATTTTATGTGCATTCGTGGCTGAAGCCTATTGGAAATTGACTGATGCAACCGACTCTCCCTTTTTCACCTGTCTTTCTGTCTATGGTTTCCATCCTGACACGCACAGCAAACTGGCTTAATACTTTACTCTTTAATACGAATGCGTATCTATGAAAGATGTTTTCCATTGATATTTTCCATTTATCACAGAATGAAGATTGTTGCACAGTCGAAATCGTATATCACGTTTTAGTTATTTATTATAATTGAAATCTTAACATTTATAGTTATTTATTTATTTATTTATTTATTTTTTTGCGTAAATGTTTCACAAAAATACACATATAGTGTTGTCAGTGTCATTGTGTTATATAATCCTTGTACTCGTTACGAACTAGTTCACAGTAATTTTTTTTATACAATTATATATTTTTTGACCACTTTACAGCGTTCAATGAATGAAATAAATCCCAATTTGCGATCCATTATTGGTTCACTGTACTAGGTTTAGCTGAAATACCAACGTGTGGCGAATGAAAATTTGTGCCCGGCCGCGTTTCGAACCCGGGATCTCCAGCTTAGTAGGCAGAAGCGTTGACCACTCCGCCACCGAGGACACAGTGACCAACCCGACTGCAGAGGACTCCTCCCTGCACGTCTCCCGCCACACCCAAATCTCCATTCGCCACGCTGTCTCTTTCCTATACCACAGTTGTGGCTGCGAGCATTACAGAACAAGAAGGCTGTGGTATAGGAAAGAGACAGTGTGGCGAATGGAGATTTGGGTGTGGCGGGAGACGTGAAGGGAGGAGTCCTCTGCAGTCGGGTTGGTCACTGTGTCCTCGGTGGCGGAGTGGTCAACGCTTCTGCCTACTAAGCTGGAGATCCCGGATTCGAAACGCGGCCGGGCACAAATTTTCATTCGCCACACGTAGGTATTCCGTCTAAACCTAGTAAAGTGAAGCCGTAATTGATCGCAAATTGCGATTTATTTAATTTTTTTTTCCTTCGTAGGTGTTTGTGACCCAAACTCTACTCTAATAGTAGTCTGTGACTTCTGAATGGTGTTCATGTGTGTGTTCATGTTAACTATGCGATGAAAGTAGCCACGTTTTCCATCCTCTGCTGCGGGCCAGTGGCACCACGGACCTGCCAATTAATAACCCCGCGCTGTCCGGCGCTGAGGCGTTCATTGACGGAGAGATTCGTACAGGCCGAACGACAAGGCACGGGCAGGAAAGCGCCGAAGTGTGACAGGCGAAGAAAGCGTCCCAGTATACCATGCTGGGCGGCCTGAGGCACTTTCCAGCTGCCGGCGGGCCGTCAGGAGCCACGGAGGCGGCACACATTCACACGGCCGCGCCGTGGCCATGCCGCACGCTTCGCGTTTCTCAGCCACGTTTCCGTTCCCACTTACGCCACTCTCCCCGACAGTTCAAATGTTTGTATAGCTTATGGGACTTAACTAGGGGGTCACCAGTCCCTAAACTTACAAACTACTTATGAACTAACTAAGACTAAGGACGGCACTAATATCCATGCCCTAGTGGAGATTCGAACCCCCGACCGTAGTGGCCGTGCAGACCGTGACTGAAGCGCCTCAGTCCCCTCGGCCACCGCGGCCGGCCCCCGAAAGTTGCCCGTACAAGGTGTTTCAGGGAGGCTAACAGCGAATCGGAAGCGGTATTTTAGACACTTTCTAGCTCAAAAGTTCAATTTTAAGTAGCAACATTATTACACAATAAGCTCCACAGAAATGATTAACAATTTTTCATTTTTTTTCTCTGGTTGTTGCCAGCATGATAGCAACATAGTGAAAGAACAGGAATCGAGGACGTTTAAGGTTTAACGTCCCGTCGACAACTTGGTCATTAGAGACGGAACTAACGCTCGGAGTTTTGGGTAAGGATGGGGAATGAAATCAGCCGTGCCTTTTGAAAGGAACCATCCCGGCATTTGCCTGGAGTGATTTAGGAAAACCACGGGAAACCTAAATCTGGATGGCTGGAAGTGGATTTGAACCACCGTCCTCCCGAATGCGAGTCTAGTACGTTACCACTGCGATGCAGCAAAACTAATGCAATGAGTGCTCAGCTAAGATCTACTCTCTTCTGCAAGAAGGAAGTAAGTACCAAGACTAAGTTAGCAGTCGCCGGCCGCGGTGGCCGAAGGGACTGAGGCGCTCCAGTCACGGTCTGCACGGCCACTACGGTCGGGGATTCGAATCCCCCCTCGGGCATGGATATTTGTGCCGTCCTAGTTCGTAAGTAGTTCATAAGTAGTTTGTAAGTTTAGGGACTGATGACCCCATAGTTAAGTCCCATAGACTATACAAACATTTGAACATTTTTTAAGTTAGCAGTGCACCGCTCTATCATTCGACCAACTTTGTTTTATGGGAGCGGAAGTTGGGTGGATACAGATTACCTTATTCACAAGGTAGAGGTTACAGATATGAAAGTAGCATGAATGATTGCAGGTACGCCACGGAGGAGTAGCGGAGCGGTCTAAAGCACCTCGCTGCGGAGCGCGTGGTTGCTCGCCGTGGAGTTCGAGTCCTCCTGGGGCATGGGTGTATGTGTTTGTTTGTCCGTAGGTTAGTTTACCTAGGTTTAAGTAGTTTGTAAGCTACGGACTGATGACCACGCATTTTAGTCCGATAGATTTACAGACATTTGATTTGATTGTAGGTACGAATAGATGGGAACAATGGCAGGAAGGTGTCCATAATGAGGAAATCAAAGAAAAATGGGAATGAACACCATAGATGAAGTAGTAAGAGCGATCAGACTGAGATGGTGGGGAGAAGCAAAGTTACCTAAGATGCTCATGAGATCGGCAGCGGAGGGTAAGAGGAGTCGAGGTAGGCCAAGAAGAAAGTGAAGAATCATTTTGAAGTAAAAGGCGTAACATCAGACGAGTCATCAATGTTAGCACTGAATAGGGGATCATGGAGGAATTTTATTACAAGTACTAAGGTCCAGACTGAACGCTGAAAGGCATAATCAGTCTCTAATGATGATGATGATGTTTTTTTCTGTCCATCTTTAACTGCGTCAATATTTTTCTTCTTCATCTTGCAACGTTTCTGCTTACGGAAGTCACTGACAGACCCGCTTCCGAGCCTCTCTTTCCTCCTACAATCTATCGTTTACCACATCTTCCCATCACAGTCCTCTTCGGTTCATATCTTCTTTTACATGGTAACTCCACCTTGTTCGTGGCCTTCCAATTGGTATCCCTTCGGTATCAGTCTATTATAGGACTTTTCCAGAAAGCCATTCTGGTCCAGTTCTTTCAGTGTGCCCAAACCAATAAGGCTATTACTCTCCATAATGAGCCTGATCTGTAACATTCTTCTCAAAATTTCATTTCTTATTTTGTCCCTTCTCTTCTTACCAAAGTTCCCTCGTAGAAAGCGTATTTCTGTTGCTTGTACCCTGCTCAGATCTTTCTTTGTCCTAGTCCAACATTCTGATCCAAAGTTAAAAACTGGCACATCAAGTTACTTGCACATATAGAGAGCTTTCAACAATAGCACTACCATATTATTTTTGTTATTATCATTGTTATCAATATACTTTGAACAGGTGATCCGTTTATGCAACTATATAAAATGGTTGAATGTTTTCAAGTCAAATACTTTTTGGTTCCTTTTATCTGTGAAGCGTCCTCAGTGGAGATTAATAACTTCTTGGAGATGTGATCCGTCTGTTCAACTAAATAAAAGAACTGTTTGTTTATTTCATACGCGTTTCACATCATTGTTTTTGTGAAGCATCTTCTTCGGCGTTTTGTATTTGGGGAGGGGGGATTTTATCTCATATGTGTCACCATGGAATTTTATCTCGTTCTGCGTAGACCAGTATGTCCGATTTTCCGATTTTAGGCGTTGTATATTTCACATAAACGCTTAAATTTCAGTGTTTTTTGTTTTTGTTTTTGGTATTTTGATTTGCAAAGAAGAAACCTATCTGCAGCAGGCATGCATTGTAATTCACGTATTAAAATGCAACGTTAAGTCAACATTTCATATCAATAGAAACCGAAACGTAATACTTACTCGGAAAGTTTCACAGCACGTACAGCGAAGATGTGGTAAGCGATAATTTTTTTTCTCTTCATGATTTCGTGGGGATGTCAATGACAAAAAAATTCTTAATGGTTGTAAATTATATTTAATGTACGTTGCAAGTCACTAAATTTTCTCATTCTCAAATTGTGGATGCATAAATCAGAGTAATTCGTGCAGTAGCATCTAACTGTTTATGACGTCATATCTCCTGAAATATGTGTCGTAATCCATTGCTTTTGCGAGAGGAACCTTTCTTAGCACCATAAGAGAAATACTAACAGCCATGATGATTTTTGTCACGGTCAATAAACTAAACAATAGCACACAGTCCTTCTCTTTATCTCTGCTTAATAATTTTTAATTTTTTAAAATCTTTGCTTAATAACAGGAAGTTTTTATGTACAACTTCAATCCGATACGTAAGATGAAATGCTAATATACCCCACTGTCAGGACTTCGTGCAATCTTTAAACGCTTAAGTTACTTCGATTCATTTATGCTGCTTCTTCCTAGTTCATTACGTTCCCACAATTGACTTCCCTTGTCGAATAAAAATCATTATTACCTCGATAATTGACTATAATAGCTAACTGTAAGTCACGGATAATTATACGACTTAAAAAGACGCAGAAAACGGTTGTATGTGCAATGGCGCTGCGATTACGTAACTGTTACGCAGTATGGCATTATTAGCGATGAGAGAGGTTGCATGCGGCGCGTCTTGCAGGAAGTGCGGGTTACTCGTGTTGCACGAACGACAAGAAATTAGCTTTTAATTTCAGACATTTCGTCGAGCAAAAATAGGCCTACGCCAACTCTCTCAAACGGAACACTGATTGATGTTGGTTATGGTAGCGTCGTCAACGAAGCAGTTCATCGTGCGATTCTCACTGTTACTAATCAGTGATCACTATACGCCGAAGACTTTAGTGGTCTTGGTTATATTGTTTCTTTTTAATACAAGTAAATATATAACAACAAAAGGCAGTACTTTTGCACTTCTACACTTCTCAAAAGAATTAGATGATCAGGTGACATATCATACACGCTATACATATGGTAACGTATTTTATTCAGATGTGGGTCACAATTGTGACTTGTCTGTGATACAGTACAATATTTTACTGTCTCTTTACTTGAGGATCACATGGCGTTTACTTATAGCGAGGCACCTTGGGGCTGCCATAACAGTGGCTTTCGATTCACTCCGCTGATATGTGACAGATATGCGTACGAAATACCAGTCGATGAGATGAAATTTTCATGACTGTACGTCCGACATTTAGTCTATTACTCAATTACACTCTGAATGGATAAAACGCCAGATAATTTTTCTTTATTCTGTTACAAAAAAACTTCCGCCCCAATTGCCGCTCTTCTTTGCAGCTATCAAAATTGCCAATTTTTCTGCTCGATTTTGTTAACTAGGGGATATGTTATTGGAAATAAGGTTTACTTTGTAGGGTGCCATGTATATTTCCGATACTATAATCTCTGGAAGAGCTGCGTGCGCTTTGAATACTACAAGCTTCTTTCAACCCATTAGTCTTGTTGTAGGAACCAGCACAAGTTCTGATATCCTATATAAGCCTGCAACAAATAAATGCTTAGACACATCCGATTCAATTAACATTTGTGTTATTTGCAGGGACGTAAGTGCGTGAAATGGTAGGTGACAAATATTTTACGTAACACGTATCCCTCAGGCCACTGTGACACCTGGTTCAGCCTTGATAGACATTTCACACGTGTTAGTGCAAGCGGCAGTTACCATTCAACTTATCGAAGTCGGGAGACAAGCCGAATCGGTTACGCTTATACGCGGCACTTCGGGTCACGACTGACATTCGCGTCACAGATCGAATCGCTTGCAATGACAGCGTGAACGAGGGCGATCAGATAAACGTCCCTACGACGGAGTCAAACAGCCGTTTGGAAGAGTTTTGTGGAGTTGCATCACATGAATGAAACAGTCTGTAACACTGCCACGTCAAGCGCAGCAGCAACCGTAATCGATGGTACAGAGTCGATATTAACAACTACGAACATAGACGTCTCTACCGCTCGAAGTGAGCAGTTCGACACCGATTCGATGTGAAGCGGCGTTCTTCTTGGTCGCGGCGGATTAGCCGTGCGCACTGGGACGCCATACTGCTGTGCGCGCGGCTGTTCGCCGTCGGTGGTTCGAGTCCTCTCTCTGGCATGGGTGTCTGTGTTGTTCTTAAGTTAGTTTACCTTAGTTTAAGTAGTTTGTAAGCTATGGACAAATAACCCAGCAATTTAGTCCGATAGATTTACAAACTTTTTTTTTAGTTCTTGTTCTCTTTTATTTGTGTGTGTATGTACGGTGTATCACTGCGACCTTTCTTTATGAACGAGATTTATTGTCACTGGATCTGTAAGAAGGTTTCTTAATCCGTAGTAGCATACGACGGTTGAGGCTGTAATAAATGCATTTATTTTGATCATACTAATATCACCGAAGCGTTTCTTTCGCTTCCAGAACCTCACGTAAGGGAACATAAATCATTATTGTCGTGAGATTCTTCTGCTTCCATGAATTATTCAAAAAAGTAATCTAGCTGATGTATGTTAGTTAGACTAACATCCCTTATTTTAGTTTTCTGCCTCAATGAAATGGGCAATCTACATCGATACTGAGATTTGCTGCTTCATATTCAAATAACATTTCAGTTTTTAATCTTCTAAAATTTTTTGGTCTGTACAAGCTCGGACTGCAAGCGAAGAGTAAAAGATTTTGGCTTTTGTTAACAAAAAATACGAAATCTGGTTTCGAGTTAAAGACAAGCACAAATTTTCATCTTTGAGCATATATTATATTTTATAATCATTAAGGCAGTATTACTAATGTGTCTGCTATAAAAATCTCTCACTGCTTCCCTTTCTTTCTCTTCCTTCAATATGATTCACCATGAGATCAGTTACTAACTGTCGTGTGAAATAGTGAACTGTAACTTTCTTCTAAAAACATTTAGTTTGTAAATATATCGGACCAAACTCCGTGGTCATCAGTCCGTAGCTTACAAACTACTTAAACCTAGGTAAACTAACCTAAGGACAAACACACACACCCATGCCCCAGGGAGGACTCGAACCTCCACGGCAAGCAACCGCGCGCTCCGCAGCGAGGCGCTTTAGACCACTCGGCTACTCCACCGCGGCTTTTAATCTTCTCCCGGAGAAAGTGTGAAGCAAATTTAAATCTCCATTAACAAATTATTTGTCAAGTTACCAGGAAATAAACCATCATACCTATAGCATTGCTCAGTTGTAGACACTTCACAAATAAGAATATCAGAAGCATGAAAGCTGTTTTACTTATTTATTCTTTTTCCACTTAAAGTAGTATTGTTGTAACTACAATCTTCCAATCTTCCCTTTTGCACTAGACACTGTAATAAACAGTTTTAATAGCTTTTTATTGGAATAAATCTTACAATTTTATATGTTTCAATCTTCACGACATATTTAGAATCATTAAAAAAATTGTCAAAGGTACACAGTATCTCGTAAAAATTTTCCACGTGGAAGAGTTACAGTTCACTATTTCACACGACAGTTAGTAACTGATCTCATGGTGAATCATATTGAAGGAAGAGAAAGAAAGGGAAGCAGTGAGAGATTTTTATAGCAGACACATTAGTAATACTGCCTTAATGATTATAAAATATAATATATGCTCAAAGATGAAGATTTGTGCTTGTCTTTAACTCGAAACCAGATTTCGTATTTTTTGTTAACAAAAGCCAAAATCTTTTACTCTTCGCTTGCAGTCCGAGCTTGTACAGACCAAAATTGTCATCACCGTCAGCGGCTACATGATCTATATTTATGGCCTTCTTCATAAACTTCCCATGAAAATCAACAGAGAAGCCGGCCGCGGTGGCCGAAGGGACTGAGGCGCTCCAGTCACGGTCTGCACGGCCACTACGGTCAGGGGTTCGAATCCCCCCTCGCGCATGGATATGTGTGCCGTCCTTAGTGTTAGCTAATTCATAAGTAGTTTGTAAGTTTAGGAACTGATGACCCCATAGTGAAATCCCATAATCTATACAAACATTTGAACATTTGATTTTCAACAGAGAAGGAAATAAGATGAAGAAACTAAACAAAAGGTTCTTCGTTCATAGCGCTATATTGCTGCTGAACGCTATGAAAATCTGATTACTAATGAGCTCAGATCTCTTGAAAAATAAAATATTCGTGTCTTCAGATTGATGTTTGGAATGTGAGAGCAGACTAATGTCCACAACTGGGCATCATAGCAGCAGTATTTTACTTTTAGACGAGAAACGTATGCTGCACGTATGTTATTGATGACTATGGCTAAAGGCAGATTAACTGCTGAAGCTAAGTTATTCTGTGAACTGCATATCTGTTTGTGAGTCGTCGAATCTGTTCGTCGTATTTTAATATCTGCGTCCTTGTTTTTCAGTACTTGAAAGTGGGATAAGGTAGTCCCTAACCAAATGCTACTGAGAAAAAACTTTTATATAATTGCCAACTAGTACGTGATTTGCCTCAGTACTTCGAGACCTAGTTGAACGATGGCGCCAAAACAGATTACCTTTCAAACAGGTTTATTACGGCGCTACGTGTTACAGGTGAGCAAGGCTGTGTGCAGATGGGAGGAGTTACATCCTCCGCCTCGTCTTCCCTCGAGTTTCCCTGCGGCGAGCCGTCACGTCCTTTTCTCTCCGGTGGCGATGACCGCCGGCAAGCGAGCAGCATGGGCCGTTCGGAGAAAGGAGCCGCTTAGGCCAAATGCACTTCCACCTCACTCTTCCCTCTGCCGCTTCTTGCTTTCTGACACGTAATTCACCGGCGAAGTTTCTTCCGGAGATTTCTCCGCCCGTAGTTAACGCCCTGTCTGGGCCACAGCTCATTCGCGCAATGTCACTAAGTGTACTCCTTCGCTAACGGGATTGTAATTCCTCTAGTCACGAACACTTGCGCTTCTCATTGAGCAACGACAAAGCTGTACCGACTCGAGACTGACTAATTTTTGTAGTTTCAAAATTCCAAAATGTGCAGAATGAAACTTTTCACTATGCAGCGAAGTGTGCGCTGATACGAAACTTCCTGGCAGATTAAAATTGTATGCCGGAACCGGGACTCGAACCTGCGACCTTTGCCTTTCGTGGGCAAGCACTCTACCGACTGAGCTATCCCGACACAACTCACGATGGCGATTCACAACTTCACTTCCGCCAGTATGTCGCCTCCTACTTTCCAAACTTCACAGAAACTCTCCTGCGAAACATGCAAGACTAGTACTCCTGGAAGAAAGGATATGGTGGAGACATGGCTTAGCCACAGCCTAGGGATGTTTCAAGATTGAAACTTTTCACTCTGCAGCGGAGTGTGCGCTGATATGAAATATCATGGCAGATTAAAATTACGCGCCGGAACCGAAACTCGAACCTGGGACCTTTGCCTTTCGCGGGCAAGCGCTCTACCGACTGAGCTATTCCGACACGACTCACGATGCCACCTAACAACTTCACTTCCGCCAGTACCTCACCTCGCCTCCTGCTTTCGTGTCGGGATAGCTCAGTCGGTAGAGCGCTTGCCCGCGAAAAGCAAAGGTCCCAGGTTCGAGTCCCGCAACATCAAAATCTGAGTAGAAGGCAGGAAGCTTAGGGTTTAACGTCCCGTCGACAGCGTGGTCATTAGAGACGGAGCTCACGCTCAGATTTTTGAGAAAGGATGAGGGAAGGAAATTGGCCGTGCCCTTTGAAATGAACCATCCCGGCATTTGCCTGGAGTGATTTAGGGAAATCACGAATAACCTAAATCTGGATGGCTGCAGGTGGATTTGTACCACCGTCCTCCCGAATGCGAGTCCAGTGTGTTACCACTGCGCCACCCGCTCGGTACTGACAAGGACTGGATAGGACTAAACTGCTAAGGTTGTGTCCCCCGGTGGGGAGGGAAGGAGTGAGGATAGGAAAGGAAGACTGCATTAGCTCGGGGACCCGTGCTCGCCACGCAGGAACTCACGAAAGGACCGTGAGCCCCCTGGGGGTTACTGACAAGGGAACCTCCACATCGCAACCCCCTCAGATTGAGTTACAAATTGGCGCAGTGGATAGACCTTGCAAAACTCAACACAGATCAGTCGCGAAAACAGGTAGAAGTTGTTTGGAACTATGAAAAAAATAATCAAAATATAGAAACTGAGCAGTCCATGCGAAAGATGAGTAATGTCGAGCATAAGAGTGAGGTGGACCTGTGGCTAGCGTCAGGCGCTGTGAAGCAAGAGGTCCTTCGTTCGAGCTTTACCCCAGACGAAAATTTTAATTTTTTCATTTTAATAAAATTATTATCTGTCCGTCCGTCCGTCCAATGCGAGGTAACTGCGTCGTAGTGTGGGAGTAAACGTGAGTACCATTCCTCCATATTGTACATCTCTTATGCAACCGTTAGATGTGTTTGGTTTTCAGCAAGTGAAATACTTCGTGAAAAGATACTATGATTTTGCGAAGCTGCACAGGTACATAGAGCAGTATAGTTTACGTGATCGTGTGTCTATTATGAAAGTTCAGCCTGTCACACATAATCACATGTTCAAATGTACTGGCACATATGCAGGATTTTACAGTCTACACAAGGAAAAATTCGAAAACGTTAAAAACATATGTTTTGCCAGAGCACAGGAAAAACTGTGCGACTGTGAAACTGTTGCATTCATTTGATGCAGTTTATGTGACAAACTCTTATTTTTCATCACTTTTTTTGGTAGTGATTGTCACATCTACAAGAAAACCTAAATCGGGATACTATGATTTTGCGAAGCTGCACAGGCACATAGAGCAGTATAGTTTACGTGATCGTGTGTCTATTATGAAAGTTCAGCCTGTCACACATAATCACATGTTCAAATGTACTGGCACATATGCAGGATTTTACAGTCTACACAAGGAAAAATTCGAAAACGTTAAAAACATATGTTTTGCCAGAGCACAGGAAAAACTGTGCGACTGTGAAACTGTTGCATTCATTTGATGCAGTTTATGTGACAAACTCTTATTTTTCATCACTTTTTTTGGTAGTGATTGTCACATCTACAAGAAAACCTAAATCGGGCAAGGTAGAATCTCTTTATACGTACACCAAGTGTACAAGTTAGGTGGGTCGACAAGAGATTCCTGTCATATGACGCACATACCGTAATCGGCATCGTATAGAAAACATCAGCCGTGTTTTCCTGTGGAGGAATCGGTTGACCTATCACCTTACAATCAAATGTTTTAGGTTCCCATTGGAGAGGCAGTACCTTTCCTCTGCTAATCGCACGGTTTTGTGGTACGGTCGCAAAACACAGACACTAAACTCATTGCAGCGAACAGAGACGTCAATGAACGGACGGACAGATCATAATTTTGCGAAGATAAAAAAATGTAATTTTCGTTCGATGGAAGGCTTCAACCAAGGACCTCTGGCTCAGCAGCTCCTCACGCTAGTCACAGGACCACAGCGCTGTTACGCTCAGAATGTGGTCGACGTTGCCTATCTTTATATTTTGCTTATTTTTTTCATAGTTCCACACAATTTCTTCCAGTTTTCTCGAGTGATCTGTGTTCAGTTTTTCACGGTCTATCCACTGCGCCAACTTATAACTAAATCTGAGGGGAGTACGATGGGGTAGTTCCCATGTGAGTAGAAGGAAAACATTACACTGAAGTAGCTAGCCTACGAAATGCTATATAGGGTGATCCGCAATTTCCATCACAAACTTTGAACACTTTCAGAGGAAAGTGAGTAAATGTTTTCCCCCCTACTCAAAATAAGACAGTTTTGTAACATTCTACAGTATTTTTATTATTTGAAGAACCGGTTATTGACTGTTACGCCACATCAGGAACTGACTGCAGAGGTATTCAACGTCAGGTAGTGTCGAAAAATGATATGCAAGTGTTTTCTCAATTGTTACAACTAAAAAAACGTATATACATATATAAGTTTTCTAGTAACCATGGTCTCTAAGATGCTTACCTTCACAATTTCGTTTCATCTTCGATACTGTGAACACATCGCTTCTACTGGTCAAGTGCTCATAGCTCTGAAGGTAAGCATTGTAGAGTCCATATTTACTAGACTTTTTTTTTCTTGGTTTGGTCCACGGTACAACGGTACATCCTCTCAAAATATGGAAAGCAAAAGAGCGTGTAGCCGAGGAGATTCGTAACAGGGTCGAAAATAAAGAAGTGCTCAGTTTGTCACTAAAAAAATTGGCGAATCAAAATATCTATGGAAAGTAGTTTTCACAACAGAAATAGTACCTCGTTGGTAGAACACGTACTAAGACCTGTCAGATTTTTTATTCCTCAAAACTAGTAGAAATAATTGTAGGAGTAGATGAAAATTACAATATGACATTTGACAATGGCCGAAGAGAATTCGGCTCGTGGATTTTAACCCACTTAACGCGGATAGAAACCCGATAAAACTTTATCAGAGCATTTCGACGCGAAATCATGCATTAGTATACGAGAGGTATTCCAATGAAAAGGTGTTAATAATCAAAACGGTCGAAATTTCAATATGTTGCCTCGGGATAACGTAGTGCGACACCTACGGACGCGTAGCATGCGTCGTCACGTCCCCCTGAAAACTTCAAGGCTATGTCGCCAGCAGGCAAGGTGATGCTCACCGTCTTTTTGAACATCCGAGGTCGATACTCGTCGAATTCCCCGAGCACGGAAAAACCATTAACGGTGATGTGCACTGGCAGACACTCCGTAGCCTACTCCATCGAGAATAAACGGCCTGGGCTGCTCATGGAGGGAGTGAGTCTGCCCCGTGACAACGTGTGCCCACAGTCTAACATATACAGTCGCGACACTCACTGCTGTAAAAGTTGTTACAAACTGACCGTCGCAACGACACTAGCGCTCCTAGCGGTGGGCAAGCCGCCGAAGTAGTGATGTTTGTTTATAATTATTTTTGTACGTAATTAACGAAATAGTTATTATAATTTTTGCGTTACAATGATTAGTAAAATATGAGGAGACATACAAAATACGGACATTAATGTAAAAAAAAAAAAGCCGAATTTAACTGATTTAGTGGTATAAATAACAACTTCTTCTTTAACAAATACTTACGAATATGTGTGTATTTCAAAGTTTTTTCGCTGAAAGTGAGTAGATTATAAACATAATAGAATAATAAATCTCTATTATGGTCTTTTCTTACTATGAGAGGCAGTTTTTTACTTGTTTCATTTCGGTGTGGAGTCTAGTGATTCACACATTTTTACACCTCAGACGTCTTTCTTTTACGCGAATATTCTTTTAATTGTAATTACTTTAGCTTGAAAAGCCAAAGTTTTGAAGGTTATTGCCGTTTGTGGTTCAGCTGTAGCAACAATTGTGGAATAGGGTTATTCTTTGTTGGAAAACAGTTTAATTGCTTTTGTCGTTTTACTGTCACGTCTGTGGCGTTTTCCCGTCAGTTACAGCTGTGGTGGATGATTTGGTACGTTAAATGCTGCAGTAATTGCATTCTGTACACATTTTCTACGTTCCACCTTCACAGATTTTACTCGAATTGTAGTGAAGAAACTTTAACGTTCTTGAGTAGAAAAGCGACGTCTTTCTCTCTTATGGTATTTCCTAGCTATTTTCTATTTTTAATAGAAAATGAAATTATTCAGTAGAAGCCTTTATGTTACAAGATAACTGTAAATAATAAATGTATAACTGTAAAATGTGGAGCTGTTTTTAAGTTATTACCTATTTTATTGCATTACATACGTTTTACAATGTAAAAAGTATGTTAAAATCGATATAAACTGTATTATTCGCACTCTTCTAATATCGTCTTCAGAAATGTAGCTTGCCGGCCGCTTGGAGCACTGCTGTCGCACTGTATAACAAAATTATGCGGGAGTGTCGTGACTGTATATGTTAGACTGTGGTGCGTCCACACACTCGAGGATCACAAAAAGTGTACTGGCCAAGTTGAAGTGGCAGCAGCTTGAGCATCCACTATACAGCCGCGACATGTCGCCCTGTGACTTCCATCTGTTTGGCCCGCTAGAAAAACATCTTCAACTCTGACGACGAATTGAAGGACAGAACAGGAGGACTGTGGCTCTTGTCACAGCCACAGGAATTATAAATCCTTCAGCTTGTTAAACAGTGGGATAGTTCGGGCCTCTGGTGATTACTTTTGAATAAAGACTTCAATTATACCCACGGTGTCGTTTAACCCTTTAGTGACAAAATTATTTCCAGAAGCTGTAGACTTTTGATGAAAACTATATTGGGCTAAGAAGCCATACTTAAAACCACAATTTAAATCTTGAAAGGGAGAGTTTAGCCTACGGGTATAAAAAATTAGTGAGAACTATTGTTGCCACCAAACTTTGCGGTAATTGGACTTGGTTATTAAAAATAAAATGTATACCTTTATTTTTAGTACAAAAAGCATATTAAACATTTGATTTACTTTTGTATTAGTTCATGTTGTCCATTGGGTTCCCTAAGGTGACGTACTATGCAACTTAGAGAAGCATGCTGCTGTACACAGAGGTACACGACAGTTGCTACACATTATTTTTGTCCGATTTTCTTTGTTTTTGGTGCTACATTGGCGGCACCTTCTGTTTGTAGTACCTTTAGTGGCAAATGATTTCCAACTTTCGCCAAACGAACTTCATCTGGAACTCCAGAAACGCATCTTTTTGGTGTCTGAAAATGAACGGGCCTTCCTCTCCGCTTACGACTTGAGAAGCCGGAGAGGAGCTGCCTTGCCAAATGCAATCTTAATGTTTGCCGGCCTGCTTCTGTAACTTCCACATAATTTAGACATTGACAACTGCCAAGAAAGAAAAATAGTCTCTGCCACCACTTCCATAAACGACGACCAACAGCATACCGTTTTCGTAGCTGATCAAATCGATCCACAGCCAATGGACAGAATACTTCACTTCTGCTTCCATCTTTTGTTCAAAAATTGCGAAGTATTTGGTGACTAAAAATCTTCATCAGAGGCAGCATCGACATCTGAATCTTCTACATCTTCTGGTAAAGTGTACAAAATTTCTCTAAACCTCTTCTAGCACGAATCCAGGCATTCTAAAGAATAACTACAATGCCGATTGCACAGTCATACACACGCACGTCACACACGTTCCCACTAACTTACCTTGTAATATTTGTGTAACTTTCATTGATATCCAGAAAATGTACAGAAATACTATCTCCCCCGTTAAATATGAAAGTAGACAAATGCAACGCTAGTCACTTTACACCGAAAAAGAAAACACACTATAAAAACAACGCTGTTATGGTCTAAACAGTGGCTTCTTTTCCCGCGAAAATTGCGCTTCTGCATTGACTAACTAACAATGTAGAAATACAACCACTTTCTCGTGCCTGTGTAGTTAGTACACTCTAAAAGAGGTGATAGCACAAGCTTAAGTGGAAACACTGAAGTTATAGCGAAAACAAATAAGGGGGGGTGGGGACTATAGTTCCCACTGGTCACTAAAGGACTAATATCTTTTCATTCGAACACCCCTCGTATTACAATATGAAAGTTTATGGATGATTTGAGATGTGGTTGTAACAGTGAGGTGAAAAGGTTGGTAAAGAATAAGGAGAGGTGGAGGAGAACAAAGGAACAATCGGAAAAGTGATGACTAATGTAAGAAAAAGAAAAGGTGAAGTGGTAGAGTAGTAGCAGAGAGGTTGTGGGGAGGCGGGCAGCGCAGCCTCCGCGTCGGAGGCAGCAGGTGGGGCGAAGGCCAAGGTCGCTGCCACTGCGCTTTCCAGCGGCTTGCTGGAGCTCGGCTGGACCTGTAGCTGGCTGGAGCTGGAGTTTCTCCCTGCCTGCTGCCTGCCTGGCCTTCACTTTCTCGGCCCAAACGGGCGCCCACCTGGCTGGCTGCCTGGAAAACCCGCCGCTGCCAGGCCTCTCCTCCTGCGCTTCGCTTTACAGCCTGCCTTCAGAATCAATGTGCCGTTCTACTCGTCGAGTGCACAATGTTGCAGCGTTACCGGATCTCGTTACCAGACATCTCTTTAAAACAGTTACACTCTCTTTTGTTTTTGCCATTCCGCTATAATATGTATCCCTATGAGTCACCAGAATAGACGAATGGAAAAACTTGTGGAATCCGACCTCGGGGAAGATCACTTTGCATTTAGGAGAAATGTAGGAACACAGGAGGCAATAATCACCTTACGACTTATCTTAGAAGATAGGCTAAGGAAAGGAAAACCTACGTTTTTAGCGTTTGTCGATTTGGAGAAAGCTTTTGACAATGTCGACTGGAATACGCTCTTCCAAATTATGAAGGTAGCAGTGGTAAAATATAGTGACCGAAGAGTTGTATTCAACCTCTACAAAAACGAGACAGCGGTTATTAGAGTCGAAGGGCAAGAAAGGGACGCAGAGGTTGGGAAGGGAGTAAGACAGGGTTGTAGCTTTTTCCCAATGTTGTCCATTGAGCAGGTAGTGAAGGAATGGAAGGAGAAATTTGGAGAGGGCATTAAGGTGTATGGAGAGGAAATAAAAACTTTGCGGTTTGCTGATGACATAGTAATTCTGTCAGAGACTGCAAAGGACCTGGAAGAACATTTGAATGGAATGGACATTGTCTTGAAAGGAAGATATACGATGAACATTAACAAGAGTAAAACGAAGGTAATGGAATGTAATGTCAGAAAATCATGTGATGCTGATATTCTAATACTAGTTAGTTATTAAAATGAGGCTGTAGTCTAGGAAAAATACTGTTGTAACTGCCATATCAGCATTATGGTGTTATGTTGACTTACCACAGTATAAGAGCTTACACAACTACAACTACACAAGTGGTCTTTAAAGTTGCTGAACGAGGGAGGATAGCAAATAATGTAATTTCACTTATTCTGAAATGCAGTAATTAGAAACAAATCCTGAAAAAATTGTAGCTATTAGTGTGTATATAGCGTGTAATATTTACTGGTAGCACACAGAGCTGCTACCTCAGGTAATTACAATGGCGATAAATCGCTTCGGTATCGAGTCAGACAGAAATTAGATGACAGCCATCGATACATCTCTGCATGCAGCTTCAACTCTATAAACCTCTACAAAACCGTTCCACCATCATAGTGGTAGGAGTGTGGCAGCCCTGGTCAACCCATCACCAGATGTTCTCTAGAACGTGCTGGTCGCGGCAACAGTAGTACCTGCTCTCTGTTGAGGTACGGTGTCCTCACGAGAATCGTCAGAAATATGTCGAGGATAGGGCACAGCGACCTGCCTTACAAACTCGTATGTGCCTAAATTACCGGCTTTAAGAACTGAAGGTGATCATGTTGTTTATGCGAGGTTGGAAAAGGAATCTGGCCGTGCGATTACAAAGGAATTAGCCCACTTTTTGTCTTACGAAAGTTAAGGAAATCAGGTGAAACACAAATATTGTTGGCCGTACTGGGATCTGAACCGTCGTCCTCCCGAATGTGAGCCCACTCCAGTAAACACTGCTCGCTCTTTGTATTATTTTATACTCTATAACACATGTCGTTGTCCAGTGTCGTGTCAGAACTTTTCTCGTGTGTCTAAACGCACGAACGTACAAGAAAAGGGTGACGCCTCAAAACACTCTGTCATTTGTCGAAAATTTGTTATTTTAGAACGTGCTGAAAACAAGCTTCTGCTTACACAGGTACTTTCTCTGTTGTTATGATACATTTCGTAATATGTCTCAACTCTCCCTTAACGGCAGCTGTTATTCGTATCATCTGAGACATGTATCATTAGTGTGTTATTGCCGACAAACAGAGCTTGCGTTCAGTGGTATCCCATCCGATGGTCTTGTGCGCGTGTCTATTACATCATCACTGTGTACATTAGTGCGGCGAATTTATCCTGCTTCATCAATTGCGACAATTTAAATCCACGCTATAGGCCATTATTATTTATTGTGCATTTAGGACAACACCAGTACCTGACATTATCCACTTTCATTGCAGATCACTTAAAATTCATGAGACATTTTATACTCGGCGACTATTTGTATATTTTTGTACGACAATAGGGAATCAACGTTCTGAACTGTAAAATCCACTTTGACAGCTTCTAATTAATAACCCACCCTGTTTCAAAGGCAATAGTAGTATAAATACCTACAACACTCGGAGAAAGCATGATTTGCACTTTGGCACAGAAGGGGGAAATTATGCTGCCAAAAATTTCGTTGGTCACTTACCAGATAACATCAAATGTCTGACAGATAGCCAACCAGCGTTTAAAAACAAATTAAAATAATTCTGAATGACAATTCTTTCTACTCAGTAGATGACTTCTACATAGAAATTAGTAATTTTAAATAAATAAATGAAAAAAGTAAAAATTTAATAATGAAAATGTTTGTCATATAATGGTAACTTTTACTAAACTGACACCTTCCACATCATTACGAAATGTCGTATTAATCTTATCTATGGTTGATTACATTTTCTATGTCGCTAAGCAACAAAATCCAGCCTCTATCCTTCGAGTTTACTTGAAAGAAGAATTTTGACATATAATGTTCAATAGAACTTATAGAAGACACTGATTGGCACTGTCTGACACGTTTCCATTTCAAAATAGCACATTGACACGTAGAAGTTTAAAATTTATTTCAAAGATTCCTACAAGCTTCCTCTGTAATTGCGGAAAAGCGTCACGCCCTTTGACGTCTCCCTAGGCCTAGGGCAAGGTATTGAAGCCTGTGGAAAGAAAGGCAAGAGTTCATAATTTCATATGATTTTTAAGGTGAGTTAAAGATGTTAATATTGCCAACGAGTTTCACAATTCTGCCCGTTGCACCATTGATTTTTTACGCAATGGGAAGTCATCGCATACCATCTTACCCAAATATCAGCATTTCTTCGACTCTTCTGCATTGGCGTCAGGACCGCGACATCCATTATTAAAACCAAAAGTTTTCCTTATTGCAGGCCGTGGAAAACATTTCAGTTTCAACAACGCACAGAATTGGCAGAACAGGGCCTATGCGGGCGGCATAAAATCGTCAATGAAACCAACCCTTCCTTTAGATTGTCGGTATGCCTCTGTGTGGGCTCTAATCTCTCTCATTTTATCCACATGATCACTTCGCGAGATATACGTAGGAGGGAGCAATATAGTGCTAGACTCCTCCTGTCTCGACGGACTGTTAACCGGACAAAACGGTCAACTCTTGCTAATGTCACCCGTGGACGATATTGTCCTGGCTTCTTTTAACGATCCCCGTTGTCTGATATCGCGTCCATGTTCTGGAAATTACAATGTGGGACACTCCAACAACTGCAACCTCCTTCCTCTGCGTATGTCCCGTTTCAAACGTTCCTATGGCTCTCCTTGCCATAGCTTCGGGTAAGCCACGTTGTTGTTTCATTGCGCTACCTGCTCACTACACTATCTGAACCAAACTGCTTACAGGCGTTGATTCTGACATATCTCTCAATTGAATACGACAGTTCGCAGTGCAGTGGGCAGCAGGACGTCATTCTTAACCTTTGAAACTGAGGACACTTATTTAAGGACACCGGGAGTCAGTAAAACCACTGAAAGTGTTGTACCTCTTTGTAGTGCAGCACGCCCACAGTTTTATCTTTGATACACAGGGCAGAACCATTCAGGGCCGTCCAAAGCCATTTGAGGAAATTTGAAAGTAACCCGAAACAGAAAAGAGTTTTTGAGGTTTTTCGGCTCTCCAGTTGCGTTCCTTCCTGTGGGGTGATCACTCGACGGTGAAAGATCGCTACGTGCATCCTCCCAGTTCTGTAACATCCTTGGTGCCACCGGCGACCTTCTTTGCTCTCTTTTACAAACCTACCTCCAAGTGATTTGTGCCCCCCTTTCAGCTCTGCTGGCGCTCTAACACCTGAAAGCAGGCAACCACGTCAGCATTACATGTGGTTTTCTTGCCTGCAAGTAGGCGCTAGTAAAGTTGGATAGTGCCAAATTTCAGACCTCTGCAACGTGGTCTTCTTCTTGAATCATAACTTCACAGGCAGTTCAGCATTGTAGGAGTACACAACGCCAGACATTTCAGGCGTGTATCTCGCATGCAAAGGTTGTAAAACTCCTCCACAATCAGGATTATTGGGATATGCAACTGGGAATATTTTTATTCCCTTATTTTTACTGTGGCCATTAGTTTCAAAAATTATTGACCTCGTATGACAAGTTTTGTATAACGTCCATTTCATTATCAACCACTTGGTAAATGTCAATATACTGCATTGCAGTTCAGGCCAGTGTTTGATAATTGACGTTGTCCAAAGCTAGTCACATAAGACTAATAAGTTTTACAACTGTAGTGGGCACAATAAATACAAAAGAGTAAAAATAATCATGAAGGTGCCAAACGGCATCATGCATTAAATTGTCTCAAAACATCTTGCACCTTTTGGTGCATATCCTGGAGAACGATTAATTTCCTACTTCTTCATGTCCCACAACTAATCAGTTAATCAGGTATCTCACGAACTTGCTAAGTAGGGCCATTTTTGTACATCACGAAGAGCGCAATGAAGCAACTGTATGCTTTCCTCCTTAAAAAAACACATCACTTTTCTGTCGAAGAAAAGGCAGTAGCACTGGGATAACAACTTGCGCATTGCAACGGCACTGGTTACTTTACCTTGCGAGATGTAGTTCATGGTTTTCCCCACCACGAAACCTGGAGCAATGTCTGGATATCGTGGAAGAATGCTAACCAGATATGTTCTGTACGTTAATCACTCGCTTACACAGATAACCTATTCTCATCACCGAAGAAAGCGGAAGCTGTTTCATTTTCCTGGTGACTCTGCAAAACATCAGAGTAGCCTTGCTTGGGAAGATCATGTCAACATGTCAGTAACGGGGCTAAAATTCCATTACTCCGCAATCCGACTCCAGTGTCACCTGGATAGTTTTTTTCTGCAACGGGAAAAGGAAGATGAGAGAGAATCGTTTTCCACATACCTCTGACAAACATTTTTTCAACGACTTCGGTTTTCTCCTAGAATAATTGTGGACTCATGGTACAGCCGACAACCAAATAAATTTGAGGCAAATATGACTTTTAAATTACCATGAAAGGTCGTGAATGATTATAAACGTTTCGTTGTAAAATTGCTGGCATTCCGTTATTAAACTGACATCAGTTTTTATAAGTTACATATATGTGGCGTCTGCTCTTTCGGACATGTCCGAAAGAACAGACGTCACCTTTGATCCTGCAGTTATTATCCATTCATATTCACGGAATGTATGACATTAACTGCGAATGGATAAAGCTGAAAATGTATACCCCGCCGGGTTCGAATCTCGGCTGGGTACACATTTTCAGCTTTACCCATTCGCAGTTAATGTCATACATTCCGTGAATATCAGTTTTTATATTCGGTTGCAGTTATACTCTCCAGTGTTGCTTGCAACAGTACTGAAACTGTAATTTTGAAATACATGCGAAATATATAACTTCAGCTATAATGCATGTTAGAATCTATGTGACGACAAAATTCCGACTAAAACATCGACAGGGTATCGAGTGTGGCACGCTAATTACATGTGCAACAAATCAATTTCAAAAAGTTGTTTGGTGGACGCCATTATTCGTTTTTTTCTGTTATTTAGTAAAAAAACGGCGTTTTTCAGTTTTTAATCTATTACAATTTCCCGCCATTTCAGGTAACTTCAGTCATATTTGAAGCGCTGCCGCAATATGCCAACGAGCTTTCACTGTTGTAAGCGGAAAATTACTAGCTTCTGTCAGCAGAGCCACACGGTAGTATCTGTAGTGCTATGAAGAATATATTTCATTCCAACGTTGCTTGTCGTCATGCGCAACTAATCTTAAAAGAGTACAACAAGCTTCCCAAAGTCATCCATCCGGTTCACTATTGTTATCAAAGCAAATCGATTTTAGAGATCTTTTATCAGCACTATTATCTTGGAAAGATCAGCTTCCAGGGTTTATCCACACTGGGCAGATTTTCGTAAAAGTTAACCAGCACTGTATCTACTAATGGGTCAAATGTCTACCTACATTAGTCAGGACATTTTTTTACGTTAAAAACAGGTTGAATAGGAGTAGGTCGACTACCCTGGGAGCATTGATTTGGAATCTGTCACTATTTCATTAGAAACTGCAGCACCCGAAGACAGACTTGTGAGTGAATAATTAACACCATCATTACCATTATTTCCATTGCCCACCAATCACTGGTTCTGAAAACTGGACGTTGCTTTAAGAAATTGCATCCAACTCTGTCGATGTAGATCGGCCAAAGAGAAGAATGTGCAATGTTGTTCCAATCATCACAGCTCTTGACTTTTCAGATCATCACATAGGTAGTCCTTTGAATTCGCTTCTTTCTCACAATGTTTCGAATCCATTGTCGATTTGCATAATGATTCAATGCAGTTTTTCTTTGTCGTGGCGATGGAGTCACCTAATTTTTTCGAAGATGTCTTACTAACTATCGGTGTTCTGTTCTGTAATGTATAGCTCGATGAATGACGGTGTCGTATATCTGTGATATTTTAATGGTAGTTTGTATTTCCTAATTGAATCTTTCTATCAAAAATCTGGAATTAAATCATTACGCCCAAGTGTCGTAAATGTTCCACTGACTGTTGTCTTAAACCTCTTGGGACATTGGGGGTCTGCTCTTGTTTCAGTCTTGACATCAAAGAGTATTCATTCTTACGTTTCACTGATCAGCAATCACAGCCTTTTTCATGATACTTTGTGAAACACTTTTCTGCGAGTACTTCTGTTCATCAACGCAATGTCATCTGTGCAGACTCGCCATTTAAGACTTTCAGATCTACATTTTTCCAGGATCACGTTTCATGAGTTGCCATTTGCACGTGACTACAATCAAGGTAAAGAATTCCTTGCGCTAAATAGCTAGGCAAATGAGAGTCAAGGATCGTCATCTGCGAAACACAGACTTTCATTTCCTGATCCGTGGCGAACAATTCGCCGCCTTTCCGCAGTAACAGCAATGACTCGGATATCAGAGCCGTGAAATTGGAACGGGGCCTTTACCTTCACCGGCCACAGCGTCGGCGGTACCTTGCGTCTTGCAGCGACGTTTAATAGAACCCGAATGTACGGTAGTATGTCTATTACCGGCTTTTTATTTCAAAGGCAGTTGTCGTACTATAGATCTATAACTCAGGAATTTTATACAATGTTGTTACAGATCATAGTAATATGAATCACTTCACGAAATGACTAATTTTACTTTGGATTTTAGAATAGAACGTAAGATTGAACGATGTTACGTTGTCAACAAGTCCTCCTCTATTTAGTCATTATGTAGAATGGAATAGAGACACAGAGGTTCCAGTACGATGACCGATACTTCTTCCGACACCGGTACGGCATACCAGAAGCTAAGCACTGCATACACTAATCAAAATAATTAGTGGATCGTTTGAGAAATCTAGGTTCTGAAGCATTGTCATCGAAAGAATGAATTATAATGGTTCGACGTCTTTCTGTCGGTTCTATGGAGTGGAGATAACAACATGATACAGAAACAGAAAATTGCTGCAGAGGGGTTTGGTATTCACTTCTGTTTACTTTCCCAGTCGAATTACACAAGCAGTTTGGTTCAAATAGTGTAGTGAGCAGTTGCTGCAGAGGGGTTTGGTATTCACTTCTGTTTACATTCCCAGTCGAATTACACAAGCAGTTTGGTTCAGATAGTGCAGTGAGCAGGTAGTGCAATGCAATAACAACGTGGCTTACCCGAAGCTATGGCAAGGAGAGCCATAGGAACGTGTTTGAAACTGGACATACGCAGAGGAAGGAGGCTGCAGTTATTGGAGTGTCCCACAGTGCAATTTCCAGGACATGGACGCGATTTCAGACAACGGGGACCGTTAAAAGAAGCAAGGACAAGATCGTCAACGGGTGACATAAGCAAGAGATGACCGTTTTGTCCGGTTAACAGCCCGTCGAGACAGGAGGAGTATAGCAGTATATTGCTCCCTCCTACGTATATCTCGCGATCATGAGGATAAAATCAGAGAGATTAGAGCCCACACAGAGGCATACCGACAGTCTTTCTTTCCGCGAACAATACGTACTGGAATAGAAGGGAGAACTGATAGTGATACTCAAGGTACCCTCCGCCATACACCGTCGGATGGCATGGATGTAGATGTAGTCTGAATGCAACTCAGCTGCAACGCACCCTCCAGGCAGTAACACGAACAGTCTGAAATCGCCTTTGGGAATGTGACCTATACGCACGGAGGTCTGTGGTGTGTGTCCCATTCAAACAATGGCATCGTTTAGCCGGCTGAAACTGGACGGAGGAATATTAGGAATTGAGTCGCAACGAATAGCGGCGGGTTCTGTTCACTGATGAGACAAGATTTTGCATTCAGCCGGACAATCGAGTATGTGGAATAATCGTGATTATGTGCAGGAAACATCACCGTATCATGGTGCTGGGCGAATTCTGTGGACAGGAGTCAATATTGGCGGACGTACGGACCTCTATGCTATCCAGAATGACGCTTTGTTTGCTCAGAGGTATAGATATGAGATCCTTCGACCTTTTGTTGTTCCCTACGCTGGTGCCATAGACGCTGGGTTCCTTCTGGAGGGCGATAACGCTCGTACCCAAAGAGCTACACTGGTGGACATCATGCTTGAAGCTGAGGTAATTGAACGACTGGAGTGGCCAGTTTGAACACCGCACTTAAAACCGATTGAGGATATCTGCGATGAACTTGGCAGACGTACTGCAGCCAGACCAGCACCTCCAACAAGGATTGCAGAGCTGGATATTGCACTAATGGAAGAATGGACAACTATCCTCCGTAAGCTGATTGATCATAGTGTCCATGCCACGCAGGTGTGCAATTGTACTTGTCGTCCGAGGATCAAATGTTCAAATATTTGTGAAGCTTATGGGACTTAACTGCGGGGTCATCAGTCCCTAAACTTACAAACTACTTATGAACTAACTTAGACTAAAGACAACACAAACATCCATGCCCGAGGGAGGATTCGAACCTCCGAAGCGGGACGCCGCGCGACCGTCGATGTGATCACACACCATATCAGTAGGCAATCGGAATGAATTTTTCACGATTACGGAAGCCCCATCGTGCCTCGCTCTGAACGCCATGTAAACCGCAAGTGAGGAATTGAGACAGCAAAATATCTTACTGCATCACACCACAAGTTCCAGTTGTAACCAAATCTGAATAAAATACGTTACGAAATGTATGTTGTGTATGATATCTCACCTCATCCCCTAATTGTTTTCAGCAGTATATATATCTGAACTTGGGCAGAGACCTTTTTATGTTTTCTAATAACGGGATTCAGGGACGATCTTAATTCACTTGCTACAAGACATCAATCATTTTGCCAAAACCGCATATAGAATTTATATTTCCTCGGCCTGATTTAACACCGCAATGGTCGCGTAGGATCTCACAGATACATCTTTCCAGAACAGGCAACCTGTTAGTCAGCGAAACTGAGCTTTCTATTGTTAATTTGCATAAAATATATGTTCATTTGCTACTATTGTAATACTTACACGTCCTTTACCTCGATTTGTTTACTTATTCACTGCAACACCTGAGGTTAATTTAAGCTAACGGTGCAATTTTGACCCTGTATCTCACAGACACAACGCGACCAGGAATGTTCCTCCTCGTGACTCGACCATTGCAGTGTTAATAGGCTCAGTTTCCATTGTGTTAGCTATAATAATAGTAATACTAATAATAATAATGCGGTTTTCTGTCCCGCGGGATCTAATTGAGGAGCAAGACTCCATGGTCATGGAAAAAGTCAATACATGAAGTTTAACACAAGAGTGCAAATAGAAAAACTTAAAGTATTCCTATGCACTTGACAATCTTAAGCCTAAGTAACAAGAATGAGTAACGAAACAAAGGAATTAGCTTGTTTTATTCTTTTATTTTTCCTGGAGTTTCTCGGTAGAGTAAAAGGAATGAGCCATGATGTAACTTTTTTAGACTTGGAACGCGTGGGTTAGTACTAAGATTCTTGAGTTCTGGTGGCAGATTATTGAATATGGATGTAGCAGAATACTGCACGCCTTTTTGCACAAGAGTCAAGAGGTGTGATCCGAATGTAGATTCGACAATTGTCTAGTATTCACTCAGTAAAAGCTGATAACTCGTGGGAATAATCTGATATTGTTAACAACAATCGACAGAAAATATGTACCCTGACGCCAACGTTAGAATTCCCAGACTACTAAAAATAGGTCCAAACGACGTTCACAAATTTAAACCACATATTGCTCGAACCTCCCGTTTCTGAGCCAAAAACATCTTTTTTGAATGAGTAGAGTTACCAAACATCATAAGTGAATGAAAGTGAGCAAAGTAGAATACTTTTCGTGTTGAAAAAATCACTTATCTCAGATACTGTTCTAACGGTAAATAAAGCGGAATTTAGTTTCTTAACAAGATCCTGAATATGGGCTTTCTACGACAGATCACTATCCACCTGAACACCTAGAAATTTGAATGTTCAGTCTCACTTATCATATGACTATTATATTTAACCAAAATGCCAGCTTTGTTGAACTGTGATTTAGAAATTGTAAAAACAGAGTTTTAAGGTGATTTAGAATCAGTTTATTTTCTCCGAGCCATGAACTTATCTCTTGAACTGCATTATTTGATAATGTGTCAGTATTACAAACAACATCCCTCACTACCTAGCTGCTATCATCAGCAAACAAAAATATTTTAAATTACCTATTATACTCAAAGGCATACCATTTATATAAATGAGGTAAATACATTTTTTTTCGGCCATACATGTGTTCGATACCTTGATATAGTGAAATCTCGAGCACTTCAACTTATATGGCTGAGCAAATGTATTAGCCACATCACCTCACATGATGGTTAATGAGTGTACCGCATTCGACCGTCGAAAAAAAGAGTCTGTTTGGATCTTGGCAAAGGAGATACATCTTTCCTCGTTTTTTCCTTTATTTCTAACTGATTTCACAGAATGACCACATCATGAAATTATTCATTGATAATTCTTATGTAAGGATAGAGAATAATGTACAAATGCTTTCAGCTTCGATTAAAATTCACGTGCCGTGAGAAATAGCCACTTCGAATGCGTAAACAACCAAAAAGGTGGTGACAACAAATACGTCAAGACATCCTTCTCAAGGTTCGGGCGTGGACTCTGGCACGCATGGGAATAAATGGCAAACGGAACTACTCGTGAATCGCCACAGCGCTCTGTCTGCCCTTGGGGGAAAAATAGGTGTTTTCATTATTCATGTCGTCATTCGAAGACAGTGCGTTGGTGGTTACAGATATATGGCCTTGGTCATCAGACATGGCACTTTCTCAGCAATTTTTGTTCGTTACTTTACACTGCGTTGTTAAATTATTGTTATGGATGTGCCACTTAAGTGTATTAGTTAAGTCCGATAGAATAATCAAGATTTGCTACGTATCAAAACAGAGACGTAATTTATCTGAGTAGTCGTAATACGTGAGTTCTTTTTATGATAGAATGTGCAAATATACGTTCAGTACTGTGTGTCAAGTAGGAATCATCTTTCTTTTCGTGTTTCGTTTCGTAACTAGGAATAAATAAGCTCCCTTTAACCTTCGACACATTAAAATATATTTCAGACTGAAAACTGAAGGATAGTAATCTCACACTTTTGTACGTGAGAAATGAAAATAGCTACAACAGCAAGTAATTTCTTATTGTGGCTACGATGCATAAAGCTTCAGCGACGATTATGTATTGCACGCAATTTATTTATTTATTTTCATAACAGAACGTGTACGATAAACTGTTCGCACTTTCTCGTTTCTGTTGCGAGAGTAGAGATTTTTTCTTTTCGAATCATAAGACCATGTCAGTGTTCTGTTAAATAAAATGGAACCAACTGTCGATATTTTCTATAATTTATTTATTTTGCAATCTCTTTCGGCCTCACACCGAGGCCTTCTCAGGTCTCTGTTCAAAGATTACAAAATAAAACTTACTAATGTTGTCCTTAAGTTGACCATATTCAAATCATAAGACCAATACAAGATCTATTCGTTGCACCACAAACAAAATTAAGAACATGTGCTTAGTTATGACGTAAACTACGCGTGTTACAACAATTTTATGAAATTATAGGGCATGTTAATCATCGCAATAGTAACTATGGGCAGAAAAAGTCACATTGGACACACAATTAATATATAATGTACATAGATAACCTATATTTACAAATTTACATAGTCCAACATTTTTGTGTTGCCAGTGATGATATTGCAACTACCAACCAGTAGTCCAACCAGATTTGTTATAAAACAATAAAATAGGCAAATATTTAGAGAAGTCCATGTCGGTGTTTTCATTTAGCGAGTGCAGAGTGTAAGGAGGGCCAGATGGCTAAATGAAAATTAATGCAATACGTTACTTGAATTGGGTAAACACAGTTATTGACGTCGTAGTCTATTGTAGAAAAGTAACAAATTAAACCACCAATGTCATCAGGTATGAACATCGAAATGGCATATGTCAAAAAGTTATTGATGAACATATTCTTCTTAAAAGTCTTTAAGATGTCACTGCTTAAAACTTTCTATGCGTATACGGGCAGGTCCACCTGTGATCAATTCTGAATTTCATTGGGGTGTTCGTATAACTGTGATCTGATGGCGTTCTTGCGTTTCCTACATTCTCCATAGAAGGTTGCCGGCTGTGTATTTAACCATGTGGTAACATGTTCTTCTAGCTCGTCATCATCGATGAAGTGTTGACCACCAAGAACAGATTTAGTCGCCAGGATTGATGCCCGGACTATACGGAGGATAATCAAACACGTCCCAGTGAAATTCCCGTAAGAGTGTTTGGTCACATTCGCTGTGTGAGGTAGGGCATTATCGTGGAGAAAAACACCGTTTGACAGCAATCCTCGGCGCTTGTTCTGTATTACGCTGCGCAATTTCTTAATGGTTTCGCATTAAACATGTGCATTGTTTGTTTGGCTTCATGGTAAGAAATAATTCAGCAAAATGCCTTTTCTGTCCCAGAAGCAGTGCACATTACGTTTCAAAGTGTGAATATTTGCTTAGGCTTAAAGTTCGTTGGGGATGAACTGTGCCTCCATTCCACTGATTGCGTATTGTTTCAGGGGTGCCGTACGATACGCAAGTTTCATCCCCCGTGACTATCCTAGAAAGAAAACCATCGCCTTCTTCATTGTAGCTTGTCAAAAACAGAAGTGCACTGTCCATCCGTTGTCTTTTGTGTTGTTCAGTAAGAATTTTGGGTACCTAACGTCAGCAAAGTTTTCGAAATTTCAGTTTTTCTGTAACAATTTAATGAATTAGTGATGAGATTTGCGGAACTTCCAAAGCAAGGGCATAATCTTCTCTTCAGTTATGTGAAACAGTTCATCAGTAACCAAAGACGGGCGTCCACTTCGTTCTTTATCGTGCACTCGATCACCTCATTCATTGAACAGTCTGACTCATCTTCTAAGAATTGAATTAATCATAGCATTTTGTCCGTAAACCTCGCAGTTTTGTCGATGAATTTCCTTTGGTTTAACTCTCTCTGCATTTAGAAAACGAATCACAGATCTGATTTCACAGGTGGCAGCATTTTCAATTACGGCTGACATTTTAAAGAAGCACTACAAAGCACACGTTGGTTGCAGCAATCTGAAAATGGCGTACATGTCTTCTCCTTGATCAGAGTAACTGTCCAGCATGCTCGGAACTGCGATCGTAGCGGTGCCGCAGATTGTAATAGAAACAGAACTTACTTTGTGAACGACCCTCATATTTATCTTGAGTCGAGCTTAAGGATTGTAGTGAACTATTTTACACTACGAACTGTAACTGATACTTATACTTTTGATGTAATGTTAACTATAAGTATAGCTACGTTACTGTCCCTGAAAACTACCTTTAACTTTAGTTGATTAAAAGAATTTTCCCAACCCTGTTATCAATGGCATTTTGCTCTGGTTAGAACAGGTAGACAGTTTCAGGTACCTGGGATGTATATTCTCACAGGATGGCAACATAGCGAAAGAACTGGAATCGATATACTCTCTTCTGCAAGAAGGAAATAAGTACCAAGACTAAGTTAGCAGTGCACCGCTCTATCTTTCGACCAAATTTGTTGTATGGGACTGAAAGTTGGATGGATACAGGTTACCCTATTCATAAGGTAGAGGTTACAGATATGAAAGAAGCAAGAATGATTGCAGGTACTAATAGATGGGAACAATGGCAGGAGGATGTCCATAACGAGAAAATCAAAGATAAACTGGGAATGAACACCATAGATGAAGCAGTTAGGTTAGTTAGTTGGATGGATGTTTAAGGGGGACCAAACTGCAACGGTCAAAGCAGTTAGAGACAACAGACTGATATGGTGGGGTCATGTTACACGCATGGGAAAAGCAAGCTTACCTAAGAGACTCACGAGCTCG
The DNA here is from genome assembly GCA_026315105.1 of Locusta migratoria. Lineage (NCBI taxonomy): Eukaryota > Metazoa > Arthropoda > Insecta > Orthoptera > Acrididae > Locusta > Locusta migratoria. Next base: position 188,178,342 of record CM048750.1, on the reverse strand, counting down.
GCAGCGGAGGGTAAGAGGAGTCGAGGTAGACCAAGAAGAAAGTACTTACATTCGGTGCAGAATGATTTTGAAGTAAAAGGTATAACATCAGACGAGGCATCAAAATTAGCATTGAATAGGGGATCGTGGAGGAATTTTATTAGTGGTACAATGGTCCACACTGAACGCTGCAAGGCATAATCAGCCTCTAATGATGATGATGATGATGATGTTATCAACGGGAACTACGCTTTTTTAAGACCCGAGACGGCAGTACGCGGGAGAGTGGATGTTACCCTGTTCTCGCGTCCTTCAGCTCCCACTTGCAGGTGTCTGGACTGAGTATTACAGTCGGTATTAGTAGTCGGTTCGGAGCGCTGAGACGAAAGCTGCAATCCTGAATTCCTGGAACCGGTCCACGGCGCGGTAGTTTATAAGACGTCTGGGAAGAGCCGGCGGCGCTGGAGGGGGAAGATGGGCGACGCGGACACGGCCTGGTACGTCCTTCGTGGCCGGCAGCCTTGGCGGCAGGACGGAATAACGGGCTAGCAGTCGCCTGCCACGGCGGCCGCAACCTGGAAAAACGTCGCGTGTCCCGCCGCGGCATAGCGGAACGTCCGCTCTGCCGCCCACTCGAGAATTACGCTGCCGTCAGGGAGCGCACCACCAGCCAGTGGCGTATCATCAATGAAACATAAGTGTTGTCTGGTGTTCCCCGTGGAGATGTCTAACAGCCCTTCGCTTTTCTAATCTACACAACGGATTATATCTAAGTCTCCATACATACTCGGTGATCCACCCAAAGGTGCGTGGCGTAGGGTACCTAGTACTACTACTAGTTACTTACTTTACTGTTCCACTTCCATATACACTGTTGTTGTTGTGGTCTTCAGTCTGCAGACTGGTTTGATGCAGCTCTCCACGCTACCCTGTCCTGTGCAAGTCTCTTCATCTGAGAATACGTTCAGCAACCTACATCCTTTTGAATCTGCTTACTGTATTCGTACTGTATTGTTCCACTTCCATATACACTGTTGTTGTTGTGGTCTTCAGTCCGCAGACTGGTTTGATGCAGCTCTCCACGCTACCCTGTCCTGTGCAAGTCTCTTCATCTGAGAATACGTTCAGCAACCTACATCCTTTTGAATCTGCTTACTGTATTCGTCTCTCGGTCTCCCTCTACTATTTTTACCCCACACACTTCCTTCTAACACTTAATTCCTTGATGTCTCAGGATGTGTCCTATCCCTTCTCATAGCATATGCCAGAAACTCCTTTTCTCCCTGATTCGGTTAAGCACCTCTTCATTAGTTACGTGATCTATCCATCTAATTTTCATCATTCGTCTGTAGCACCACATTTCAAAAGCTTCTATCATCTTTTTATCTGAACTCCTTATCGTCCACGTTTCACTCCCATACAATGCTACACTCCACACAAATGCTTTCAGAAAGGATTTCCTAACATTTAAATCAATATTGGATGTTAACAAGTTTCGCTTCTTTAGAAACGCTTTTCATCCCATAGGCATTCTGCATTTTACATCTTCTTTACTTCGGCCATCAGAAGTTATCTTGCTATCCAAATAATGAAATCCATCTACTACTTTTATTGTCTCATTACCTAATCTAATTCCTTTTGCATCGCCTAATTTTCCGACATTGCATTCCATTACCTTCGTTTTACTCTTGTTGATGTTCATCTTATATCTTCCTTTTAAGACACTTTCCATTCCATTCAATTGCTCTTTCATATCTTTTGCGGTCTCTGACAGACTTACTATGTCATCGGCAAACCGCAATATTTTTATATCTTCTCCCTGCACTTTAATGCCCTCTCCAAATTTCTCATTCCATTCCTTCACTGCCTGCTCAGTGAACAGATTGAACAACATTGTCTTACTCCCTTCCCAACTTCTGCGTCCCTGTCTTGCCCTTCGACTCTAATAACCGCTGACTGGTTTTTGTATAGGTTGAATATAACTCTTCGCTCCCTATATTTTACCCCTGCTACCTTCAGAATTTGGAAAAGTCGACATTGTCAATAGCTTTCTCCAGAACGACAAACGCTAAAAACGTAGGTTTCCCTTGCCTTAGCCTATCTTCTAAGATAAGTCGTAATGTGAATATTGCCTCCCGTGTTCCTACATTTCTCCTAAATCCAAACTGATTTTCCCCTAGGTCGGATTCCACAAGTTTTTCCATTCGTCTGTAAATGATTCATGTTAGTATTTTGCAATCATGACTTATTAAACTGATAGTTCTCTAATTTTTACACTTGTCTGCACTTTCTTTCTTTGGAATTGGAATTGCGATTTTCTTCTTGAAATCGGAGGGTATTTCCCCTGTCTCGTTCATCTTGCATAGCAGGTGATACAATTTTTTCATGACTGGCTCTCCTAACGATAATAGCGGTTCAGACGGGACATCATATACTCCAGGGGTCTTGTTGCGACTCAAGTACTTCAGCGTTCTGTCAAATTCTTCTCGCAGTATCATATCTCCTATCTCATCTTCCTCCACTTCGTCTTCCATTTCTAGAATACTGCCTTCAAGTTTATTTCCTTCGTATAGGCCCTCTATATATTCCTTCCATATACACTACTGGTAAATAAAAAAAGAACTCCACGAATTCGTCGACCCAGCAGAGCGAAATTTTATTGATACATTCGTTAGAATGTATACAACATACGATCACACAGACGGAGCTATACGCACGTGAATTCAGTCACCAGAGCGTGCGCAATGTCGGTGCTAGTACTGACCTAGTATACCCTCCTTTTGCAGTAATGCAAGCTCCAATTCTGCCATGGAGACGATCCTAGAGGTGACGAATGTAGTCTTGCGGAATGGCCTACCATGCAGTTTCCTCCTGGTGCTTCAGCTGGGCCAGATTCCGTGCCGGTCGAGCAGACTTCTCAATATGACGTTTCATCCGTTTCCAAACATGCTCCATGGGGGAAGAGTTCTAGGGATCTTTCTGGCCAGGGTGGTTGACGTACACCTCGAAGACCACGTTGGGTGGTACGGTATACATTGTCCTGTTGGGAAAGCACATCGCCTTGTTGGTGCTTAAGCGGTATCAAGACGGGTGGAATAATGGTGTCAATGTACCGTGCACTGTTTAATTTTCCCTTGACGATAACTAGTGGAGAGCGGCCATTGTAGTAATCGGTCATCGATAGGGACTGCACGGCAGGTAGTTCGTCTTTTGTAGACTACTACAACCTCATTCAGCCCTCTGAAGACGATTCATCCTGTAAAGTCGAATTCTCGCACCACTACCGAAATATCCATACGTCGGGCACTGACCACCTTACCCGTTCGAAAGGCGTCAGCTCACGTTGACGTTGCATGTTGGACAAATCACCTGCACAAACACGTCCCTGAAGATCTCCAATACAACTCCAAGTGTCACGCGAGAAATGTTGTGTGCAGAAAACACACCTACGCCATTTATTCCCTTCTATCTCATGACTGCTACCTCACTTTCACACTTTCATTATAATGAGCCATTCGTATTCGAGGTTTTACATTAGCAAAACTGAAATTTGTTGATATACACTGGTCAAAACAGTTAGGGGATCAGTTGAGATATCTAGATTCTGAAGTATTGTCATCAGCAGAATTATCTAAAATGGTTCGACTTCTCTCTGTCGGCTCTACGGAATAGAGACAACAACATTACGGTAACTGAGATAGTAGTAAGAAGAGAAAGTTGCTACAGGGGAGGTTGTTGTTGAATTGTGTTTACTTTACCAAACTAATTACCCAAGCAATTGGGTTCAGACAGTGTGGCGAGCAGGGAGTGCAATGAGACAACAACGTGACTTACACGAAGCTATGGCATGGAGAGACAAGGAAGGTTGTAGGTGGGACAGACATAGAGGAAGGTGTCTGCAGCTACTGTAGTTCTCCATGGACTCGATTTCAGACAGCACGAACCGTTAAGAAAAGGCAACGTCAAGATCGTCAACGGTTAACATCAGTAACAGATGACCGTTTACTCCGGGTAACAGTCCGTCGAGACCGGAGGCTGAATGCAACTCAATTGCAAAGCATCATCCAGGCAGCAACAGGACGCGCAATATCAACGCAAACAGTCCAACATCGCCTTCGGGAATATGGCCTTTACGCACGGAGGACTATGGTGTGTGTCGCATTAAAAGCACGACACCGTTTAGCCCGCAGGAATTGGGTGGAGGAACATCAGGAGTAGTCATAACGCCGGCCGCAGTGGCCCAGCGGTCTACTGCGCGCCAGTCACGGTCTGCACGGCCGCTGCGGTCGCGAGTTCGAGTCCTCCCTCGGGCATGGGTGTTTGTGTTGTCCTTGGCGTAAGTTAGTTTGAGTTAGTCAAGTAATTAGTGTGTAAGTCTAGCGAATGATGACCACGAAGTTTGGTCGCATAAGACCTCACACACATTTGAACATTTGATTTGAATCATAACGAATGACGCCAGGTTGTGTTCACAGATGAGTCAAGATTTCGTGTTCAGCCGAGCAATTGTTGTTCCGTCATCTGGAGAGAACGTGGAACAATCCTGCTCATATGCAGGAAATATCACCATATCATGGCGGTGGACGAATGGTGTGGGCAGGAGTCACTATTGACGGACCTATTTGTGGTTCAGAATGGCACTTTTACTGTTTAGAGGTAGAGATCTTCGAGCTTTTGTGAGATCTTCGAGCTTTTGTTGTGCCCTATGCTGGTGCTATAGGAGACGGTTCCTTCTGGTGACGATAACGCTCTTGTCCACAGAGCTGCACTGGTGGAGAACATAGTTGAAGCTAATTGGAGTGGCCAGCTTGTTCACCTCAAGTAAACCCGATTGAATAAGTCTGGAATGCACTTGGCAGACGCATTGCAGCCAGACCAGTATCTCCAACAACGGTTGCAGAGCTGGATATTGCACCCATGAAAGAATGGCCAAATATCCTTCAAGAACAGATTGACAACCTCATAATGTACATTCCACGCAGGTGTGTAACTGTACTAGCCGTCCGAGATGATTACACACAAATATAACAGGGTAACGAGAATGCCTTTTTCCGCTATTAGCCCTACGGTGCCTCGCTCTAAGCAAACGCCATGTAAACCTCAAGTAAAAAATTGAGATAGCAAAATATCGTACTGTATCACTCACAAATTACAATTGTAACCAATATCTGAATAAAATACGTTACCATATTGTGTATGATATCTCACAGATCACCTAACTGTTTTGAGCAGTGTAGATATCTCAGAATCGCGGTTTTGGTCATTCGTGGTTTTGAAACAAGAGCGACAGTTTATTGCCTTACTTCGTACATAAGACTAACTGACTGAAGAAATATTTCAAAGTTTTATTTTCATTTACTGCCAGTAAGCTAGAGCAAATTTAGAGACTTGAAGTTTTCACGACGCGCGTGCATGTCAGCAACGAATAGCTTATGACGACGTGAGAATCGTTTCAACTCGCATGACGTAATGATGGCTACGCTGATGCCATATTGTCAGCCGACATATCTATGTAGCTCACGATCCTCATCTGACAGGAATCCGTGCTGGAGGTCGTCAGCTAGAGTCTGCTTGAAGGGCACATAACAGTGTCGGTGAAGGCCGCGTAAAGACATTTCCGTGACGCCGGCTGAAAAAAAAAAGTTTATGAAGCACAGTCTCCCAAGTCTAGTACGAGCGAAAGATCTCTGCAACACTGAACTTTCATGTCGGTAATTTATTGTTTTCCGTGTCAAAGTTACTGGGATTTTTGTTACTTCTTTACATCTCTCTATTGAGAGACAAGAGACATTCCTCACTCTTCAAAGTATTAAAAGGTGTCAGTTAATGACAAAAGCAAATTATGCCTATGCCTTATCCAGCATGTATAATGGTAGAAAACAATGTTTTTTTTTTAAATTTTTTTTATAGAACATAATAGGTTTGCATACAGATTCCGACAACCGGCTAACTCAGTATGGGTTATGAATGCCTGACGACGATGGGGGAGGCTGAGAATGACGTCATCAACCATGTTTTGAGCGAAATACGCCCATTCTTCGTGCAGAGGTAGTCGCAAGTCTTGGAGGGTGGTAGATAAATGGTGACGTGATGCATCCCCTGGTGCATCCCAAAGTGCTCTATTGCGATTCAAATCAGGTGAGGTGGCAGAGCCATACCATGCATATAATCTATTCGTTTTCCAAGAAAACATCAACCACCCGTGCTCTGTAAGGTCCAGCTCTGTCGTTCAACAGTATGAAGTCCCGGCGCACAGCACCTCGCAGCAAACGCCGAGATCTCGCCACGATACTTGACAGCGGTTAAATCTTTCACGTTCACCCGTAGAATTTCATAGAAGGGTGTTTAGGGGGTCAACAGAACTCCTGTCCACACCATTACGGATCATCTTCAGCGTCGTTCACTTTTCATTACGTTTTGGTCCCGAAATCGTATTCCATGTTTCCTCTAAATGCGAATACGTTGAGAATCACTCTCCAATAATGATTTACGTTGTTTTATGAACGTTAAATGCTTAAATGACACAAAAGTTAAGGTTTAGGTAGGCAATAAAATGATAGAAAGCTTTCAAGTTGTAACGGGATTACGACAAGGAGATGGGCTACCACCTGTTCTCTGAGACGGATTTTCTATAGTGCAACAAATCATGGCTCGCTTCAATACAGGACGTGCTACCACGTCTCGCAGTGGACAATTCGAAGGAATACGAGTTCCACGCTCCACACGGCTTGCACTATTAAAACATCGTCATCTAGCACAACGGCTTATATGTGTCACCAATTAGCAGTAGCGAAAAGTGATATAATCGAACGAATCACGATTTGTAGTGCACCATGCCGATGGGAGGCACCGTGTGTGGCTCACACCACATGAATCGATGCGTCCAGTCTGCCAGGAAGATGTGAGAAGGCAGTGGTGTCTTCGCTATAGAGTGGGGTCGATTTTCCTGGTATGACTGTCCCCCCCCCCCCCCCCCCTAATCGTTCTGGATGGGTTTTTGAATGTTCCGCGTCATGCAGGGTTGCTCGGGGTACCAAAAACCACAAGCCACCATACGGTGCATGGCAGAGGGTACCTCTTACAACTAATAGCTACTAGTCATTTTCTTTACTGTTCCGATTCCAAACAGAGCAAGAGGAAAACGAACGCTCGTTTGCCTCAGTACGAGACATATTGTCTTATCTTTGTGGTCTTAACACGAAATGTAAGTTGGAGGCAGAAGAATAATTCTGCAGTCAGCTTTAAATTCTGCCCCCCCCATCCCCCAATACATTAGTAATTGATGGGCATATGTGGCAATCTATTTAATAAGTACTTTATATCTGTTACTTATCGTATTGGATTTCAGGGTCAGGAAATAATGGCCGCGGTGACGGAGCGGTCGAGTGCATTGAGGCACTATGCTCCGATGCGAGAGGCCGTTCCCCGTTAGCGATTCGAATCCCCCCCCCCCCTCGGGCATGGATGTTTGTCCTGTCTTTAGTATAAGCTAGTTTATAAATAGTTTGTAAGTTTAGGGACTGATGACCCCACAGTTAAGTCTCATAAGCTTTACAAACATTTAAATAATGCCCCTGAATATCTGAAACTAGCATTTATAAGCAACATCAAGTAGATGAACATATCACTTACTTCACCACAAGAAATAATTTCCTTAAAAATATTTAAAAACAAAGCATTCTAATGGTTACGGATATGTGGATATTAAAACTCTGTACAAGAAAAGGGATAAAGTGAATCATCATATTATAGACCGACAAAAAGTGTCAGTGCAAGAGATTAGTGAATTAAGCCATCTATCATAATCAGATCGGGAAGAAATTACATGTGGTGCCCCACAAAGATCCATCTAAGGCCCATTGTTTTTTATTGTTACATTAATGACCTCTTATCAGTTACACTGACAGTAGCAGAGTTCGTTTTGTTTGCAGACGATACAAGTATTGCATTAAATAGCATGTCGAGCATAGTTCTACAAAGGTTTCCTAATGGACATTAATAAATGGTTTAAAGCCAACTCATTGATATTAAACTTCGCAAAGACTCACCACATGCAGTTCAGAACGTGTAAAAGGTTTCCATCCAACAAATGCATAAAATATGAAGACGAGCAGGTAGTAGAGGTTGACAGTATTAAATGCGTGGGATTATAACTTGATAATACATTCAATTCGGAGGAGGTCACCACAGAACGGCAGAAACGACTTAACAAATCTGTATTTGCAATTCGAGTGTTAGCAGTTGTAGGCGACATAAAAATAATAAAGCTTTACTTTCTTTCCAAAATGTCATATTGTATAATTTTTGGGTAACTATTCAAGTCCAAAAAAAGTCTTCAGATTCCAAAAGCGTATAGTACGTATTATTTGTGGAGTAAATTCACCGACCTCCCGTAGCTTCTTCAAAGAACTGAGTACACTAAGTACTGCCTCTCAATATATTTATTCTTTAATGAAATTTGTCATAAGTAATATATCCCTTTTTCTAACAAACAGCTCAGTTCATACATACAATAATAGGAACAAAAACGATCTACATAAGGACTTAAAACCACTTACGTTAGGACAAAAAGGGGTCCACTATTCAGGAACACACATTTTCAATAATTTTCCAGCAACCATAAAGGTCAGTTGAAGAGGGGTCTCAAAGACCAACTCCTTCTACTCCCTAAGCTTCCTTCCTTCTTCTCCATTGAAGAATTTTTTTTAATACAACGAAATGATGTATGTATTCATACTATTAATATTATTGTTTATGCTTGTAAACAAAATTATTGACTTGTTCCACATTGACGAGGATCTCACCACTACGGATCTGTGGAACGAATATCTAATCTAATCTCTAAATTCCCTCATTATTGTTACTCGAAAGGAAACTGACAAAGAGAACTACAAATCAAAGATTATAAAATATGCATATTCCCGCAGAATCGTCTATTCTTGATACATTACGAACAGATTCATACGTTTTGCTGCTGCTTTCGTAAGTTTTTCATGTTTCTCTAAAGCAGGCATACTTTTCGAAGATCGTTCCTGTATTTTCTTAAAGCTACTTCGTTAAACATCCCTTTAAATTCTAACATATAAAAAACGAAAGAGGATTGTTTCTTTGATGGTGTAATAGGCAAACTTTATGCATCTGATTTCTTAAATGACCTTCTAGTCATTTTTAAAGTTTAGAAAATCGGTTTACAACATAGTGCGGGCGACAAATCGACGGAGATTCCTCCTGAAACCTCGAATAAATTTTGCACAGTCTTTACGGTACTAAACTGATACATACGTATGTATTTTTTTGTGCATAGAGGCACATTCGATTTCTATGTCACTTGTTTCAAAAAATGCGAGATTAATCGACTGTAAGTTTGCATAATTGTCGCACAGAGCGAGACAAATGGACAAAAGCGTAGAGTTCTACAGAGAATCCCACATCCAACTTTTATTCATACTTTTCAGATACACTATTCACTACGAAGGGGTTGGAAATAACCGCGAAGACGTCTTGTGGCTGCTGTTTTGTCCAGTAATAATGTGTGTAGAATAAACAGCTTATGAGATCAGTCGCATTGTTGTGTGTAAAGTGACTCAAATAATGGCAAAATACGTGACTGTAATCATGCATAAGAGAATCTATACGGATATCTAATAGATATAAGTAGCACATTCATGTTTGTACAATGCACTGAGGTCTCTTTGAGTCTCAGTTAGACATTCGCCAGCCTGTATATAATACACATTCGTTGTTTTATCGTAAAGTGTACGCTATCTTGATTAATTTATGTAATTGCGTCTCGACAACAATGGTGTCACAGTATTATTTTCGATATGAATGTGGAATACAATTAAATGAGAAAGTTAAGGAAGAGCATTAGATACTATTTACTAGATGATGAGGCATTACACAAGTGTGTAACACTAATTTTTTCTATTGAATCATAAAAGTTTCCGTATTATGCGATTCTGGGTCACCATAGAAATCCTACATAAGGATGGGAGACCAGAATTTGAAAGTTTGATCTTCCCTAATGCAAATGAAGTGTTTAGAACACCGCCACTATTACTGTAACGTTTAGATCGATGTTAGTAACTATATGTTGAATGATCCGTCTTGGCCTTTTCCTTTAAAAATTTAGTGACATAGATAAGGATTAACGAACTAATGGTGATCGCAAGGAACATTGACAGCAGTAATACGTCTCACGTCAACCTCGAACACTGGGCTCACATTCGGGAAGATGGCGGTTCAAATCCACCTAAATCGCTCCAGGCAAATGGAACTGTTGAGCTGAAAAGGCGTTAAACTCTAATCTTCCGTCCTTTTTTATTGATTCGGTGTAGAACAATCACTACAATTAACGTTTGTTACACGCTAATTCCGCGGGCCTTCAAGGACTTGACCCTTGAAGTCACATATTTATAGACCACGAGGACTTTCTTTAGAGACTCGCTTGCTTTCACTACCGTTTATATTAGGTATGCAGCACATACAGTACGAAAAGGAATATAGGTTTTTAGCCATGTTCTTTATTTATGTCGTATTGGTATTATAGCTAGCCGGCAATCCAGACGTCCCTTTGTCTACGTTACGTGAAAAGAAAACCTCATAATATGAAAAGGGAGAGCAGTTATCAAACAGAAAGGATCATGGAGCTTACGCTAACTAACAGAGCATTAATACCGCCAGGAGACAGGTTTTGCTCATTCGCGGTAACTAGAAATAACACTGGGTGAGGCGACTGCGATGTCGTTGGATCTTCCCACTCATAGTCGAATCCGCTAAGTTCTCTGTAACCATCTCACCGTCTTTCTTGTTTGTGCTCGTCATCCTTGACCATGCTTCAAGGTGACTTCGTCGTTAGCAAACTATTGAAAACAAGCTTGTTTCTTCGCCTTCCCTGTTTTCTAAATAAAAAGAGAAGTAATTATTGTGTAAAGCTTAACACACACACACACACACACACACACACACAGAGAGAGAGAGAGAGAGAGAGAGAGAGAGAGAGAGAGAGAGAGAGAGAGAGAGAGAAAGACTTCCGTGTATTATCCAACTTGGATATCTGCCACTTGTGAACAATAAATACACTCCTTGGTTGTTTGAAAGGAGGGCTGTGTCTGGGGTTCATATCCTAAGACCACATCAATTACCCCTATCTCACAACTTTGATTTTTTACCTATGAACTGGTGAAGTGTGTGTAACCCGTGGAATATGAAGAGTAGCTATTTGATAGGACGGGAGAACCATGTATCATTGATCAACAGCCAATAGACATACCTGAGTGAGGAGGCAAATTCAAGCCTCTGTTGAGATTGGTGGCCACTTCTTCGAACAGTTGTTACGAACGTAAGTAGTTATTTAAGATGTTAAATTGAAAGTAACAATTAAGAAGCAAATCAAGACACGAAACAATTAGTCATATTAGCTGCCAATAGGCATTGAATTACATCTATGTGCTAAGTTGAAAATTCTTGCTGGACGTGAATTAGTATCCCCGTCTCCGGGTCACTAGGCACTATACCATCCGGGCACAGTGGTCACTAAACTGTACGGAATACCCTAGCACAGATCCTACCACACCAAGTTTTCACTACCATCCTTACTAACTGCGTTTCACCGATTCCTGTGGCAGTTCGATAGTGGTGTGCATCTGCTTTTCATCGCAATAATTATGTACGTGACCCAGTAGCGAATATAACATATATTTGGGTGGGGGGGGGTGAGGGGGAGAGCAAGATTAATGTAAAGATAAGTGATTTTAAGTAGACACCCCATGATGTTTTGTATCTGTTTTTCTGCTCATATTTAGTAGACAATTAGCGCTGAAGCCGCTTTTACTTTACTGAGATCAAGTTTTTTTTTTTTATAAAACTTTTATCCTTTATGTGTTGGAACCTACGACAGTGTCTTGAAATAGGTTTCAGAAATTACTGCAACCAGTAGCCTTTTTATTTCTTAATGAAGATTTATTAAGCCATGACCGGTTTCAAGCTGCCTAGCAGCTCATCATCAAATGGTGTAAACATTTAGTGCAAATTACACTTGTATCTGTGGCAGGGCAGAAAACGAGAAAAAGTAAACACTAATTTTGGTATGTTACACTGATTAAATACAATATAAGTTCGTCTTCAAGATGTTACTTACAGTTATGAGTTTCAAAAGTTCGTTTTCAAGATGTTACTTAGAGTTATGAGTTTCACGTAACTGTAACATCTTGAAGACGAACTTATATTGTGTTTAATCAGTGTAACATAGCGCAATTAGTGTTTACTTTTTTTCGTTTTCTGCCCTGCCACAGATACAAGTGTAATTTGCTCTAAATGTATACACCATCTGATGATGAGCCGCTAGGCAGCTTGAAACCGGTATTGGTTTAACAAATCTTCAGTAAGAAGAAAAAAGGCGACTGGTTGCAGTAATTTCTGAAACCTATTTCAAGTTTTTATTGTTGAAAATAAATCATAAAAATGTAGCTATTTAAAAAAAAACTGATACTAACATCACCCGACTAACACCCCACTCCTCTCACCAATACAAAAAAGTATGACTGTCTACAACAGCGATGCTTTCATGCATCATTAATTAAAATAATACAGATACCATATTTGTCGTACTAATCTTTTTGTTTTCGTCAGCCCAAAAAGCAATGGCGTCAGATAAACACTGTGCAAATGGAAATATAAACTGCAGTTTTTTTCAACAAATATCACGTGATACAAAGAAGTTGAAGACCATTTAACACCAAGACAATATTTTTAAGTTCGTTCTTTTCCGCTGCACATGATTTTTAACATTGTTCATTTAGTGCACTCTACAGTATTGACTTGACTAAATAGTAATGTTTCGTTGCAAGGAAAGCCATCAAACATTCCTAGCACCAAGCAGCTTACTTCACTTTTTTAACAATATACTCCGGTTCAGCAAAACAAAACAGATCATATTTTACACCTAAGTACCCAAGTTAGGCTCTAAAGAACGCGCTCGTGTTTTTTTTTTTTTTTTTTTTTTTTTTTTTTTTTTTTTTTTTTTTTTTTTTTTCACATTAATGTGTTGTATAATGTCAAACTGATCTCCACGGTCGACCGATAAAGTCTTTCATACAACGTGGAAAATAATTTCTCGCTTTGCTGTTGTAATTTCGGAAATGGAATTTCGTCTTCATTCTGTCCGTAAAAATAAAAAATCCTTTTGTTATTTATGTGAAAAATTGGCAGATCACCACATCAAGTAACTTAACGGGTGATTTAACAAACTACAGTTCTAAATTATACGTCTTGATGCATAACTGATGCACAAAGAAAGCAGAAGCGATCAACAGATCGCCATGTGAAATCATTACACGGCACCAAGCAAAGGACTCCATAGATTAAATTTGATTAATACTTGTTCCATAGATCATACATACGACATTCCGCAATGATGTGGAACGTGTCACTTTAATAAATCGTGTCTATACATGACATTCAATATTTTAAGGATTTTTATTTTTAATTTTTATCTAAAAATTCATCCAAAATGTACAGGAGTTGCCATTTAGAAAATCCTTTCTTTTTTAAATACCATTTGGCTATCTGTCAGACGTTTGATGCTACTTGACTGAAGACTTTTGTGGCAGCATAATTCACCCCTTTCTCTGCTATTATGAATTGGGGTTGGATTGTTAATAACAAAATTATTGTGAAGCTACAGTGAAGATCACTGGATCCTTAAATGTCAGCAGGATGATTTTGGATGGGCTCCAGCAATTATTCTGATACACGCTTTTGTGCAATGAATACCTTTTTACTCATAAATCAATCCTCGTACACTTTGCTTTATCAAAGAGTGTACGCCGCGGCAGAATGGCCGTGAGCACTGAGGCACCCTGCTGCGGCGCCCGCGGCCGTTCACCGTCGGGGATTCGAGTCCTCCCTCGGGCATGGGTGTTTGTGTCGTCCTTAGCATAAGTTAATTTAATTTAGTGTAAGTAGTATGTAGGCCTAGGGACTAATGGCCCACGTAGTTGAGTCCCTTAGATTTACAAACATTTGAACATTTTTTGCAAAAGTAGCCGTTTCTTCATCCTTTGGTTAAGATCACATATTGAGTTCCCCATTTGATTATGGAACGCGTTACTTAAAATTAAAACGTTTGAAAATATGCGGGACGGTTAACGAAATTCGGGACTAAATGCGTCCCGTATGTGTTTTGTTGGGATCGCGCGGGAGTATCCGAGCGGTCTGGAGCGCCACTTTACGGATCGCGCGGCCTTCCGCGTCCGATGTTCGAATTCTCCCTCGGGCATGAATGTGTGTGTTGTCCTTAGGTAAGCTTAACTTAGTTTGAGTAGTTTGTAAGACTAGGAACTGATGACCAACGTAGTTTGGTCCCACAGAATTATAAACATTTGAACATTTTTTGTTTGGTTGGAACAACGGGACACTTTAGCTAAATAAGAGACGATACCGTAAAATACGGAACGTCTGGTCACCCTCAGGTAGCACCAACGACAGTTACTAGATCGCGGGCCAGTCGAGAGATCGAACAGTACCCGAGATTTCTCAAACTATGACAAACTGCTCGAACATTTTGAGTTGCGTTCAAACCAGTGATCTCTATACTATCTGGATGTTGAACTTCAGTTGTCTGAGCATGACAGCCATAGATGTTGATATTTCGTTTCTTGCCAAATTCAAATATGGCTGCTATGAAGTAGTACTAGAAAATGAGAAGAAAATGCGTATTGACAATGCTTCCAGACTAGCCTTTTACATTCGCGTATTGAGTAAATTTCAAATCAAGAGGTAAGCAAGCAAATCTTTGTCAGGTAATAACTGATAGGAATTCGTATGTCAAATTTAAACATGGCGGACAATGGGAAAACGTGCTGGCACGCTGTAGTTTACAACAGGAAAACGACTACAGGGGGTTATGCTAACCGGTCCTATATCATTTCCTTTCCTCCTCCATGTTGCCATGGATGACGCGCAACAGTTGGCGTTTGTACCCCAATGACAGTGTACGCGAGGGTTGTAGTAACTCCCCACTGCACTGAGTGAAGAGTGGAAGCTCTAAAAGTTCTCCAACCTGACGTCTTCTATAGATATCGTCCCCATGCAGATGATAACACGCAGGTCGGAGTTCTTGATTGAGGCTGAAATTATTATACTATTGGCGAGAACAGATCTAATTACTGAATAAAACTGAAGTCCTCGGGAATCGGGATGCCAACTGATTTATTTAAAGAAATCAGAAAACCAGTAAACTGCATAGTAATATCCACTTGACACACAGATTGTCTTAACTGAAAGTAAATCTAAAGTCATTTAGCCTTGATCTAAGATGATTAAACAATGTTTTATGGCCGCCTACGTATGCATGTTACTCCTACAAGTGCATGTTCTAGACTCACGTGTTACTCCTCTGAGTGCCTGTACTGACTGAAGTGTGGCGGCTCGATGCAAGTCTGCCTTCGCCCCTAAATTTGGCGCGCAAACATGGCTGCCGTGCATTGTCCGTCTTAAATTAATTAATTTGTTTATCAATTTATCGATAGTTAATATGTTTTACCTACTCAGGACATAGCTTAGCTTTAAGGTTTTTTTTCTAAATTGAGTATGACATTGAATAAATAATGAATTTAATAAATTTTAACAAAAATATGAATGCGTTTTGGCGCGTGACCGCCAGTGCTACAGCCAATTGGTGTCCAGTGCCTGCCGCCCGGGGACTTCCCTAGAATTCGGGGAAACTTGCCAGTGCCGTTTCCCATGAGAACCCGACCTATTGTAGCAACTATCGTAGCTCTCACCAGCTTTTACCATCTGTCGCCTACTAGGCCTAACCAGCTGTAGTGAAGCAATACTTCGATTTTAATATGATGGCTTTATGCCAGAAATATTGCAAGTTCTAAGATGAGACGCTAGAGTTATACGAGGCGCGTCTAGAAAGCAAGTTCCGTTTGGTTATATAAAACGAACGGGTTCAGACACAGAAAAAAATAAATTGATTGTACAAAAATCTACAACTGTTAAACTACTTTTCTACATAACTTCCGAAATTTGTAGGCAATTACAATAGAATGGCACAAGGTTTTGTGTGCCTTTCTCATAGGATGTTGCCGCCTGTGTATTCAACCATGTGGTAACATGTTCTTTCAGCTCGTCATCATCGTTGAAGTGTTGTCCACCAATGACAGATTTTAGGTGTAAGAAGAGGATTACTGTCAAAGGATTTTTTTTTTTTTTTTTTTTTTTTTTTTTTTTTTTTTTTTTTCACGATAATGCCTGACCTCACACACGGAATGTGACCAAACAATTCTTACGGAAATTTCAATGGGACCTGTTTGATAATCCTCCATACCGCTCGGACCTCTCTCCTAGCGACTTTCATCTCTTCTTACACCTGAAATCTGTCCTTGGTGGTCGACACTTCAACGATGATAAAGAGCTGTTACCACATGGTTGAAGGATGCATGCAAAAAACATGTGGCACGCTATGACAAGTGCTTAAAAAATTTCGGCAGTTATGTGGAAAAGTAGTTTAAGAGTTGTAGAATTTTGTGCAATAAAAATTTCTTCTGTATCTGTGTACAATTTCATTTTATTACCAAACGGAATTTACTTTCTGGACGCGCCTCGTACATCCAGTTTGTATAGAGATCACTGGTTCAAACACATACACCTAGTTTCACGGGCGACAATGCCTCCTCGGTGAGAATTAAAACAGAAAGCGACGTCAAAAATCCTGTAGCTAAGACGTCGCAGGCGAGGCAGGCTGGGCGCGTGTAGAGGGAGCGCCTTGCCGTGCGGTGTTCCCGCGGGCCGTTACCCAACGCGGTGACACGGCAGCGGCGGCCACGCCTCCAGTTGTGCAACGCCGGCTGCCTACCGCCGCGTCTGCTAACGGCACTCCGCCGCGCCGGCCTGCACCACGCCCGCCGCCTTGTGCGCTCGCTCACTCCCTGCTGCACGCCCAAACCTCGTGACGAGCGCTTTCGCCCTCTGCCAGAATACACATCGAGTGCAGAGGCTGAGCTATGAGCGGGAGTCTTCGCTGTCGCAGCAGACCAGTTACCTGTAGAATTTTGGAGCATATTCTCAGTTCGAATATAGTAAATTTCCTTGAGACGGAAAAGCTTAATTCTATGAATCAGCGCGGGTTTAGGAAACATCGTTCATGTGAAACTCAGCTTGCCCTTTTCTCAAATGACATCTTGCGAGTCAAGGATGAAGGGCAACAAGTGCGCCGGCCGCGGTGGCCGAGGGGACTGAGGCACTCCAGTCACGGTCTGCACGGCCACTACGGTCGGGGGTTCGAATCCCCCATCGGGCATGGATATTTGTGCCGTCCGTCGTATTAGCTAGTTCATAAGTAGTTTGTAAGTTTAGGGACTGATGACCTCGTAGTTAAGTCCCATAAGCTAAACAAACATTTGAACATAAAAAAAAATAAAAAAAATAAAAAATATAAAAAAAAATAAAAAAAATGTTCAAATGTTTGTAAAGCTTATGGGACTTAACTACGGGGTCATCAGTCCCTAAACTTACAAATTACTTATGAACTACTTACGAACTAGGACGGCACAAATATCCATGCCCGAGGGAGGATTCGAACCCCCGACCGTAGTGGCCGTGCAGACCGTGACTGAAGCGCCTCAGTCCCCTCGGCCACCGCGGCCGGCATTTGAACATTTGTTGTCCTTATCATAAGTTAGTTTAAGTAGTTTGTAATTCTAATGCCTTAAGCGGTTTTCCAGTTCCACAATCGATTTTCGTGCCCATGTAAACGCAACCGTTTTTGAAGCGTTCTTGGCTTGTCAGATTGTGTTTTCTTGTTAAGAATTTTTGTCACATATGGAAAGAGTGGTATTTTATAATGTGAAATAAAAGTATAAATATTAGAGTGAACATCTATCTGTGTATTTAAATAAAGAAAAATAGCTATTATACTGACTAAATCAGGAACTGAATCAGCTGTTTTTCAGCCGCCATGTTAAGTGGATTAGGAAATCCGATTCAGGCTTTGCCATGTAAACACGACGGCGAAAAACGGTTTACGAAAATCGTTTTTCGTCTTCCGGAAGATGTGTTGCATGTAAACGTAGGGTCAGAGACAACTAACTATAGGAGGCTTACATGCGAGTCATCGCCCCTCCAGCTCTGTTAGAGCGGGATTAGACAGGTCTGAGTGAACATCTGGGCCTCAGAGGCCTATGGCGTGGCCGGCAGGATTAAATACACAGATTCATGCTCACTCTAATATTTATAGTTTCATTTCACGGTAGAAAATGTCACTCTGCCCATATGTGGCGAAGCTTGTTAACAAGAAAACGCAGCCTGACAAGCCAAAAACGCTACAAAAACAGTTGCGTTTACATGGACACGAAAATCGATTGTGGAATTGGAAAACCGCTATACAGAATTGAATTTCCAGTATCGATTTTGGAGTGTTTATATGACCAACCAAAAGTGGACTTGGGAAATCGGTTTACGAAATTTGGTTTTGGGAACCCATGTAAACAGGGTGTCTCATTGCTTTGAAAGTTGTTACCGACTGACAGTTGCCTAGCGGTAGGCAAGAGTGATTTTGATTTATTTTTTATATGTAATTAATGAAACAATGTTTTATCGTTCCAAGCATTAGTTAAATTTCAACATATATGATTAATTGTGAAATAAATGTTAAAACAGCCGAATTCAATGATTCAGTGATATTAACAACAAAGTATTCAGTAAGAAGTACGAATATGTGTATATTTCCTCCTCACTCCGCTGAAAGTAAGAGAATATAAACATATGAGAAACAATAAATTTCTCTTGTGGTCTGTTCTCGCTGGTTGTTATTGTCATAGGCAATTTCTTCGTTGTGTATTAATGCTGTACGGAAGCTAACGAGTCACACTCTTTTTCTTATACAGCACATAATTTACACGTTGTATAATGCATAGCTTCTTCGGTCTGCGGTAGTGACGATGTAACACAGTTTCTTTTCGTATTTTCATACAGATATAGGAGGACAGTATTTACCATTGCAGTCACCAAATGATGATTCTCGTTTAGTAAATAAAGAAACTTATTGTACACTGGATCGTTGTGCGATTCGCGACTACCCCGCAGCTTTTGAAAATGAAAGTCTCGCGAAGAAGGTGAAATTGATGTGGATTAAGGGACTTGCAAACGTTAAATACTATGAAAAATACCCGTACAGTAAAGAAAAATGGATTCTAGTTGAGGGAGTATGTGTGTCTCGACAAATATCAGCAAACTAATTGGTGTCCCACATTATAAGAAATCAATACTGATTGGTAGCTGTGAGTTATATTAATAGAACCTCTTTCTAACACACAGCGATCCATCAGCATAGAGTTCTTATACTGTGTTACGTAGGATAGCCGCATGCGTCATGCAAGACTTTAAGTAGTTTTTTGTAATCATTTGGTGTTTAGTAGTATTTCATAATCTGATCGTATTTATGGTTTCGTTATTAGAATTTCTACGTACTAATGATTGTGCACTGAATCAACGCCACCTAGAGTCAAGGCATCACAACAGCCCGTGCTACGTCACACTGACCTGTCCGCGGCCGCCAGCTGAATGGCTGGCCGCTGGGGCACGCCCACTGCATTGTAGCTAACAGCCATTCAGCTGGCGGCCGCGGCCAACGCCGTCTAGAGAGGAGGCCTCCCAACAAGTCTGTGTCACGTCACACCGATAGGCGGCCATTGCAAGCTCACTGGATGGCACCACGAGGCAGTGGGCTGTGCCCCAGCGGCTAGCCACTGAGATGGCGACGGCAGCCTGTCGGTGTGACGTAACGCGGACTTGTTGTGAGGCCATGTATCTAGACGTTGTAGCCGCGGTCTGATCAGTGTGACGTCACACGGGCTGTTCAAAAAATGTTCAAATGTTTGTAAATCTATCGGACCAAACTGCGTGGTCTCAGTCCGTAGCTTACAAACTACTTAAACCTAGGTAAACTAACCTAAGGACAACACACACACACCCATGCCGCAGGGAGGACTCGAACCTCCACGGCGAGCAACCGCGCGCTTCGCAACGAGACGCTTAAGACCGCTCGGCTACTCCACCGCGGCCACGGGCTGTTGTGACGCCCTGTCTCTAAGTGGTGTTGACTGAATTCCATTCCCTACAACCATCCGAAGTTTATCTGTGGTGAGCTAGGAACGGGGTCCTGAGTTTGAATGAGAAACACTTAATGAAATAAAAAGGTGAACTATCATTCAGACGTCTAAAGGCTAACACTAGTCTGGGAGCCACATGACATTTAATTATTTTCCCCACCACGTTTCACAAAAGAACAATAACACATTTTTATGGAATGGCAACGTCTTGGGAATCTTCCCTCCAGATTCATTTAGAGAGTGAAGTGAAGATGTATCTTCACTCAATAGAGAACTTTTACATCTTTCAAATATTATCATTCTAAATTTCTGTATTCAAAATTGGTTTTACGATTTCTACTTCGTTTATACGTATATTTGATACCCCCGTGTTATTTTTGCGCAAAATCCACTTTCAAATGAAACAATTACCTTGTCTCCTCTTCTTTTTGGATGTATTATTACTACTTGATTTCTTACGTCTGATGCAGCCATCAAATTATGATACTCGTTTAGTAAATAAAGAAACTTATTCGACACTGGATTGCTGTGCAATTCCCGACCTGAATGAAAACCCAATGTATGTTCAAATATGGCCTCACGGGAATGGCCGTGCGCTCTAAGGCGCCTTGCTGTGAAGTGCGCGTCTCTGCCCGTCGGAGGTTCGATTCCTCCCTCTGGCATGTGTGTGTGTGTGTGTGTGTGTGTGTGTGTGTGTGTGTGTGTGTTGTCCTTAGCATAAGTTAGTTTAAGTAGTTTGTAAGTCTAGGGCCTAATGATCACTGCAGTTTGGTCCCACAGTTTTACAAACATTTGATTTGTTCCAATATATCAGAATTCTGAAGGGGCGTGTGGAAATAACAGTACACTACGCCAGTGCCATATCTGCCGTCATGCAACAAATCTAGTATGTCGTCTTAGTTGCATGTGGAATTCTGCTTTAGTGACGCAAGATATGCAGGAGAAACTTCTGAAAAGTTTAGAAAGTAGGAGACAAATACCTGTAGTAAGGCTATGATGGCGGATAAGGAGTCGTCCATCGATACCTCAGTGATAAGAACCGAGCCAGCGAGAGGTAAGGCTTCAGGTTTGAGTTCCGGTCCGGCATACAGTTTTAATCTGCCAGGAAGTTTCAATGTAGTTTTGGATTTGGTTATAGCAGTTTGAAGTAGGATTGCACAGACGAATTGTCTTATCTGACCGGCATAGCGACTTCAACATATACTGATTATAAGAACAGCATCATTTCTTTTTATCACTATGCTTCTTTTCTTTCTGATGGCCCTACATTTCTGTGACTACTTTCAGATACCATAGCGTATAATGCATGAGAGGTACGAGGGGTGTTCAACTGAAAAGCTACGAAACGTCTTAACAACCAAACCGGTTGAAATTTGAATGTGTCGCTTTAGGATAACATAATGCGACTTCTAAGGACGCGAAGCATGCGTCCGTCACCTCCTACCTAAAAAATTCAAGCCTATGCCCTGAGCAGGCAAGGTGATGCTAACCGTCTTTTTCGACGTCCGAGATCCGGTACTCATCGAACCCCTCATGGAAAAACCATTAATAGTGACGTGTACTGTGATACACTCCGTAGCCTACGCAATTCCGTCAACAACAAACGGCTTGGGCTGTTCACGGATTGATCCTGTTCCATGATAATGCGCGTCCACGCGACTCCAGGGTCACACAAAGTCTACTGGCCACGTTCAAGTGGCAGCAGCTTGAGCATCCACCCTACACCCCAGATATGTTGCCCTGTGACTTCCATCTCTTTGGTCCACTTGAAAAACATTTCAGAGGGAAGCGCTCGAACTCGCACGACGAACTGAGGGATTCAGTAGAGGACTGGCTCTTTTCACAGCCACAGGAATTCTGGGAACAAGGAATCCTTCGGCTCGTTAAACAGTGGATTTGTTTTGCTCAGGCCTATGGTGATCACTTTGAATAAAGACTTCAATTATACCCACAGTGTCGTTTCGTACCCCTCGTAGTTGTTCACTTATTTATTCTTGCTTTTATTGCTACACTTCAGACTCTTCTGTGCTTTTTCCAATACTCATGAATGCAGAACATAAGTTCTTTGAGTTTCGATGAACAGAAGTATCTAGGTTGAAGACGACGTGGCCGCACTCCGTATCATTAATCGACTGTTAGTGGTGCACGCGAAGCGTACTTTCAGATCTAGGGGAAACAGCTTTTCAGCGCTGAGCAGCATGCAATAAGAACGCCGAGCTTACGTAATGCAGGTGAGTGCGGCAGCAGAAGAAACTGAATGGCGAACGCCGCTCTCTCGCCTCTGCCGTAATTGGAACAACGTCTCAGCTGGGAGGTGCTTCACAACCTCTCTCAAACCATTACCCATGGAAGGAACCATATATAAGCTACAAGTTCCCCCTTCCATATCACCACCACCACCACCAATCCTCCGTTAAGTCCCATAAGCTATACAAACATTTGAACATTTGAATCAATCCTCCCCCCACAATCGGATGGATGGATGGATAGGATATTATGAGCGAACGACAACTAGGTCTTTAGCCCCCCCCCCACCCCACAATCATATATATTATCATTTAAATAAAAATTAGCATAAAAATAATTTTTTTTAGACTTTGATAAAATAATTCTCATGCCAAGGCTGCAAAATACATTTGTTATGTTTTACCGCTTTCGGAAATTGCTGCCATCAACAAGAAATCAACAAAATATCTTACATCAAACCCAATAAGATAACATTTTTACTGAGTACAGCAGTGTCCAATTGACAATAAAATATTTCGATCGTTTCTAAAAGCCCTTCTATTTTACATCATGTAGTAGGTATTCCTTTAATTAATCTTTAACTATTACAAAAGAGCAAATGTTTTCGTCACAGACTCTTACAAGATGACATCTGTATATCATGTTAGAGTCAGTGACGAAAGAAACAGTAATCCAATTGGGTAAGACGGGTGACCTCGGTGGTGAAGCAACGACTACACCGATCCAGCGACCATGATACGCTGTGTTGAGATACTGCGTCAATTGCCGTGTGGAATGTGTAGCAGCTCTGGCATGTTGAAAGTACATACGAGCTCTTGTTTCCAAACGGCACCAAGTATTTTGATAACACGTTTTGAAGAAAATCAAGATACCGTGTTCTTTTAAGACGGATATTTAAAACAAATGGACCAATGAGCTGATCATCAATAAATACCACACCACACGTTCACTGAGAAGCGTCGTTGAAAATTCGTTTACACAGTAGCGTGCAAATTTTTATCTGCCCATGCGAGAGAGTTAAATTGAAATGTTTGTATAGTCTATGGGACTTAACGACGGTGTCATCAGTCCCTAAACTTACAAACTACTTATGAACTACTTACGAACTAGGACGGCACAAATATCCATGCCCGAGGGAGGATTCGAACCCGTACCGTAGTGGCCGTGCAGACCGTGACTGGAGCGCCTTAGTCCCCTCGGCCACCACGGCCGGCGCGAGAGAGTTGCGCGTGTCGTTGATACCATTGTGGGTAAATGTTGACTCATTACTGAACAGAATACATGGTATTAATCGACCGTTGGCAATTATCCATTGACAGAATTCTTGTCGGGTGTTAGAATCTCCTTCATGCAGATGTTGTACACTCTGCCGATGAAATGGATACAGACCTTGCTCGTGTACCGCGCTTATGACTCGTGTTTGTGGAATACCAAGTTGGGCAGCAGCTCTGCCAGAGTCAGTAGTTCGTCTACGTTTCAGTACTTGAATGTTCTCAACTTCGTTGAGAATTTGTTGTAAGGGATGTTCAGAGACATTTACCCTGGGAAGCGTACCACGCTCACACAATCTGTGAAGCACCGTGCTAAACTCAAAAAATGTTCAAATGTTTGTTAAGCTTGAGGGACTTAACTACGGGGTCATCAGTCCCTAAACTTACGAACTATTTACGAACTACCTACAACTAAGGACGGCACAAATATCCATGCCCGAGGGGGGATTCGAACCCCCGACCGTAGTGGCCGTGCAGACCGTGACTGAAGCGCCTCAGTCCCACTGCGGCCGGCCAAACCACTCGGCCACTGCGGCCCAATTTTTTTTTTTTTTTTTTTTTTTTTTTTTTTTTTTTTTTTTTTTTTTTACAGATCCATTAACTCCACCATATCTTTTACAGAACGAAGTTTCTTAGATTATGGCAGTCTCCATGTTTACTTCTTTAGACTAAATTTCCGTTAATCACTTCAGATAAATGCTGAATGTTTCCCCATGTAAGACGACAGTCAATTTTCTTCATTACCCTTGGCCAACAAATTAGTCCAGGGCGCCGATGACTAGTCATTGACGGGACGATAAACTCTATTCTCCTTTCCTGAAGCTGCAAAAGGCTCTTCCTTCCCCCGTAAGAGTGAGTTCTGAGACATAACTGTGCACCTAGCGGTGGACTGCTGGTGAACGCTATTAGCAGACTGGCGCAGTTTTTGCGGCCGTTAATAGACTGCCTGCTGCAGCCGGCACGGCGCGGAACTGCACGTTCCGAGCGCGAGATTACGCCAGCCTAATGGGGGCTGTGACCCACAGCGCGAAAGCGTTGCACGGGTACTGGTTCCGCGCAACGCGGCTGCTCTGCTGCCTTAAGTCGCCGATTACTCAGTCCTGCCACCGGCTATTTATATGATAAATAAGCTGCGGAATAACGCCCTGCAGGCAACGCTACATAGCACGCGCTCCGTCTGCAAACGAGTGCAGTTTTCAGTTCTTGGCCGCCGTACGCTACCCTGTATAGATACTTAGGCCCGCATCAGACGATGCTTGATTTGCTACTGGATTGCATGCTGGAAGCTGCAATGGCAGCAGTGATGGCAGCTGAGATGGAAAATGACGTCATTGCTGGCTATGCTGCGGGCTTGCGTACTGGAGTTCGGAGGTAGGACATGTCCTACTTTCCGGCTTGTTGTCTGTGGTGGATTTTAACGTTAGAGCGTATGTTTTCCAAGCTTGCCGACAGAGTCTACTGATACTAATTAAAAAATGTTCAGTCTCTGTTGCATTATTTTATTCTCCAATTACGCGTTTCGCGCTGTTAGCGCATCGTCAAATTGGGCGGAGATAGTGCCACAGAACTATCTATTGCTGTGTATGAGGTATCTTAACAATTTGTGTAATAATAATAGTAATAATAATAATTTCGTGTGGCTCATTGGCCTGGTGGAAGTCTCTCAATTGAACACCACTTCAGCGACTTGCGTGTCCCTAGCCAACCGGGGAAAGGGGACCTACAGCTTAACGTGGAATCCGAACCACGTGTCGTTTCTGGCGACTCCTCACATCGTTGAGAGGTGAAGGATGGGTTAAAGTCCGGACTGAAAAAATCCGAGATCCGACCGGGTTTCGAGCCCGGTTTCCAGTCGAGCACTTTACCCCAAGACCACCGGACCCGACAACAATTTGTGTTATTGGGCGCCATAGCAGCAGAGGAGTCGCTGTCGCGGCAGGTGCACGTTTACAGGTCCACGTTTAGTTGTAAACGTGGACCTGCCGCGACAGCGACTCCTCTGCTGCTATGGCGCCCAATAACACAAATTGTTAAGATACCTCCTACACAGCAATAGATAGTCCTGTGGCTCCATCTCTGCCCAATCTGACGATGCGCTAACAGCGCGAGACGCGTAATTGGAGAATAAAATACTGCAACAGAGACTGAGCATTTTTTAATTATTCAACACTGCTGGTGCACCAGCCGCCACAACCACCATCATGGAATGGAATGAAATGTCTACTGATACTACTTGGTGTGCTCCAAGCGTCATGTTGACAACTTTTGTGTTGGCAGCAGCCTATTATCACACAAGATATGTATTATAAAATAAAAGGTTTAATGGAGAACTTTTCATACAACATGTCAAAATTCCAAACGTGTCTTGATATAATGCATAAAGACGTTCTTTTACAAAATCATGATTATTAACAAATCCCTTTCTTCTAGTGAATTTAATTATTATGGTGACTTGTGAAAGTTCGTTAAATAATATCGTGAAAACACTTTGCACATTATCATGGTGAGATAACCAGAAACGACTCTACAATCTACGGTTAGCACTCTCACGTCGTTTTCTCCGCCTTATTTCTTCAGTAAATAAAAACAAGCTGATTTTTCGACCACTATGCTTTGCTACCTCCACTATAACAGCGTTCATGTTGACACTGTCAAGTCTCGTTCGTCTTCTACCGATCTGTAAGGTGAACGAAGCATCGTGAGCAGCCAACCTCGCACAGAAGCCATCGCAGTGCCCAACACAACGCCACGCTTCACAGCCCGCTGGGAAGACAAACAGGGATTCCAGCAGCATTTCCAGCGTCGTCTGAGGTGGGCTTTATACAGTGTGTTATGATAACAACCCCTCTGTTATCAATGCAAAGACACTAAAAAAAGCACTGTCGCGACAATTTAATTGAAACAGCCTCTCAGTTTTCCAGTTCACTCAAGATTTCGTGTTGAAACAGTATAACTGGAGTGCATGGAATGAAAATATTTACAGATCAAGCGATACTAGGGTACCAGATGTCGATCCATGCTAAAACACCCACAAAAATGTTCAAATGTTGGTAGACTTTATGAGACTTAACTACGGGGTCATCAGTCCCTAAACTTACAAACTACTTATGAACTAGCTTGTACTAAAGACGGTACAAACATACATGCTCGAGGGAGGATTCGAACCCCCGACGGGGAACGGTCTCGCGCATCGTAGTATAGCGCCTCAATGCGCTCGGCCGCTCCGCCGCGGCTAAGACACCCACAGTAATGCGTAGTGTAGCCTAGGATGACCATACGCCCCCTGTTTTACAGGATCGTCCCCTACTTAGCCTCAGTGTCCCATTATCCCGACAAAATAAATACGGGACGTGTATTGTCCCGTTTTTTACTAACCGTCCCATATATTTTAAAGAAATGTACAGCATGACCAAATGGAGAACAAATGTGTACTCCAGGAGAGGACACACAAGTGTGATGTAGGCAGTCTCTTTGGTGGAGATGGTGCATCTTCTAAGCGTTCTGCCCAAGGAGGTTAGAATACAGGGAGAAACCCTTATGCTGAAAAAGTGAAGCCTGCCTCGGCCATATTGCTAAGTTTTGGAGAAGTGTTGGTATTGTATAGCTAATGTTTTTGTCAATTAAAACAAGTAGAAAACTTCCAACAGTTTTGCCGTAATGTACAACGTGTTAAAAGAGTGAAAATTAGCCTTTAAAAAGTAAATTTTCAAATATATTAGGATGTGAATTTATTAACATTTATTCAAGAAAGTATATTGTTTGAAAGCACATACTTTGTAGTGACTGTCAGTTCAATGCATTGACAGTAAGGGGGTCGACTTAACGCATAGTTTTAACAGATAAATAGCATTCCAAAACTGACCAAGATGACGGACAGGCATCAACTGAGGTATGTGCTCGGCATAGATAATGCCATCTCCCTCTATTCTAACCTCCTTGGTTCTGCCAATGAAACGTAATCTTTGGTTCGCCTTCCCCACCATATTTTCTGTGTGTTCTCTCCAGTCAAAGTTGTTCGTAATTGTAACTCCTAGGTATTTGGTAGAATTTACGACCTTAAGGTTTGACTGATTTATCACGTAATTGAAGTTCAGTGGATTTCTTTTAGTGGTCATGTGTATTACTTCACACTTTTCTTTCTTTAGTGTCAAAAAAATGTTCAAATGTTTGTATAGTCTATGGGACTTAACTACGGGGTCATCAGTCCCTAAACTTACAAACTGCTTATGAACTACTTACGAACTAGGACGGCACAAATATCCATGCCCGAGGGGGGATTCGAACCCCCGACTGTAGTGGCCGTGCAGACCGTGACTGAAGCGCCTCAGTCTCCTCGGCCACTGCTGCCGGCTATTTAGAGTCAATTGCCAATAATGAGCTATTCACCCATTTGTCGCGCACATACTTGATGCAAATTTAAGACTTATATGGTTTTCTTATGGATGTCATTGTCAGAACTAGACCTAATTGAAATGGGACCACACGGGAAACACCAACACCAGCTTAAAAAAAAAAAAAAAAAAAAAAAATCGGTTCACACAGTCGAAGGTTCTCAGGTATATGTATCGAATTGAGAACCTCCTCCTCCATTTTTGAAGTCGGTTAAGAAGACAATCATGACGGACGCCTGTGCTGCATGGTTGTCACTATTTCTTAAAAGGATTGGAACTGGCACTGTTGTATGGCTTTCGTCCTCCAGAGCAGCGGCAGGTGTGGCCAGCCTGCAGAGTGTGATATGGCGCCTTGGGTGAGGTCGCCGCAGGCCCGGGCGGTCGGCTGACCGCCAGGCGACCTTGCGCGCGCCCGCCTCGCTGGCGAAAGGGCAGGCCACGCCGGCGGGAACCTCTGCTCTGCTCTGCGCCAACGACCCTCCGCTGGCGGCGTTGCCGGCTGGCCTCAGCGCCCGGCTTCCGGGAACGGCCAAGTACGGCCCGGCTCAGTACCGTTCTGCAGCCTCAACCGTACCAGACCACAGTATGGATGGTGTTTCAGCTAGGCTAGCCAACGAATCCGAGGGGAATGGCCCTGAAGTCCACACAATAGTTGTCCGACCGCCTTATCATTACCAGTCAACGGGATCACTATTAAGATATAGCTACGGATATCACACATGTCAGAGTTGAAGAGACTCAACCTTATTAGACCACAGTATGGATGGTGTTTCAGCTAGGCTAGCCAACGAATCCGAGGGGGAAAAATCTCGCGACGTGGCTCTGAAGACCACACAATAGTTGTCCAACCGCCTTATCGTTACCAGTCAACGGGATCACTAATAAGATATGGCAACGGATATCACACATGTCAGAGTTGAAGGGCATGAAAGGGATGCAGTAGTTGGAAAGGGAGTAAGACGGGGTTGTAGCCTTTCTCCAATGTTATTCAATTTGTACATTGAGCAAGCTATAAAGGAAAGCAAGGAGAAATTTGGTGAAGGAATTAAAGTTCAGGGGGAAGATTTAAAAACATTGCGATTTGCAGACGACATAGTAATTCTGTCAGATACAGCAAAGGACCTGGAAGAGCAATTAAACGGAATGGACAGTGTGCTGAAAGGTGCATATAAGATGAACATTAACAAGAGCAAAACTAGGGTAATGGAGTGCAGTCTAAGAAAATCAGGTGATGCTGAAGGAATTAGATTAGGTAGCGAAGCAATAAAGTTGGTAGATGAGTTCTGTTACTTCGGCAGTAAAATAACAAATGATGGTCGCAGTACAGAGGATATAAAATGCAGAATGGCTATGGGTAGAAAAGCGTTCTTGAAAAAGAGAAATTTGTTAACGTCGAATATTGATTTAAGCCTAAGGAAGTCCTTTCTGAAGGCATTTATATAAAGTGTTGCCTTGTATGGGAGTGAAACATGGACGATAAATAGTGCGGGCAGGAAGAGGATTGAGGCTTTTGAAATGTGGTGCTACAGAAGAATGCTAAAGATTAGGTGGGTGGATCGCCTAATTAATGAGGAGGTACTGAACAGAATTGGGGAGAAAAGGAATTTCTGGCATACCTTGACTAAAAGAAGGGATCGATTGGTAGGACACATTCTTAGACATCAAGGAAATGTGAATTTAGCGTTGGAGGGAAGTGTGTGGGGTAAAAACCGCAGAGGAAGACCAAGAGATGGATACAGTAAACAGATTCAGACTGACGTAGGTTGCCGTTCTTATGTGGAGATGAAGAGGCTTGCTCAGGATAGGGAATGGTGGAGAGCTGCATCAAACCAGTCCCCGGACTGAAGACCACAACAACACATCACACACACACCCATACCCGAGAGAGAACTCGAACCTCCGACGGGGGCAAGGGGGAGGGGCAGAGAGGCGGCCGTGCAATCTGTAACATGACGTCTCAGACTGTGCAGCCGTTTCCGCGCTGCCTGGCAAGTTACATCGCCCAGTACATACTTACACACACATTCTTATGAGGAGCGTTTGAAAAGTCCGTGCGAAGACTGAGAGATGGCACGACCGGTGCGTATCGAGGCGTAGTACCAGCATCTTTAGCTTACAAACTACTTAAACTTAGGTAAACTAACCTAAAGACAACACACATGCCCCAGGGAGGACTCGAATCTCCGACAGCGAGCAACCATGCACTCTGCAGCGAGGCGCCTTAGACCGCTCGACTACTCCACCGCGGCAAAAGAATTTCGTGTGTCGGTTAAACATGACTTTATGAAAGGCAAAACGTCTCAGAAGGCTACAGAGAAAGTTGATTAACGTTATGGTGACTCTGTACCTTCGATTATAACAGTTTATAAGTGGTTAATAATTTTCGGAGTGGCCATATGGACACAATTGACGCTGAACTTTCTGGACGCCCTGTGCAGGTTACGACTCTAGATATAATTGACAAAAAAAAAAAAAAAAAAAAAAAAAAAATCCATGATATGGTGATGGATGACAGAAAAGTTAAGGTGCGTGAGATTGATAGTGCTGAGAACAGTTCGAATGAATGGGTACATAATATTTTGTATAAACATTTAGACGTGAGGAAGCTATCCGCAACATGGGTGCCGCGATTGCTTTCGTTTGACCAGAAACGGAATCGTGACAAATGTTGCAAGGAAGGTTTACAGCTGTTCATGAAGAATCCGTAGGACCTTAAGCGTCGTTTCGTCACTGTAGATGAAAAATGGATACATTATTATACTCCTGAGACCAAAGAACAAGATAACAATGGGTTACCAAGGGAGAATCTGCACCAAAAACACGAAGACCCGGAAAAGTTATGGCGGCAGTATTTTGGGATTCGCAAAGGATAACCTCATCAACTATCTCGAACACTGTAAAACTATTACAGGTGCCTATTATTCATCGTTATTGGACTGTTCGAAAACCGAGCTGCAAGTAAAACGCCGGCGATTGGCCCACAAAAAAGTCGTTTTCCATCACGACAATGCTCTAGCACACACCTCAGCAGTTGTGGTAGCAAAATTATTGAAAAGAGGATCCAACCCGTTTCACATCCCCCCATTTCTCCAGACTTGGCTCCCTCGGACTACTATTTGTTTCCCAATATGAAGAAATGGCTGTTGGGACGAAGATTTCATAGAAACGAGAAGATGATTGCAGAAACTAATAGCTATTTTGCAGGCTTGGACAATTCCCATTTTTCGGAAGGAATCGACAAATTAGCGTTGGACGAAGTGTATGTCTAAAAGGAGACTACGTCGAAAAATAAAAATGGTTTTCTCCAAATACCTTAGTAGTTTTTATTTTTGCACGGACTTTTGCAAAGGCCCCTCGTAGTTCTCCGACGAATGTTTGATGGTGTTTTTCCTTCGTCTGCCAACAAAACAATAGCAGCACGTTGGTCCTTTTACAAAGCGTGTGGCAATAACGTCGCCATAGTTCACTTTTTCGCATTTACCACTCACTTGCCGAAAACACTCGAATGCCACACTTATCCCTTGACTAGATGATAGTGCTTGTAAGGGTGATTCGCGAAGTTATGCAAATATTTTAATACGTTATTCTATAAGTAAAACTTGCGAAAAAATTTAATATACACATAAAACGTTACGGCTAATAAATGCTTTTTGTCTGAAATTTAGCAACCTCGTAACATGAAGCCATTGCATAATTGTACGAGTTTATTAATAAAGCACCATTTCCATTTATTTTCTTTTTATTGACCTGAATATAGTAAAACCTGTCCCAGACGTGTATATGCCGTAATTTTCCACAAATTCCAGAGGAGCAAAGAAATAATTTGGGAAAATTTGTAATTTATTAACTACTTGGCCCATTCTTTTTTTTATTTCATACAGTTGTACAAAGTTTACAACAGAAGTTGTAGTGAATTTAATTTTAGAAAATGACGGTAATAAAGTTAACTGAAACTGTATGAATGTGTCACATAATTTGCTTTTATTAATATCACAGCACACATGAATGCATGTTAAAACCAAAGAAACAAAGCTTAATGTTAAGTAGGTTTACAGTGGTCATAATATTTCTCAATATATTCACAAAAAAATGTTCAGACGGTTGGCAACATTACTTTCCATTAAGAATTTGCCTGTATATAATCTCTGGAATTTCCGAAAAACTACTGCAGATACATGTCTGGGATATGTTTTATTAGATTCACCAGATCAATAACAACAAAATAAATGGAAATCATGGTTTACTGTAACCTTGTAAAGTTTC
Source organism: Locusta migratoria (assembly GCA_026315105.1). NCBI lineage: Eukaryota > Metazoa > Arthropoda > Insecta > Orthoptera > Acrididae > Locusta > Locusta migratoria. The sequence continues at coordinate 188,146,074 of CM048750.1, read as the reverse complement.
TCGATGGCTTCATATTAGCGCGGTTGCTAAATTTCAGGGAAAATCTTTTATTAGCCGTTACTTCGTATCTAAATAGTTGTGGACCTGTGTTTGTATGAATATTTTTCTTTACTTTTACTTGTAGTTGTAGAATAACATGTTAATATATTCGCACATCTTCGTGAACCACCCATTATACCCGCATTAGAGTCGAGCTACATTATATTAGCTACATTCGCTACAGCAAAGCTCTCAAACAAGAACCTTCTGATCACTCCTTATACAGCATTGCATACTGTTGTTTTCCCAGTGAAAGAAGCTGTGTTACAACCGTAGTGCTACTTATTAGAAAATTTCGTTCAGCAGATGATGGTCTAAAAATAAATGCAAGCGATCGTCCCTTCCAGGCCTCTGTGCCAGACATTTAACGATGAAAATGACTTCATTCCTAACTGTAATGACTTATTTACGCACGACTGGAAATATTTTTGACATCTTTACTCTGAAAACCAAACGATGTTGAAAATGATAGCTGCTTAGCAAACGTTCAACTGCTTTAACGTAATTTTGTCCATTGTTTTGTTCTAATCTTTGGATAATATACAATTGTAAATCGGAACTAAATGTCTGATTTGGCTGTTGAGAATCAAAGGATAAATGAAAGCTATGTAGCAGACGGTTCCTGGTCCCTTTGATAGAGGAAGGAACAGTACAAATGTTCAAATGTTTGTGAAGCTTATGGGCCTTAACTGCGGGGTCATCAGTCCCTAAACTTACAAACTACTTATGAACTAACTTATACTAAAGACAACACAAACGTCCATGCCAGGGGGAGAATTCGAACTGCCGACGTGGGTGGCTGCGCGATCCGTAACGTGGCGCTCCAGACCGCGCGGCTACTACCGCGCGGCTAGGAACGATATTTGAGCGTAAACAGCACATAGATATTTACACATCGGCGGATGTGATGATTAGGAACAAGGACCTGTTAAGGACTAGTAGAGGGTATCGAAAAGAAAAGTAACTGGTAGGACTTAATGGCATTTCTTAAAAATGCAAAAAAGGACAGGTTGCCAAAGATCGCTTCAAAATATCTTTATAACCGGTTTGGGCAGAGCTAAGCTGCTATCATTAGATCTTGCATATTGTTAACATTTCATGACACAAAATGTCAACCGTCAGTGTTGTATCAAAAGAGCAGTATGCTAGAAACATAAGAGTGACAAAAGTAAAAACAACAACAAAATAAAATATAAAACATTGTTGCTGTCGTCCCCACATACTATTTCGCTTAAAAACACAATGGCGACATTTTGTTAAGCACTTCGTTAATTTCGATTCATTAGCCTCAGATGAAACTTACATGAAACGGCACATTAACGTTGCTGAGACCTTTTCGACTGTTAAATATACAGTCACGTGGTGCAACCACGTGAAGCTGATCACTGCAGTGATTGTGGTATGTAGGTAAATTCCCGTGTTATAATAAATTAGCCGTGCTGAAATGGCCATGCGTTCTCGAGCGTCGTGTTGCGATGCGCGCAGTCGCTTTCGCCAGATGTTCGAGTCCTCCCTCAGACATGGGTGTTTATGTTGTCTTTAAGATAAGTTAGTTTAAGTAGTTTGCAAGTCTAAAGACAGATGACTAGACTAGTTTTTTCCCTTAGGTCTACAAACATTTGATAATAAATTACTAATTTACACTATCTGATCACAAGGAAACGTCAAATTGTCTAGAACTTTAACGTATTATTCCTATGGCAAATACAGGTATTAGTTAGAGGTGGTACATTAATATTACATCATAAATATATTCTATCTATTCTATCTATCTAACTTTTATGTGCTATGACATGAACCCGAGAATAGTTTTTAGAGTAATGTACAACCTCTGACAGTAAAGTTCGGCGAATAGTCTTGTAAAATTAACGTAGATGAACTACAGTTACCTTCTATAACCGTGCACCGCTGAACTCTGCGATACATGTCCCGGAAACTTTGCACGAAAACTTCTTTTTTTTTTTTTTTTTTTTTTTTTTTTTTTTTTTTTTTTTTTTTTTTTGCCAGGTACTGTTTGGCGGTATTGGCTGTGTGTGGGCGAGTGTTGTCGTGGAACTTGAACGTCCATCCAACTCACCGGATCTCAATCCTCCAGTCTTCTTCCTATTCTCTCGTCTCTAACCCACTTTGAAAGGATAGAGCTTTGACCATACTCCTGACATGTAACGAAACGTGACGTGGCTTTTGAACACCATCCCAAAGTAAGACTTAGTGCTAAGTTTCCAGGATACGTATAGCAGAGCTCATCGATGCATAGTTATAGGAGGTGACTATTTCGAAGGACAGTAAGGTAACCGCAGTTCACAGTTCATCTACGTTAATGTTATGGGACTATTCACCGATTTTTATTGTCAGAGGTTGCATATTGGGATTTTGTCACATCGCATTTCAAACAGGGCTCGACGCAGGATTTTTTTCGGGGAGAGGATGGGCTGATTTGAAGAATTGGTCAAATAATCAGAACTTAGAGGACACCCATAAATTATGTTACACGTTGGGGAATGGGAGAAGGATCAACAAAGTATGAGATTATGTGAAAAAGGTTTTCATTTCTTACTGTCATTTGCTCCTGTAAATTGATCTAAGTTTGCGTATCGTTAATTTTTCGCATTTCGGTGGGGAGAAGACATATCCTCCTCATTACTCCCCCCCCCCTCTCCCCTCTTTGCGTCCTTCACACTGTCACTGGAATTTTTTACGCCCACATACATGATGGCAAATACGTAAATCAGAAATTACGCTCGTCTTTTCTTTTGGATGACTCCTGTGATTCGTCTTACGTAAATGGAGAACGGTGGTAGTTCTTGGAGTCTGCAGTGGGTCTCATCGTAACTGAGGCAGGTGAAAGTGAAGTTCAGGAGGTACGAATGAGTGCACAGCGGGTTGCCGCAGCAACGCACACAGGGGCACGTCAGTCTGCTTTCGCCGGTGAGAGGCTAGCGGTAAACGTAACACGGCCGTAAGGCGTAACAAGCACTTTGCACAGACGCGATTCCACGTTAAACTTTAGGTCCCCTTTCCCCCGTTGGATAACTGGGGTAGGCTAGGGACACGCAAGTCGCCGAAGTGGCGTCCAATTGAAAGACTTGCACCAGGCCAATGAGCTACACGAAATTATTATTATTACTGGCTGAAAACCCAGCGTTGCCCAGGTATTTATTCATTTATTTATTCGAGCCTCGAGTTAGTACTTTTCCTTTCCACTCCCTCTGTCCATCTCCTTTTTTCTAAAAACATGTTACAGTTATCAGAGAATATATAAGAAATAAGAAATCACACGTAAAAATGCACTCGTTTCCAAGAATGCAATCACGAAATTCAAGAATAATGATTGTAATAATATCACAGATCGATCACTTAACGTAATGCGCGAAAAGTAAAACCGATTTTTTTTAAAGAGATGTATCAAAAGAAATTTCTTTTTTACTGCTTTATTTATTTATTCTTATATTACCTTATTCGTATGCTTATCCTTACAGAGAAAGAGCTGACGACATTGTAGCACGCATAGACCAAACATATGGTCTGTGGCATCACGTTTCGCTTTATGTAACCTCCTTGCTATAGAGTCGCAAACGTCTTCGCTGGCCTTCAGTCCGAATTTTTTTATCATTTGACGACTTTCAACCACCATATCTTCCACCCCTTTATAGCTATCGGCATGGAACTTCTATGGTGTACAACGGGAGACTTCCGACAATGACACACAGACCATTCGTTTGTTTTCTGTAGTTTTCCCCGCAGAGCGAAATATTCACACACACACACACACACACACATACGCGTAGAATTTTATATACACCGATAACTTTTCATCCCAATATACTCCACCCTTTTATCATTATCAACCGTCAAGCAACAATGCAACCAATAAAACAATTTTCAAAGAGTAAATATAATTTTCAAAGAGTAATTATTGTTCCGCATTTCGCGTTATATTCTTCAAATTACTAAATATCTATCAGACCGCTATAAAACCGTGCCTGAAACATTCCTCAGGTATAAATTAGTAACTGTACAAATATTTAATTCCCTGCGTCTTATCGTTCGGACGTGATAAGCGTAAACCGAACAGATATTCACATTAAAAAAAAAATATATATATATATATATATATATATATATATATATATATATATATATATATCCATCCGATCGCCATAAAACAGTGCCTAAAGTCTTTCCCGGGTTGACATTAGTAACTGTACAAATTTGTAGCTTTTTATGCCTTGAGGTTCAGACGTGATAAACGTACACCGAACAGACATTCACAGCCGGCCGCGGTGGCCGATGGGACTAAGGCGCTCCAGTCACGGTCTGCACGGCCACTACGGTCGGGGGTTCGAATCCCCCCTCGGGCATGGATATTTGTGCCGTCCTAGTTCGTAAGTAGTTCATAAGTAGTTTGTAGGTTTAGGGACTGATGACCCCGTAGTTAAGTCCCATAGACTATACAAACATTTGAACATTTTTGAGACATTCACATTTATAGATATAGATTACCACCATCAACGTGTACATTTGACCAGTTCCGAAAGGAATACGTCGGTGGAAGACTCGGAAGACAACAGTCAACCTCTACAGCGTTATAGTCCATTAACAAATACATTTGACCTTACAGAATTTCCGAACTTCATACATGCATAACAATAGGTACACAGAAGACGACTCATATATTAGAAAGGAATGTTAGCTGTAAAACCTACAAACCAGTCGTATCACTTAGTGATGTATAGTTACTCATACACTACAACAGGTGTCATCCTACTGTACAATGATATTAACGAATATAACGGAGCTGTATAAAAAATCATAACGCTCATATACCCTCCTTCCTTGCTCACTTGAAAGCAGACGTATCAATTATATCATTAATGTTTTAATTGAGCAGCTGAATTCGATGCCATAGCAAGTACTTATATACCTTATCTTCTCTGTTTCGCTTCATTGTAGATAGAAGAATATTCTACTCTTGACAGTGTGTGTTAATCGGTTTGTCAGCATCAGCCGTGGACAATGCGGGGAACAAAATATTCGTAGTGCGACACAACCTTCGGGAATATATTGCTCAGTTTTTGTCGCAACTGTAAATTTCACATCATGTTTTAGTCTTATTTCCCCAAGATCTGTACTGGATAAAATTTACTTCAATAGCGGTGATACGCTTCGAAGCTAACTAGAGAACAATATGTCGACGAAGCCAATAAAAGAAGTCGGCACGACACAAAAGAGTAGCATTCTTTCTGCCTTTCTTTGTTCCACCGTGCAACAGCAAGTGAATAACATGGAAGGTAGAATAGCTCAGAAACGGAGAAAACCTGTGATCCAAAACTGAGTTCTTGGTTTTACTCTTTCTTATATTTTATATCAGATGAGATGGTTTTCTAGATTCACAGCCTAGTATTATTACTTTCGTACAAAAAACGGCGTAACACTTATTTACAAACTTGCAACATGTTTACATGATATTTAGGAGATTCTACACGTAATGTGGATTTTAAGGCGAATAATTTAGCTGTAGTATTTATTTCCCGAACATCTGAGGAATTTAGGTCATCCAGGTTGCTTGGGGGTTGACCAAGAAGTGCTCCTCGTCTTCAAGTATAGCCTTCTCCTCCAGTAAAGTCACACCACTGATTAAGCTGTGTTAAAAGCACGTCACTACAAGCATGCAAAAATTCAAGGTCTTCCATGTCTGGTAGGCTACGCAGCGGAAGTTGTACAGTAGTGAATATCACAAAATGAGTCCAAGTAACGACATTTATTGCAATGAATTATTGACTGTTAGAAAATCAGGTCAAGTAGTCAGAAATCAGCGGCAGGTTCTTTCAGACCATATTTTCAGGTATTTGGTGACCCCCAAGACGAGAGGCCCACACGGCGGGCCGCAACCCCCCCCCCCCCCCCCCCAACCACCACCATCGGTTAGTCCGCCACTGGTGCAAGGTAATGATGAAGGCTTACTTGGCTTTCTGGGGAAACAATCTTTAACTTCCAGATGGTATTGTAAAGAACTGCACTTTCCCATCAGCTGTACGATATTTCTCCATTCTCAACCGGTTTAAATCATTCAGCCCATCGCCCATCATCTACGGACGATAAGGTGATGGCCGGCCACGGTGGCCGAGGGGACTGAGGCGCTTCAGTCACGGTCTGCACGGCCACTGCGGTCGGGGGTTCGAATCCCCTCTCGGGCATGGTTATTTGTTCCGTCCTAGTTCGTAAGTAGTTCATAAGTAGTTTGTAAGTTTAGGGACTGATGACCCCGTAGTCAAGTCCCATAAGCTGTACAACATTTGAACATTTGATAAGGTGATGCTTTAGGGGGGAAATTCAAATTCTCATTATCATAGCTGGCTGAGCGCCTCGGTTTTACGAAAGTACACATCAAAATCTACTGATGGAAATACCAATGAATTTTGATGTGCACTCTCCTAAAAAAAGGGGTGCTCAGTCATTTGACGATAAGCAGAATCTGAATTTCCCCTTGAAATATCTTTTCGTCCGTAGATGATAGGCGGAATGACTGAAGTCGGTCGAAATGAAGGCAAATTATTCAGCTGGCGGAAAAATTTTGTTCCAGAAAAAAATTCCAGATGCGCATTGTCTCTCTGTCTGTAAATCTATCGGACCAAACTATGTGGTCATCAGTCCGTAACTTACAAACTACTTAAACCTAGGTAAACTAACCTAAGGACAAATGTTCAAATGTTTGTAGAACTTATGGGACTTACCTACGGGGTCATCAGTCCCTAAGCTTACAAACTACTTATGAACTAGCTAAGACTACGGACGGCACAAATATCCATGCCCGAGGGGGTTTCGAACCCCCGACCGTAGTGGCCGTGCAGACCGTGACTGGAGCGCCTTAGTCCCCTCGGTCACCGCGGCCGGCTAAGCTAAGGACAACACACACCCCATGCCCCAGGGAGGACTCGAACCTCCACGGCGAGCAACCGCGCGCTCCGTAGCCAGACGCTTTAGACCGCTCGGCTACTCCACCACGGCATGCGCATTGCACAGGGTGATCTTGATTTTCTGCTTATTCTCTTCTTTTCTATGCTATAAGTCAAATTCCTCTTTCTTATTTATATTTACGCTTATACCGAGTTCCGATTTTAGAGGGTACGCCACACCGCCCAACCACAGCACAGTTTACAGTGCGTTACATTTGATTCAGAGTCCATTGCCCCTTCTTGCACCAAATGTCTATAGACCGGAGATCCTCCTGCATTTCGCAGTCACGACAGTGATCAAACGTCGGCCGCCTGACTCCGGGAGAAGCTTAGCCGCGGATGGGAGCCGGCAGGCAAGCCTCAGCGTTCGTGGAAGCGGCCGTGACGACTTTCTCCGCGCGTCGGCTTCAGCACTGGCGGCTCTCCGTGACCGGTGAAAGCCACGCAGGCTCCCGCCGCACGCACCGCCTGGATCGTACATCACTCACGCTTCCAGGCCGCGCTGCCTGGCCTCCGCGGCGTGTCGGGCAAACTAATGTCGAATGAAATGCTTTTGGCATATCCAAATTAAGAAAACCAAAAAACTCTCGTCAAAAACACTGGCGCGAAAGCCACACCGTGGTGTATGGCGGAGGGTTGATTGATTGATTTTTCCAGGGAAGCCAAAACAGTCTTGGTCCAAGCCGCCACTGCCCGCACCGAAACTAAGTTAATTGTGCGGTATCGCTCCCTGTATATCTAGTAAAGCCAACCGATGCCCTTGAACAGTGCAAGCAGTCCCTTTACCAGTTCTTTATTAGACACAATTCCTTCGGGTCTGGTTGTCCCAAATATTCGGTGCCTTTTATTCTCCAATGCAATGCATTCGAAGATTAGATGTGATGCAGTTTCATCACCGTCATCACAGATCCTACATTTAGGGTCCTCTTCTGTTATTCCCATTGTAGATAGGTTTTTTTTTTAAATACCCATGGCCTGTCAGCAATCCAACCATGAGTCTAATCTCTCTCCTGTTCAGACCCAGGATTGCAGAGATTCTTTTAAAACATGGCTTTGGCATCATTACCTTGCCATGTTTTTGTTGATGGATTTTGGTCGAATATTCTACGTACTGTCTTCTGAGCCAGTTACGTAGCTCCAGTTTGATCATTGCCTTGGTGATTATCAGGACAGGTTCCGGTTCAATAAATGGAGTCTCTGCCCCCATCCTGGCTAATCTGTCGGCATGTGTTGCCACTGATCCCCGAGTGGCCAGGGACCCACAATAGGTTCACTCTATTGCTTTCCCCTAGCTCCACCAGAACCCTGTGACATTCTGCAACAATTTTAGACCTTGTTGCAGGAGCTGCCAGTGATCTTAGGGCTGCCTGGCTGTCTGAATAGATATAGATGCTACGATCTTTGTAGCACCTACGCAAATTCTCCTCCACACACGACCTGATGGCAGTGATGGCGGAGGGTATTTTGTGTTCCGTTGTCACTTCCCCCTATTCAGGTTGCGTATCGTTTGTGGAGAAGACTATTGCCAGTATTCCTCCATATGGGCTCTAATCCCTCTAATGTTATTGTTGTAGTCTTTTCGTGACATTTGCGTAGGAGGAAGCAATTCTTCAAGAAACGCAGGCCTACGCTCTCAGAGCCGCGGTGGAGTAGCAGAGCGGTCTAAAGCATCTCGCTGCGGAGCGCACGCTTGCTCACCGTGGAGGTTCGGGTCCTCCCTGGGGCTTGGGTGTGTGTGTTTGTCCTTAGGTTAGTTTACCTAGGTTTAAGTAGGTTGTAAGCTACGGACCGATGACCACGCAGTTTGGTCCGATAGATTTACAAACATTTGAACATATTAACGAATGTAACAGAGCAACTACGGCTAAATAGTGAGTCTATCACCAGTGAGTATGCGAGGTGTGATGATGAACTATTTTATGTGCATTCATGGCTGAAGCCTATTGGAAATTTACTGATGCAACCGACTCTCCCTTTTTCACTTATCTTTCGCACCACTATGGTTTTCCATCCTGACACGCACAAGATCTTTTTTTAAAAGCAAACTGGCTTAATACTTTACTCTTTAATACGAATGTGTATCTATGAAAGATGTCTTCCATTGATATTTTCCATTAATCACTGAATGAAGATTGTTGCACAGTAGAAAACATATACGTTCATTACGTTTTAGCCACGGTGGAGTAGCCAAGCGGTCTAAAGCACCTCGCTGCGGAGCACGCGGTTGCTCGCCATGGAGGTTTGAGTCCTCCCTGGGGCATGGGTGTGTGTGTTTGTCCGTAGGTTAGTTTACCTAGGTTTAAGTAGTTTGTAAGCTACGGACTGATGACCACGCAGTTTGGTCCGATAGATTTACAAACATTTGAACTTTTTTTTATGCTCTCAGAACTTTGACAGGGAGCCAAACTGCAAAACAGAATGTTTCTCTCTCATCACCTGTCATTGGAGTTGCCTGGTTATCTGTGTGACGTTTCTGTGCTTACTAAATGTATCTGAAACGAAGTGTACTGCTCTCCATTGGATTTCTTCTATGAACCCTATCTGGTACAGATCCCACGCTGATGAGCATTACTCAACTATGGACCAAACAAGTGTTTTGCAACCTACTTTCTTTTTTGACGGACTACACTTATTAAGAACTCTCCTTCAGACATGACCAAAAGAACAGAAATCTCACACACACACACACACACACACACACACACACAACTCTCCTTCAGACATGACCAAAAGAACAGAAATCTCTCTCTCACACACACACACACACACACACACACACACACACACACACACACATATATATATATATATATATATATAAAACAGATGACTTACCAAAAGGACCGGCTCGTCGATAGAAACAAATAAAATAAATAAAATCACACACAAACACACATACAAGCTTTCGCAGCCTAGCTGCTTCGTCAGGCAGCTGCTTCTGCCTGACGAAGCAGCTAGGCTGCGAAAGCTTGTATGTGTGTTTGTGTGTGATTTTATTTATTTTATTTGTTTCTATCGACGAGCCGGTCCTTTTGGTAAGTCATCTGTTTTCTATTTTTATTTTTGTTTATCCCACCGGGAAAGTCTCCCTCTATAATTTTCATTTCATCAATTTGTGTGTGTGTGTATATATATATATATATATATATATATATATATATATATATATATATATATAAATAAATTGTACAATATGCTGATGACAGGCAATGATCCTTTCTTCAGTGTGGAGGCACTCTTAGGCACTTCCTCTTATGGGAATCAGTTTAAAAAACTATGAGTTTGAGTCAGGAGCGGGTCCAGGATGGACTGCTGAGGAAGGGGGGAGGGGGGCTTCACCTAAACTATGGCTCAGTAGAAAGACTCTAGTACCAGCTGCCTCTTTTTACCTCTTGCCCAACCAAACAAAGGTCCCATCGTTTTGAAAACTCAGTGCAGTGATAGCACTCTAACTTCACTTCACATTGTAAAAAGAAGAAGAAGTTGCTGGGAGGGGGGGGGGGCAATGACCCTTCGCCCCCCCCCCCCCTTCCTTGGATCCGCCTATGGTTTGATTAGTGGGCAGGGTAAAGCTAAGAATTTGTATCTGATGTGAGACATGCTTGAGTAACCCTGTGCAGGTGTTTTGATCGCTGTGTCCCTAGTGGTGCAGGTGTCAGTGCCTAGAAAGCAGGTGACCCAGGTTTGAATCCCAGCTGCGTACTCGTTTTCAACTTTACCCATTCTCAGTTAATCTAATACATTTCATAAATATGAACAGATAATAACTGCAGAATCAAAAGTGATGTCCATTCTTTAGACTTGTTCGAAAGAACACACGTCACATATATACAAGTAAATAAATCCAAGGAATATTGTCCCAGCTTTATTCTTGTATCCCTTCAGAGTTGAGGACATGGAGAGGTGTCAGTAACATTACGAAACAACTGAAACTACTAGAGAATCCATATCTAAATGAAAACCCTGACACATTCTGTATTGAATACCAATTTAACAAAAATATACCATAAATTCCACAAACAAAAATTAGCTGTACTATGTGATCAGAAGAACATGCATACCATGTTCCTATCACAGAGGTTACTCACACAACTATTGTCAAGTCTCGTGGCCTCAAAAATAATAAAATTTAGCCCTTTCAGACATGATGTCTATTGTAATGGTCACCAACTTTGTATTAATTTTATAACACTATAGAGATGTGCTTTACTTTGAGACCCATTAGCCTGTTTACTGAACATCTGTCACTTTCAGTTTTCTGCTTCTTGCTTCTGTCTGTTACCAGAATGGCATGGTACAATGAAAGATAGTAAACATGGCAGACCAGTTGTGGAGTGTGTCAGACATGATATCATTTATTGAAATTATTTTATGTATTTATTTATGAATTTTGTACAAATTATACTTTGTAATATAAGTTCCTTAATTAATATGGAGTGACATATGTAACTGTTGACCGCTTATTTCACTTCCGTAACTGCCTTCCAGACTCAGTATCCAATTGAATTGGCATTTTAAGTTTTTGGAACCAAGTATGAAAATTTTTAATTTTGTGCAAATATACAATAGATAGGGTCTTATGGATATGAAAAAGTGCCATAATATTTTTTATTTTATTTTTAAAATAATTCATGACTGAAAGGGTTAAAAAATGTCAAAACTTGAGTACATCAGAGCCCCTAACTAGGTGGCATACAGAATATTCATAGGGTTTCAAAGTGGTGTGAAGACCATCAGTGTTCAGAAATGCAAAACTATGTATTTCAATAACTGCAGAAAAATAGTCATGTATAAGAACATCAGTGAGCCACAAATGAAATCAATCAACTCATACAAATATCTTCATTTAACAGTTAGTAGAGATATGATCTTGTAGGCTCATTTAGGTGGCAGAATTTAGTTCATTGGCAGGGTTCTGGAAAATAGTCATTATATGAAGAAGACTGTTTACAGATCACTTAAGTCTCCAATATTGGAATAATGCTCACTTGTGGGAACCGAACCAAATCTGACTGGACTAAAAGAGAATACTGAATTGCAACATATGGAGAATTCATTAATTCAAGACATGTTTCTGCAAATTATTATTTGGCAGAAGTAAAGTTTTCAGCCTTAGTGGTTTGTATAGCCACATTCAAAGAAATCTGTATGATTTGGTCTGTGAAAGCACTTCAGTAAACCCTATAAATTTAATGTAGCACTCACTGTTACATATCACAATATGATAATGGCCCTCTTCATAACTGTGAAACAGTCCAAGATTAAGATGAACGTAGTTTATCTTCCTGGGTTCATCGGTTGTTGGGTTTGATCTCTCTCTCTCTCTCTCTCTCTCTCTCTCTCTCTCTCTCTCTCTCTCTCTCTGTGTGTGTGTGTGTGTGTGTGTGTGTGTGTGTGTGTGTGTAATTCTAAAAAAATGTCTTTTTTTCAGTGGGTAGCCAAAAAGAGCAGAAGAAACCAGAAGAAAAGGAATTCATCTGTCCTGAAGGACAAGGAAATGGAAACTTTGCAGATCCTGCTACATGCCGCAGATTCTATCAAGTGTGTACATATTGAGAACCACTTTCTATATATAATATGAAATAGCTCACTGATATGGCATGGAACATGCTACATGCTATTTTTATATCTGTTACAGTGTGTGGACAACTTCCCATATCTCAACAGATGTCCATCAGGATTGTATTTTGATGACATCAGTAAATTGTGTACATTCAAGAATGAAGCTAGATGTGGTCCAATTGCCACAAGTATGTTACAAACATAAAAATATTTCTGATATAAAATCCGGTCACTTTTTTGCATATATTCATTAATAAAACCAAATTTTCAGCTCCAGCACCTATCACAGAACCTCCGGTAGACTTGGCAAAGAAATGTGATACAAGTGCTTGCACTCTGCCATACTGCTTCTGCTCCAAGGATGGCACACTTGTTCCAGGTGGTCTGGATCCTGAGGAGGTACTGTGTACATATCGTTCAGTAGATATAATTTCTTCATAATTATATAAACCTGTTTAGTCATGAGTAGTACAGAAGTGATTTTCATTTTACTGGAATGTCACAGTCATATACTGGAACAGTGTGTTCACTCATTTACATGTCATGTTCATAGTTCAGTATACATATTCAACATTTAAAATGGTATACTTTACAAAAGACAAAGAATTTTAGTGTCTGCCTGTTCTGTAATTGAATACATCTCAAAAGTGAATAAATATGAACTGCAGTGACTTCACATTTTGATAAACCTCATTACATTTACTATTATGAAAGTAAACACATTATGACAAGGGCAGCTTATGAAATAGACATGACCAAAGAAATTAGTGGACTTTCCAAACAGACTTTTCAAAACCTCAGTTTCTTATCATGAATTCTTCAGTAGCTGGGCCACAAACTACAATCATCAACTGATGTAATAGTGCGGCTCATGCCATTATTATTTAACAATGGAAAATGTAATTGGAACATCAACAATGGAGGATAGATAAGAAATCACAGTAAATACATCTGCTGAGCCACTGAGAGGCATGTAAAACAGAAAATCACATTCTCACAACTGAAATTTTCAGCTATGGCCTTCATCAGAAAAAGAAACACATACATTTACACACTCATTCAGACAACAAAGGCTCCAATATGCGGGCATATCAGATGCAGCACTGAATGCAGTGAAGGAAAGGGGTGAGAGAGGATAAAAGGAAGGTGTAGAGAGGAGGGAAGGGTTTTTTGAAATGATAAAAATAATAAGTAGAAAATTAAAAACAAATTCCTTAATGACGGGTATAGTGTAAGGAGCAACATACGGTAATTAGAAGAAAGACATGAATTGAAGGATACAGGATAATATGTAGGGAAGAGGAGTGGAATATTAGGCATAGGGTGTAGGGATGGCAAGTTATCTTAGGTTAAGGCTGGAGTGGTTGTGAGACTGCAAAATTTATTGAAGGAATAACTCACATCTGTGCAGTTCAGAAGAGTGTGTGTCTTTTGTATGTGCCTGTCGCAGCTCATCACCAGGTCTTTGCGGTGAGTTGTAAACTGTCCTTATTACTGTATTACAAATTCCTACCTGGACTTTCCATTATTATATATTCCATTATTGATGTTCCTATCAGATTTTCCATTGTTAAATTTTTGCTGAACATGTTCTTTCGTTGATGAAGGCTGTGGATTTCAATTTAAGTTGTGTGAATGTGATAGTCTTTCCTAAGTGCCTGTCTGCAGCTCAAAGATTGTATTTATGGTGAGTTGCTACCTATTGTTATTCCGACTTGGATTTTCCATCATTAGGATAAGGTAATAGTAATATGAAATGTAACCATAACATAATTAAAATAATGTTTACCCGAAGATGGAATGTATGTGAGGAAATACAATATTTTATAGCATTATAAGTAATATGTTATAATGTAGGACATATATTGTGTAATTGAATTTATGAATTGCCTTGAAATATATTGTGTATATGCTGTTTCTTTGTAAGACGTGAAATGTTTATCAATTCAGATGCATCCATATTGTTAGTGAAAGGAAATCATACAATAATACCAACTGTGGTGTATTTCTTATGCATGCCATTTCTTATTAACTTGTCAGCTTCATCCTTTAACTGGATAAAATTACTTTCAGCTATGAAACTAATTATTTTATAAAGGTTTACTTTTGGGTTGCAGATTCCCCAGATAATTTTCTTAACATTTGATGGAGCAATAAATCTAAATAATTTTGACCATTACATGAAAGTATTCGATCCTGAGCGGAAAAATCCAAATGGCTGCCCAATTCGTGGTACATTTTTTGTAGCTCATGAGTACAGCAATTACAACATGATTCAGAAGCTCGCACATGAAGGTCATGAAATTGCAACTGAAACTATTTCGTAAGTATAAACTTTTAAAGCACAGATTTCATCATTTTACAATACTTATTGAAGCTCTAAAATATTTTTATTTAATATTCTAATGTGTTTGTTATTACTAGACTTCAACAAGGTCTCCAGGATAAAGGATATGAGGAATGGGTTGGTGAAATGATAGGAATGAAAAAAATACTCCAGCATTTTGCAAACATTTCAAAGAATGACATAGTGGGAATGAGAGCTCCCTATTTGAAGCCAGGCAGGAACACACAGTATGAGGTGAGGGCTTGTTTCAGTGTGTGGTAATATAGCTCAAACTGAAGAAATGAGAGACAGCCTGACCAAGATCCTTCCCACCCCTCCTAAAGTGGTGTTCCGTCGCCCTCCCAACCTCCACAACATCCTAGTTCATCCTTATGCCACCCCAAAACCCAGCTCACTGCCACAGGGATCATATCCTTGTGGAAGACCCCACTGCAAGACCTGCCCAATCCACCCACCCAGCACTACCTATTCCAGTCCTGTCACAGGCTTATCCTACCCAGAGGCTGGGCCACCTGTGAAAGCAGCCATTTTATTTACCATCTGTGCTGCAACCACTGTGCAGTTTTCTATATTGGCATGACCACCAACTAGCTATCCATTAGGATGAATGGCCACCACCAAACTGTGGCCAAAAACAAGGTGGACCACCCTGTGGCACAGCATGCAGCAGAGCATATGCTTGATTTCAATGGCTGCTTCACAACCTGGGCCATCTGGATCCTCCCATCCACCACCAGCTAGTCTGAACTGCACGTATGGGTGTTATCCCTACAATACATTCTCTGATCCCGAAATCATCCAGGCCTCAACCTATAATAACTTCCCTTTTTTCCCAGACCTTACAGTTCCTACCACTCTATCCCAAACCTCACCTATTTTGAGGGTGCATGAATGTGTGATTGTGATTGTGTGTGTGTGTGTGTGTGTGTGTGTGTGTGTGTGTGTGTGTGTGTGTGTGCGCGCGTGCACGGTCTTGTGTTCTTTCAATGTGCTCGCAATTTGTATATTTATTTTATTTTATTTTGTTTATTTTATTTTATTTTTCTCCCCTCACCCACCTCCCCACTCCATTCCTAAGCTGCATCTCCCATCCCCACCACCATGACATAACCTTCCTATCTCCTCTCCCCTCCCCTCCCATTCCTGATTTACTCGCCGCAGAGCGTGATTCGAAGTGCGGCAGCTGGAGGTGATGGTTGTATGACTGTGTTGTGTGCCTGTGTAATTGCGTGAGTGTTCTATTTTCTGAAGAAGGCCATGGCCGATAGCTGAAAATGTTGTATGTGTGCGTCTTTTGTATGTGCCTGTCGCAGCTCATCGCCATGTCTTTGCTGTGAGTTGTAAACTATCCTTACTATATTATTAATTCAAACTGAAGAAAATAATTCATATTAGAAGAGTCATAAAAAGTGAACACATGCTTGTCATCAGTTTTGACAGTATTCACAACTATGATTAATTGCTCCATGCCTACAACAATTGAAGTGTGAATAACTAATTACAGGTACTTCAAGACTTTGGTTATATTTATGACAGCTCTGTTGGAATACCACCTCTCAAGATTCCAATATGGCCATACACTCTTGATTACAAAATACCTCATGAATGCCGTTCTGGAACTTGCCCATCACGTTCCTTTCCAGGTATGTCTTTTATAATATAACTAATAGTATGTTTAACACAGTAAAACAGAAAAAAGAGACAGATCATCAGGCTATTATCAGCAGTCCCTAAAACACCAAACACACACATCTGACAAGTACACATGTAACATTTAAACAACATTAGTTTGCTATAGTTTAACTGTACTCTACATATTATATCGTTAATGAATGAAAAAGATTCCTACGATATAGGGTCATAGAGACAATCATAACACCAGTGAATGTTTCTCTGTTGTTTCATTGGTGTTTTTGATATGAATTGTTCACTGATCTACACATGATAGTGTTGTAGTGGTACATCTAAAATATACCACTGTAACATGACTGTTGTTAGTTGAAAAAGGAACTGTTACAATCAATAATAGTGTAAATATTAAGATCATAAGTAAGTTAAAATATCCTGATGAAATCATAAGCTAGAACTAAAATGAGAAAGCTTCAGTAGAGAACAGAACAAGTAAATTATAACACATAGTGAAACACATTGCCAATCTAGGGGAAGAAATCTGTCTCGATGAACAGCAAATTCGAAAACTACTACTTTGTTAGTAAGCTTACAGCAACAGCAAATCCATATTAAAGCTGAACACCAAATTGAAAACAGTCAGACAACAAAAGACACACAGAAGAATCATCAGATCAATCATGACGAGAAATAAGAAATATGGGGACAATGAAGATTACATATCAAGATGCCATGTAAATCATTACTAGATGCAATATGAAAAATAAGGACTGCCTTTTTCTACCATATATTGAGATTATTGGAACATGCAATTGAGAAACTCTTCAATTGCTTTTGGAAAATAAAACATACATATAATGTAACAATACATAAAATAAGGAAAAATAAACAATTACCTGTATCAGAATATTGTATGGTACACAGACAGACTTTACAGCTCTCTCTCTCTCTCTCTCTCTCTCTCTCTCTCTCTCTCTCTCACACACACACACACACACACACACACAAACACACACACACACATACATACATACACAGATGTAGGAAGAAGACAAAAAGCATTTACAAAGCAAGGAGAGGGTAGTCAGATAGTTTTAGACAAGAGCAGGAAAGACATAACTCAGATACTATACAACAAAACAAAAGGAGGTGTACTTAGAAGAGAAGTTAAAAAGAGATTCTGATGGGGAGAAGGAGGTAATTGAAATAGGGAAAGGCAGAGAAAAATTAGGTCAAGGAGGGGAGAAGAGATGGGCAGAGGGTGAAAAAGGAAAAAAGAGTGGAAGGGGGCCTGTAGAGTGTAATGAGAGAAGGCAAGAATAGAGTATCCAAATGCCATGCATAGTGAAGAAACCATTAGTCATTTGTGTTGTGTCAGTCAACAAGTTCAGTATCATACATTTGGATGCATGTGTGTGAAAATGTGTACTTTCTACTAGAAGACAACCCAAAAAGCTCAAGAACTACTTAACACCATTTTTGTTCTGTTAAGCTATGTGCTGTAAATCAATCTGATATAGATGACTAGCTGCCTTTGTCTTATTTTGCATGAGATAATTTTATTGCCTCATAAATATGATTATTGTCAAGGTGGTGAACATGACACTTTTACAGCCTGAATTTTATCCCTGGTATACAATAAAATTACAAATAAAACTGAATTAGCTTTATAAACTTTCACACTTACAGTATGTGAATACTTTTATACTCACACTTTCAAATTACTGTAATCGACTTTTGCGTGGTATATATGCTTTACTGTAATACCAATGAACTTGTTTGCCTGTGTAGAAACCAGAAGAAAAAGAAAAAAAAAACTACTACTAAATAACCTTTTTACTGTTGTCCACAATTTTGGTGTATTACCACTGTTGGAACAGTATTTAAGTTCTGTATAACTTCCTGGGATTGGACTGATGATATGTCTCAGTAATTTACCCTCATTGTTGTTCCATGACTTCACACTTACGTAGTACTTACTTCACCAGTTCTTGTCTCCATCTACTGCATTCCTGCTGTCTTTTTTTTCACCTATATCTGTACCTCACTCTGGCTGTCTCTCCCTGAACTATCAACTGCTCATCCCTTTTCCCATTTATTGCCACTTTCTCCCTTTATCTACTCTCATTCAACACCTCACCCCAGATCGCCTACCAAACTGCCATTCCAGGATCGTTGTGTGTTCAGCCAGCAACATGTATCTGGTGATTAAAGGATTTGTCCAAAAGTTAGCAAATTTCCATTCATTTTGTGTGCCTTCTTTATTTTGTTAGTGGTCTCCTTTACAGGATTTTCTATGACAATTGGGAATACACATGTAATTCAGTGAACAAATAAAAAATTTCCACAATGGCTATTGAACTCTACAGCATAGTGTACAGATTAAAGAGCAGTGGCAAAGTATGGTAGGAAATGGGAGGTCATGGGGGTATATCATGACCTGTTGCCATTTGTAGAGGAGCACCAAATATTGTTCAAGGCAGAGAAGATTTTCCAGAAACTTTTTGAACTATGGTATATTGTCTGTCTCAAATATAAAGTCTAACCTTGTCCCTATTTATTCAAAAAGACAGTATAGTATTTTACAAAAGTGTATGTCCAAAGTGGCTATTTGTAGTATATTATAGATACTTTAAGGCAAGTACTACATTCTATTATTATTTGCATTAATGTTTACTTATGCCACTGATAAAATGAGAGTAGTACTAACAGAGCAGATGTGAAGTCAGGTTTTTCAGCTGTACCTAAGTAGCTCAGTAGTTGAATTATTAAGAACATCACTCTCAAAAACGAAAGTCACAGTTTCAACTCCCATTCTGAGGTTCAATGTAATATGTCAAAAAGTTTTATACAAACATGTACTACAGAATCTTCTTTTGAGATATATAACTTTCATATTACATGTGTAATAATTTTGTTTAGGAGTCTGGGAAGTACCACTGAATGCTCATTATGTAGAAACATATGAAGGGGGACATTGTCCTTACCTTGATCAGTGTGTGCTGCACAATCATGATCCTGATGAAGTTTTTGAATGGCTCAGAGAAGACTTTAGCCGATATTATGAGCAGAACAAGGCTCCTTACATGATGCCATTCCATACAAACTGGTTCCAGATAAAAGAACTTGAGAGAGGTTTGCATAAGTTTTTGGACTGGGCACAAACACTGTAAGTAACATAACTTATTGATACAGGTGTCTCTTGACTCATGTACTGCATTATATGAATACTTTAGGCAAATGTAACTTTGTTTTAATGACAATCCATAAAAGTCTTATAACATATTTTAATCATTGTTTTTAAGTATGATCAAATCTTATGTTAATAATATAGTGAGGACAGTTTACAACTCACCGCAAAGATGTGGCGACGAGCTGCGACAGGCACATACAAAAGACACACACATACAACACATTCAGCTATCGGCCATGGCCTTCTGAAGAAGGCCATGGCCGATAGCTGAATGTGTTGTATGTGTGTGTCTTTTGTATGTGCCTGTCGCAGCTCGTCGCCACATCTTTGCGGTGAGTTGTAAACTGTCCTCACTATATTATTAATTCCAACCTGGACTTACCATTATCAAATCTTATGTTATTTATTATTCTTGTTCATTTATTTATTTTGGAACTGAGTCCTTTCACTCATCCATAAAAAACAGTTTTACAGAAAATTAAAAGAAATTTGTTATTGTGACTTGGGGACAATATGATTTGTTATTACAATAATAAAATATGGCCAAGATTGCTAATTATTTTATTAAATCAGGTGACCAGTTTCAACAGATTTAACCACCATCATTTGTCCTGAATACTCATGTCAGTTTCAGTAGATCATTTTAAAATTAAAACATCTCACTGGTAACATATTGCTGATGTTTTTCAAATGATGTTGAGTTGTATGTATTTTAATGTTGACTCACCAGGGATGTTAATGGCTAGATGTTTTAATTTTAAAAATGATCTAATGATACTGACATGAGTATTGAAGTCTGATGATGGCAGTTAAATCTGTTGAAACTGGTCACCTGATGTAATAAAAATAAAATAATAAGTGATTTTATACTGTAATTTAAAACAAAAGAATGCTGTTTTGTTGTCATTTTTAAAATATGGCACACCTGAAGAGAAAGGAAATAAATTTAGATTATAATCTTGGTAAAATAACTTATCTGGTGTGTGAAATATAAGAATGCATGAAACTTTTTCATGATGCCACAGTAAAGTACATGGTGGAACTTGCACAATACTTAGGACTTCTGTGTCATACTACAGGGTCCCGCCAAAAAACCTCTCACATATAATGTAGCCGGCATGCAAGTTGTTGTGGCATGGAAAGTGTTTTGTTTGAAAGCATTGTTGTTGCCATTTTCAGTGTGTGCCATGGCGTGGCTTGGTGAACATCGCACGTTTGTCGTGGAGGAATTTATTCGTAATGGTGGTTCTGTGATTAGCACTCAGCAAACGTGTCCCTGATAGGAAAACTATTCAACTATGGTTGTCAAACTTTAGAAATACAGGTTCAGCACTAAAAAGAAAACCTACTGGCCACCCTTAGACTGCAACAATGCTGGAAAATGTGGCATGTATGAGATGTCTGTGCAACAATCGCCAGTACATTCAGCACTTAAACATGCAGCTGGCCTTGGATTATCTCATAGTAGTGTAAGAATAATTCTTTATAGAGAACTTCATACGTGACCCTTCAAAATCATGGTTACACATGAATTAGGTGAAAGAGATTTTGAAACTCTCAGTGATGCTCGTGAGGAAATTCTTCAAAATATTCCATCTGGCGCTTTGTTTATTTCTTCAGATGAGGCCCATTTCCACTTAACAGGAACTGTAAACAATCAGAATTTCTGCTTCTGGGCTGCAGAAAACCCTTGTGAAATTCATCAGTGACCACTACACAGCCCTCATGTGAGTTTGGTGCACCATTGTCGAATCTTTTGTGTGGGGACTATATGTTTTCTAAGATGGCCACATGGTAACAGTTAATTCGAACCGTTATTGTCATATGCTAGAGACCTTTCTCCAACCTAGGCTAAACCAGTTAACTGCAGATCATGGTTCCAGCAAGACAGAGCAACATCGCACACCTCTTGGTGTTCTTTGGAAATGTTGCACGAGTTGGTTCCTGGACATCTTGTCTCTTTGCAAGAAGACATCGTGTGGCCCTCTAGGTTGCCTGATTTATCACCTTGTGATTTTTTTCTTTGGGGACTCTTAAAGGCTCTAGTGTACAAACATCATACCACAACACTTCAAGTACTTAAAAAGGCTGTTACCCAAGAAGTGGCAGCCATTCCAAGAGAAATGAGACGGAGATGCATGGAGAACTTTCAGGATAGACTTCATCAGTGTATCAACAATGGAGGCTGTCATTTAGCAGATATAATGTTTGAAACCAAATAATCAAAAAATTGCAAAGTATGTATTTTTCATAAAACTAATTTTTCTATTAATGATGGAAATTCTCCCCAAAGATGATAAATAATTTTTCAAAAGAGAGAGATTGGCTGGCCAGTACTTACCTTTGTGCTGTACCACCGATAGTGACACAAATGAAGAAAAAGAAAAAAAAAAAGGACAAGCTTTCTGAATACAGTTCCTTCTTCAGGTGGGAGAGAAGGGAAGAAAAACGGATGGGAACAGAAGGGACAGGTAATTCACAACATAGGTCATGAGGGTGGTGTTTGAGGAGTGTGGCAGTATCTCTGACTTCAACACTCCTCAAACACCACCCTCATGACCTACATTGTGAATTACCTTTCCCTTCCATTCCCATCCTTTTTTCTTCCCTTCTCTCACCCCTGAAGAAGGAACTGTGTTTCGAAAGCTTGTCCTTTTTGTCCCTTATTTCTTTTTCTTCATTTGTGTCACTATCGGCAGTACAGCACAAAGGTAAGTATTGGCCAGCCAATCTATCTCTTTTGAAAAAGAAAACTATTTTTTCTCTACATATTTGGCTTTTCTGTAACAACCTATTAAAATGAGGGAGGTTTTCTTGCAGGAACTTGTACATGTGGTAGTTGAAAGAAATACACAGTGATTGAAGTCACCATGATTTGGATGCAGTCATTAATAGGGTCTGTGATCACCATGGTTGGTGATGGGTGTGCCGTTACTGGTCATAACAGGAAATCAAAGGGCACATTATTAAGTGAAGGTAGGGGGAAACCCGGGTTCAAGAGAGACAAAAGATGTAAGGAAGAATAGGAAATAACAGTTGACTAACACCCAAGATATTTCAGTTACTGATATTGGACTGCTGTTAAATAACATGTTAGAAGTGACCCACACAGAGGTCAAATGGAAGCAAAAGATAAGCACACAAAGTACACTGTGAGGGATAAATGAAAAATGTAAGGAGAAAAGGAAAATTAAGCTTAATGGTATTTAGTGAGAAACATCTTACAAAACAAATAATGTCAAGTTCTTCCAGATTTGAGACTATAGTGACAGATAATAATATGTATCTATGCAGCCTTCCACCACCACTTACTCCAGTCCAGTAACCTGGAAGGTGTACACGATCAAGAGCAGAGCAACTTGCGATAACACCCACGTGATTTACCAACTGACATGCCTGCACTGTGAAGCGTTCTATGTGGGAATGACCAGCAACAAACTGTCCATTCGCATGAACGGTCACAGGAAGACAGTGTTTGTTGGTAATGAAGATCACCCTGTGGCTAAACATGCCTTGGTGCACGGCCAGCACATCTTGGCACAGTGTTACACTGTCCGGATTATCTGGATACTTCCCAGCGACACCATCCTTTCAGAACTCCGGAGATGGGAACTTGCCCTTCAGCTTATTCTCTCCTCCCGTTGCCCACCTGGTCTCAACCTTCGCTAAATTCAAATTCCCACCCACCATCTTCAGCATCTTTGCCTCAGTTCTGTGAACAGAGCCTCTGCCTCAAGTGGATTCTCTGTCCAACTTCTTTGATTTTTACAAATGTCTGTCTAGGTGTGTGCGCGTTTGGATATGTGTGTGTATTTGTTTACCTTCCTTTTTTCCCCTAAGGTAAGTCCTTACACTCCTGGGATTGGAATGACTCCTTTTCCACTTCCTTAAAACCCATATCCTTCCCTTTCTCCTCTCCTTTCTTCCTCTTTTCCTGAAGAAGCGACCAACGGTTGCGGAAGCTTGTGTGTGTGTTTGTGTGTTATTTTATTTGTGTCTGTCGATGAGCCTGTCCTTTGGGTAAGTCATCCGTTTTCTATTTTTTATATTTGTTTATCCCACCAGGAAAGTTTCCGTCTATAATTTTCGTTTTATATATATATATATATATATATATATATATATATATATATATATATATTATAGAGGAAAAATTCCTAACAGGAAAAATATACGTAAAAAATAGATAAGGTACACTTACCAGGCGAAGGGGCACAGGCAGTAATAGCAACAAATAAACACACAGACACACACACACAAAAATGCTAGCTTTCGCAGCCTAGCTGCTTCATCAGGCAGAAGGGAAGGAGAGGGAAAAGGAAATGATGAGGGTTTTAAGGAAGGGGGTAAGGAGCCATTCCAATTCCGGGACAGGAAAGACTTACCTTGGGGGAAAAATTGGAAGGTAAATAAATGCACATACACCCACACATTTACACAGACACAAGTACACTTAGGCAGACATACTGTAGAACTGTAGAAAGCAAAGAAGTTAGAAGTTAGACAGAGATGCCACTTGAGGCAGAGGCTCTGTCCAGAGAACCAAGGCAAAGATGTTAAGATGGTGGGTGGGAATTCGAATTTAGCGGAGGTTGAGACCAGGTGGGCAACGGGAAGAGAGAATATGCTGAAGGGCTAGTTCCCATCTCCGGAGTTCTGAAGGATTGGTGTCAGTGGGAAGTATCCAGATAACCCGGACGGTGTAGCACTGTGCCAAGATGTGCTGGCCATGCACCAAGGCATGTTTAGCCACAGGGTGATCCTCGTTACCAACAAACACTGTCTGCCTGTGTCCATTCATGCGAATGGACAGTTTATTGCTGGTCATTCCCACATAGAACGCTTCACAGTGCAGGCATGTCAGTTGGTAGATCACGTGGGTACTATCGCAAGTGGCTCTGCCTTTGATCGTGTACACCTTCCGGGTTACGGGACTGGAGTAAGTGGTGGTGGAAGGGTGCATAGGGCAGGTTTTACAACGGGGGCGGTTACAAGGGTAGGAGCCAGAAGGTAGGGAAGGTGGTTTGGGGATTTCATAGGGGTGGACTAGGAGGTTACGGAGGTTAGGTGGGCGGCGGAAAGACACTCTCGGTGGAGTAGGAAGGATGTCATGAAGGATGGATCTCATTTCGGGGCAGGATTTTAGGAAGTCGTATCCTTGCTGGAGAGCCACATTCAGAGTCCGCTCCAGTCCCGGAAAGTATCCGGGGACAAGAGGGGCACTTCTGGGGTTTTGTGGAAGGTTCTTAAATTGGGGAGATGAGGAAGTGGCTCTGGCAATTTGCTTCTGTACCAGACCAGGAGGATAGCTGCGGGATGTGAAGGCTGTTATCAGGTTATTGGTGTATTGGTTCAGGGATTCAGGACTGGAGCAGACTCGTTTGCCACGAAGACCTAAGCTATGGGAAGGGAACGTTTGATGTGGAAAGGATGGCAGCTGTCATAATGCAGGTACTGTTGTTTATTGGTAGGTTTGATGTGGACGGATGTGTGTAGTTGGCCGTTGGATAGATGGAGGTCGACATCGAGGAAAGTGGCATGGGATTTGGAATAGGACCAGGTGAATTTGATGGGACCAAAGGAGTTGAGGTTGGAGAGGAAATTCTGGAGTTCTTCTTCACTGTGAGTCCAGATCATGAAGATGTCGTCAATGAATCTATACCACACTTTGGGTTGACAGGCTTAGGTCTTCGTGGCAAACGAGTCTGCTCCAGTCCTGAATCCCTGAACCAATACACCAATAACCTGATAACAGCCTTCACATCCCGCAGCTATCCTCCTGGTCTGGTACAGAAGCAAATTGCCAGAGCCACTTCCTCATCTCCCCAATTTAAGAACCTTCCACAAAACCCCAGAAGTGCCCCTCTTGTCACCGGATACTTTCCGGGACTGGAGCGGACTCTGAATGTGGCTCTCCAGCAAGGATACGACTTCCTAAAATCCTGCCCCGAAATGAGATCCATCCTTCATGACATCCTTCCTACTCCACCGAGAGTGTCTTTCCGCCGGCCACCTAACCTCCGTAACCTCCTAGTCCACCCCTATGAAATCCCCAAACCACCTTCCCTACCTTCTGGCTCCTACCCTTGTAACCGCCCCCGTTGTAAAACCTGCCCTATGCACCCTTCCACCACCACTTACTCCAGTCCCGTAACCCGGAAGGTGTACACGATCAAAGGCAGAGCCACTTGCGATAGTACCCACGTGATCTACCAACTGACATGCCTGCACTGTGAAGCGTTCTATGTGGGAATGACCAGCAATAAACTGTCCATTCGCATGAATGGACACAGGCAGACAGTGTTTGTTGGTAACGAGGATCACCCTGTGGCTAAACATGCCTTGGTGCATGGCCAGCACATCTTGGCACAGTGCTACACCGTCCGGGTTATCTGGATACTTCCCACTGACACCAATCCTTCAGAACTCCGGAGATGGGAACTAGCCCTTCAGCATATTCTCTCTTCCCGTTGCCCACCTGGTCTCAACCTCCGCTAAATTCGAATTCCCACCCACCATCTTAACATCTTTGCCTTGGTTCTCTGGACAGAGCCTCTGCCTCAAGTGGCATCTCTGTCTAACTTCTAACTTCTTTGCTTTCTACAGTTCTACAGTATGTCTGCCTAAGTGTACTTGTGTCTGTGTAAATGTGTGGGTGTATGTGCATTTATTTACCTTCCAATTTTTCCCCCAAGGTAAGTCTTTCCTGTCCCGGAATTGGAATGGCTCCTTACCCCCTTCCTTAAAACCCTCATCATTTCCTTTTCCCTCTCCTTCCCTTCTGCCTGATGAAGCAGCTAGGCTGCGAAAGCTAGCATTTTTGTGTGTGTGTGTCTGTGTGTTTATTTGTTGCTATTACTGCCTGTGCCCCTTCGCCTGGTAAGTGTACCTTATCTATTTTTTACGTATATATATATATATATATATATATATATATATATATATATATATATATATATATATATATATATGCTGTATAAATTTAAGGATGTACTTAAATGCATGTAACCCTTTCATAACTAATATATGCTTGAAATTACAGCCCAGATGTATGGTTTGTGACAATCACACAGGGTCTGATCTGGATGACTGATCCACGACCTACAAAAGAATTAAACACTTTTGATGCCTGGAACTGTGCAAAACGAGAGAACATTCCTCCGCCTCCATGCAATTTACCAAATTCATGTGCACTCTCATTTAAACCAGCAGAAGCAAATATCACATCAACTAGGTAATTTCACTGTAGAATACTTCCATAAAAACTTTCTTTCATAATCTTATATTTCAGTCTGTGCTGCTCAACAGTTTACTTTTAATTTTTATTATAAGAAACTCATTACACTGCCTTACAAATTTACCAATCTGTTTAAAAAAGCATTGGTATAATACAATTTGCATATAAAAATGCTAAATAGGAACCACAAAGCACATTATATGGTTCTCAGTAAGGCTATCTTTTCTTCAGGGGTATTATGTTTTCAGTACAGTACCTGATTATGCAAATCTCTACAAATTACACTGCCATGCTCAATCTATGAAATAATTTAATTATAGCAGTATTAAAATCCATTTAATACATTAATTGAAATACCATTTTTGTCTGTTGTTTAAATATAACTCATCACCTGATTAGAGTTAACTTGTTCTACCAAGTCAGCATAATATTCCAATGGTTTGATTAAAATGCCTTTATAGCCAGATGATTTATGTTTTTAGTGACTTTTTGTAATCTCTACATTGTTGATCTGCTGGTATATACATGACCTGTCCAAGCAAATCTAATCTACCCACTTTTGATTGTCTAGCTTAACTCCTGTGTTTTCAGTGACCAATGATTTGAATGTATTGCCAGCTATTGTCTTCGGAGAAATTAATATGAGTTATCTTACCAAATTAATATGTTCATGTCTAATAATGCAGTGGTTTGTTCTCTGACTCGGTGCTTTCCAAATGGAAACTGCTCTAAGGGTGTAAGGACCATCAGTGGCAAGGGAAGGGACAAGGTAAAAAATATATGTCTACACTAAACAAAAAAGCATTAGTGTCATTTTGAAAGTCTAGTGCACAGCACATGCACGACTGTTATGGTGGCATGATCAAAGCAAAATTTTTTGTCAGCTGAGTCAGACTTTAGGCTTGACAGCGGGATAGGTGTTTGCTACTAAACCTGGCTGGTTTGGGTAATTCAGTTTTAAAATTGAAGCTCAAACCAGTTCAGGTCAGATTACACATAGTGACCAGTTTTCTTGTATCAAAATCATACCCCTATGTATATGAGCACAACTGAAATTTACATCGATTTCAAAGAGGTATGGGGGAATAGTGTAGTAGATCATAGCACAGTGGTCTGCTCACTTCTGTGAAGAGCAGGTAAACAGTCAGGACAGTTCAAGAAGTGAAAGGTGATCAATCGCAACAGTCTGCTGATCTCAGATTAATTGTTAATGACATTTTAAGAAGGATGAATCAAAAAGTTAAAGATTAGAAAAGTTGCTGCCAGTTTGGTTGCGCACAAGCTGAGTGAATAATGGAAAGCAGGTAAAGAATCACAGAAGAATTAATTCATTGTTATCTGACAGAAAGAGAACTTTTGCTGAAAAGGACCGTTACACTTGATGAACAATGGATATGAGATTTTGAGCCAGAACTCAAGTCGCATCCATCACATGGAAAAGTTTTGACTCTCCACCTCCCAAACAATTATGTCACCAACAGTCAAAATGAAACTTATAACATGAGTGAAATAAGCTGGAAAAAAAAAAAAAAAAAAAAAAAAAAAAAAAAAAAAAAAAAAAAAACCCCTTAAAAAAAAACCTTAAAAAAAACCTTAAAAAAACCATTGTTTTAGTATAATTATAGTTAAACAGAATAGACTAAGACAATATATTAAATGTCTAGGGTATATTTAAGTACAGTAGGACAGTATTGCAGGATATGGTTTGTTCTAGGGTTATGGGGGGGGGGGGGGGTGGTGACAGGTGACAGCAGGATTTGGGGGGGAAGGGGAGGAGGTGGAGTGGAAGGTGCGGGAAAGGGCAGACAGCTAGAATGGTCAAGCACTGCCGTTATTTGTGCGCCTGTAAAATGAGTAGTGAGAAAGTGTGTCCCCACTCTTGTCTACCCCATTATGTCACAAAAATAAAACTACAGGGTGTTTCACAAATTTATACCAACCCTTACACAGTCCACCTCAAAAATCAGTGACGATGTATTGTGCAGACAGACCTGGAGAGTGCTGATTTTCCACAAGTGTTGTTCCAGGAAACATCTGGGAGGTGTTTATTTTCCACAAATGCATTAATACTAAAAGGAATACTGAACAGAATCTACATATCTTTCTACACACTACCTTGCAAGTTAGGTGGCAAATGGATTCAGCATTCTGTGGCTTTTTTCTGGTAACGGCCCCTTCCCATAACATAAGAACTATTTGCTCTTCAATTTACGTACATACTAACTGACTATAGCCTCCACCACATTCTGGTCAGTGAGAAAACAAAACAACTTTACTGTCTTTTCAAATAACGGTGAGAATTCAGTGCTTCAAGCAACCTTTTAAGGTACTTTCTACCAACACGCTATTTGTTTATTCTGCCATTTAACAGTTCAGATACATTCACGGATCACAAGTTTCTTGTACTAATTACTTTTTCACAACAGTGAATTTTGTATTCAAGATGCTGCCCTCTACCCCACTAGTAAACTAACTAAGTCGACATCTTTGCTTATCATTTTTTCCTGGCTTTATTTGTGTGGTTCAGCAATTTCTTCATTGTTTATTTTTTACTAGCTTCTGCCTGCGACTTCATTCACCTAGTACAAAGCAACTTCGAAAACAATCCCATGGGGTCATTTTATCTGTATGTCCTGCCCAAGTCCAACTCTATCCCTCAGCAAGCTTTGATCCAAATCCATCCAGTAAATTATGCTTCGAAGCATAATAAACAAACTTTCACAGTTATATTAGACAGTACGATTAAATATTATCTGCTGCGTGACACTTAATTTACTAAATAGTATTTACATTTGCCTTATTATGTCTCCCAGTGGGCAGTAAGGAGCTGATGATGAAGTAGTTTTGCATCTGTTTGTTTTTAGTTTAAGGAGTGCTTCAATGTCATTTTTTGCCCCAAGTCCCTTGGTGACATAGCTATGCCACTGGGTGGGGGATTAATCATATGTGAAAGAATCTACCATACACAGTGAGATGTCTGTCTCATATACTATAGATATTAATCTAAATTCATGTTCTTACAGGTAACACTGAAGCAGCTAATTCAATGAATGTCAAATTTTCAAAACAGATAAATTTGTTTCAGGTACTTAGTAACTTGTCGAGAGTGCCCACAACGTTATCCTTGGCTTGGTGATGCCATCGGTACTGGAATTGATGGAACAGATGTGTACAACCCAGAAAATTAACAAGAGACAAAGAAACACATTCAGGTTGTCTTGAATTGTGAAACTACCATCGCTCATTAATTTGGAGCGTTATTTACGAACACTATGCTTTGTACAGATTATCAGAAAATGGAAGCTGTACAAAAGCATTGGGATTCCATGATGGCAGTTCAGTGAACTGTTCATGACATGCAAAACAACTTGTCAATTGTCATTCCATTTCTGTAATTTTTTACTTTTATTTGTTGGTTGCCACTACTGTATAAAATATGGCATGACACTGATGGAGAGCAGCATGTATTAAACTGCAAATTGTCAGTGATTGCCATTTTGAGTATCTATTTCTATAGAAATTTTATCAGCGATTGTACAAGAATGATGTGAATGAATGAAGGAACATAACATATTTCTGTTCCTTAACAAAGCTTGGTACTGATTATAGCAAGTAAGAATTATTACAGTGATGTGTGCTATAGATGTGAATTGTCAACCAAGTGCTGTTCCTTTTGTCATTTATGTTTCTTTTTATACAAAATAAGTCATTGGTGTGTGTGTGTGTGTGTGTGTGCACGAGAGAGAGAGAGAGAGAGAGAGAGAGAGAGAGAGAGAGAGAGAGAGAGAGAGAGAGAGAGAGAGATTGTAAGGAACATTGATTGTAATTACCTGAATGTTTTTGTTGCAAAATAAAGAATAATAGATGTTTACACAAAAATGGAAAGCTCTTATTATTTTCCCTTCAAAATATATATACAACTAATGACAGGGCACGAGTATTCGTGAACATCTACAGAGTTATACAAAAGTAACATTTTATTGCACCAGTCAATATTCAACAAATAAATTTATTGTTTAACAATTATTGGAAACAGCATAGATAATAATATATTATTTGGCATCTGATAATACAAAAACTTATCCTTCTGTAATGTGGCGTGATGTACTTGTCCTTATTATTTAAAGCGTACTTTCAATATATATTGAGAAATATGCCAAAAATTTCATTTTATGCAACATAACACAGAAAAAAAATGGACATGCTTACAATGCTAAATGTGTGAAGTGTCTTGTCCCAATTTGTGATTACACAGGTGCAACTGTTTCACCCATATTCATTTGAATGTTATTGCACCAG
Source organism: Locusta migratoria (assembly GCA_026315105.1). NCBI lineage: Eukaryota > Metazoa > Arthropoda > Insecta > Orthoptera > Acrididae > Locusta > Locusta migratoria. Next base: position 188,114,812 of record CM048750.1, on the reverse strand, counting down.
TTTCTACATTGAATGGTCAGCACTACAGTTAAACTATGATTTGGTAAAGAATCATTGGTCAATGGAAGTGACAACTGACAATATTAGCACTGAAATGTTAGCCTCTGCATTCATGTCAGTGTCATTACCAAGATTTGGGTGCCCACTGCCTGCCAGTAGATGACAGTTTGAGTTTAATCTGTTCCACATCCATGAGGATCACCTCAACACGGATCTATGGAACGAACCAATAAATCTATTCTAATGCATCTGGTGACATTTTACAGGTATACCCACCAGAGGACGACTATCAATCATTCCAATAACAATGACATGTTTGGATGCTGGCATTGTTCTTCAAAGGCAGCACTCATGTGCCACTGAGTATCTGTCTGGTAAATTCTTTGATGCTAAACAAATCTGTTCTCCAAAGACTTGTAATCCTTGTTACATGCATCAGGACCTGGACCACTCTCATATTATACTCTACAGTGACAGCATAAAGCCACCCATACATAAAGAGCTTCCCATGTGACAGAGAGAAGTATGCAGACAGTGGAAATATTGGTGAATGGCAAGGCAACAACCACTGCACTAAACAGAGTGAAGCCTGCTTATGATATCAAGAAACATCGCCAACTTCTTCTGAACGGAGACATCAGAACCTGCCTCAACAAAATACCCAGCTGCTGCTGCCGGCACCACCACCACCACCACTACCACACCAACCACTTTGCACAGACTTTTCAAACGCCCCTCATACACTGCTTGTTTTGATTGTAGTTTTGCCATGCCATGCCCAGAAGGTCAACTCTGACATTTGATCATATCCATGTTGTTACTTTGTGTCGGGAGGGACTCTCCTCAATGGAAGTTTCCAGATGGAATGATCCAAAGCGATACTGTTTGAATGTGGAGGGTTTACAGACAGAGAGAAAGAAACTGTCGATGACATGCTTTGCTCTGGCTGGCCTAAGGCTACCACAGCAGCTGATGACAGCTGCGGATTTCAGCTCAGAGGATCCCTGAGAGGAACGCCACCATGCTGAATAATGATTTTGTGCAGCCACAGGAAGTCGTGTTTCATCTCCAATAGCACATAATATGCTGTGTGACATGCAACTTCACTCCCGACATCCCTGACTGGGACCAGCTTTGACACCTATACATCATCCAGCATGGTACAGATGGGCTCAAAACATGCTGAATGTGGTAGTCAGAATTGTCATCAAGTGCTACTCATAGATAACTCATCTGCCTTCAACCAGCCAATCGTCGGAGACATTTTTGGAGGCAGCCTAAACGTCTTAGACACACCATTCAGTGAGTGCAGCAATGATGGTGACTTCCAATATTTCGGGTTGGCAGTTATGCCACTGGTGGTTGTAGAAGGCAATCAAATGGTTATGCAGTACAGGAATGACATCCTCCGAGAATAGTGCAACCACATCATCAGCATTAAAGTGAGGGATTCATCTTAAAGGACACAATTCCCATGCTTATCATGCACATCTTGTAAATTGGATACTTCATAATAATGACATTGTAACAGTACAATAATCAGATTGTTCTCCACCTCAAACTACATCAAACACACCTGGGACAAATTGAAAATGACTGATTTTGGATGAGACCTCACCAACAAATCTGGAAAATCTAGGCTGAATTTGCTATTGAGGAGTGGGATAATCTGGATCAACAGTTCCTTAAAGTGATGAAATATGTTTAACATATGAGAGACTCTCAAATTTTTTTAGTTAATTACAAAAAACTATGGCACTTTCAAGGCTTTGAGCGATGCATGCATTGACCCCCTGGTGTCAGGCATACCATGGTGTTGCGCTGTTTGTTAGTCAATGGCGAATAGGAGGTCCCGACTTCCAGCGATATAATACAGTCAGGTCAGTGTCTAACGACAGTCACCCCTTTTGGGAATGACTCAAACTGAGCCCTAATATTTTCCTAAATCACGGAAAGTTTTATTAGTTCACAGTCTCTGTAACAAAGTCATTCCACTGTAGGTGAAGTTGATTTAAAAAGAACTTATCTTATATTCTGGCTGTAGTCCATTGCGTTGTGAGCTGTCTTCCGCTTTCACTAAAAGATTTGATGTTACAGGATCTTTTCGTAAATCTTAAACATGTCAGTCGATATGGAAACGATTTTATTTCCATTTAAATAAAGTTTAAATCTATCACATTGTTACACAATTAAAAAATAGAGAAAAAAAAATGCAGCGGCAAGCCAACAGAGCTGCTTACAGGTTTGTGACTGCTAGAAGACTCCCAAAACATGGTTTCTCTCAAATATCTTTCTATGTAACCAGGTAATAAGATTGATGCAATATTATTTTACATTAAATATGCCAAAATACAGAAATTAAAACATTACATTTAAGCTTTTACTATTTATCTCAATGTATGTACATGTTTCATGAAATTTGTATTTAATGTGGTACACAAATTTATAGTCATCCTTTGACTAGTGTTTACAGTGCTCATATTATTTACATTATTTGTGTTTTCGAAGTACACACATATTTGTTTTGCCGATATTGTGTAGGTGTACTATTATTGTGACATGGAATTTTAATGTATTTCAGTTTACGGTCTCATTTTTTATTATTATGGATTTGTATACAGTTGTCGTAATTTTGTCTATTTTGAAGCTAGTTTCTTAGTACCAAACGGATTATTAATTTTAGTGCATGAAAAATGATCAGTATTTAATTTAGGATCCAGTGATATATAAAACATGGTCTGCCCTAATTTATTTAAACAAAAGGTACATATATCATGTTGTGCAATAGTTATAACATGAAGTATTGTTGTTTTTATACAAATTAGTATCTATATAGGTTCCAGAACTAAGTGTAATGCATTTTTAGTGTTTGCAGCTATTATTTACGAAAGTATTAAAAATTGAAAATTACATAAAAGAACAGCCAAAGTTATGTTTAAATCAACGTATTATTTCTTAAAAGTGTTTTACTAATAGTGTTAATAGAATTTCAAACTGAAGGCGAAAATGTGATATTTTACATGTCCGGTAGTGATGTTTTATTTTAGGTGTCAGATATTTCGTGTTTATAATGTTGGCAACTGATTTTTGTAAGGAATGTGCAACATAGTGGTGGCCTAGGTCATGGGTTCATTGCCCACCAGTGGGATTGTGGAATTTAGGCAGTCTGTGGCAGATTGCTGTGACAAACTGACACACAGGCCCCAGCTGGAAACATTGCTGGAATCTTCCATATTGTGTCAGTGCCCAAATGCTGCTTTGACATGTGCCATGGCATGCCTTTTGGGTTGGCAACAGTATGTTTCTTCATGCAACCGAAAGTTCTGTTCATGTAGACCACTGACACTGCTAGGTTACTAACCAGTTTCTGTCAGCCATCAGCCAATCTTGTTGTGGATGTGTGCTGGATACTGGAACAGCTACATACTTACACTAATTATTTACACTTTAATTTGTACCCTGTGTTACTATTTACTGCAAAATCCTTGTACCACAACAATAATCCCGAAGTCAGGTCCTTGTTGTTTATTCTTGATGAAGGACAAAGTTGATTTTTCAGCTTGTCTGAATAAGAAATATTGATTACCACCATTCCTCTACCCAAGTAATGTTGAAAAATACTCCATTTTTATCTTATAATGAGAATTACTTTTCTGGCAGATGGTTGGTTGAGTAGAGCGTTTTTGTTTTAGGCCTTTTTTTTCTGAAGTAAATTAGGTAGAAGATGTTGAGGTGTTGGAGGAATACAAACAGTGTGTCTCACCTTTGGTCCAGATTATGATGTTCTCAGTGAATATGAATGAGAAGAAGATGCTAGGGTTCTATGGAATTGGGAAGGACTCCTCTAGATGCCTGTTAATACATTGGCATAGGGTTGTTCCAAGTGAGTGCCCACTAGTGAACTGTATATTTGTTTGTAGGAGATGCCTTCAGATGAGGTGTAATTTTCTGTGGGAGGGGTGGGATAATGTTAAAGTTACTCATGTGTAAATGGTAAGTGCTCGATTCGGAGGTGGGTAAGAACTACTTCATCCCTCTTGAGAGGCTGAAAGGAGGATCGCCATGGATGTAAAGTGAGCAGCAATCTCAGTTCGTTATTTGCCACTGAAAGCAATTCTTCCTCCCACAATTGCGGGGACAACTGCTGTAACAAAGAAGTGATATTCTGCAAGGGAATCGGGGACATTGTCACTTCAGATGCTCTGCAAGCCTCTTTGGCAGCCCGATCAGCTTCTTCATTCCCCTGAATTGTCACATGCCTCGGCACCCAGCAAAACGACGCCACCTTCCCACAACATTGAAGGAAGGACAGTTCATTGAGCATTTGCTGCAGCAAAAATCACAGATGGATAGAGCTCTTGCAATGACTACAGAGCACTCAGAGAATCAGAGAAAAGCAGAAATCATTTTCCCTGTATGTGATGTAACAAATGTAGTGCCTTTAAGATTGCATGTACCTCTGCGGAAAAACCAGAATAATTCTCGGGGAGGCGAACCTTAACAACATGGCTGGAACACAATGGAACAGCCGACGGAGTCCCTTTGCTTGGAGCCATCAGTATACATCACTGTAAAACTGTGATGTTGATCTAAGACATTAAAAAACATGGACTGAAAAGTAAAATCATAAGTTTCATCTTTCCTGAAACTTGTCCAGATCTAAAACAAGTCGGAGCCTCTGGAGAAGCCAAGGTGGAATCCTGCTGCAACCTAGATGTAGAATAGTAAAACCAGTCATTCCCATTTCAAAAAGGCAATCCCTCATTTAAATCCCATACAGCCACAGTGCTTGATTATCAAAGTGCCTTTCCATTGGAGTCCACACAACAATATGTTATGCTGGCATGAAAAGTGTGGACATCATTTTGTATGTCTGGCACACCCTGAGTAAGCATTGCCTGATGTACAGTCGTGGCTCTGCAGCCTCAGCACAAAGACATGGTATGCGGCTGGTCTTAAATGCTCCAGTTGCTAGCCAAATCCCTGCATGGTGTACCATATCCAATATCTTTAAATAAGACGGCAGTGTTGACCCATACACCATACACTCATAATCCAAATGAGATCGTACGAAAGCTTTGTAAAACTGGAGCAAACAAGTTCTGTCTGTTCACTCATCCAACTGCCATAGAGTGAATTGCAACTGACGTGTAGTCGTTGCTAGGTTGGAAGAAGAGCAAAGACAGAGAAGTCATCCACAAATAGAGAACACTGGAACACTGAACAGGACTTTTGATGACAGAAGTAATAGTGTTAATTGCTTTGGCAAACAAGATCACCCTGATGGAATCCATTATCCTGCTCAAAGAGATCAGAGAGGGCGTCACCAACTTGGTATCTAAAATAACATGGAAACAGGAATGATTGAATAAAATGGGGAAGACAACCACGAGAAACCCAGTCATGGAGCTGCCTGAGGATAAGATGCCATCAAGTAGTATCTAGGCCTTCCCAAGATCAAAAAATATACCCAAAAGGTGTAGCTGACACAGGAAAGCCTATTGTATAGCTGCATCCAGGAAGGTCAGGTTTTCAAAGGTGGAGCGATCTCTCCTGAACCCACACTGAAAGTGGCTGGATTCCAGCATCAAGACAAGGTGGCAGTTAATCATGCACTCTAAGGTCTTTCCCACACAGCTAATGAGAGCAACACTGTGATAACTACTTGGAGATGTACCATCATTCCCAGGTTTTAATAGGGGAATTAAAATGGCCTCCTTCCGTGAGTTAGGGAACTGGCCTAATGGCAGAATGGCATTCTTCATTCCACCAAGGGACTGGATGCCTTTTTGGTTGCCCTGATGAGCGTGGAATGGAAACATCGGCAGTGTAGTGGATCTTAGCAGTAATATTGACGCGAGTCTTCTGACAGAACGTGTTGTACATTGGTTAGCACTGCAGATCACAGTGCTTGCGGTTCCCAGTTCAAATCCTGCCACGGGCAGAAAAAAATTATTTCTTTTTATTTACTATTTCTAGAATGTTCTTCATGTTTCTTTTGTTTGTTGTACTTGTAAGTTCCAGAAAATTCTTTCTATGTGTAAATAATGGAGCACTCCAAGCAGTAGACAGTCTGTACTGAGTGTACACTTGTATTAGCAATAAACGTGTTCTAAGTGTAAAGTGTTGTGCTCTATTAACTACTAGCCTTCGAAATCTGGACCACCTGCAGTTTGCAACATGACACTTTCTGGTGGAGGCGTCGGGTATCCTGCAATACATCTGCAGCATTGTGGCTCCGATTAGGCAGTGTAATAGCCAGTGATGGTCTAAGGGTGGAGGGGGGGGGGTGTCTGCCCTGGGCCTCTTGTCCTGGGGGGCCTCCAAATCTCAAAAGTTACTTTGTTTTTAGCAACACATGTATTTAAAAAAATGAAAATCCTCCATGGATGACAGTCGCTAAGATGTCGGGAAATTTCATTGACATCATCATTGAAGACTAACCTGCCGGGCATTAGTTGATTCAGGTGCTTCCTTCTCTGTATTGTCGAATGACTAACATCACAAACAAAGGAGATTATGTCCTGTGATACAAGAGGAACTGTGCTGAAGGTCGCAAATGGAAAATATGTCTGGCCAGCAGGAACATGTGTCACAAGAATAACTATCAACAACAGGACGCAGGTGTTTGAATTTGTCGTTTTAACATAATGTAGCCATAACGCAATCCTTGGGTGGGACTTCCTTCAGGCACCCCGGGCTGTCATTGACTGTGAAAGATCTAAGCTACAAATTGACAAAGCCGTTCTGTTGAGTACACATAACACGAGCTCTCCTGGGAGGTTTTTTGCTATTGAGAATGTCGAGATCTTGACATTAACAATGAGTCAGCAGCTGAGATGACCAACTGAACTGTAAAGTGCTTGTTGATCATAAAAAGCTAATCAGTATAATAAAGGAAATCTACGTACCATCTGCTATCATAAGCATTACAGGTGGTTGGGGAGAACTTTGAATTACTAATTTCCATGGGCAATTGCAACTCATTCCTAAAGGAATGTGTATTGGAACAGCTGAACCAGCCAGGATGGTGAGTTCAATATCATCGACGAAGTCTCTGCTCTGCTGTTAATGCTGAAAATGCACTACAGCAAACTACTATGTAATATCATATAGGGCCCAGACTGACGCAGGAACAGTGTTAGCAGATGTTAACCATAAGGTAAAAATGTAAAGCAGTCAACAATCCGAAGATTGGTTTGAACATCACAGTGCTTTACTAGGCATGGTCCTGTTTGGAGGTGGTATGCTGTTGCCTTCCTCCGACCTTCGAACTGACTTACCAGCCAGTTATAGGGGGACCTACAGTTTAACGTGGGTTCCGAACCACGGTGCTACTCAGTATTTTTCACAAGTGCAGTACTGCCAGAGGTGAAAGAAGTGGAAAGTGACAGATAAAAATCCTAGGACCTGGCAGGGATTGAACCCGTGACCTTTGGATTTGTAGTCTGGCACTCTACCACTGTGCAACCGAGGCATGCATACTACATCAATTTTCAGGTGTATTCTAGGCCAGGCAGGAGAAGACAAACATGAAACGACCCACAATGAAACACCGAATCAATACTGGGGATCATCTACCAATTAGCCAGCATTCGTACAGATTGTCGCCAGCTGAAAGACAGATAATTTGAGAGGAAGTGGAGAAGATGTCACATGGCGGCATTATTTAACCTTCAGAGTCCCTGGTCGTCTCCGGTGGCCCAATTGAAGGAGGAGGATGGCACATGGGGTTTCTGTGTCGACTATCAGTGGCTGAACAAAATCACAAAGAAAGATGTCTACCCATTGCCGCACATAGATGACACGTTAGACTGTTTGAAAGGAGCTACATACTTCTCAACCATAGACAAGCAGACCGGTTACTAGCAAATCGAGGTTGACGAAGCTGACAGGAAGAAGACTGCTTTTATTATACCTGCCGGCTCAATGAATTCAAGGTCATGGTGTTTTGACTATGTAATGTCCCAGCCACATTCAAATGCATGATGGACAATTTGCTTCAACATCTTAAATGGACGACATGTCTTTGTTATCTAGATGGCATTGTTGTTTTCTCAAGGACATTTGTGGAACATTTAAGCCTCCTGTCAACTGTGTTGAAATGTGTTCAGACAACAGGACTCCATCTCAATCCAAAGAAGTGCCTCTTCGTCGCCAAAAGATAAAATTCCTGGGGCACCTAGTGAACGGAGATGGTGTGCATCCTGGTCCAGATAAGTAAGGGCAATCACAGAATTTCCAACTCCTCAGCACATCCGTGATATGAGAAGTTTTCTCAGGCTGTGCTCATAGTTCTGTCATTTCATAAAAAGTTTTTGTAACAAGGCACCTCCATTGCAAGAACTTACGCAGGGAGAGGCCACGTTTTACTGGGGTCAGACGAAAGAAAGAGCTTTCCAGGCACTTAAGGAGGCTGTAACTTCTGCACCGGTGCTAGCCTAATATGACAAGAAGGGCACTAAGACTCCAGGAGTATGATACACAATGGTATTCAAAAATGGGCCAAACACAAGGACGCCGACTACAATTCAAGAAATCCATTAGCTGAACATCACAGCATGGATGAAATTTCAGTCCTCACTGAGTTAGGTGACATTACAGCTGAACAAAGCGAAGATGGAGCATTATTAAAAACCATAGTTACCTTGGAGAAAAGAAAATTGATGAAAGGAGAGTTTCAACTTAAGAACAGGACTTTGTATAAGAGCAACTACGATCCAGTGGGGCCCAAATGGCTACTGCTCATCTTCAGCCTGCTATTCTCAAGTATTTTCATGATTCTCCAATATCCGGTCATCTGGGATTTGTGAAGACCCAAGACAGAATCAGACGCAGGTATTACTGGCAAGGCCTCTATATGGGAGTGACTGTAAAGAGTGCCAGAGACGGAAGCAGGTGCCACAGTTACCTACAAGTAACAATTCCACCTGCAGTAGCTCCATTTCACCAGATTGGAATTGACCTTTTAGGTAGGTTCCTGAAGTCGACAACTGGTAACCGATGGATAATAGTCTGCACTGACTACCTCACTCGCTATGCTATCACCAAACCTGTGCTGACTGCAGAAGCTCCACAGATCGCAAAATTCCAAGTATAAGACATTATTTTGAAGCATGGCGCACCACGTGTGATGATATCTGATTGAGGAAAAGTATTCATGTCAAAACTAGTATCAGATGTAATGTCACATTGCAACATTGGCCACAGAACAACTGCCTACCATCTTCAAACAAATGGTCTTACACTGTTTTAACAAACATATATCGGAAGTATTGGGATACAATACTGCCAGTCATGACATTTGCTTGTAACACAGCAAGACAAGAGACCACATGCTTCACACTGTTTTTCCTGCTTCATGGTTGTGAAGCTGAGGCGACAATGGATATGCTGTTCATGTTCCAACCAGACGACACTCAGGATGACTATGTGACACAGAACACCACCAGGGTTGAAGAAGCAAGACAGCTAGCTTGCATATGGACACTGGATGCCCATGAGAAGGACTGTCAGTGGTATAATGACAAGCACTGACCTGTTGTGTACAGCCCAGGAGCTCTGGTATGGATTTCTACTCCTGTATGGAAAGTTGGGCTGTTGGAAAATTTACTGAAGTGATACTTTGGTCCATATCATGTCATACCCCGCCTGTCAGATGTCACATACAAAGTAGAGGATTATGATCCACTTTCAAAATGACAGAAACAAGAGACATTCCAAATGAATTCTTACCATGATCCCAGACAACATGATCCCAGACAACAGATAGACAGAAACAGCATCTTGTTTGAGGACTCTGAAGACTGTTATGATAATCATGAAGCTATGACAGGAATGGTCTTGTGTCGGTCATTGTCACCGTAAGGAAGGCATGCAGACAGAATTTAAGGATTCTCTGGAACAGTCATACAGAGGACTAATAACATGATCCAGGAAACTGCAGTTGGCTCCAAAGGTAACCCGACAACAGGTCGCTGTTCTTTCAGAAAGGAGAGCAAAGAAGCGAGTCTTCCGACAGAACATGTGGTGCATTGGTTAGCATTGAAGATCGCGGTGCTTGCAGAACCCAGTTCAAGTCCTGCCATTGGCAGAAAAAGATTTATTTCTTTGTATTTACTATTTCTAGAATGTTCTAGATGTTTCTTATGTTTGAGGTACTTGTAAATTCCAGAAAATTCTTTCTAGGTTTAAATAGTGGAGCACTCCAAGCAGGAGTCAGTCTGTACTGAGTGAATGCTTGTGTTAGCAATAAACATGTTCTAAGTGTAAAGTGTTGTGCTCTATGAACAATTAGCCTTCAAAATCCAGTCCACCTTCCTTTTGCAATGTGACAATATTATCCACCCATTCCTGGACACTATCATGGGGCTCAAATTTGGCAAGTCAGCTGTAGAGTGTCCAGTCTGCCTTACTAAGAACTCACCAAGGTGGCTGTCTTTCGGGTTCTACTCTGTCTAGAAAGTGAATCCAAATCAGAAAGTGATCACTGTCATGAAGGTCATCGTCCACTTCTGACTGAGTAGTATTGGCAGGTGCTGGAGAGCATAGTGTAAGATTGATGGCAGAGAACAACCCTGTTGCAGCGCAAAAGTGTGTGCTCTGACCTGTATTTAGTAAATTGGCACTTGAAGACTAGAGAAGCCTCTCAACTGCTCTACCCCTGGGGCAGGTAGTGACAGAGCCTCAAAACATGTTGTGTGCATTTAAAGCACCACAAAGGATGAATGGATGGGGGAGCTGTGAAGAAGGTCTTCTAGAGCCTCTTCATTGAGCGATTCAGGTGTTGGCAGATACAGGGAGCATATAGTCAGTCAGTGGCGCACATGCACAAACACTGCAACTGCTTGTAAGTTAGTGTTGAGAAACATAGGTTCAGAGTGGTAGGCTGTTTTGATGAAAACAGCCACTCCCCCTCTATCTTTCTTGCCACTAACATCACGCTTTCTGTGGAGAACGTATCCATGTACCTTAAGGTTATCAGAGGGCTTGAAATTTATGAGACAGATACACAGATGTCATCCTTGAGATAATAAACATAGTTCCTCCACATGCCATGACAAGCATAAGACGTCAAACTTTGCTTATAGTTTTCAGCTCAGTATTTTCTTTGTCCTTTTAGGCCTTGGCTTGATTTTTTGGTACTCTAGCAGCGATTGTGGTAGCTGTACTTATGATTGGAATGGGTTGTGGCATTGAAAGTGGCAGGTACTCTTTAATGTCAGTAGCAGTACCTTGAACCACCGTTTTCGGAAGGACTTCTGAAGCTGAAGCATAGGCTGCATTGCATGTGCACTGGCACGAGAGGTGTTTGTACTGACATTAGCAACCTCAGTTTGCGTAGAAACATTAGCCTTGGAAACTGGCCTTTGAACAGCAATGAAAGAGGTGACAAAGGGAGCGGGCTGCATAGCCTTAAAGACTTTTTGACCTCACTGTAGGAAATTTTCTTTGTTGTTTTAATTTTCTGCAAGTATATGCTGCAATCCCTACTCCAAACTGGGCGTTTCCCAGAGCAATTGACACACTTAGGAGGAGGTGAACAATGTACTCCATCATGAGTTATCTTACCACATTTTCTGCAAGTAGCTTCTCCCTTGCAACTAAGGGTGGTATGCACAAACTGCCGGCACTTAAAGCAACACATCAGCTTCAGGATGTAGGGCCTAACTTTTAACAATAGGAAGCCTGCCTAAACACAGGGAGTTTTGGGCTATTGAAGGTGAGGCTGAAGGAATAGGATTTTACTAACTTCCCATCAACCCTTTTCGTGATGTTTTGGACATCATCGATGCCCTCTGGAGCCCACTCGACCTTTAGTTCTTCAGTCAGACTGATAAACAAATCCCTACAGGTCACAACACCTTTAATATGATTGAGGGTGTTATGCAGTTCCATTTCTATAGCATATTCTCTGAGGCATTTAGCCTTCTGGAGGTTCAATGCTTGTTGGGAAGTGGAAGTTTCCACCAACAATGTCCCATTACGCAAGCATTTTACAGATTTGAGTTCACCAGTGATTCCCTTTAGTCCTTTTTAGATGTAGAAGGGGATAACTTCAAAAGTACCCTCTTTCCTTCACAACAATAAACACATCCTGTGGAGTAGCATATGCTCCATTACTATACATGACACAGTTTTTATGCTGTGCCGAATCCGAAGCACTGGTTACCCTAGCCTCCTTGGTAGGCTGGGTGTTTGTACCCCCCAATGGCACACCCATTCCATTAGGTGGTTTAAAATTACTTGGTAGATCAATCTCGGTCCGACAATTAGCTAGGGAACTAAATGTCCATCTAGACAGAGCGCACATGCCTAGGTAAGCCTAATACAACTAAGGCTCAGCAGTATCCCCAGATGTTGCTCGCTAGTGACTGTTTCACATCAACACAGCCATGCATCCTATAATCACATACCACACCTTCAGATTGAGGGTTTCTTCTTATATATATATATATATATATATATATATATATATATATATATATATATATATATATTATAGAAGGAGACTTTCCAGGTGGGAAAATGGTATAAAATAAAGATTTTTGACTTACCTAAAGTACAGGCTCGTCGATAGAGACACCAAACACACACGAAAATACACAAACATTCGAGCTTTCGCCACCAGTGGTGGCTTCTTCGGGAAAAAGAGGGAGAAAGAAGAGGAGAAAGGGAAGGATACGGGTTTTAAGGAAGTGGAAAAGGAGCCATTCCAATCCCAGGAGTGGAAGGACTTACCTTAGGGGACAAAAAGGAAGGTAAACAAATACACACACACACACACACACATATCCACATCCAAACACACCTAGGCAGACATAGCCTGTGTGTGAGATGACTTACCAAAAGGACTGGCTCGTCGAGAGAAACAAATAAAATCGCACACAAACACACATACAAGCTTTCGCCACCACTGGCAGCTTCTTCAGGAAAAAGAGGAAAAAAGGGGAGGAAAAGGGAAGGATATGGGTTTTAAGGAAGTGGAAAAGGAGTCATTCCAATCCCAGGAGTGGAAGGACTTACCTTAGGGGAAAAAAGGAAGGTAAACAAATACACACACACTCAGACATATCGAAACGCAAACACATGTGTAAATGTGTGGGTGTATGTGTATTTGTTTACCCTCCTTTTTCCCCCCCAAGGTAAGTCTTTCCTGTCCCGGGATTGGAATGACTCCTTACCCACTCCCTTAAAACCCTCATCATTTCCTTTTCCCTCTCCTTCCCTTCTGCTTGACGAAGCAGCTAGGCTGTGAAAGCTTGCATTTGTGTGTATGTGTGTGTGTGTGTGTGTGTGTGTTTATTTATTTGTTGCTATCACTGCCTGTGCTCCTTCGCCTGGTAAGTGGACTTCACCTATTTTTTACGTATATTTTTCCTGTTAGGAGATTTTCCTCTATAACATATATAAAGACTTACCTTGGGGGAAATAGGATAGGCAACCCCCCCCCCCACACACACACACACATATCAGGGCAGACATGTGCAAAATGCAAAGAGGTTGGACAGATGGACAGAGATGCCAGTCGAGGCAGAGGTTCTGTCCAGAGATTGGAGGCAAAGATGTTGGAGAATGTTGGGCAGGAATTTCAAACTAACGACGGTTCCCTGTCCCGAAATGAGATCCATCCTTCATGACATCCTTCCTAGTCCATCGAGAGTTTCTTTCTGCTGCCCACCTAACCTCTGTAACCTCCTAGACCATCCCTATGAAATCCCAAAACCACCTTCCCTACCCTCTGGCTCCTACCCATGTAACTACCCCCCAGTGTAAAACCTGCCCTATGTATCCTCCCACCACCACTTATTCCAGTCCTGTAACCTGGAAGGCGTACACAATTAAGGGCAGAGCCACTTGCGACAGCAACCACGTGATTTATCAGATGACGTGCCAGCACTGTGGTGCCTTCTATATGGGAATGACCAGCAACAAACTGTCCATTCGCATGAACAGACACAAACAGACAGTGTTTATTGGTAATGAGGATCACCCTGTGGCTAAGCGTGCCTTGGTGCGTGGCCAGCATATCTTGGCACAGTGTTACACTAACTGGGTTATATGGATACTTTCCAATGACACCAACCTTTCTGAAGTCCGGAGATGGGAACTTGCCCTTCAACATATTCTCTCTTCATGTTGCCCGCCAGTTCTCAACCTTCGTTAGTTTGAAATTCTCGCCCAACATTCTACAACATCTTTGCCTCCAATCTCTGAACAGAACCTTTGTCTTGAGTGGCATCTCTGTCCAACCTGTTTACATTTTGCATATATCTGCCTCGGTGTGCGTGCGTGTATGTGTGTGTGTTTGTTTACCTATCCTTCCCCCCCCCCCCCCCCCCCAAAGGTAAGCCTTTCCTCTCCCGGGATTGGAATGACTCCTTACCCACTCCCTTAAAACCCTCATTCTTTCCTTTTCCCTCTCCTTCCCAGCTCTTTCTGATGAAACAACCTTAGGTTGCAAAAGCTCAGTTTTGTGTGTGTGTGTGTGTTTATTTTTATTTGTGTATCAACAAACCCAAATCACAGGCTCGTCGGCAGATACAAATAAAAACACACACAAACACACATACAAGCTTTTGCAACTGTTGGTCACTTCTTCAGGAGAAGAGGAAGGAAGGAGGGGAGGAAGGGAAGGATATGGGTTTTAAGGAAGTGGAAAAGGAGTCATTCCAATCCCAGGAGTGGAAGGACTTACCTTATGGGACATTTGAAAAATGTCTACCTTGTTATGTTTGCGTGTGTATGTGTGTGCGCTTGTTTACCTTTCCTTTTTTTTCCCCTTAAGGTAAGTCCTTCCACTCCTGTGATTGGAATGACTCCTTTTCCACTTCCTTAAAACTCGTATCCTTACCTTTCTTCACTCCTTCCTTCCTCTTCTCCTGAAGAAGTGACCAACAGTTGCAAAAGCTTGTATGTGTGTTTTTTTATTTGTATCTGTCGACGAGCCTGTGCTTTGGGTAAGTTATCCGATATATATACACTGCTATGTCACATGGTTTTCGCTGAAGAATGCCCAGAGGTTACAGTGACAGAAGACTGGTGGCACTTACCACTCCCCAGCTCAGGAACCCCAGGTTTGCCAAGCCTGTACTCAGAAAGTTAATGCTGAGCTCTCTCAGGGGTTTGAGGAGCATGTAGAATGTGGGAGAGCAGAAAGAGAAGTAGGGGTTCTGGCTTGAGCCTAAGGATTTGATAAGAGACTGGAGATTCCATTGGATTTCTGGAATTAAGTCACTGTGGAAGTGTTAATACCTGGACAAATATGATGGTTGACAGAGTCCTTCATATGTGGAACTACGTGAAGGAACATGAATGGATGAAGGAGTGAACTGCATTACATCGGGCTCAATGTTGGTTTGAAGTTGAGTCAGAATGGTAATGAAAAAGTGTATTTATTGTAGGGCCTGGAAGAAGGTGAGAAGATCTTTAACAACACAACACAACTAAAATTTCAGAGTGGGACAAAAGGTGTGGTCTTTGGAAAGGTTGGGACTTGGTGGGGTAGAGGCTATTGGAAGAAATGTTAATGACTGTGTTTCTGTTCTGCATTTTGAATGAATCAAGCCAGCAGGAATATCACAAGAATGGACTGGTGCTTCTCTCCAGAAGCAGCTGAATAACTAAATTTTGTAAACCAAACAAAGCCCACAAAACTTCCACTGTCAAGGTGGGTAACACCAGTGCATGCATTTGACTTCAAGCCATTTGTGAGATATATATCAGAGTAAAAACAATTAATAATGAGATTGTCTTCATTCAGTTTCACACAGATATGCATATTGCAAGAAGTAAATTCATATTTATTTTCATTGGTGAAATTGGGTGAGAGTTTGGTTACAAATCGAATAGTTCATATATGATTGTATGTAGCTCAGCATTAGGTGTATGTTGCTGGACAGATCACTTTTCCATTGGGTATGATTTGGGTTACATGTTAAATAGATATACTGTGATAAATATTATTGCAAACTGTATCTCTGAAGTCAGCATTTTTGGCACACAATGAAAAACCTACATTTTGATGAAAACATAAAATACACACTGAAATTTGAACATTGTAAATTACGCATAGAAATTTTCTGCCTTGGGTGACTGTTGCTAAATACAAACTGTAGCTTCAAATGAGACTGCTCCAGTATTGTGTGAATTAATTAAAATATATAAGAAGGAAAGTGATGGAGAAGGGAAAAAGTGGGGGAAAAATGAGATAATCTGGAAAGTAGCTGACTTTTGTTTTGTTTGAAACTATACAACAATCTTTAAAAATATTGTAGTTTTGTACAGAATGTGTAGATATTTAATATCTATTTTCAATAAATAAAATCTCCAGACATGTCACTTGTATTTTGTTTGTATAATTCACAAAGAGCTGGTGAGTGGAGGTGGCAGACCTCACTTTCCAATCTCTTTCTGCAGACATATCTTAGTTATAACTATTTTTGTAATCTTTCAAAAAAGACATAATTTTGTCGACTTGCTTTCCACACTGCTCTTTGTTTAAAAGCACAATGACAAAATTAGCACTTGTAGTAATGCTCCTCACAATTAGAATTGTTTACTCTCACATATTCCAAAGGATCTTCCCTATCATTCTTTACATTGACATGTAGATGCCTATTTAACAGAATACCATATGGATACTGCATTGCACTACTGTCAAGAAAATGGTTTCCATCCATACATTTGGGTGAAACAATATGAGCCTATTATGTTGCTTTTTCACTACCATTTTCTTGTATAGAAACAGTGGCTTCCTGAGACACATCAGACAGAATGGTTTCAGGCACTGAACTTGAAACATCCTCAGAGGCCTCTGTACTTTTCTCTATTACCTTCTCAGTTTCCTCTGAACCAGCGGTGGCAAGTAGTTTCTGAGCAACTGATGTGGAGCTCACTCTCAAAGGCAACAGATGACGGATAGGTTCTACAATTGCCATTCGATCTAGATATGTCAGCCCCTGAAACAATGTGAAGATTTGTTATAACTCTGATTATAATGTTCAACTCACATGCAAATATTAGCCAAAAAGTAATCTTGACAGTAATGATATATAAACAAAAACTGATTTGAACTCACCATGAACAAAGCTTACTTTAAATTCTGACCACAGTACATTAAGAGTATAAGCAGAAAAGAGAGAGAGAGAGAGAGAGAGAGAGAGAGAGAGAGAGAGAGAGAGAGAGAGAGAGAGAGAGAGAGAGAGAGAGAAAGAGAGAGAGGGGGGGGGATGGAGAGGTTAATGAATCATATTAATCAAGTATTATGTACGAACTATTACCTCTTTTTGTATTTGTTGCACTGATACCCCTAAATGTGTTGCTAATGTTGCTGGTGGAAATATTGCATGCAAGCACCTCTGTAAATGAGGAAACAAGTCCTCAGTCAGACAGCAACAAAATCTACTGAATGTCTCCCTTTCAGCAGGAAGCAGTGTTCCTTGTTCCTGTTTGTAATATCCAAGAATAGTCTTGACAGCAGTACCAAGGGACTCTTGCAGGCATTTTGTAACACTGCTTGCAACAGCAATGGGTGCACATAGTCTTAATTCGTTCAGTGCAGACAGTAGACCATTACAATATTCAGCGAGGGGATAAAATTCTATCAAGTTTTCTGGTGGATGATCCTGCAACAAATTTATTTCACTTATAAGTTTCTAAATAGCATAGGATCTTATATCAACAATGCCTATGCCATTCGTACCTGTTTTCCTGAGCCGGGTGATGCAGAAGTTCTTACATTCGATGGTGTTTTAGAAACTGTAAAAGACTCCATGTCCTGTTCAAATTTTTTATTTGCTTTACGAACTGCCTTCTCAAAATTCTGAGAGACAGTTTTAATAAAAACTGGTGCTAGGAGACCCCTGAAATCTGCACCAACTCGGCTGAATGATAATCCAAAATACATACATTGACCCAGAACAGAGTCTAAAGAAGTATTTACACGATCCAAATCCATCTCCAAGGTGTTTAAAAAATTGTGAATCTACAATAATAAAAGATATTTTCAAATAATATTAATACTTACAAAAATTTATAAATAACAAGGGACGATGCAATTAACTCACCTTCTCTGTTATCCATGAATAGAAAATAGCAGTTTCATTTACATTTTGGTCTCTTGGAGATGGAAGAATAGGTTCTTCATCACTGAATATAGCTCTGAATTGTGTTACAATGTTAAAAAGATGTATTCTCGTTAGCTCAATAGTTTTATTCAAATGCTGACTTGCTATAAAACAAAAATAGAAATTAATTTTAAAATGGGAGTAACAAATCTTATAGAAAATTTCATGAATGGGAATTAATAGATAATAAAATATGATAATTTACTTGAGACTTTGATTTAATCCCGTAATTTAAAAAATATTAGAATTTTCCAGTTATCACCATCAAATGCTGCACAAAAAAACAAAAGGTTCACTTTTTTCAAAAATGTTGGAGATGTCTCTCATTCTGATGCAAAAGTTTGTGATATGGCTTAGAGTTACCTACAACCTACTTCTATAATGGTACAAAACTATGGCACCATGTGACATAACCATTTATCGCAGTGATGCTTCAAAATAGGGATGGGTCGAACCACAATTTTATTGAATCGAATTCGAATACCAAATCTTAAAGAAAACATGTGCCGAATTCCAAACCCGAATTGAATCTTTCGAATCTCGAACCCAATTTATTTGTCAACTTAAGTAAAAGTATTTAAAAAGAATTACTACTCTTTCACAGCCAGTGACGACGATAAAGCCATCTGGGATGGATCTCAAATGACAATATTACAGTAAAATTGAAGAATTTAAAATTTCATTTAGATTTTTATTTTAAATTTTAAGGATATTTTTGATACAGTTTGAGATATACATTGTTTAGATGCTCTAAAAGATAATAAGAAACTTTCTTCACTCTATCACAAACTGTTTCATTTTGATGAAATAAAAAATAATGGCGTAATGAAATCCTAGAAATGAGAAGCATTTTTTTCTTTTTTCAAAGTGAAAGAGTCAAAAATAAAACCTGAAAAGGTGAGTAGATATTTTGGAAGTTGGAAACATAGATTCTTAAAAAAATAGGATGTGTAAATATTAAATAATTTTATAGTGACATATCAGGCACTCCATGAGTGACGGACAGGACATCAGACACACAGAAATTTGCGTTTATTTGATGTGTGTGTACATTTTATTGACACAAAGATATTTCAGAACTGTGAAAAGTACTTGCGTATTCTGGAGGGTTAAGCAAGGGTATTTTGTAGATTTTTTTTTTTTTTTTCAAACATTTAAGATCAAGTAACTTGTCTCCACAGAATTTATGTTCCTAGAAGATTTAAAAATCAGTACTAGAAGTCAGTTCTGCGCTTCATTTTTAACTATTTCCGTTCAACATAAGAATAATAAAAATGTAAACATTAACGTGATACATATACAATAAAAATGTTAACATTTACGTGATACGTATATTCTTCCGCATTTGCTGTTGTCTTTCATGTTTGTTAGACGGGTGGAATTTAAATGTGCTAAGAGCTAACACGGAAGATTACATGCCGTGATATTTACATTTGTATTATTTTTATGGCAAAGAGAGTGTAGAATTTACGAAACATGGTTCATAGAAACAATCCCTTAACACGAAAGTTGTAGCACGAAGGCATTGGTTGTAGTGTTAGGCATATTAAAGCAACACAGGCTTGCCAGTTGGCTTTACGCAGACCTAGTAGCTTTTAGATAAGACTTCAAATGTACAGCTATTGTAGCAGCACTAAACACTTATTAAAAGAGAATGGAAATAACTTTGAAATAAAACGTG
Source organism: Locusta migratoria (assembly GCA_026315105.1). Classification (NCBI taxonomy): domain Eukaryota; kingdom Metazoa; phylum Arthropoda; class Insecta; order Orthoptera; family Acrididae; genus Locusta; species Locusta migratoria. The sequence continues at coordinate 188,095,003 of CM048750.1, read as the reverse complement.
GAAATAGACTTATAATACAAATTTTACAAAATGTTTATAATAGCAATTAGATAGGCCTCAGTATGGTAATTCTGAATCATTATCACTTGATTCCTTGTTATTCAGTTCCTTTGTACAACAGAGCATCATACCTTGTACAATGTAGTGCATTCGATATCGAACATTTTTAAATGCCTGTTATGCAATCTGGTATAGAACCCACTTTCATGTATCATCATTCCATCGGCACACTTGAGAGTTTTACATGACCTGTTGTGTATGTCACTTTTCGAAAGACAGTCGGTGAACATGTGTTTAAGCATGACCTTAAATGATTTACTGAAACAGACATCAAGTGGTTGCTGAATTGTCATCCTGCCTGGATGGTGCATGATTGTAACTTTTGTTCCACATAATATATAACTTTATTCTTGAAATCCTAGCGCTTCATTACAGTTCACATACCCCAGCAATTTACAAAATTCGATGAAACAATACAATAAATGAGAATGAGGCAACAAGTTCAAGAATCCTAAAGCATTATGTATAGATGGTATTTACGTAAAGAAATTTTTTGTTGTTGCTACTAATATCTGAATTGTTGCTATTGTTGAAGTTGAGCACTATTAAAGTTGTATTTCCTTCATTGGATGGTGAATTAAAATTCAATAGTTGGAAATAGAAAGGAAATTAGACTCATCTTCCTTTTTTTAAATTTTATTTTTATTTTTACGAGTGCAAAAGTTTTAGTGCCAGTATTTATAATCGCGCCTGCAAAGCTGAAGCTGTGTAGCACTGCTTCATATTAGACGGGAAAAGTTTTTCAGAACTTCATTCGGTTTGTAGTCGAATTAAGCCGCAGGCGATTGGATCCAAAAAACTGGAAAAATGTGCGGCCTAGATTCTGGTAAATATGGTAGATTGTTTTCACAACACCCAATAGCATAAGTTTCGTAATGGTTTCATTTGAACAAATTCAAAGTGAGATCATTTTGTTTTATGACGTCACGTCTTTCGGCAGATCTATGGAAAAGAAAGTAAATAATGCAAACAAAAGTGTACTGTTATGCAAAGTAAACTACAAAATTTGTAATTGAAGGTTTTCATATAACACTTTGGATTTGGTATTCAGTAGAATTCGTCCATTATGCGCCAAATCTCGAATCCGAAGCCAGTATGCTAGATTTGGCGAATAATGGATTCAGCCGAACCACTCAGACACAACCCTACTTCAAACAGCATAGTGCACCAGATTTTGTCACTGTGTATTACCACTTGATGGGAAGACTGGCATCACTCCTCGTGCTCCCCCCCCCCCCCTCGTAACCTCCATTTCAATCATTCTTTTTATGCCACTGTAATGGAAATATGAAGTATGACACCCAATGTTAAAACCACACAGTGTTCTCACATATGACCAAGGAAAACATTTCAAACACACTGCTTAAAAGGGCAACAATGGAACAACACCTTCTATTTGAATATTGATTCACCATATTTCACAGACAAGAAACAAAATTTGAGAGTGCTATGAGCAACAGTACGATGTTCTGCAGTCAGTCGCCAGATGAATCAATCCTACTCTAAGGAAATTGTGGGGTTGCAACCCTATGGAATGTAATCTGATTCTTTTTGAGTATAGTGCTACTGTAACTTTTCCTCTAGCACACAGGATGGAATCACTAGGGGCCATTCATGACCATTTTACAAAATATGAACATGAGCCAAAGCTGCAAAGGATATTTCTGTTTTTTTATTTTATTATTATTATTTTTTTAATTTTTTTCCACCCTCTGGTGGCACGATCATAGGTGGATGCAACATTGACACACAACTGAATAAAAAAGAAAATTGATTTCTAGTTGACTGTCGATGGCTCAGTTATTGTCTTTCTGGTGAGTTGCATCCTGTCGTCATTACATTATTAAAATGACAAAATCTGTCAGACACAGAAGATCGGATTGCTAGTCAGTCATTGGTTGTTCCAATGTTTGGCAGGTGATGGAGTCCCTTAGGGAAGTAGCAGGAAGGTCGCCAAAGAATGCCAGTGTGCACTCTGATTGCTTGCCGGGAGTCTCATCTGCTGGCAGCAATAGAGAGCACTGGGTATATCCGGCTGTAAATCATTCTTAATGTCGGCACCAATGAATCCTGCTGCCTGGGTTCAGAGGTCATTCTCTGCTCCTTCAAGCAGCTGCTGGATTTGGTGGTAACAGCTAGCCTTGCTTGCAGGACAAAAGCGGAGCTTTTGGCATCAATACCAGAATTGATCTCGGTCCTCTGGTTCGGAGCCAAGTAAGGTCCCTTAAATCGTATTAAATGCCTTACAGAAGTCAGGAAACACGGCATCTACGTGCAATCCTGTATCTACTGCTCTTTGCAACTTGCGCATGAATAACAAGATTGCTGCTTTAGAAAAATCATGCTGATATCTACAAAAGAAATTACCAGTCTCCATAGATGCCATAATGTTGTAAAATAAAATGTGTTTCAAAATTCTGCAGCTGACCAAATGTCAGAGTTACAGGCCCATAGTTTTGTGCATCTTATCGATGACCCTTCAGGAATGACGTGCACTTTTTTCCAATCCTAGGGACCACTCTGCACTACACACAGGAACGAGCTACTAGGGTAGCAGAGTATGTTTGGAGTGCACATGTGGTCTTTTTAGGGTAGAGAAATCCCTTAATAGGGGTGTTAACACGTTTACTCATTCTAGTTAAGGCAGCACTCAGCACAATAGAACAGAGAAAGAATAGATTAATTTAATAACAGTTAACTGCAGAGCATCTATGGAAATATCCTAGAACTGGTCTCACCTTTTGATAGTCACAATGTCCATTAGTACTGGGGATGGAAAGCTGACTCAAGCCAGATGTCAATAGCAATGAAATCCTAAACTCTGAGTGAAATGCACACTGCAGAGATAGGGTGAACACTGAAAAATGGGGGAGGGGGGATATGTTTATGACAAATAATACAACTATATCACGTGAACTTAGTACAAATTCAGAATGTGAAATAATTTGGGTGAAAGTCAATGTGAAAAGTGGCTAAAACATGTTCTTTGAAAGTTTTTATAGACCACCGTTGCCTGACAAACGAAGTACAAACATATGGAATATCAGACCAACTGTGTGACTGGTTGAGGTGTTCCTAGCTAACAGAAAACAGCATGTCATTTTCAATGGAAAGAAGTCTTCAAAAAATTAAAGTGATCTCAGGCGTGCCCCTGGGGAGTGTTAAAGGTCCACAGCTTTTCACAATACAGTATATATAAATGACATTGTAGATAACATTGGAATTTCAATGAGACTAAGTTGCAACAATGGAAGAGGGTAGTGAAATGCAGGAGGGTCTGTAGCATACTGACACATGGTGCAGGGAATAGCAACTGAGCCTCACCATGAGCAACTGAGCCTCACCATGAACAAGTGTAAAGTTCTCTGTTACATTGAAAGAAAGATCTGACTACATACATCTCATGAAGTGATGACAAGGATAAGAAAAGAGGGTTTAGAGCCCATGTGGAGGCATAGAGGCAATCATTTTCCTCATGAACCATATATGTGACTGGAATAAGAGGAAGTGACAATGTTACGCAAAGCTCTGCCACACATTGTGAGGTGGCTTGCAGAGTATGTATTATTTGTAGAGGTAGATGTGTTTTTTTAAGATCTTTCATTTATGCCTTCACTGACATCTGTGCATCTTTGTTGGTCACCTTAATTCTTCTTATTTTCTGATGCAACCGGTCATTGATAACTAGGCAATGGTGCGGCAAGCAAACCTTTCAGCATCTCTGGATTTCATATGTAGCAGCAGGAAAAAATTCAGTGGTGATGTGCCACTTTCACTTTGTTCAGTAATCTCAAAATGGTTACCCATCATATTTGCACTGAGAATCAATGCCTGACTCATAGGGGGGAAAAAAATTAAAGTACCCAAGAAATATGCACAGGTGGCACAAAGGATTTTGTCGAACTTGGAGCTCTAAGATAAAATTTGCAGTTTTTATAATGTAACGAGGATAGATTGCAATTCACAATAAATGCAACCACAGAGCTGCAGACAGGCATGTAGAAAAGGCAATCACACACACACAAGTTACATTTTTATCCACAACATTTCTCAGGAAAAGGAGTTCATGCACACTTTTACAAGTCACACACACATGACCACCCCTCTGTTGCACATCACAGTTATTGCACCACAGATGTGTACTAAATTGGAGGGCTGATAAGCACAAACATCCATTGTTGCTTTGGATCATGTTCACATTTCATACAATAGTTTTGAGTAGTCCCTTGATATTCCACAGTATATACCAAAGCAAAACTTGTTGTTACAAAACACTCCAAAGAGGTCAGAACACATTAAACAGAGTTGCAACCTCATCATGACCTTAGAAGAAGATTCATTTGATAGCTGTCTGCAGTATTAAAGGTTGTCAAGACTGTTGCCCTGTTGCTTATCACATTGCAAATTATCATTTTTGTACACAGACGGTGTTGTACAATCCATGAATAAATTTACCTGTGTGAATTGTAGAAGTCGAAAGCCAGGGAATAAAAAGGTGAGAAACTGCCAATGACATCACCACAGTAGTGACCAAAGTCTATACCATGGATATAAGATAAAAGCAGTTTGCCTTCTTCTGGGCTTAAAAATATGATTGGTAATGGGTGACACTCAGTTCATGGAATTTGCAATCCATAAGTAGGGCAGCACACTTCAGGGATAAGGATGGGTGGTCATTTCTGCAACTGGCACAAACAGGTACTTGTTAACATGCTGCATTTTTATGAAGAGGGCAACCAAAGTCTCTACAGAACAGGTAATATGTCCATCAAGAAAACATACTCCTAGACGGATAAAACACTTCAGTGTTGGGACGTAAGGTCAGCCTCAGGCAGTATTTCAGCAGAGGCTTCCACTTGCAAGAAGGCAATTTCTGGTACAAATGCCTTCTGTCCCAAACACTGCCATGTGAAGTACCAGAACCAGATTGTATTGGAAAATAGACCTTCACATCACAGTCGAAAACAATGATTTTGACCTCCGCTTAAAATGAATCTGCCTCAAAAGAGAGGATGACAGCTTTGGTGTCTGATTTGTCTGGCAGGCCTTGATGTACAAAATACAAAGTAGCATTAAGACGCAGCAAGGAATCAATTCCTGTGTGGCTCTTAAGGGTGTTATGGTTAACAGAGACATTGCCAAGAGGTGGTGGTTTTTTTATTTTATTTATTTATTTTTAAAGCCAAAGATGGGGTAGGATTTCCAATTTTGTTTTCAAAATTTTCCACAAAACATTGGCTTAGCAGAGAGAGAGAGAGGGGGGGTGAGGACCATCTGTCCATCTGAGTAGAAATTGGGAACAGGGGGGAATAAATTTCTGCAAATCAAACAATTTTTCTCTTATTATGGTGTGGCTTTGGTGGGAAAGTTCTTATGGTCATAACAATCTGAGCTCAAGAACTATAGTCTATATGAAAACACCCTTAAAATCTCATGGCCACCAGTTGACAGCTTAGCTCTTTTCATAGTGCCAGACATCTGCTACAATGCTGCTTAATCCATATGAGTGCTCTCCTCTTGAGTGCTATGCAGCCTCCTGACTTAGTAGTGATTGGCTAGAGTGTTGGTGTTCCCAAATGGGGGGGGGGGGGGTAATAGCTTGTGCCTACACCAATGTGAGGGTACTTGATGAAAACCCAATGGACTGACTAACTACAGGATATTACCCTGATGAGGGAACTGAAAGTAAGTCAGCTGAAATATGTCATCTGAAAATAAAACTATAAAAAGCAAGATTGTAAGCAGTGTCTGTCTTAGAGAATAATTCTGATATAAGGTACACTCAGAGAAAGGAAAGGAAGAAGTACTGCCATATCTTGAGGTTTCAAGCTCAAAATGTACATATTAGCAAAAGGAGCTGCGAGTCCCTGAGGCAGGGAGTCTAAATAATGAAATCATTTAGGGAGTACAAGCACAGTTTTCCTTTAAGTGAACATAAAATGCTATTTTATAAAGAGAGTTAAATAAATAATCCTAAGTGAAGTAGCTGTAGGAAAGATAAACTCTAAGATTTAGTTTATGAGAAAACACATTTGGAGCAAGTGGATACTTTTAGTATGCTGTGATATCAATTAAAGGGCACTTAGCTCAAAAGCAGACTTTTGTGTCAAAACAGCCTGAGGATCAGAGCTGATGCCAACTTGATTTCCCACGTCTTCACATTTTAAGTAAGAAAGTGAATACTTTGCGACTGTTTCCTTGAACCTACCATCATCTTTAGGTATGGAAGCAAGTAATCCTTGGAGCCATGAATCTCTCGCCTGTAGGAATTTCAACCTGAGTTCTGCTTCAGAGAAGATACCCATTCTTCTTAGGTAGCCAACCACAGCCAGACACCGGGGCAACTGCAAGTCAGTACGCAACTGTGCAAGAAGTTGATGCAGCATGGCCAACCAGGCGGCTTCAACTTCCTTCACAATGCCCTATTGAACAGAATGCATATTACTATAATTGAATAATTTTTAGTCCTGTTGATCACAATTTACAAGTAAATAATAATGTACAAATCAAACAAAATAAAGAGGTTCTTTTGCACAATTAAATTTTGTCATTTCACCCCCATTTTTTTAAAATAATAATAAAAAAACAGTCTTTTAATATTTTTTCCATTTGTAAATAGATTTTAATGGTATCCCATAATTTTCTTTAAGCTGCCAGACTCACAACACTTGTCAGATTAAGGCGATTCTTGCTAATTTAGAGTATCACATACTGTCGGTCATAATTACATCATGTAGAGAATGTAGTGCACTTCCAAGCAGTGTCAAGTGCAAAGATAGTGTTGCGGGTTAACTTTTGATATATTTATAAATCTTTTATATTCATTGATGTTCCATGATTTATGTTACGTATTCTGTGATGTATTATTCTCTGAAATAAACAGTGGTTGTTAAGTATTGGAATCACGGTGTTGTGTGTTCGTCATATTTGGTGCCGAAACTTGTGAAAAAATTACGATTTTTTACGTAATTTTGACGATAAAAAGCTTACTTCACGCTGCTGGAAGCGGGATACGTCGTCGGACCACATCACAAGATAAGTCTATTCCAATATAATACGATTTTATGAACTCCTTGCCTCAAAAGAATGTTAGCAGTAACGGCATAATTCACGAACTTTGCTAATATCAAAAGTGTGAAATCTTTTGGTTTGAATAACTAATTGATAGGAAAAGATTCAATTACGCTTACGCCAACACAAAAGCAGTTCCTTAATAATGCCAGACGAGATAGATACCGGGAAACAGCTAACAAACTTTAAAAGAACTAGGGAGAGGACGAATGCTAAGCGGTTTTTTACGGCTGTCGATGAACTTACGACAGAAAGTCCAATGGACGATTTTGAACACTACATAGAACGTCTTCAAGATACTTTAGAGAAGCTCACTTCCTTAGATGACATTATTCACGACCTCTTAAGTGATGATGAATATGACGCAGACGTATCTATCTGTGAGGAATATATAGACAAAATTAAACACGCAATACATAAGGCTACAAAAGCAATCAATTGCAAGCTTTCAGCTGTAACATCGCAAATGAATATCACGTCACCTAAAGTTCCCATACACTCCACTGCAGGCATGCATTCACTACCTGCCATTAAGCTTGAACCATTTTGTGGAGATATCGAAATGTGGTCCCGCTTCTGGGAGCAATTTGAATCAACTATTGTTAAAGACCCATCGCTTTCCACAGTTAATAAACATGTTTTCCTTCGAGGGTATCTGTCAGGAGAACCGAAGTTGTTAGTAGATGGAATACCTATTACAGCTAACACATACGAAGAAACAAAGAAAATTTTACTGCATCGGTACGGAGATAAAAACCGTATTATACAGGCGCACCTCGATTATTTGGATGTGCTAAAGCCAGTACAGTCAGAGACACCTGAAACGCTGAACTGTACATTCCTAGAGTGTAACCGCCGTATTCAAGCGCTGCGTGCCCTGGGGGAAGATGTTGTAGCTTACGGCAAAGTTCTCGAACCGAAAATTTTACGAGCATTTCCTGCCGAAATGTGTCAAAAATGGGTTATTCATGCTAGAAGAACCGAAATATCGGAAGGAGATGTACTGAAATTATTTAGTTTTTTGGAGGAAGAAGTTCAGGGTGCTCTTACTGCACAAAAAAATTCGTGGAGAACAGCAAGTAACTTCTAACTACACGCCCACTGCTGCGACATTTCACATAAATTCAAAACAAGCTAAAACCTCTCGGAAAATTAAACAAGATGTACAACCATATTGTATATTTTGTGACGCTCGAACTCATAGGGCTCAAGACTGCAATTTAGTAACAGACATCCAACAACGTATTGACAAATTAAAGCAAGATAATCATTGTTTTATATGCCTAAAACGAGGTCATAGTGCTGAAACCTGCAGTACGAGGGGGAAGGTTTCGTGTTCTAAGTGCAAGAAACGTCACCATAAAGCGATTTGTACTGATACTACCACTTCTAATTCACCTTCTCAGCAAGTTACCACTACTTCTGTAGGGAAAATCGATGTAAATTCAGCAGATTTTACATATCTTCAGACAGCTCGAGTTTGGGTCAGTGGACCAACAAGATTAAGCAGACTCACTCGCTGTGTTCTAGATAGTGGCAGTCAGTCGAGTTTCATTTCAAAGTTTCTCATTGATGAACTAGATTTAAAAACTTTAGAACATCGTGACATATCTGTCAATGCCTTTGAAATACCATGTGTAACTTCAATGTGTCGTAGAGTTGTAGAATTCACTCTGAAAGGGATATTTAAAAATTCCACAATATCTCTGACTGCATTTGAAAGCACATACTCATTTGCTGCTCACCCAACTGTCCCACCTGAAATAACAAAACAAGTGTATGATCGAAAACTTCAGTTAGCAGACCCAAAGGACGACACAGAAGATCTTCCTATTGAGATCCTTATTGGAGCAGATCACTATTGGAAAATCATTAAAGATTCCCCTCCTATTCGCTTAACACCATCCATTGTACTGATACCTTCAACTATGGGTTGGATTCTTAGTGGGTGTAAGTCAAACACCATGGCAAACCCTGTGATAACAAACTATGTTAGTTTGGATTCAATGACATCAACAGACAATATTTTAAGACGTTTCTGGGATTTAGAAACAATGGGAATCACAGCAGACCAAACAAAGACTCCAAATCCGAAATAACTAGCTTTATTGCACGATTTCTCAAAATATTACTGCATTGAAGACAATAGGAGAGTGGTTTCTTTACCTAGAAAACCCAACATTATTGTGCCTGATAATCTCTCACTAGCAGAGAATAGATTTATTTCACTGGAGAAAAAGATTACAAAGGACACTAACTTAAAACACATTTATGAAATGCAAATGATAGACCACATAAGAAAGGGACATGTAGAGGTTGCCCCTCCTGAACAAACATCAAATGACATATTTTATTTGCCACATCATGCAGTAAAGAAAGAAAGATTAGGTGTTATCAAATGGAGGATTGTATTTGATGGTTCTTCCCACGAAAATGCTGTACATTCACTGAATGACTCTTTGGAAATTGGCCCTAATTTACTTCCAGATATTCTTTCAATATTATTAAGATTCCGCTTATATCCAGTTGCTTTAATTGCTGATATTAAACAAGCTTTTCTACAGTTAGTTCTACATAGAAAAGACCGAGACTTAACAAGGTTTTTTTGGTATAAAGTAATCATGGATAAACAAGGAAACTACATTACAACGAACGAAAAGATTACATACCGCTTCACCCGACTACCTTTTGGACTAACTTGTAGCCCCTTTCTTCTTGCAGCCACACTAAAAGAACTTGCTACAATGTACAAAAGGAATTTTCCTCAAGCTGCTTTTCTTGTTGAAAATAACATGTATATGGATGACTTTGTAGCAGGTGCTGAAGATGACAATGCTGTGACTTCCTTATATTATGAACTTATCTCACTTATGGGTATCATTAGCCTACCAATGGCAAAATGGGCCACAAACTCAAAACAACTGATTGAAATTTGGCAATCAGAAGGTGTCATAAATGTTACAGATACAGAGGTTCTAGGAATTCACTGGGATACATCGACTGATATGTTCAGTATTATCCACATTAATGTCATAAACTATATTAGAGATCGTTCTGCCACTAAGCGAGAAGTTCATAGAAGCACTGCAAGATTCTATGACCCACTGGGTCTATTGTCACCTGTCTCTCTCACTGCAAAAATAATTTTCCAGGAAATTTGGTCAAGAGGGATTGAATGGGATGAGCTCTTACCTCCCGATTTTGGTAAACGTTGGCAAATGTGGGTATCAACCTTACCATCATGTTTGGACATGAAAGTCCCTCGATGGGTTGGTGTTTCTGAAGAGGCAAAAACGGAAATACATGTCTTTTCAGATGCATCAGAAAAGGCCTATGGAGCAGTGCTTTATCTACGATGCAGCACTTCAAACATGACATCAGTCAATTTAGTTTGTAGTAAAAACAGATTAGCCCCAATCAAGAAAATAACTCTTCCGCGACTGAAACTTCTAGCAACACTTCTTGGGTCGAGGTTACTTCACTATTTCTGCAAGGCCACACACTATGATGCAAATAACGCAACACTGTGGACTGACTCAACTGTAGCCTTAGGATGGATACAACATGACCCTAATAGATGGAAGACATTTGTTTCAAACCATGTTACAGAAATACAAAAATTAACAAATCCATCACAGTGGAGACATTGCCCCGATGATCAAAACCCAGCTGATCTACTCTCCAGAGGTACCACAGCAGACAAACTTCAAAATTCCATTACATGGTTCCACGGTCCTGCTTGGTTAACAAAGAACAGAATGCATTGGCCAAGACTTAGGCAGAAAAACTTAGATTATTCCTTGCCAGAAAGAAAGAAACAAACAAACCAAGTCTTCATGGTAAAAACAAGACCCCCAGTTTTAACAGCTACACGATATAGTAACTATTACAAACTGTTACGAGTTACAGGATGGATTCTTCGTTTTAAATGACAATTAATGAAACAAAATAAGACATTAGGAGAATTAACAGCAACAGAATTGCAAGAAGCACGTACTTATTGGATTCGTATTGTTCAACAACAACATTTTGCAGTTGAACTGCATGCTCTGCATAACAACTTGCCTCTGCCAAAAATTCTAAAATAGCTCGTTTTAATCCATTCCTGGATGATGGCCTTATTCGTATTGGTGGACGTCTACAGTTTGCAAAATTAACAAGAGAACAAATTCACCCAATACTTCTTGATGGACAGCATCATTTCACTCATTTACTAATCCGGCAAACTCACATTCGTCTGCACCACCTTGGGGTAAACATAGTGTTATCTGAGCTGAGGACAGAATTCTGGATTCTTAGAGCTCGTCAGACAATAAAACGTGTTCTACACTGTTGCCTACCTTGCAAGATGGTGAAAGCTCGTTCTGTTCAAGAAATAGAGGCTCCATTACCCGCTGAACGGGTCTCAGCATTGAAACCATTTAAAGTCACAGGCATCGATTTTGCTGGTCCATTATACGTCAAACAAGGACATATAACAAAGAAAGCATATATTGCTCTGTTCACTTGTGCAACAACACGTGCCTTGCATTTGGAATTATGCTCAGATATGTCAACTGATAAATTTCTTCAAGCTCTACAAAGATTTGTGGGAAGAAGAGGCGTGCCTAGTACAATTTACACTGATAATGCTACTACCTTCCATTCCACCCATACAGAACTAAACGAGCTCTGGCAGGCTCTCATGGCCAGCAAAACATACAAGTACCTTGCTCAGCAATCTATAACATGGAGATTCATTACTCCACACGCGCCTTGGTGGGGAGGATTTTGGGAACGAATGGTGGGTTCAGTCAAACGCTGCCTGAGAAAGGTTTTAGGACAGTCACAGATAGATGAAGAAGGTCTCAGCACAATCCTGGTCAGCATAGAAGCAGCACTAAATTCAAGACCAATTACACAAGGAGGAGACGAAACTGAGCCACTGACACCTGCACATGTTCTAGTAGGTGAGCGACTGACAACGTTGCCCACAGGTCCAGAACCGACTGTCAGGAAGGATTTGTCCAAGGAGTTCCAACGGCAGCAACACATGGTAGAGCATTTCTGGAACAGGTGGAAGAAATACCTGATCCTGCTCAAAAACTTCCATGAAACTCATCAACCTAGGACAGGTTCTGGGAGACTACATTTGGGTGATGTTGTACTTCTAAAGGAAGATGTTCGTCCACGTCACATGTGGAAGAAGGCGCGGATAGAAGATCTTCATGAGGGAAGAGATGGGAAGATACGAACTGTCACGTTACGAACTTCAGATGGAACCATAATCTCACGGCCCATTCAGCTGGTCATTCCTCTTGAAATTGACCAGGGTGGGGAGGATGTTGCGGGTTAACTTTTGATATATTTATAAATCTTTTATATTCATTGATGTTCCATGATTTATGTTACGTATTCTGTGATGTATTATTCTCTGAAATAAACAGTGGTTGTTAAGTATTGGAATCACGGTGTTGTGTGTTCGTCATAGATAGTATCAGTACAGCCACAACATCCCATTTTTTAATATTTACTTTCACTACTAATTTTAAAACAGTCACTTCTCCAATCAGGAAGAAGGGAAATATGTGACACAACAGCTACTCAGAATAACAGAACTCGAGCACAGATTACATTCTTTAAAGACCAAGGGGAGGGGAATACAGCAAATATATGTAAGAATTACCTCTAAATATTCTGCTAGTAACCATCCTTTCTTAAATGTCTATCTGCTGTTTGACACCACTTCTATTTAAAATGTTTTCCAATTCTTGGGGTGCCCCATACAGTAACCACTGAAATTTTATTTTGAAGTAAAAGCCATCTTGGTTGCAAAGTAGTTTATTAATGCTCAGTAATGAAATATTTTGCCTTAACATTGGGGCACCATCAGATTATCTGCATGACAAATTAACACAATAATTACTGTAAGAGTTAAAGCAGTGGAAAGGAGAACATAATTTATACTGGAAAGACATGCATAAAAAGGAAATGTACTACCTACAGTAGAGCTGTGAGTTCCAGCACATTCTTCTTCACAGTAAACATTGCACTACAGATAGAGATCTAACTTCAGGAGCCTACAAACTACAAGGAACAAAGTGTCCACCTGAATATATAGGACAGACAGGTCAAACTTTTAAAGTACTTTTTGACAAATAATTTGCAAGAAAGGACAAGCTCAAAAATCCCTTTCTGTTTAACACACCAAGGCCTCTGATCATCAGTAGCCTACCCTAGACAATTTGAAAATCCCAATATTTTGCATAAAGGTTGGAGGCTTAAATTTACTGTAAGAATTTGTAATAGCATTTTGCTCACCCACACCTGAATGATCAGTCGGCCTCCAAAGATAAACATTCACAGACATTATCATAACTCTTTTCAAATGAAATATCATAATTCCTTTTATTTATAACTGCTTATACAACTGATGCATGAACTTCTAATCTACTTGATACTCCTATTTCCCTTTGGTGTTTATGTATTTTATCTCTATTCATTACATTCAAGTAGCTAGCCCTCAGCTGTACTCCTGCCCACTACACAGGCTTCCTTAAGACTCTGCCTACCTAAACTCACTCAGTTAGTCTGTACACAATGGCGGAGCAGTACTTCACATCTGCTTGTTGCCTGGATTTAAATTTGTGAATATATCATTTCATATGAGCTTTTTAACTCTTGTAGTAAATTCTTGTGTTACATTTGTCAAGCAGATAATTTAATGATGCCGTGCTGTTGGGTGAAATGTGTCATTACTAACCATTAATACATTATCTTGCAACCTTCATGGCTTTTATTTCAAAATACCACTTCCTTTTGGTAAGTAGTATTCTGTCTTGATAGACAGTAGATACCTGTGATTGTACTCTATGATGAATTTTTCATCAGTTCATAATAATGTAAATTGAATTCCAGTGTATGGATATTGTGAAAACTTTTATACAGGGGTGATCAACTCTATACACACTTTGATGAAGAAAAACGCATACCTTAAGTATTACAGTGAATAAAAATGACATTTGCAATAATTTTTACAAGTAAGTGACCAAACTGTAATTCACCCGCCTCCAAACTTTTGAGCATGATGACATACATTGTTGGTGACATCTCTTTGAGTAGCTACAGATATTGCATGACTAGCCATTTCAATTTCATGGTACATTTCCTCTAGCATGTGCAGTTTCTTTCTGTACACCATGTTCTTGAAGTAACCTCAGAATTAAAAAGTCAAATGAAGTTAAATCAGGTGAACATGCAAGGTACTCATTTAGACAACACCCTCCTACCCTATAAGCCCGGGCAACATTATCCAGATAGGCATGCACATCTGGTAGTGGGATGGAGTGTCATTTTGTTGGATGAAAGAAGTATTGTCACCAAACAAAGCCCAAATGCAAAGTAAAACTAATGCCTCTTCCATTTCCAAGGAACTCTTTCCAGTTATTGTACCCTCAAAAAACAAAGATGAACATGTGGATACCGTGGAGCCCAGTACACACAACTATGCATGTTTGCTGCACCATTTAATTTAAACTTTACCTGATCAGACCACACCACTTGACAAGCAAAATTTGCATCATTTTCAACCTGCACCTGTTCCATTCACAAAACTGAGGTCTCCTATCAGGGTTGGCCTTGTTAAATGTGTGAAGCAATTGTGATATGTAAACTTACTATTTTGCATTGTGCAAAATACGACTTATGCTAGGCCTGTTTTACGTGCACAATGTGATGCTAATTTCTGTGGTGACTGTGTGAGTGAATCTAACACTGCAACAGAATACGTTTCACTTGTCAATGTGTGCGGCCAGAGTGATTGTCCCTTATGCATATCCATTACTGTTCCATCAGTTACAAAATTACAGTGAAGGTGAGCAATGTGTAAGTGTGTTGGAGTGTCCATTCCATATTACTGCCTTACATTCCATTGCACTGAAATTCTCAAATTTCCAATACTGTTCCAAAATAGTCGTCCACTATTTGGAAGTCAGATGAACTTGGGCCATGGCCTCACTTTCCTGATTAAAACACTAGTGCCATATTTAGCAGAACACCTCAAAACACTAATGCTAATTGTTAATACCAATTTAATTCTGTAGCCAGTATGATCTGAAACTTATGCCATCAAAACATTACAATTTTTAAAAAGTTTGTGTCTTTTTTATCAGCCCTGTATGTAATTTATAAAGATCTCAACAGTCAACAGTAAAAAATACACTTCTATTACTATTACAAAGGAAAACTAAGTAACATACACGAACCACCAAAAGACATGTAAATTACTGACCATAAAAGAGGATACATTCAATGTTAGAGGGATTATAAAAAGAGAAAGGAGGAAGATTTGGGTTTAATGTCCCATATAGATAGATCAAATGACTAGAGTTGGAAGTTATTTTTAGCCTTTGGAGTAATGGACATTATCTCTGAAAGTCAGAGATTTCAATATTCCTTTATCCATTTGTGAAGTATGAACTGCAACACATTAATTGAGGAAGTTTACAAATAAGATGGGAGCTTCCAATGTTTAAGAACATATCAGGGGACTGATGATCCAATAGTTTAGTTCTCTCTAAAGACCACCACCACCACCACCACCAACAACAACGAGAAAGGTGATAGCTAAACATGTCTACAATGAGAGAACAATAACACCATTCAGTGTGAGAAAATATGGTACAGGCTGACAGAAGTCATGAAAGAATGGATGATGTGGAAGTAAACAGAGTGGAGGTTGGAAGTGAGTATTCAGACACAAAAAACTTCTGCACACATGATATTACTATTTATGGGAAAAATGTTTATCTTCCTATTTTACTAGTAGAAATGTCTGTAAAAAGAGGGTGACAATAAATATATATGGCAGAATGAAATTTTTTACTCTGCAGTGAAATGACCGCAGACATGAAAATTCCTGGCAGATTAAAACTGTGCGCCAGACCTGGACTCGAATCCAGGGCCTTAGTCCGAGAAAGACTTAAGTTTTAACTACCAGAATATATATAATATCTGTCTAGGTGTGTTTACATGTGGATATGTGTGAGTGTGTGAGTATTTGTTTACCTTCCTTTTTTCCCCCTAAGGTAAGTCCTTTCACTCATGGGATTCGAATGACTCCTTTTCCACTTCCTTAAAACCCGTATCCTTCCCTTTCTCCTCTCCTTCCTTCCTCTTTTTCCTGAAGAAGCTGCCAGTGGTGGCGAAAGCTTGAATGTTTGTGTGTTTTATGTTTCTATCAACGAGTCTGTACTGTGTCCTCCTCAGTACAGATTCTGATGAGCCTGGTGTCGTCGTTCTGCCCGACTTAAGGCTCAAATGTTAGCTCTGTTACATTGGGCTCACTGGGGTATAACGCGCATGAAGGTGCCCGCACGCCATTTTGTCTATTGGCTAGGGATCGATGCTGCCATTGAGCAGTTTGTAAGGGCACTCAGTGTGCTAACCAGCAAGCTGCTCCCTGGTGCACTTTTCCCCGTGGCCTACTCCGGAGCACCCGTGGGACCACATTCATGTGGACTTGGCTGGCCCTTTCTGTCACTCAATGTGGTTCATGGTGGTAGATGTGTTGTTGTTGTTGTTGTTGGTTGTTTTAAGGGGACTAAACAGCTAGGTTATCAGTCCCCTGTTCCTAGCTGAGAGTCAACTGTCAATAAAGATAAAACAACGCCCTGAAAATGACACCGCAAAAAAGGGCAGGTGAACAATAGACAAGCCACTGACAATACAAAACGAAGACATACACAATTAGTAAAAGAATGTCACGAATAAAACTGGATAGCAGAGTACCTTGGCTGTCTGATCACAAAGAAAAAACAGGATGAGCCAGCCACACTGCAGACACTAAGAACTCCTAAGGGCGGGAAAAGTTAAAAAGCTGGGTTGGTGGTGGCCTAAGATGTCAGGCCACAGCACCTACCGTTAGATCGAGTCATAAAAATCAGCAGCGCGGATAAATCTTAAAACTTTGTTAGCCATAGAGGCGTCGTCACCTAAAACTAAGGGTAGTGCGTCTGGAAGAATAAAAGAATGCCGCAGGTTGGCTAAAATCGGACAGTCCATCAAAAGATGGGCCACTGTCATTACGACACCACATCGACACACGGGCGGGGACTCACGGCGTAGGAGATACCCATGAGTCAACCACGTGTGCCCAATACGGAGTCGGCAAAGGACAACCGACTCCCTGCGAGATGCCCTCAGGGACGTCTTCCATGCAGCAGTAGACGGCTTGACAGCACGGAACTTATTGGGTTCAGTGGAAACTGCCCATTCAGAATTCCAAACCCTTAAGACCTTGCGGGTCAACTGGGTTTGGAGGTCGGAAACTGGGAGGCCAATATCCAGGGACTGCGAAGTGGTGGCCTGCTTGGCCAGCTGATCAACATGTTCATTGCCCGGTATTCCTATGTGCCCTGGCGTCCAGACAAAAAGGACAGAACGGCCTGACTCGCTAAGGGCGAAGACAGCATCTTGAATGGCTCGCACCACTGTGTTTTTCGGTAGAAACTGGTCGAAGGCCTGTAAGCCACTCAGGGAGTCGCTACAGATGACGAACGATCCCCTGGGGCGAGCTCTGAGGTGTTCAAGAGCTCTCAAAATACCGACCAGTTCTGCGGTGAAGATGCTGCTTCCACAAGGCAATGACCGCTGTTCGATGTGGTCACCATGGATAAAGGCATATCCAGCATGGCCATCGACTAAAGAACCGTCGGTGTAGATAATGTTTGCTCCGTGAAACGCATGGAACCGGCGACAGAGAAGCAGTGGTGAAATCGAGGCTTTCGAATCCCGGGACAAGTCCAGCCGAAGCTCCAGGCGAGGAATTTTCCAGGGGGGGATACGGAGGGAGTAATGGTAAGGTGGAGGAAGGGGTAAGGAATTAAGTGAGGAGAGAAGGGAACGGACGCGGACCGCAATCGGGAGACCCGACCTGGGCCGCCGACGTGGGGAAGGGAGTGTAGAAAGTGGGGAAGAGAAGCCTGTGATTCGGATGACGGGGTGAAGCATGAACCCGGGCAATATAACTCACCAACAACCATTGCCGGCGATACCGCAAAGGGGGAACACCGGCTTCAGCTAGAAGGCTCGTTACGGGACTGGTGCGAAAAGCCCTTGTTGCGAGCCGCACACCTGTGTGGTGAACGGGGTCTAGGACCTGCAAGGCAGAAGGGGCTGCTGAGTCGTACACCACAAACCCGTAATCAAGCCGCGACAGAATAAGTGACTTGTAGAGCTGAAGAAGGGTGGAACGTGCTGCTCCCCAACTAGTATGGCTGAGGCATCGAAGGACATTTAAATGCCGCCAACACTTCTGTCTCAGCTGACGTAGGTGTGGCACCCAAGTCAGCCGGGCATCAAAGACCATGCCCAGGAAGCGTTGTGTTTCCTCGACCTGAAGTAGTTCACCACCCAAGTAGAGCTCTGGGTCAGGGTGAACTACCTGACGGCGACAGAAGTGCATCACGCGGGTTTTCTGCACGGAGAACTGAAATCCGTGAGTAGAGGCCCACGAGTGGGCCTTTCGGATGGCACCCTGCAGCCGTCTTTCAGCTACGCCGATGCTAACGGAGCTGAAATACAGGCAGAAGTCATCGGCGAACAGGGAGCAACTGACCGATGACCCCACAGCAATACCGTTAATCGCCACTAAAAACAACGGCACACTGAGGACAGAGCCCTGAGGGACACCGTTCTCTTGAATATGGGGGGAGCTAAAAGATGCCCCAACCCTAACCCGGAACGAGCGGTGGGAGAGGAAATTGCGAATAAAAATAGTAAGGGCACCCCGTAAGCCCCAGTCATGAAGAGTTGTTAAAATATGGTGGCACCAGGTGGTGTCATACGCCTTTCGAAGGTCGAAAAATACAGCAACCAATTGCTGACGCCTAGCAAACGCAGTGCGAATAGCCGACTCCAATGACATGAGGTTGTCAATGGTAGAACGGCCCTGGCGAAAGCCCCCTTGTTGTGGAGCAAGGAGTCCACGCTCTTCAAGGATCCACATAAGCCGCCGACTCACCATACGTTCGAAGAGCTTACAGAGAACGTTGGTGAGGCTGATCGGACTGTAATTGTCAGCCACCAGGGGATCTGCACCAGGTTTCAGCACCGGGATGATAGTGCTTTCCCGCCACTGCGACGGGAAAGTGCCCTCTGCCCATAGATGGTTAAACAGGGCGAGAATGCGGCGTTGAAACTCTGGTGAAAGGTGTCGGAGGAATTGGCCGTGAATCCTATCAGGTCCTGGAGTTGTATCAGGACACGCAGCAAGGGCAGTTCGGAACTCCCACTCGGTAAATGGGTCGTTGTATACTTCCCGACGACGAGTGCGGAAAGATAACTGTTTCCGCTCGGCCCGCTCTTTGAGGGAGCGGAAGTCAGCACTGTACATGGCAGTCGCAGAGCATTGTGCGTAGTGGTCTGCCATGTGCTCGGCGATAACTGTCGGGAGCGTGCAGAGCACACCCTGGATGGTGAGGGATGGGATTCCTGTCGGCGAGCGGTATTCGAAGACGCGTCGGACTTGCATCCATACCTGAGTCAGGGAGGTGCGGGAGCCGATACTGGCTACATACCGCTCTCAGGAATCCTGCTTACTCTACTGTACGAGTCGTCGAGCATGCGCACGGAGCCGTTTAAAGGCTACCAAATTCTCCACGGATGGGTGGCGTCGATGGCGCTGGAGCGCTCGCCGACGTTCCCGGATGGCCTCAGCAATCTCCGGTGTCCACCAAGTCACGGACCTACACCTAGTGGAACCGGTGGTTTGTGGAACTGCCGCCTCAGCGGCCATGACAATACTATTAGTCACCTGCTGGACTGCGTTGTCAATGTCATCTGGCAGTGGTGGAGCAATGACAGCGGTTGAAGCATACACAGTCCAATCAGCCCTACGGAGACAGCAACGGGGTAATCTGTCTGCAGCTTGGTACCGCAGGAGCGACACAAAGATTGGAAAGTGGTCGCTGCCACAAAGGTCCTCATGCATATGCCAACCGAGGTGTGGTCGAAGGCTGGGGCTGCAGACGGAGAGGTCGATTGCTGAATACGTGCCCTGTGCCATGCTAAAATGCGTGGGGGCACCTGTATTCAGGAGGCAAAGGTCTTGGTGCGCCAATAATGTCTCAACATCCCTACCGCGGCCTGTGGTCTGGAGCCCACCCCACAAAGGGTTGTGGGCGTTGAAGTCCCCCAAAAGGAGGATTGGTGGGGGAAGTTGGGAGACCAGAGCGGTAAGGGTGTTGAGAGACACGGCCTCATCCGGAGGAAGGTACAAGCTGCAGACAGTTAATTCCTGCGTTGCCCGGATTCTAACAGCCACCGCCTCAAGAGTGGTGTTGAGCGGCACCGGGGCACTGGGTACAGTGTCCAGGACGTACAGACAGACGCCACCAGACACCCTATCGTATATGGGCCTGTTACGGTAATAGCCCCGATACCCACGAAGGGCAGGGGTCCGCTGTGCTGGAAACCATGTTCCCTGTAGGGCGATACAAAGTGCAGGGAAGCGGTACAGTAATTGTCGCAGCTCAGCCAGGTGGTTAAAGAAGCCGCTGCTGTTCCACTGAAGAATAATTCGTTCTCCACGCACTAAGGCCATAAAAGGAAAGAAAAGAAGATCAGTTCATAGGAGCGCCTGCTGCCTGATGGTCAGGCTCAACAGAATCTATGACCATAGAATCAGTTGATTCCGGTTGTGCAGATCTCCTATGGTCGAGTGAATCAAGAAGTGCGAGATCCTCAGCGGAAGCGAGGATCTCGACCTCATCCTCTGAGGCAGAGGATGCGGGTGTGGGTGGCTTGGAAGCCACCAAAGTATCCCTTTTCTTCTCTCTTTTCTTGCCCTCTCGCTGGCCTTCGGTGTTGAGGGCCGTGGGGGCTTCTCAGAAGGGGTGGCAGGAGCTGACGAAGAGCAGGAGGCCCTTCGATCAGTAGCCGGTGGATCCTTCAGCCATTTGCTGGGATCCACTTTCCCACGAGGAGAAGCCTTGGAAGGGAGAGTCCCGTGGGACCCCTTACGGGCGAGAGGAGCCGGAGAGGGCTGTTGTTTCTCCGGCTGTGGGCTGGGGACCAACGTCCCCTGTGATGGTTTATCCGATGCTCCCAACGTGAATAGTGTGGGAGCAACCAAAGGGGTTGGGCCCCCAACTGTCAAGGGGGCAGGTGGAGTGGATCGGGCCTGGGGGCCCGCTGTCATTGGTGGTGCACTCTGTGGTTTAGCAACTGTGGGGATCGACGATGAAGCTACTGTTCAGTATGGGGTCGTCATGGTCACTGGGTGGAGTTTTGCGTACTTGCGCCTGGCCTCTGCATATGTCAGCCGGTCCAGGGTCTTGTACTCCATGATCTTACGCTCCTTGTGGAGTACAGAGCAGTTGGGAGAATGCTGCTGGTTACAATTGACGCAAACTGGAGGTGGGGTACAGGGGGCGTCCAGGTGGGATGCACGCCCGCACTCCTGACATGTTGAGTTGGCATCACATCAGGAGGACATGTGCCCAAACCTCCAGCACTTGAAGCAGCGCATAGGGGGAGGAACATAGGGCTTTACGTCGACCCGGTAGACCATCACCTTGACCTTCTCAGGCAATGAATCGCCCTTGAAAGCCAAGACGAAGGCACCGGTGGCAACCCTCTTGTCCTTCGGACCCCTATAGATGCGGTGGATGAAATGCACACCACGCCGCTCCAAGTTAGCTCTCAATTCGTCATCTGATTGCAGCAGCAGATCCCTGTGGAAAATGATACCCTGGACCATGTTCAATGTCTTATGTGGCGTAATAGAAACGGAAACATCACCCAGCTTGTCACAGGCTAGCAAAGCCCGTGACTGCGCTGGGGATGACGTCGTTATAAGAACCGACCAAGATCTCATCTTTGACAGACCCTCGACCTCTCCATATTTGTCCTCTAGATGTTCGACGAAGAACATTGGCTTCGTCATCATAAAAGATTCCCCATCATTTCGTGTGCAGACCAGATATTTCGGGGCATAAGCCTCACCCTGAAGTTTTGCCCGACGTTCCTCCCATGGTGTGGACAAGGAAGGAAACGTTTGGGGGTCATAATTTGCAGTGTTGTAATCGCCTCGACCACGCTTAGAGACGGCGGTTGTACGTCCGCCAACGTTTCGTGTTCGTTTCATGGTGTTCCCACGAGCAGCTAGGGAAATAAGCGTCCACCCAGACAGAGCCCCGCTTGCCTGGGTAAGCCTCATACAACTGAGGTGCGGCAGGTTCCTCAGAGGTTGCTCGCTAGCGGCTGTTCAACCTCAACAGCCATGCATCTCCTCGGCACAGAGCACACCTTGAGATTGAGGTTTTTTTTTATAGAGGTTTGTACCGTCCTCGCGACCCGGGCGATTAAGCCAAGATCCCCGGGCTCTGAAACGTACAACGTTCCACCATCGCGCCGAACGATGGTCGTTGAAGCACGCACAGAGCTTACGGTGTAGCGGACTGTTGGCGCGACACAGCCCACAGCTCAGGACCCCGGGTTCGCCAAGCCCGTACTCAGCAAATTAATGCTGAGCCCCTGAGGGGGTAGATGTGCTGTCTAAGTATCCCTACTTCGTGCATATGAATTCCACTATGACGTAAGATGTGGTCAAAGCCCTGGTACAGATCTTTGCTATTGAAGGCCTTGTCTTGGATAATGGCCCTCAATTAATGTCGTCTTATTTTCAACACTTCTGCACTAATAATGGTATTTCCCACCTCACCTCCTTTCCACACCTAATCCAATGGGGAGGCAGAGCGTATGGTGCATACTTTTAAATCACAACTTTGTAAGAGCCTGGAAAAGTCATCCGCCAAGACGGCGCTTCCCTTATTTCTTAGTACTTATCGAACAACACCAATTAATGTGAAGGAACTGAGATATCAACAGCCGTATGTATAATAAAATATTTATTGTATCACAACCATTTTCGGCATTCCACTATGCTATCTTCAGGTCCCTACATTGGAGCATAACATCCAATAGTAGGGATACAAGAACTGGATTTGTGGATTCTGTATCTTAGGGGGAAAACAACAACAATTGTTGTTTTCCCCCTAAGAGACAGAAGTCCACAAATTCAGTTTTTGTATCCCTACTATTAGATATTACGCTCCGATGTAGGGACCTGAAGATGCCATAGTGGAATGCCGAAACTGGTTGTGATACAATAAATATTTTATTATACACACGGCTGTTGGTATCTCAGTTCCTTCAGACTCTTGACCAGCCCGGAGAAGGGGAGGAATGTTGGAGCGTGCCACCGCAAGCCGCGTCCTGTTCATCCGCGGCATATGAAAGATGTGTCACAGCCGAGTCCGCCGCACGATGGCGCCGCCTCCAAGGGCTTGCAGCGCCGTAACGACTGGGCGAGCACACGGTGTGCGAGGCATTGCGTCAGTTATGATGTAGCTCTCAGCTGAGCCTCATGTGTAGACATAGCTGTATTCCGTGACCGGCAATTATATTGTACAGTTCACTTGATCTAAGTGTAGTACCGTCCTTTGAAAGAAAGAAATTATGCTGTTACAATAGCGTGTCCCCGTAATTTTAGGTATATTTAACACAGTTAACTAATTGAATATGTTTATTAGCGTGCTCTTCAAGCTCACCATTAAAGGTTTTTTCATTTTTTGCACATTGTCTCAGCAATCGCAAAAAGTTGTTTTGTGTGTATTCATAGGCCAAATTTGAGAGTGTGTAGATTTAGCATTATACCACAATTTCAAGGCATTTACTAACAGCTTACACATATTTTAGTGTCCTAAACAAGTCTAGTAACCCTTTTGTATCTGTAGTTAATATATATTGTCGATATCATGTAAGTAAACATCATAACAATCATGAATGCAATGTGTTTGAACTGCAGTAGGTTGTTCATGCTGGGTTTCAATGAAGCTGTTGTGACAGGTGGTTTGATTGGGGAGGGGGAATGCAGTGGTGTGAAAAAAAGAGAGAAGCAAACAAATCTCTTCCTTTGTTTTGTAAAGTGTGTTCAAGGGACAGAAATGTAGTTGAACAGCAAGGGAAGATTAGAGTCCTTCAGGATGAACTGGGTAGTGCTAGGGTTAAGGGGGGAGAAGGGTGAGCAGGTGTGGGAAATGGTAGCAGGGAACAGGGGCCACAGAGAGAGTATAGTTCCTGACAGCTTCACAATTGGCACAACCAACAGATAAGTGAAAAAGAGGCTCCTTTAGAAGCAGGTGAGGTTAAGAAACAACAAACTTTCACTAGGAAACCAACGGTTTCAAAAATAGTAGATAGTAAGAGGAAAGTTCTGTTGTTAGGAAGTATCCATGGAAGAGTTGTGGGCCAGATTTTACAGGAAAAACAAGGTGATAGGTACCAGGTCACAAACTTTTTCAAGCCCAGTGCGGGTCTTAGCCAGGTGGTAGAGGACATAGATTTCACAAAACAGGATCATGTTGTGATAGTGGGTGGGATGGGAAACAGCAATGATAGGTATCAGTACTACAGTATTGAGTGTGACTTGGTTAAAATAGCTTCCGCAATGACCCAGACAAATGTTGGACTGTTGCCTGCTTTCATGCGGTATGATCGACCCCAATTGAACTGCTCTGTCAGGAGAGTCAATATAGAGATTGATCAACTGCTTAGGGCGGCTACTCTGTCAGACAAAGGTTTGGTTTCTGTTGATGCTATTGATAGGCGGGATTTCACTATGCATGGCCTGCATCTCAATAGGAAAGGGAAGGGGAAACTGGCTGGGTGGTAGCAAAATCCTTAAGGGGGGGACATTGCAATTCATGGAAGTACTTCTTTCTTTAGGCTAGTGTCCAATGAGAAGCTCAGACAGGCAGGCAGGTGCTAAAAATGTTGAAAAATCAAATGTTTCCCACAAAAGCAAAATAAAAAATAATGTTAGCATTTTTCACCAGAATATTGGGGAACTAAAGACTAGAATAGATGAGCTTTTGGTTTGTTTAGATGATATTGAAACTGATAATGTAATAGATAGACTATGCCTGTCTGAGCATCACATTGTCACTGGTATGCAAAATGTGAATGTCAGTGGATATAAATTAGCTTCAAATGTAAGTAGAGATAATATAAGGTAAGAGGAGGAGTTGCCATATATGTCAAAAGCTATCACAGTGTAAAAAATTTAGAAACAAAAAAGTTTTGTGTAGAGCAACATATTGAAGCATGTTCCTGCCACCACCTTAAACTCAATGATGATTATCTTATAACTGTAACAGTATATACATCCCCTTCAGGAAACTTCCAGTTATTTCTGGAAAACTTGGATGCCTTGTTATGCTATCTGTCAGATAGGGGGAAAGCAAATTATTATTTGTGGTGATTTCAGTTCACTGAAAGAGTGTAATAGGAAGAAAGACCTGGAAGACTTACTTGGCTCATTTAATCTGACATCCATGATTGATTTTCCTACTCGGGTAGTAAAGGACGGCAATACATTGAGAGAGAACTTTTTTATACACCAAGAGAAGTTCAACACCATAAATGCTCGTCCCTTTGAGAATGGTATTTCTGATCATGATGCACAGCTAGTAACAGTATATGCCATAGCTCCGTACAGTAACTTGAAACAGTCCTCCAGAGTTGTGCACTTGATTAATGACTTAACAACTAGAAATTTCAAAGAAAGTCTACAGCAGTTAGACTGGGATGAGGTTTATAAGGAACATGATGTTAATTTATAATATAACTTATTTCATGATACATTTGCAAGGGTATTTGATAACTGTTTCCCCAAGAAATTAGTTAAATATAATTGTAAGAAACCATGCAAAAAACCATGGCTCACTAAAGGAAAAAAATATCTTGTAACTGAAAAAGGGAACTGTATCTATCTGCAAGGAAGAGTGGTAACCCAGAAACAATAAAATATTATAAAAACTACTATGCTACATTAAGAAAAGTTATTAAAAAATCCAGAAGCATGTGCATCATGTCTGAGATTAGTTCCTCTGATAAAATTAAAACAATTTGTAATATTATTAAAAGGGAGACAGGGCAACCAAGAGCAGAGGAAGAGGGTATTGCCATCAAAACAAATGAAACCTTTATTAACAAGAAGTCAGAAGTTGAAAACATTTTTAATGATTACATTTTAAATGTTGTAGAGAAAATAGGATCTAAATGTTCATTAGAAGGAGCAAGGCAGTTAATGGAAGAGGCCGTACCTACACAATTTGATACAACTGAAATTCCACCCAGCTCTCCCTCAGAAATTAGCAAAATAATAAACTCTCTCAAGAGTAAAAAGTCATATGGAATTGATGGCATTTCCAGCAGGGTATAAAAAGCCTGTTCCCAAGAGATACGTAGGATTCTGTCATATATGTAATAGCTCTTTAAAGCAGGGTATTTTCCCAGATAGACTGAAATATGCTATAGTTAAACCTTTGCATAAAAAAAGGGATACGTCTAATGTCAACAACTACTGCCCCATCTCACTTCCGACAGCTTTATCCAAAAATTTTGAAAAAAGTTATGTATTCTTAAGTTGCTTCTCATATTAGTAACAATAAAGTTCTAACAAAATGTCAGTTAGGGCTTCAAAAAAGCTTTTCAACTGAAAATGCTATATATACCTTCACTGATGGAATATTAAATGCTTTGAATAACCAGACATCACCAGTTGGGATATTTTGTGATCTCTCAAAGGCTTTCGATTTTGTAAATCATGGGTTTCTTCTAGATAAGCTTAAGTATTGTGGTATGATTGGGGCAGTGCACAAATTGTTTAAATCAGACTTAACGGAAGAGTGCATAAAGTTGAAATAAGAAGTTCACATGATATAGATGAAACAATTAATTCCTCTAACTGGGGAGTTATCAAAAATGGGTTTCCACAACATTCGGTCTTGGGTTGTTTGCTGTTCTTACTATATATTACCGGTAATGACTTGCCACTCTACATTTCATGAAGATGCTAAGCTAGTTCTTTTTGTTCGTGATACAAGTATAACTATCTCACCTGACAAACATGAATTAACTGATGAAAGTGTAAATAAATATTGTTGAAACGAGATAGAATGGCTGGCCAGTACTTACCATTGTGCTGTACCGCCGATAGTAACACAAAATGAAAAAACAGAAAAAAAGGGGACAAAGGGACAAGCTTTCGGAACAGAGTTCCTTCGTCAGGTGGGAGAGAAGGGAAGAATAAAGGATGGGAACAGAAGGGAAAGGTGGTTCACGACCTAGATCATGAAGGTGGTGTTTCGGGAGTGTGGACGTCAAAGATTCTGCATGTATGTACTGAGCCAAGCCAGAGAGGATAAATATAACCAAAGAGGAAAGATCAAGTAGTAAAGAGAAGAGAAGAGAGTGAAATTAATGATGCTGAGGGGTGTAGGAGGGGCGGGGGGGGGGGGGGGTGTCTAAAACGTTTTTCATAAACAGGGAAATATGGATGGACACACACACACACACACACACACACACACACACACACACACACACACACACAGAGAGAGAGAGAGAGAGAGAGAGAGAGAGAGAGAGAGAGAGAGAGAGAGAGAGAGAGAGAGAGAGAGAGAGAGGTATGGAACGGATAATGAATAGGTGAGCTGAGGATGGAGGAAGGGGAGGGGTTAGCGTAGATTTAGGCCCTTCCTCCATCCTCAGCTCACCTATTCATTATCCGTTCCTTACCCCCCTCCCCCCTCTCTCTCTCTCTCTCTCTCTAACTCTCCCTCTCCCTCCCGCCCTCTCGCTCTCTCTGTCATTCTCTCTATCTCTCTCCATGTGTGTGAGTGAGTGTGTGTGTGTGTGTCCATCCATATTTCCCTGTTTATGAAAAACGTTTTAGACACCCCCCCCCCCCCGCCCCTCCTACACCCCTCAGCATCATTAATTTCACTCTCTTCTCTTTACTACTTGATCTTTCCTCTTTGGTTATATTTATCCTCTCTGGCTTGGCTCGGTACATACAAGCAGTATCTCTGACGTCCACACTCCCGAAACACCACCTTCATGACCTAGGTCGTGAACCACCTTTCCCTTCTGTTCCCATCCTTTATTCTTCCCTTCTCTCCCACCTGACGAAGGAACTCTGTTCCGAAAGCTTGTCCCTTTGTCCCCTTTTTTTTCATTTTGTGTTACTATCGGCGGTACAGCACAATGGTAAGTACCGGCCAGCCATTCTATCTCGTTTCAACAATATTTATCATCTCTGAGGAGAATTTTCATCATTAATCGAAATTGTAAATAATATCTTTCAGAAAGTTATTGAGTGGTTTTCTAAAAATGGACTCTCATTAAACTTTGATAAAACCCAGTATATACAGTTTCATACAGTAAATGGCATGACACCATTAATAAATTTAGACTTTGAACAGAAATCTGTAGCTAAGGTAATATATTCAAAATTTTTAGGTGTTTGCATTGACTAGAGATTGAATTGGAAGAAACATATTGAAGATCTCCAGAAATGTTCTTCAGCAACTTATGCTAACAGGGCCATTGAAAAATTTGATGATCTCAGTAAATTAGCTTACAATGCCTATTTTCATTCACTGCCTTCATATGGGATCATATTCTGGGGCAATTCAACATTGAGTAAAAAAGTATTTATTGCACAAAAGCGTGTAATCCGAATAATTGCTGGAGCCCACCCAAGAGCATCCTGCAGACATTTATTTAGGGATCTGTGTTCTTCACTGTAGCTTCACAATACATATATTCACCCATGAAATTTGTTATTAACAATATAACCCAATTGAAAAGTAATAGCAGTGTGCATAGCTACAACACTAGAAAAAGGGTGATACTATTCAAGGTTAAATCTAACTTTGGCACAGAAAAGAGTGAATTATGCTGCCACAAAAGTCTTCTGTCACTTACCAAGTAGCACAAAAAGTCTGGCAGATAGCCAAATAGTATTTAAAAAAAAAAGGTTAAAGGAATTTCTGAATAGCAACTCCTTCTAAAATGTAGATGAACTTTTAGATACAACTTAACGGAATAAATAAATGAAAACAATTTTTAAAATGTACATAAAATATTAAGTTTCATATCAGTGCACACTCCGCTGCAGAGTGAAAATTTCATTCTGGAAACATCCCTTAGGCTGTGGCTAAGCCATGTCTCCACCATATCCTTTCTTCCAGGAGTGCTAGTCTTGCATGGTTCACAGGAGAGCTTCTGTAAAGTCTGGAAAGTAGGAGGCGAGGTACTGGTGGAAGTAAAGTTGTGAGGCGGCATTGTGAGTCATGTCGGGATAGCACAGTCGGTAGTGCGCTTGCCCACGAAAGGCAAAGTTCCCACATTCGAGTCCCGGTTCCGGCACACTATTTTAATCTGCCAGGAAGTTTCATATCAGAGCACACTCCGCTGCAGAGTGAAAATTTCATTCTGGACTTAAAATATTGATTGTCTTGTATAGACAACATTTACTAAAACTGACACGTTCCAAATCATTACGAAATGTAGTATATACGATCTGCGGAACAAGTATTAATCTAATCTCCCTGCCACTCTCTAGCCTTACATGCATCACTCATTCTGCCACACATTTCATTCATTTCCCTTCCTACCGCACTGTCTGTCAGACAGCACTGGCATATTCCCCCATCCATACCACGCATCATCCCTCTCCTCCTGCTTCCCTCTCCTTGCCACCTCCTCAACCCCACCACTGGTTGCTCCGCCTAAGCCATCATGCTGGGTAGTGCAGATCGGCCACAGTGGCCAGAGATGGCGGTCATGTTTGTGTGAAAGTTAGTGTGTATGTTTGTGTCTCTAGCTGACGAAGGCCTAAACGTCCGAAAGCTTTAATGTTGTTATCTGTTATATGTGCCTTTCTGCAGCTCATCAGACATCTCTGTGGTGAGTAAGCAACCTATCCTTCTCAAAATATTACTACTAGATCATACGATATAAACCAGCTGCATTGGTTACTTTCAGCCATAGAGGCATCAGTGCCAAGAATTAACAGGAGCGCAGCAAGTAGATTGTTATATTGCCAACAAGAGGCTAAAGGGGACAGTGCAGAAGGATGTGGACTACTGTCATGAGTGCCACAGAAACACTTGGGCGTGTCCTCACAAAGGGGAAGGGGGAAGATGGCCATGTGTGAGCCATGTATGGCCAATATGTAGGTGGCAGAGGAGTACCTAAGAGGGACCTAAACACAGCTGTAGAGGGTTTGATCTCACAGAGCTTGTTTGGTATGCTCTAGGTAGACCATTCTGAGTACCAAGCCAGAGAACTTATGGTGCAAACCCAATCAGATATCTCTTTCCGGGATACCAATGTCTAGGAGCTGGAAAGTGGTGGCCAGCTTGGAAAGCTGATTGTTGTACTTGTTGCCTGCAGCCAATGTGACCTGGGTTCCAGCAAAGTCTACCAAACAACCACACTTGCCAAGGAGAAGTTGTAGTTATAAATTGATCACACCGAAGGATGACAAGAAGAGCACTTGTCAAGGGTTTGTCAGCCACTCAGGGAATAGCTATAGATGAGAAATGACTTCCTGGGGCATGCTCAGAGGTGTTCAAGAGCACGAGATAATGTTATCAGTTCTGGGGTGAACATGCTACAGCCAGGAGGCAGGGAGCACAGTTCAAAGTGGTTTCTGCACACATAGGCATAACCAACTCGGCCATCTACCTAGAA
Source organism: Locusta migratoria (assembly GCA_026315105.1). NCBI lineage: Eukaryota > Metazoa > Arthropoda > Insecta > Orthoptera > Acrididae > Locusta > Locusta migratoria. Next base: position 188,064,283 of record CM048750.1, on the reverse strand, counting down.
ACCATCAGTATAAACCACTTCTGCACCATGGAATGTGTCGAGAATGGCCAGGAACTTGTGGTGGAGAATTATTGGTGAAACAGAAGCCTTTGAATTGTGGGATGATTCCTAAAGGAGCTGCAGGTGACGGATGGACCAGAGAGGAGGATGAGATAAACAGGAAATAGTGGGAGGGAGACAGTGACTTGAGTGATGAAAGGAGGGTGTAAACCTGGACCGCAATCGGGAGGCCCGACCTGGGTTGCCAGGATGGGAGAGCAGATGCAGCACCTAGAAAAGCAGGCCTGTAGTTTGGGTGGTGGGGTAAGACAGGAATGTGGGCAACATAGGAGGCATGAAGATGTTGCTGGTGGAACCACAGGGGAAGAATCCCAGCTTAAGAAAGGAAGCGTGGCAGTGGCTCATGTAGAAGCCACCTGTCACCAGTCACCAGTGTGTAGGACTGGGTCGAGAACCGAAATGTGGAAGAGCAGCTGCATCATACAGCAGGTTCTCATAGTCAATGTGGGATGAGGGCCTTATACAGCTGCAGTAGAGTGGGACAGGCAACTCCCTAAACAGTGTGGCTAAGACAACAAATGAAGTTCAGATACCTCCAGCATTCTAGTTTAAGTCAACAGAGGTAGGGTAGCCACATGAGCCTGGCATAAAGGAGCATACCCAAGAAGTGATTTGTTTCTTCAACACAAAGATGTTTTCTGTTTAAGTAGAGCTCTGAATGTGAGTGAACGCCCTACAGCAACTCTTGTTTCTGTAACAGGGAACTGGAAACCATCAGTGCAGAGCCAGAACTGTGCCTTTCTGATGGCTCCCCACAGCCACCATTCAGTAACGTCAATGCCAGTGGAGCTGAAATACTCGCAGAAGCTATCAACTAATTTCAATTGTGCCTATATTATCGGAAATATATGAGGCACTAATGCACACTCAAATAAGTACCTATTTTGAAGATAATGGTTTACTGTGTAGCTCTCAATTTGGATTTCGAAAGGGGATGAACACAACAGCTGCTGTATTAGAAATTATTGATCAAATACTATCTGCTATTGAAAATAAACAACAGGTGTCACTTACATTTTGCGACGTCAGTAACACATCTGATTGCATTCTTATTGAAATATTGCTTAAGAAATTAGAGTACTATGGGTTACAAAGCAACACTTTAGCTGTTATTACCTCTTACTTGAACAGCAAAACAATTTATTTCAGTCTATAATATACAGTCACCTTTGCTGGAAATTAACACAGGTGTTCCCCAGAGATCTATCCTTGGGCCTTTCTTTTTCACGATAGCAATCAATGACTTGCCCAGTAACATAGCACACCAGGCTGTCATATATTACACAAATGATACTACACTGTTTACATCACATCAAAATATTGCTGAGCTCAATCACACAACAAAAGAATCTCTTGATATAGCTTTGGACTGGTTCACTGCTAATAAACTATTATGCAATCCCGACAAAACACAGCACCTCCTAATAGGCATGATAAGGGATATAGAAAACAAGTCGGTAAAATTTCTAGGTATTTATATAGACACTAAACTTAATTGGCATGAACATATAAATAATGTATGTGAAAAGGTATCTCGGATGCCATACCTGTTATTGAAAGTAAGAGACATGGTGAGCTTGGAGTACCTTAGTACCCACATATCATATAGTCATATTACATGGGGACATTCTTCTCACATTGATAAATATTAAAAATACAAAAGAAAGTTATACATTTAATGTGTAAGAAAGATTTGGAGCACTGTTGCCCACTCTCAGCCTCAAAATACTCACTATTGTGAATTTATATATCTATGTTGCAAAACTCTCTGTTAAAAACAATATGTCAGAACTTGTTACGAAGGGGGAAGTTCATGACCACAACACCAGGGTTAAGTCTGTCAGATGTACCCAGACATAGGTTAACAATGACTGGGAGATCTCACAAAGTGAATGGTATCAGAATCTTCAATACGTTGTTATTCTCTGCTTGGGCCATGGATATAAATACTTTTAAAAACAAGTGGTACAACTGGTTAATAAATCATCCTTTTTATAATATTAAAGAATACATATTTCAGTTTACCAGATGATCATATTAGTTTTTAGAAAACTGTTGCATTCAATTGTATTATTATATACTGCATAAACCCTATTAATCTTATGTTCAATGCTATTCATTGAGCTTTATACAGAGTATACTGTATGTACTGTAAAATTAATGAAGCCAATATCATTGTAAAATGGTTTACATTGAATAAAGATTCATTTTCTTTGTTGTGAGTTGCGGAGTATTGATGTAGAAACGGGATTCGATACGCATCAACACTGTGAGAGAGTTGATGACTTGTCAGGCCTCTCCCCCCCCCCCCCCCCCAAGGACTTTGGCCACTGTCCTTCCACCAGTGAGCACATTTCCCATCAGTATATGTTTAGCATTTGTATGTGCTGATTACTAATAAAGTGTTATATGCAGATATTGTCATTATCATTAGGCATCCCCACCCTATAGAATTCCCACAACAATTCTTGTCTTTTCTCAGCACTGTGCAACAGTACACACACTCACCTGATATTTTATGTATTCTAGTGATTTTGAGGCTTACATCATCTTTCACAGGCTGCATTGGCTATCAGATTTATACTGGAAACCTGAAGCAGCAAGCTAATCTTCCATGCTAGTAAACCACAATAAAAAACTTTTTTATGTCTTCCTCAACAGAAGACTTTGATGAAATTGCTTGAAAATCTGTTTAATGTTATGGCCAGTTTACTTAAAAAATTTTCTGTAAGTGGCTCAGTTGTCTAGGCAAGTATGGAGGTCTTCAGAACAGACCATTTCTCTGTAGGATAGTCGTATCTGGTGGCATGCAAATACTATTTCCTGTGGCTGGGCTTTTGGTAGATGTTGTTGCGGACACCTTAGACACCCTCTGGGTGGACAAGGACATCCAGAATCAGCAAGGACTATCCTTACATACTTTCACCATGAACTTGGTGTGACCACGTATGTTTTCGAAGTGTTCAGAGAACTACCCCAGCTTCTCACGTCCATGAGGCCATATGATGAAGACTTTGTATGAGCCAAAGTTCTTCACAATCTTTTCAAAGTGTTCCATTGAGAGATTGACTGCAGCTGGAGCTAATGGGCCTCCGTTCACGACCCACCTGCTGCATGCAGCATTCTCATCAAATCAGGGTGTGTGTAAACCAATGCAAACTCACTGTCTCTTTAACACACACACACACACACACACACACACACACACACTTAAATCAAATACAGCCTGCAATACCTTCTTCAGTGCAGATACACACAATGCTTAAACTCATACTGGACTCAGTGAAATGCCATGAGTAATAAGTAAAATGTGCAGGGGCACTATGCCATTAGTATGTGGACAAGTTGCTAGTAGAAAATTTGCACCCAAAGTGATGGCTGCAACAGTAGTGTGTGCAGATGCAGTGACTATTGTTTTCAGGTGGTGCAGTGGAATTTCCCAATGTGTGTCTCAGACTGGCATCAATTTTCAACTTTCCCCTCTGCTTGAATTCAAGGTCTGTGTTGTAAACTACTTTGGTTCTTGATTCAGGTGTATTTAAATATGCATTACTCAAATTGAGACCTGGACTCCATAAGGGATTTGTATAGCTTTGATTTTGAGTTTATTCTACAAATTACTAGCCTAAATCTGTGGAAAATGTTTAATAGTTAGGTCTTACACTAAGGTGGCTAACAAGTGGTGCAATTTTGAGTATAGGAAAAATGCATATTCAACACAGTTTAAAAATCTACTTACAGCAATGATTGGTATATGACCGTGTTTTCTTCCAAGTCGCCTAACATATGCAGCCAGTTCTAGTGCCTCTTCGTAGCTACCATTGCGTATGCAGGTTTCCATGAGCTGAGGCAGTTCCAATACTTCCAATAGTTGTGCATTTCTGGTTAAAGTAAGAGAATTTAGGCGACGGTGTGCATTAATATTGCTCGACTTCTGGCCAAATTCTTGACACTTCTGGGAGAACTCTGGTAACTTAGTTTTCAGTGCATCTAAATGATGTTCAACATTCCCAAACTGAAAATTTCCAAAAACCAATTTACAATAATCAGAGTATGTAAAATGAATGAGATCACTTATATTTTAGTGTCTGTTCACAATTCTCCATAAATATAAGCAATGTAGTCTAAGTAAGTTACAATGCACACAAGGTATCTTAATTATGAATTAAAATATGGATTCTTTGGCATTTTGCATATAAAAAAGGGGATGAGAGGTTATGGAATAATCAAAGCAAACACTCCAATCTACCTAGTTCTTGTTTCCAGTTATTTTAAAGTTCTACACAATAATAATGACAGGTTGCAACTAACTCTAAAGATGATTGCTGAGACACAGATTGCTGGGACAACGGCATTACACAAATTTTGTGATGCTGCCTTTATCAGAAAAAGATCACACCAAAATTCACATTATCACTCAGGCACAACACACTCGTACATGAGCACCGTTCTGGCTGCTGCGGCCTGACTGGTACTTTAACAGCAGGAGATGAGGGGAGAAAGGAAATGTGCATCGCAAGGGTGGGGATAGAACATTCTGCATTACCTGGGAGTGCGTCCATGTACTGATCCAAAGGAATTTAAGATGCATCGAGGACTGCATTGGGGAAGGGGGGGGTGTGTGAAAAAGGGAGTTAGCGAGAAGAAGAAAGAGAGGCACACAGTTGGGAGAGAAATATCAATTGGAAGGAGGTGATGGGTGGGAAGGACGAATTGTCAGGTGAAGTGTAGGGGCAATAGGCCATCTTAGTACACAATCGTTGCAAGACAGTAGAATGTGATGTCAGAGTCATTCCATGTGGACAATTTAGAAGAGGTGGAAGGATGGAAGCAGATAGCCTGGGTTGTAAAGTAACCATAAAAGCAAGCATGTTATGTCCAGCTGCATGTTGTGCTAAACAATGGTCCATCCTGCTCTTGGCTACAAGATGGCAGTGGATATTCATTCTGATGGACAGATGGTTGGTAGTCATACCAAATAATAATAATAATAATAATAATAATAATAATAAAAAAAAAAAAAAAAAAAGTGTGCAATTATTGCAACAGAATTGATAAATCACATAGCTACTTTCTTAGGTAGCTCAGCATCTGATGGGGTAGGATAACTCTGTATTGGGACTGGAACAGGAGTGGTTGGAAGGATCTTGAGTAGGATGACTCTCTTTTCAGCTAATAGGTAATGAGTTCACAACCTTTCTGGCCTCAACCTACGGCACTCGGCTCTTTTTATTCTAACAGCCACCCTCCCCATTCTAAACCAATTCATGTCTCCCTCCAAATTCTCTCAACTGTGTGCCACCTTTTCCCCCTGTGCTGACTTCTACCCCTTCTACTACAACTCATATTCCCACCAATCAGTACCTGCAGAACAGCAAGGACTGTTCCGTCCCCATCCTTGCCCTGCATAGCTCCTATTTCCTCTCCCAATATTAAAGTGCCAGTTGAGCCACAGCAAATGGTTATAGTGGTCATGTGTGCACGAGTAATACTGTGAATGTAAGTGATGTTATTCTGATGAAGACTGTGGCCAAAAATGTAAGTTCCATGTTTGTGATTACCTTTGCTATGTGCCTGTATATGGCACACTAACTGTCTGTATGATGAGTTGCAACCTATGCCCATTATATTACTCCAACCTGGACTTTTCATTATTAACATCCTATACTTTTGAAAACAATTTTGTTTAATGGTGTCGAGCAGAATAATTTAGCTCTATGTGCAGTAATCTTCAGAAAAATGAAATTTTTGTTTACTAAAATACACGAGCTTTTACAATGTAAAAACGATTTTGAAATTAACAGATCAACTACTGTTCAGATTTCATGCCAATTGCTGCCAGTAAATTCCAAAGTCTTTTTTGATCTTTTAAGAACAAAATATGGCCCAGAAAATGTAAGCTCGTCTCATTCTTACAACTTTCCAAACGCACACAAGCAAAAGCTGCATATTTCTGTGTTGTTTGCATGTCAGATACAAATATAAAACAGGAAAAAATGTATAACTAAAATTATGTGATGTACTCACAACTGAAAGATGCAATTTATGTGGCAGATTGGGTGAAGATAGCAATGTTCTATGTTCAAATGAATGGCAGTTGTTGCAACTGGATTAGTAAGCTACCAGTAAAATGTGAGTGAATCTAGGTTTGTATGTTTTGCTTGGGATTGGGGGACCAAACTGCTATGGTTATCCCCCGGAGGAGAGGGGAAGGAGTGAGGATAGGAAAGGAGGGGAAGGGAAAGGAAATGCAGTTATGGGAGAAAAGAAGTAGGCAAGACTGTATTAACTCGGCGCCCTGTGCTCGCCACACATGTACTCACGAAAGAACTGTGAGCCCCCTGGAGAGGGGTGAATCTAGGGATACAGATATCTGTATATTAAGTGAAGTAAATATAGAAATATACCTGCTTGAATATTTCTCTGGAGCACTCTGCAGTTTGGATAAAAGTTTTATAATTAGAAAATGCAAGTTCTTGAGTCTGTTCAAGTACTGCAGATTTTTCCTCATTAAGCCGCTCTGGTTCTTTGACTAAAAGAAATTTATAGCAATAATATCAAAAGCAATAGACAACATCTAAAACATTATAGTAAAATCAATGAGGTAATTTTGGTAATACTTACTCAACTGCTCAACATGAAATGAGCCAAGTTTGGAAAGATATAAAACAACATCTGGATTCTCCTTCCAGTTATCTAAAACAATGAAATATCATTAGTCATCTTGTTCTAATTGAAATATATTTAGGAAAGTGTAAGGCAGTAATCTAGAAGAGTGCACATATTATTACAGTTTCTTTTGCATGTGGTGTAGGTACATGATGTTTATTAGAGAATATTCATACATTACTTATTCAAATTTAATAATTCACATGCCTCTGCACTACACATATATGATACTCAGAAGTATTCTATCAATTAATTACGCTATTTTCTTTATTTGGGTGAAGAGTACAACTTACGAAAGACACTTAGATATAGCAATAACACTTGAGCACTTACAATATCCAAGTATGTGTAGACCCACAAAACGGGGGGAGGGGGGGGGGAGATAAAGAAAACCCCTTCTTTATTGTATAGGGCTGATTATTACCTCCGGGAAAGTGCTCCTGCCTTGCTAGTGACTGGAGGGACTTCCATATTTGCACTAAAAGAAAGTGGAAGGAAGCTCAGGGTTTAATGTCCCTATAAAGTGTGGTGATTAGACGAGCAGCTCCCGCTTGGATGTTTGGGTAATGACAAGGAAAGAAATTGGTTGAGCCTTTTCAAAGGAACCATCCTGGAATTTGCCTGTAGTAATTTCAGGAAAACCTAAATCTCAATGGTGGGAAGTGTAAGTGAATCATTGTCCTCTTGAATGTGAGTCCTGTGTGTTACGACTGCACCACTTCACTTTGTATATTTGCACTAATCTTCTATCCTCAACTGTACAGTAAGCATATTGTACAGGTGGCCGAGTTGAAAAGCAGTCATTGAAATAAAGCATGTTATGCTCAGCTGCATATTGCACCACTTGGTGGTCCACTTTGCTCTTGGCACAATTTGGTTATGATGAAGGCATGGCCAAAAGATAATTGTGTGTGTGTGTGTGTGTGTGTGTGTGTGTGTGTGTGAGAGAGAGAGAGAGAGAGAGAGAGAGAGAGAGAGAGAGAGAGATTGCAGTATATAAATGTTTGTCTATGGCACAGTAATAATTGTTTCATTGATTTACAATCTAATCGCATAATTTCGTTAATTCTAGTAAACAGAAGACCAAATATAGAAATACAAGGCAACAGCAGGATAATACACAATTAGATTATGCTTTATTTACACGTATGTTCACATGGTAAAAAAAAAAAAAAAAAAAAAAAAATTACGAACTTTCCTTACAATTTGTCATAAGTTAGCATCAAAATGTGTAGTAAGATAGAAAGAACAGAGGCAATTAGTGTACTGGAGCTTGTTTTTTTAATGAGCGTAAAGATCGGAATTTTAATATAATCTCTCTGGAATATGCAGTAAATTGTCTACAACATATCAGGGTTCAGAGGACTAATTTTGATTTCTAGACATTTATTGCTCAACCAACATTGCAGATGAGTACTGGAGAGATTATAGGCCTTGTTTCATTACAATAACCAGTTATGGAGGACTGGAATTTGGTAGTAGGACAAGGAAGGGAAGGGAAGATAGTAGGTGAATATGGTCTGGGCAAAAGGAATGAAAGAGGAAGCCGCCTGGTAGAATTTTGTACGGAACATAATTTAGTTATAACAAACACCTGGTTTAAGAATCACAAAAGAAGGTTGTATACGTGGTAGAGAAAAGGAGACACCAGGAGATACCAGATAGATTTTATAATGGTAAGACACAGATTTCGGAATCAGGTTTTAAACTGTAAGACATACCAAGGGGCAGATATAGACTCTGGCCATAACTTGTTGGTCATGAACTGTAGGCTGAAAGTGAAGAAACTACAAAAAGATAGGAAAATAAAGAGATGGGACCTGGATAAATTGAAGGAACCTGAAGTTCTTAAGAATTTCAGAGGGAGCATTAGACAACAATTGACAGACACGGGAGAAAATAAAACAGTAGAGGAGGAATGGGTAGCATCGAGAGATGAAATAGTGAAGGCAGCAGAGGACAAAATAGGCAGGAAGGCAAGATGTACAAAAAAATTCTTGGATATCACAGGAGATACTAACTTTAATTGATGAAAGGAGAAAATATAAAAATGCAGTAAGTGAAACAGGCAAAATGGAGTACAGATGACTAAGAAATGAGACTGACAGGAAGTGCAAAATGGCTAAGCAGGAGTGGCTAGAAGGCAAATGCAAGGATGTAGAAGAATGTATAAATAGGGGAAAAATAGATACAGCCTACAGGAAAATAAAAGAAACATTTGGAGATAAGAAAAACAGCTCTATGAATATCGAGGACTCTGATGGAAAACCAGTTCTCAGCAAAGAAGGGAAAGCTGAAAGGTGGAAAGAGTATATAGAGAGGCTCTATGAAGGAAATGAACTTAGCGGCAATATCGTAGAAAGGGGAGAAGAAGTAGATGAGGATGAAATAGGAGATACTATACTGAGACATGAATTTGACAGAGCACTGAAAGACCTAAGTTGAAACAAGGCCCCTGGAGTAGATGATATTCCCTCAGAGCTACTGAAGTCTCTGGGAGAACCAGCCATGAAAAAACTGTTTCACCTGATGTGTAAGATGTATGAGACAGGTGAAGTACCCTCAGACTTTAAGAAAAATGTTATAATCCCCATTCCAAAGAAAGCAGGTGCAGACAGGTGTGAAAACTACAGAACCATCAGTTTAATAAGTCATGGTTGCAAAATATTAACACAAATTATTTACAGAAGGAAGGAAAAGCTGGTAGAAGCGGACGTCGTGGAAGATCAGTTTGGATTCAGGAGAAATGTAGGAACTCGGGAGGCAATACTCACTTTACGGCTTATCCTAGAAGATAGATTAAGAAAAGGCAAACCTACATTTCTAGCTTTTGTAGATTTGGAGAAGACTTTTGACAATGTTGATTGGAATAAACTCTTTCAAGTTCTGAAGCAAGCAGGAGTAAAATATAGGGGGGAAGAATTAAAAATATTGCGTTTTGCCGACGACATAGTAATTCTGTCAGATACACCAAAAAACCTGGAAGAGCAATTGAACGGAATGGACAATGTGCCGAAAGGTGCATATAAGATGAACATTAACAAGAGCAAAACTAGGGTAATGGAGTGCAATCTAAGAAAATCAGGTGTTGCTGAAAGAATAAGATTAGGTAATGAAGCAATAAAGAAGGTAGATGAGTTTTGTTACTTGGGCAGTAAAATAACAAATGATGGTCGCAGTGCAGAGGATATAAAATGCAGAATGGCAATGAGTAGAAAAGCGTTCTTGAAAAAGAGAAATTTGTTAAAATCGAATATTGATTTAAGCCTAAGGAAGTCCTTTCTGAAGGCATTTGTGTGGATTGTTGCCTTGTACGAGAGTGAAACACGGACGATAAACAGTGCGGACAGGAAGAGGATTGAGGCTTTTGAAATATGGTGCTTCAGAAGAATGCTAATGATTAGGTGGGTAGACAGCATAACTAATCAGGAGTTACTAAACAGAATTGGGGAGAAAAGAAATTTCTGGCATACCTTGACTAAAAGAAGGGATAGATTGGTAGGGCCCATTCTTAGACATCAAGAAATTGTGAATTTAGCGTTGGAGGGAAGTGTGTGGTGTAAAAACCACAGAGGAAGACCAAGAGATGGATACATAAGCAGATTCAGACAGATGTAGGTTGCCGTTCTTATGTGGAGTTGAAGAGGCTTGCTCAGGATAGGGTATTGTGGAGAGCTGCATCAAACCAGTCTCCAGACTGAAGACCACAACAACAACAACCAATTATGAAAGGAAAAATAATAAATAAATAAAGTAAAAAAGGAAAGATATGGAAAGAGCATTTGGTATAACCAGGAACATTTTCAACAAAAGGTCTCCGTCTAAAAATTTGGAAATACAGCACTACAACACAGTAGTAAAGCCAGAATGTCTTTATGTAAGTGAATGTTTAGTACTGAATTACAAATTACATAAACTAGAAGTCCTAGAAAGAAAAATCATTTGAAAAATACTTGGTCCACTAAGAAATACAGAGGTATGGAAACTAAGAAATAATGCAGAAGTTTATCGCAACATAGAAAACATAACACTACGGAAGAGGTGACTGCTATTTTTGGACATTTATACCGAATGAACAGCAACAGGCTAACCAAACAGATTTTTAAATATCTCTGGGACAAGAAGCCAACAGCAGCATGGATTCAAGAAGTTAGTAAAGATTTTGAAAGAAACAATATAAGTGAAAAAGATGCATCAGAAAGAGAAAATTTTAAGAAGAAAGTGTTAAAAACGGAATGATTCCAAGGCAGGAGGGAGTAGAAGACAGAAGTAAAGTGGTCTGAGGAGAGAAAAAGGATGCATAATGAAAAGATGAAAGAATACCGGAGGAAAAAGAAAGAAGAACAAAGGAGGGAACATTGAAATTCGTCAGTGACCCTTAGATGGCCGAAACAAAGAACGAAGAAGAAATAAGGAAAAAGAAACTGGTTAATATAACAAATATTGTGCATTTCAGTCTGCCTATATGTGCTTCTTATACCATTTTGGAAAACAAAAATTAAAATTATGCAGCTTTGTCCTTATGACAGTGGTACAAATACTACAGGGTACTAAGGCACATGTGAAATTGCAAGTGATAAAATTCTACTATGTGGAAAGGATAAGAATTGCTTATACACAGTTTCATTGTTTGGACGTATGTCCCTTCCAAAATATCCAGAGTTTGTAGCAAGCCTACACTTCCTATAAAAGTTCCCTCTTGCATAAAACAAGGATCCAATCTCATTTCCTGCTACAAAATTACTAAATCAGAACTGAGTGTACTGAACTCACTGATACCAGATATTAGCCTTGTCTCATGATGAGACAAGTACAACCAAAAAAGATGAAACAGCAAGAAAACAAGTTTATTTGCTGTAAAATATTTACATATTATAAGGGGAAAAAGATCAATATTAGGTTTGAAAATATATAGTAACAGCTTTTGACATTGTTGAAATGAAAGGCTGTGAAAACAACAGGCCTACTGTAAAATATGGGCAAATATGAATAATTAGCAGTTAGAAATATTAATGCCAGATGTAATATGCAACAAGTATATTTGAGAGTTGTTAATAGGAGTACACGGCTAAACTGCAGAGTCTGTTGCCCACGCTCTCCAAATGTTGGCAACACCACAGCAGTCAACAATAGAGCAGGTATATGTTTTATTTATTTTGTGATATGTACGAAACAGTGATCATTTTAAGTGAAAGTTAGGTTAGGTATAGGTTAAATAAGAAGTTTTTTTTCAGTGTGTGAGGGCGGTCCAAAAACGATCTATTTACAGTTGCCAACATACGCGCCATGCTAAAAAGCACGGGCAACAGACTCTGCAGTTTTACCGAGTACACTTATTAGTGTCCACACCAAACTTTATGGTAACTTATCAGTTCCCTTGAACGTTGGTCATCATGGAAATGACACATAGTATTTACATCTTGGGTAATAATAAATCACCATCACTAGCTACAAAGTATTATTGATAGGTCAAGGTAAACTTCAACATAACACTTTTTATCTTGTATGTGATCTACACAGCTTACACACTAGAAGGTCATCATCTAATTTGTTATACTTTATTTAGCACAGTTACTCCGTATTTTTGAAGCAAGGTAAATTAATGGTAAAATAACATTCTTGGTCGTTTTATATAAAAACAAGCATCAAAATCTTTAATGGTGACACTGTGTGTATTGTAATGTTTTGGAATGGTAAGCAAACATAATAACATGATAGATTGCGTTTAAAGTGTTCTAGTGATTAGTTTGTTGATGGATAGGGCGTATTGGTATTTTAGATTTACAGTGACATCTGTTTCTAACAAAAACCTGCCAACAGCATAATTCGTTCTCTAAAGTTGTACTTTCATCAAGTAATTTTGTAAATTCCCTTACAGTTATGTTTTAATACAGAAAACACATATTTTACGAATTGTTTAATACGAAAACACAAGAAATACAAAACACTATTTTAATTATAATAAACAGACCAGGTACGTCATTTGGAAAAATCAGCTTTAGAACATTCTCTACTTCGACATCCATCGTTCAAAGAAACCAAAAATAATTTTTAAAACAATATCATTTGTATGGTTTACAATTCGTACACAAGTGACAACCAATGAACTCAGAACTGATGACAACAACACAGTTTCCAACGATGTAACAACTTCCCGCGATGGGTAGTATCGACTTGAAGTCGATTATGTGCTGTTACAGGACGCTACACAAGCTGCGCAAATTTCTGTGCAAATATCTGCGCACACCAATCTTGCATGGGGACGCAAGTTTAGATAGCTGATTCTTCTGCCCGCCATCTGTCAGTGCAGTAAAAACATCGGTAATACAGACTGCAGTCATAAGGCCAATTCACACTGTCCGTCACGTCAACGTCACGTCACGGAACCGTCACGTCAAGTTGTATTCACACTGTCCGTCCGTGTCCGTCACGTCAATTCGTCCATCTCAATACGCGATGTTGAAAGTGAGGTTATGAGTGGCGATCTGTTATGTAGAAAGTCATAGTTTAATACTAGAAAGGGGGAACAACAACGCTAAATGTTATTAACGGCCAAAGAAAACTTTACAGTGTATGTTTTTGGCCAACTTACTGGGAACTGAAACAACATTTCAAAACATCGACATCTATTTTCAAGCGAAAAAATAAACATATGAAGACATCAAACCATACTTGTAAGAGCATAAATAGCGCCTGTATACTTTAACCATTACGATTTGCATGCTGACATTGTTAATACGTCGTAAACAACTGAATTTTCGTCTTTCATTAGAACTGACATTTTCATTTAAAGTGTTATTTAATGAAAAATGCGTAATCAAATTACAATCTGATTCAGATAAACAGTTTGCTTCAGTCGTTTCTGTTACATTGTTACGTAACATAAACCATTTTTTGGTTTCAGATATTCGACCTCGATTTTAGGGGGTCACTCAATTGACAAAAATATTTAAGTCGCCATGAAACATTTGAGATTTACCCCTAAAACGAGGTACAACAACAACACAAAGATGAATAAGACACATTTGCATATAAACAGTGCAATCGTCGACTGCAACATATAATTCGCGTGACGAAAATAGGTTAACTTCCGATGTTAGCAGACGGCCGTTCCGTCAAAACATTCTTCTCGAGAAAGCTTGACGGACGTTGACGTGACGTGACGGTCCGGTGACGGACAGTGTGAATGCCGCCATTAGAAATACATTGCGGAATGTTCTGACGGACGGTGACGTGACGTGACGTGACGGACAGTGTGAATTGGCCTATACTGGCAAGTGAATAAGATTTATTTTCGAAGTATATTTATTTTTATCAGCGATGGAGGGAATTCTGTTATGGTCGGTTTTTGTAAATTGTCTTGCAAAGAGAAACGCCAAAACTGGAAAAGCCGGAAGAAATGACCTAGGTAGTGGCTGCTGAGGCTCATGTACGACGTTTCCCAACCGGAATGCAAACTTAATAGTGGTGACGTCCCTTCCCCCTCCCTCTCATTAATGCCAAGTCACCTTGTAGGCCCATCGAGTTTAAGTTACTAACACCAAAAGAGGGTCATTAGCGATGGCCTTTTCACAGCACGAAATTAGTTAACGCCTTAACCTCTCATTTCAGGCGAAAATAGAATAAACGGATTTGTTGTTGTTGATTAGAGGGGACTAGACTGCGCGGTCATCAGTTAAACGGATTTGTAGAGGAGAACATACTCTACAACTTCTCTCTCTCATGTTCTTTTCAAGTCTCGCACAGTTTCACAGTTCATTACAAAAATAACGGTGATTTGGCACTGTGTCTGTCTGTAATGGGTTACCACAGTTTAGATCTCGCCATTCAACCGATTGCTACCAAACTTTACAGACTATTTCTTGGTCGTCTGCAGCCAGAATCAGAACCACCTAACGGTATAGTCGGACGCTGTTAAAGGGTGGCATTATGCCACATCACTGCTGTTATGCATCGGATCGAGAACATTTTGAAGAATAAGTTGTTCAGAACATAATATCGAGAAACATCCGTTTGAATATTTTTTTTTTTTTTTTTTTTTTTTTTATATATATATTTTGACTATGAAATTTGTCACACATGTCAAAAAATAGAATTTTTTAAATGACTGTGCCATCATTTTTTTTTTTTGCTGTAAGTAATTTTATGGAGGTTTGAAAAGCTGATTCACACTGTCAGGCTTTGATGTAGGCTACTCATTACAACCTACAGTATTAAATATATATTTTGAGCTAGATTACATTTACCTCTAGCTACTTATTATAAACCTTCAGCTCTATATTTGAGCCTATATTTTATTTTATTTATTTCGTATTCTGTAAATCCATGATGCGATAAATAACACTGATCTGGAATGAATTGTGTTTTCAAATGTTTACAAAACATAGAGATTCAATAAATATTTGCACAATAAGAAGCATGTATCATAAAATGGTGCATAATCGTAGAGGTAGAACAAGATGTAAAATTAAAAGCATATAACTGAAATAACATAAAACAATGACGGATAAAGAAAAATAGTACACTGTCTGCTTTAAATGGTTAAGATGCATAGTAAATTAAATACATTAACATAAATGGGTAAGATGTCTATTAAATTAAACATTTTAAAAACAGGGAGTCTCATTCATGTTAATGAATGTGGCAGTACCAAATTTATATAAACAATTATTATTTTGTCTGCATTTAATCATAAAGAGAGTAAAATGACTTTTCCTCAAGATATTGTTTCAGTATGCTTTTAAATTTAGACAGGACGTTAATATGTACTTTGATATCTGCTGGAAGAGTGATGAAAATCCAGGTAGCAGAATAATGGACACCTTTTTGTACAAGATTTAAGTGTTTAAGATCCCTATGTAGATCATTTTTAGACCTAGTATTGTGGTCATGATATTCACTATTAGATTGAAAAAGAGAAAGGTTATTTGGAACAAAAAATCGTTATAATAGATATGTATTGAGAGGTAGTGGTTAATATTTGTAGCTTGTGGAACAGGTTTCTGTAAGAAGATCAAGGGTGAACACCACTCATTATTCTGATTACTCTCTTATGTGGCCACATGGGAGTAGCCGAGCAGTCTGGAGCACCAGGTTGCGGATTTCGAGGCCTCCTGCATTGGAGGTTCGAATCCTCCCTCAGGCATGGATGTTTGTGCTGCATTTAGTATAAGGTAGTTCGTATGTAGTTTGTAAGTTTAGGGACTGATGACCCGCAGTTAAGTCCCATAAGCCTTACAAACATTTGAACATTCTCTTTTGTGTGGTAAATAGTTTTTGGGCTAGTGGTTGATTAGCCAATAATATTGCTACAAGACCACAATGGAGCGTGGCACAATGGAGAGTGTCACGCTGAAGGTCGCCGGTTCAATCCTGTCCAGTGACAAAAATTTATTTCTTTATATTTATCATTTCCAGAATGTTCTACACGTTTCTTATGTTAATTATTCTTCTAATTTCTGGTACATTCTGTCTTTGTATAAATAGCAGAGCACTCTACCTGAGAAGCAGTCAGTGCTGCGTGTATGTTTCAGTTCACAATAAACCTGATATGTGCTGTGTTCAGTTGACAACTCTACCTTCGTAGTCAAGCCTGCTTTCATTTCAACACAACATTGTTTGGTGGAGGCTCTGGGTATTCTGTGCAACAGCTGCATCATCCTATTAGGCATCGTAAAAGCTGTCGCTTACACAGACTAGAACCGGAAAACAAGGGATATACAGAGTACATCCTTCTGAAAGTCTATATCGTTAGAACACCCATGGACACGAAACCAGTGGTAACCCATTGGTATTCTCTGGAGACGCTGGACAGGACCACAACAAATGGCTAAAAGGATTCGACCGAGTCGCCAAGTACAGCAGGTGGGATCATACAATGTGCTTAGCCAACGTTTATTTCTACCTGGACGGACGGAACAGCCCAGCAATGGTTTGAAAACAATGAAGAGAAGCTGAATGACTGGGAAACGTTCCATACGGAACTTAAGAAGACGTTTGGAGACCGCCAGCGACAAATCCGTGGTAGAACAATTGAAGAACTGGGCCCAACAACATGATTAGCCATCACAGTCGTACATACAGAATGTTTGGGCCCTATGTAACAAAGATAAACCGAATATGACTGAGGCCGACAAAATCACACACCTGATGAAGAGCACTGCAAAAGACATGGACCAAACTCTTCTTATAAAAGACGTCTCTACCACGGAAGATTTCATCAAGTGGTGACAGCGGATTGAAGAGATGCAAAAGAAGAGGGTTGGATGCAAGATGTATGACAGACTCCCCAAATGCAGTCCCTACGGCCGTTGTGGAAGACCAGCATGACTTTGCTTCTCTCATATGACAAATTGTGAGAGAAGAATTACAACAGTTTATGGCAGCTGGGACTATTAGACCCAGTGAGCTTCAGATTATGGTCATGAATGTAAGATCTGTAACTCACGAGGGAGCCAACGCCGCTGAGGAAGATGTATTTCAGACATTAGCTCTTGTCTACCCCGCCAATTGTAATTGAAGTGAAGAATGGCCTTGTCTTGCTATGATTTACACTGCAGCAGTGAGACAGCAGCCTATGAACCGGCCGACACGGCCATAATCAACTCCCGCAGCAACTATGATGCCCACAGAAGAACAGATGTCTGGAGGACAGAAGACAACACACCAGTGTGTGTCCACTGTGGGCATCCTGGACATGTCGTACGCTACTGCAGAGAGAGAGAGAGAAGGCGAGTTTTCGACGATTATTTTGCCACAAGACGTCAGCCATCAGGCAGTTCTATCCCAGGCAGTTACCCGCTGATGAGTTCAGTCGAACTATGCAAAGAAGCCCATTGCCATACCATGGACGATGTCGCTCCCCGACGTGCCACTGCCATTCACCGTCGCCGTACAGAGGTACCAGCAACCCCCCTAGCCGCCACGCCTAGGAAAACTAAATGTGACGACCATCTACTGAGGTGACGCCGCCGCAGATGAAAATCCTCCATGGCTAAGATGTTGGGAAATCTCATCAACTGCCAACCTGTCTGGGCACTGGTTGATTGAGTAGCTTCTTTTTCTGTATTGACGGATAATTACCGCCGCACACTAAAGAAGACAATGTTCTGTGATATGGGAGCAACTGTGCTGAAGGTCGCTAATGGGAAGTACGTCCAACCAGTAGGAACTTGTGTCACAAGGATAACCATCAACAAGAGGACCCAGCCATTTGAAATTGTCTTTTTAAGAGAATGTAGTCATAAATTCTTTCTCGGATGAGACTTCCTTCAGGCATCCCAAACTATCATTGATTGTGAAAGATTTGAGCTGCAAATTGAGGAAGTCGTTCCAACAGTACATGTAATACAGAATTTTCTGAGAAGTTATCTGCCGTTGACAATGTGACGATTCCGCCGTTGACAACGACAAGAGTTCCAGTCACAAACACAGATGACTGGATAAACTGTGAAGTGCTTGTCGATAGTAAAAAAAAATATTAGGCTCACAAAAGAAATTTACATACCAGTGGCTATCATAAGCATTACTGGTGGTCGAGGAGAGATTGGAATCACTAAAGGCCAATTCACACTGTCTGTCACGTCAACGTCATGTCACGGCACTGTCACGTCAAGTTGTATTCACACTGTCCGTCAGTGTCTGTCACGTCAATTCGCAAATCTCAATATGCGATGTTGAAAGTGAGGTTATGAGTAGCGATCTGTTATGTAGAAAGTCATAGTTTAATACTAGAATTGAAGGAACAACAACGCTACATGTTATTGACAGCCAAATAAATCTTTACAGTGTATATTTTTGGCCTACTTACTGGGAACTGAAACAACATTTCAAAACATCGACATCTATTTTCAAGCGAAAAAATAAGCATATGAATACATCAAACAACACTTATAAGAGCATAAATAGCGCCTGTTTACTTTATCCATTACAATTTGCCCATTGACATTGAAACGTGTCCATAAAAAATTATTTTGTAAGAAAATGTCCAATATTGTGCCTCCTGTTTTTCATTTAATTTCTGAGATTGTTTCTCAAGTTTTTCACCTAATTTCTGAGATTCCTGAGATTGTAATTGACTATTCTCATTTAATTTAGAGAGCTGTGACAATAAAATTTGCATGAAATCATTTGGTAATACGTTTTCCATAGCCGTTGCACAAGTATTTTTTGTAGCAGAGCTAGGCGGAACCGATGCATTATTTTCCGCAACCACGTTACAAGAATTGGAATTCTGTATTGTCGAATCCTGTACTGTATCATTATCCATATTGTCTATTCCTGAACTAATCTGTTCCGCATTTTCGGACACGGTATTTACTGTCGTATTTGTATCAGTGCCTTGAGAAGACTCTTGTAAAAATTCAGCTTCTCTCCTTGCATCATTCGAGGTCTCATTTTCGGAAGCAGATTTAGCATCAGCGCGGACTCTCCTATTCTTCGACATTGTTAACAGACTTTTGCAGTAAAGTGACTAATAATATATATTTTCCCCTACTGCATATTTTTTTAAAATCACACACAGTAATTATGAGAGAACAATAGGCTGAATCGGGCTAGTGCAACATACAATCACAATCGAGATTACACGAACCGTTAATTATCACACGAGTTCCGCGATACTAGAACTCTCCTGTTTTGTATCGAGTAACTTGCTTGCAAGAAAATGTATAATATCACTTCTACTGTATGTATCGATATGTGTCCTTTATGAAGTTTCATCTTTGGCAAAGATCATGTATTGCATAGCATTGTAGCTCACACTGAGAGAGAGTAGCACTAGTGGTTCAGCTCGCTTAGAGAGCGGTTGGGTTGTGTGTATGGCTCCGATGTAGAGCAGAGGCTGCTCTGCCAGCAAGTCAGAAGTTGTATTATGTAGGTAATGTAATGCTGATTATTAATAATAAGTAGCTTAAACTTTCTTTCATGTTTCATTTACGTAGTTAGAAAATTAACCTACTTCCTTCATTTGATAATTAATTATTAGTGGATTTAAAGTGCAGTATTGATGTGAATAATATTGTTGAACGGAATTCATTATTGGTGCCATAGTAAATGATAGTTAATTGACTATGATACTAAATTGATACTAAATTTCAATAATTAGAAACTGATCTGCATAAAATTCTCACAGGCAAGCATTAAGAAAGTGATTTGTGGTTGTTTTTTTTTTTTAATATCTTTCTCGCAGTCAAAATTTTTGAGTATAGTCAGTGTCTGTTTCAAAAGGCTACATGTCACAGTTGTTTTGTTAAAAATATCCGTTGCGCACATAATCAGTTTCATGCACTGTTTCTCACTTAATAGCATATACATCAGTATCAGGGCCATAATTAAACCAAATTGCTGTGTCAAGGAACAATTTGTTGTCTGATCTAACGATAGGTTCAACATCAACAACACACGTACAGCTTTTAACATTGTTAATACGGTCGTAAACAACTGAATTTTTGTCTTTCGTTAGAAGTGACTTTTTCATTTAAAATGTTGTTTAATGAGAAATGCGTAATCAAATTACAATCTTATTCTAATAAACAGTTTGCTTCATCTTTTCTGTTACAATGTTAAGTAACATTAACAATTTTTTTTGGTTCAGATATCCGACCTTGATTTTAGGGGGACACTCAATTGACAAAAACATTTAAGTCGTCATGAAACATTTGAGACTTAGCCCTAAAACGAAGTATAACAACAAAATAAAGGCGAATAAGACTTATTTGCATATAAACAGTGCAATCGTCAACTGCAACATTTAATTCGCGTGATGAAAATATGTTAACTTCCTTGTTAGCAGACGACGGTTCCGTCAAAACATTCTTCGCGAGAAAGCTTGACGTGACGTTGATGAGACGTGACGGTCCGTGACGGACTGCAGAGGGGTTGCTCCGTTGGCCGAGGGTATTTAAATCGCCCGCTACTGGACTAGAACCCCAGTTCCCTTCGAGCAGCCGTAGTGTGCGGATCTCCATGTCGGCGCGTTTCCAGGAGCTCAGTCCGTCAGTTCACCTGATAATGGCGACATGTATGATCGCCGAAATATTGTGCCCGTTGGACACTGTAGACCGGCAGTACACCCATGGATACTTTGATTACAAAGAAAGATGTCTACCCATTGCCGCGCATTGATGACACCTTAGACTGCTTGAAAGGAGCTACATACTTCTAAACTGTGGACATGCAGAGAGGTTGACGAAGCTGAGCCACGCAGGAGTAGCCGAGCGGTCTGGAGCGCCACGTTACGGATTGCAAGGAGGTTCGAATCGTCCCTCAGGCATGGATGTATGTGTGTTGACCTTAGGTTAGTTTAACTTAGTTTAAGTAATTTGTAAGACTAGGAACTGATGACCAACATAGTTTAGTCCCACAGGATTACAAACATTTGAACGAAGCTGACAGGGGAAAGACGGCTTTCATTACACCTGACGGCCTCTATAAATTCAAAGTAATGCCATTTGGATTATGTAACGCTCCGGCCACACTGTATGCATGATGGACAACTTGCATCGACACCTTAAGTGGACATGTCTTAGTTACTTAGATGACATTGTTGTTTTCTCGAAAACATTTGAAGAACATCTGAGTCGCCTGTCTACTGTGTTCAAGTGTGTTCAGAACTGCAGGACTCCACCTCAATCCAAATAAAGTGTCTCTTCGTCGCCAAAGAGAGAAAATCCTGGGGCACCTTGTTAACGGGGATGGTATCCGTCCTGATTCAAGTAAAGTAAGAGAAGTCGCAGAATCTCCAACTCCGCAGCACATTCATGATGTGAAAAGTTTTATTGGGCTGTGCTCATACTACCGACGTTTCATAAAAGGATTTTGTAAGAAGGCACGTCCATTGCAAGAACTTCCGCAGGGAGACGCCAAGTTTTACTGGGATGAGACAAAAGAAAGAGCTTTCCAGGCACTTATGGGGGCTCTAACTTTCGCACCGGTTCTTGCCTTATATGACGAGAATGCGGAAACCGAACTTCACACTGACGCTAGTGGGTATGGGATTGGTGCAGTGCTTGTGCAAATTCAGGAAGGCGCAGAAAAGGCAACAGCCTATGCATCAAGAGCACTCTCAAAGTCTGAGATAAACTACTCTACAACTGAGAAAGAATGTCTCGCAGTTATCTGGGCTACCAACAAGTTCCATCCGTTTTTATTTGGCAAACCATTCACCGTTGTGACAGACCACCATTCCTTATGTTGGCTGACTAGCTTGAAGGATCCATCAGGTCGACTAGCAAGATGGCTCTAAGACTCCAGGAGTATAATGTCACAGTGGTATTCAAGAACGGGCGCAAAC
The DNA here is from genome assembly GCA_026315105.1 of Locusta migratoria. Taxonomy (NCBI): domain Eukaryota; kingdom Metazoa; phylum Arthropoda; class Insecta; order Orthoptera; family Acrididae; genus Locusta; species Locusta migratoria. Next base: position 188,042,262 of record CM048750.1, on the reverse strand, counting down.
ACAAGGATGTCGACTGCTTTTCCAGGAATCCATTAGTAGAACACAACAGCATGAATGAAATTTCAGCCCTCACTGAATAAGATGTTGTTACAGCTGAAAGGAGGGAAGATCCAGAGCTATTAAAAAATCATACATGATTTGGAGAAAGGATAACCGACCAATGGAGAGTTCCAACTTATAAACAGGGCATTGTATAAGAGAATCTACGATCCACTGGGCCCCAAATGGCTACTTATAGTTCCAGCTCATCTCCAGCCAGCTATTCTAAGGTATTTCCACAATGCTCTGGGATTTGTGAACACCCTACACAGAATCAGACGCAGGTATTACTGGAAAGGTCTCTACCGGTCTATCAAGCACTATGTGAGTCACTGTAAAGAGTGCCAGCAACCGAAGCAAGTGCCGCAATTACCTCCAGGACATCTCGTACTAATTCCACCACCAGCAGCCCCATTCCACCGAATTGGAATCGCTCTTTTAGGGAGTTTCCCAAAGTCGACAACCGGTAACTGATTGATAATAGTCTACACTGACTACCTCACATGCTACGCTGTCACCAAACCTGTGTCGACTGCAGGAGCTCCAGAGATCGCAATATTCCTTGTTGTTGTTATGGTCTTCAGTCCGGAGACTGGTTTGATGCAGCTCTCCACCCTACTCTATCCTGAGCAAGCCTCGTCATCTCCTCATAAGAACGGCAACCCACATCCACTTGAATCTGCTTACTATACGTGTCTCTTGGTCTCCTTCTGCGATTTTTACCACACACACTTCCCTCCAATGCTACATTTACGATTCCCCGATGTCTAAGAATGTGTCCTACCAAGCGATCCCTTCTTTTAGTCAGGGTATGCCAAAAATTCCTTTTTTCACCAATTCTGTTCAGTACCTCTTCATTAGTTATGCGATCTACCCACCTAATCTTCAGCATTCTTCTGTAGCACCACATTTCAAAAGCCTCTATTCTCTTCCTGTCCGCACTGCTTATCGTCCATGTTTCACTCCCGTACAAGGCAACACTCCACACAAAAGCCTTCAGAAAGGACTTCCTTACCCTTAAATTAATATTCGATGTTAGCAAATTCCTCTTTTTCAAAAATGCTTTTCTTCCCATTGCCATTCTGCATTTTATATCCTCTGTACTGCGACCATCACATGTTATTTTACTACCCAAGTAACAAAACTCATCTACCACCTTCATTGTTTCGTTACCTAATCTAATTCCTTCAGCATCGCCTGATTTTCTAAGACCGCATTCCATTATTTTTGTTTTGCTCTTGTTGATGTTCATTTTATACGCTCTCTTCAACACACTGTCCATTCCATTCAACTGCTCTTCCAGGTCCTTTGCCGTCTCTGACAGAATTACTATGTCATCAGCAAAACGCAATGTTTTTATATCTTCCCCCTGAACTTTAATCCCTATTCCAAATTTTTCCTTGCTTTCCTTCACCGCCTGCTCCATGTACAAATTGAATAACATCGGAGAAAGGCTACAACCCTGTCTTACTCCCTTCCCAACTGATGCTTCCATTTCATGCCCTTCGAGTCTAATAACTGTGGTCTGGCTTCTGTACAAGTTGTAAATAACTCTCCTTTCCCTGTATTTTACCCCTGCTGACTTCAGAATTTGAAAGAGTGTATTCCAGTCAACATGGTCAAACGCTTTCTCCAAATCTACAAAAGCTAAAAATGTAGGTTTGCCTCTCCTTAATCTATCTTCTAAGGTAAGACGTAAAGTGAGTATTGCCTCCCGGGTTCCTATGTTCCTCCTGAATCCAATCTGATCTTCCCCAAGGTCAGCTTCTACCAGCTTTTCCATTCTCCTGTAGATAATTCGTGTTAAAATTTTGCAACCATGACTTATCAAACTGATGGTTCTGTAATATTCACACCTGTCTGCGCTTGATTTCTTTGGAATGGAGATTATTACATTTTTCTTAAAGTCTGAGGGCATTTCGCCTGTCTCATACATCCTACACACCAGTTCAAATAATCTTGTCATGGCTGACTCTCCCAGAGAATTTAGTAGCTCTGAGGGTATGTCATCTACTCCTGGGGCCTTGTTCCGACCTAGGTCTTTCAAGGCTCTGTCGAATTCATCTCTCAGTATAGTATCTCCTATTTCATCCTGATCTACTTCCTCTTCTCTTCCTACAACGTCATCTCTAAGTTCATTTCCTTTGTAGAGTTGCTCTATGTACTCTTTCCACCTTTCAGCTTTCCCTTCTTTGCTGAGAACTGGTTTCCCATCTGAGTTCTTGATATTCGTAGAGTTGCTGTTCTTGTCCCCAAATGTCTCTTTTATTTTCCTGTAGGCGGTATCTACTTTTCCCCTTCTTATACATTCTTCTACCGATTTGCATTTGGCTTCTAGCCACTCCTGCTTAGCCATTTTGCACTTCCTGTCAATCTCATTTTTTAGTCGTCTGTACTCCATTTTGCCTGTTTCATTTACTGCATTTTTATATTTTCTCCTTTCGTCAATTAAATTTAGTATTTCCTGTGATATCCAAGGTTTTTTGAAGGTCTTGCGTTTCTACCTATTTTGTCCTCTGCTGCCTTCCCTATTTCCTCTCTCAATGCTACCCATTCCTCTTCTACTGTTTTATTTCCCCCTTTTTCTGTCAATTGTTGCCTAAATCTCCCTCTGAAATTCTCCAGAACGTCACTTTCCTTCAATTTATCCAAGTCCCATCTCCTTATTTTCCTACCTTTCTGCAGTTTTTTCAGTTTCAGCCTACAGTTCATGACTAATAAGTTATGATCAGAGTCTATATCTGCCCCTGGGTATGTCTTGCAGTTTAGAACCTGGTTCCGGTACCTATGTCTTACCATTATAAAATCTATCTGATACCTTCCGGTGTCTCCTGGTCTCTTCCACGTATACAACCTTCTTTTGTGATTCTTAAACCAGGTGTTTGTTACGATTAAATCATGTTCCGTGCAAAATTCTACCAGGCGACTTCCTCTTTCATTCCTCCTGCCCAGTCCATATTCACCTACTATTTTTCCTTCTCTTCCTTTTCCTACTACCGAATTCCAGTCTCCCATCACAATTAAGTTTTCCTCTCCCTTAACTGTCTGAATAATTTTCTCTAGCTCCTCATATATTTCTTCGATCTCCTCATCATCGGCAGAGCTAGTTGGCATACAAACCTGTACTACTGTTGTCGGTGTTGGCTTCGTATCTATCTTGACAATGATAATGCGATCACTATGCTGCTCATAGTAGTTTACCCGCATTCCTATTTTCTTATTCATTATCAGTCCTACTCCTGTGATACCCCCAACTGATTTTGTATTTATAATCCTGTACTCACCTGACCAGAAATCCTGTTCATCCTGCCACCGAACCTCACTAATCCCCACTATATCTAACTTCAACCTATCCATTTCCCTTTTTAAATTTTCTAATTTTCCTACCCGATTAAGGGATCTAACATTCCACGCTCCGATCCATAGAATGCCAGTATTGTCTTTCCTGATGACAACATTCTCCTGAGTAGTCCACGCCCGGAGATCCGAATGGGGGACTATTTTACCTCCGGAATATTTTACCCGAGAGGATGCCATCATCATATTTTCATACAGTAGAGCTGCATGTCCTCGGGAAAAGTAACGACTGTAGTTTCCCCTTGCTTTCAGCCGTTCGCAGTAGCTGTGTGGCAAAGCCACATTAGCTAATGTTACAAGGCCAGCTCAGTCAATCATCCAGATTGTTGCCCCTGTAACTACATAACAGGCTGCTGCCCCTCTTCAGGAACCACACGTTTGTCTGGCCTCTCCACAGATACCCCTCCGCTGTGGTTGCACCTACGGTACGGCTATCTGCATCGTTGAGGCACGCAAGCCACCCCACCTCGGCAATGTCTGTGGTTCATGGGGGTGGATATTCCTTGTAGAAGACATTATTTTGAAGCACGGAGCACCACCTGTGATGATATCTGATCGAGGAATAGTATTCATGTCAAAACTAGTATCAGAGGTAATGTCACGTTGCGACTCTGTCCACAGAATAACAACTGCATACTATCCTCAGACAAATGGTCGTACAAAACGTTAGCAGATATGCTTTCGATATACGTCGATGTTGAGCAACAGGATTGGGACACAATACCGCCAGTCGGGACGTTTGAAGACCGCAAGACAAGACACCACAGGCTTCACGCCGTTTTTCCTGCTCCATGGCCGCGAAACTGAGACTACAATGGATACGCTGTTCCTGTTCCAACCGGACGACAGGATGACTAAGTGAAACAGCTCATCACCAGGGTCGAAGAAGCAAGACAGCTGGCTCGCATACTGACACTGGATACCCAGGAAAAGGACCGTCAGCGGTATACCGACAAGAACCGACCTGTTGTGTACAGACCAGGAGATATGGTATGGATTTTTACCCCTGTACGGAAAGTTGGGCTATCAGAAAAGCGATACTTCGGTCCATACTCTGACGTACGCCGCCTGTCAGACGTCACATACCAAGTCGACGTTTATGAGCCGTCGTCGAAACAAAACAAAAAAAAAAAAAAAAAAAAAAAAAAAAAAAAAAAAAAAAAAAAAAAGAAAAAAAAAAGGAAGAAACATTGTTCATGTCCTCCGCATGAAGCCTTACTACGATCCTGAAGAGCAGATAGGCGAAAATGGCTCCCTGTTCAAGGACTCTAAGGACGGAAATGATACTGATGAAGCCACGACAGAAACGTCTGTTGTCGGTAATCGTGAATAAGAGAAGGATTCTCCAGAACTGTCATACAGAGGACTCATGACAAGATCAAGATCCAGGACATTGTAACTGGCTCCAAAGGGAACCTAACAGAAGTTTTTTTTTTTTCAGGAGAGGGACCAAGTTATCCGACTGCCGGTGGGCGCAATGGTTTGCGTCACCAATCCCTTCCACTGACAAAAATTATTTATTTCTTTGTATTTATCATTTCCAAATGTTCTACATTGTTATATTCGCTTGTAATTTCTATATGTTTCTTATGTTAATTATTCTTCTAATTTCTGGTTCAATCTGTCTGTCTATAAATAGCAGAGCACTCTTCCTGAGAAGCAGTCAAGGCTGCATGTATGTTTCAATTCGCAATAAACCTGCTTTCAATATAAGTGCTGTGTTCATTTCACAACCTTGCCTTCGAAGTCAAGCCTGCTTCCATTTCAACGCAACAGTATTATGCCGTAGGACATGATGGTATGAAAATATTCAAAATACACAGCTTTGGTTGTAGCTATGTCACTAATAGGGGTGACTATACAGAGGTTGTAAGTTGCTGCACTTTTATGGAGATCTACTATATGCTCAGACAAGTTCAGTTTATTATCAATTAGAATGCCCAGGAACTTAGTAAAATCACACTGTGACATATTTTGGTTACCACAGCTCAAGTAGAATACTTTGTTCTCTTGCTGAGCTGTATGAAATTGTATATATATGTATATATTTTTTTCAGTGTTTAGGGTCCGGCAATTGGACTTAAGCCAGTGTAGAACATCAACAGGTACAGATGTACATTTATTTTCTATTTCTCTGTTTGTACATCCTTCAAGTAGAATATTTGTGTCATCTGCAAAAACAGTAAATTTGCTGTTGGTGTTTGTGCACAGTGGGAGATTACTACCGAAGATAAGGAACAACAGAAGTCCCAAAATGGACCCTTGTGGCCCTTCACACTCTGATAAGTCCCAGTCAGATGAAATGGGACAGCCATCAGCATCGTTATGTATTACCTTCTGTTTCCTATTTTGTTAATAAGTCTCAATTTACTTTCCAACTCTTCCTCTCAAGCCATAAAAATTGTCCTTCGTAAGAGAATGTTGTGGTCTACACAGTCAAAGCCCTTTGACAGGGCACAGAATATTCCAATAGTTGACATTTCATTATTTATTGACTCAATAATTTCATTAGTAAGAGAAAAGATAGCTTGCTCTGTTGATCTACCTTTCTGAAATCTAAACTGGTTTCTACTGAGGATGGTTATACATTATACATTAGTTATAAATTAGTTTTTCTAACACTTTTGAGAAACTAATGAGCAGATATAGTGGGTGGTAGTTGAAACAATTGGTTTTGTCACCCTTCTTAAAAAGTGGTTTCACAATGGAAAGTTTTAATCTCTCTGGGACAACGTCTTGCTGCATAGATTCGTTAAAAATGTGACACAGGATTTGACATTTGTTGTCACTACAGTGCTTGAGAACTTTAGCTGAAATGTTATCAGTACCTGTGGAATATTTATTTTTCAAGGCCTTAATGATGTTCTTAACTTCATTAATAGCAACTTGAGCTATAAAAATTGGGGTTATATATATTGGGATTAGCTCTTCATAATAGATACATAGCAGCATTCAAAAATGATTTCCATACCATAGTGTACAGCAATCAGTGAGAATAAATATTCCTTCAGTAAAAAACCGTCTTGATTGCGAATTGTTTTATTCGTTATTTAATGACGTGTTTCGCAGGCTAAAGGCCCTTCCCAATAATTATATCCGCTTCGTTGCTTCCTGTCTCGCCCATCTCCCGTCCTATGTCACTGTCAACAACTCCAACGCCCGTTGGTTTTTCCCCTCTGCCGAGGTGCCCCAGGGCTCCATTCTCTACCTTCTCTTTTCGGCTGATATACCACAACCACAGCCTCCTGTCCATCTCCTCCAATACGCTAATGACACCACCTTCCTTGCCATCGCCCTCTCCCTCGCCCGCTCTCAACATCTCCTTCAGTCCCATCTCTCCGAATTCTCCTCCTGGTGCAACCAGTGGCTGCTTACTGTTAACCCCACAAGATCCCAGGCAATCATCATAGGTCACACCACCCCTTCCTTCCAACACTGCGACCTCTACCTCACACTCCATTGCCGTCCCATCCCACAAACCAAAACCCTTAAGTACCTTGGCCTCACCCTTGACCGCTCCCTCTCCTGGAAACCGCACCTCCAATCCGTCCATGTAAAAGTCCTCTCCCGCCTCAACCTCCTCTGGCTGGACATGGGGCCTCAACCCCTCCACCATCGGCTTCACCTACCGCTCAATCATTCGTCCTATCATCTGCTTCTTCCATCCTGCTTGGGTCTCCGCTCCCCCTGCCCACTACGAATCCCTCCAGATACTAGAACGCCACGCCCTCCGCCTCGCTTACTATATCCGCCTCCCATCCCCCACGCGGATCCTCTACAACTTGATTCCCTTTCCTCACCTTCTGAAGTTCCTTGAACACCTCCGCCTCCGCTATGTGTCCCGTAAAATAGAATCTCGCTACCCAGTTGTCTTCCATCTCTTGCTGAATCCTGGGCCTCTGCCACGCTGATACCATATTATCCCTCGTTCCCTTCACCTCCATACTCACCATGTCCTCTCCGAGAGTAACTTCCCTCAACTCCCTGTCCCAGATGGCACCCTCTGTCCCGACATCTACCCCTCCTTTTAACCTTAGTCCCTCCCCATATTTTTACGTCTCCCTTCCTCCCCCCTCTCATCCCTGTCCATTCCCTCGCTTGGTCCTCCTTTCCCAGCTCTTTCCCCTCTCCTCCCTCTTCTCCTCCCCTCCCGTCCTTCTCCCATCGCGCTTCCCCTTCCTCCATTTTTTCCCACTGCGGGGCCCCCAGTTCGACATATTTTAACAGTACGCCATTTAGTGTTGTGCCAGTGTTTGTGCTTCATGCCCAAGTGGTATTTTAATACTTACACAGCCGCCAATCAGTCAGAATATTAGTGTTGCCATGTGTTTCAACAGTGTCTTCGTCTTCGTGTAGTGTGCTCCATCAATGTGCTTTTAAACTGCCCTGGATTTTTAAATTCTTTCTCTGTGTGATTTTAACCACTGTGGCAGTTTTAATTCTGAATATGTTTTACTTCAACTTCTTTACTTTATTTCTGTTTTCTTCATTTTAATCTCCATTGTAGTTTTTAAATTGTTTTTATGACCTTGTTAACATTGTAAATACACTCGGATGAAGAGCAGCAATGAAGCTGCTACCAGCCTGCCACCTCCAGTGGCTTTAAAATATCAATAAAGAAGAAAAAAAGCGGCTATTGCTAGTCTTCGGTACGCAGCACCTGAAGATGGCCAAGGGGTATTGGCTGAAATATTGTGCGAAGTTAGCAGTGACATCCGGCTGTACGCTTGACATTATTTTAAACAAGAAATGTTCTGGTTGATGTGTGCCTAACCGCTTGATTTCTAGCTTCTCTTACATACTTAATGAATGAAAGGGCGTTTTAAGCAAAGAGTCTACTTTACTGATTTTACACTTAGTTTATGAACACTCAAGTTGCAAAGACACAGCTCCAGAATACGGAACACTACTGACAGATTGCCTTGTTTGCTGTTTCACACGTCTCCTGTTGACGAGTGGCAGTGGGGAGGGGGGGAGGGAGGGAGGGGGGAGTGTGGGGGAAGAAATGAGTAAGGCACTTAATGTAGGTGCTAAGGGCCCAGGGTCTCCGGCTCGAAACTCTGCCGAACGCGTGAACAGGTGTCCGAAGCGTGGGCGTGGGAGCGTGACAGGCACAGCCTGCTTCACCAGGCTGCATGGGGAGAGGCCGCCGGGCTGCCAGCACTAGGGAGAGGGGCGATGAGTGCGATTACGGTCTTAGGAGCTCGGGAGTATGGGCCAGCCACCACTGGCCCTCGGCTGTCGGCATGGCTGCATATCTACATCTACATACATACTCTGCAATTCACCGTAAGGTGCGTGGCGGAGGGTACACTGTACCACTACTAGGCATTTCCTTTCCTATTCCACTCGCAAACTGAACGAGGAAAAAAAGAATGCCTATATGCCTCCGTACGAGCCATAATTTCTCTTATCTTGTCTTGGTGATCTTTATGCGAAATGTAAGTAGGCGGCAGCAAGATCGTACTACACTCAGCTTCAAATTCCGGCCCTCTAAATTTACTTAACAGAAATTCACGAAAAGAACGTCGTCTTTCTTCCAGCGATTCCCAATTGAGTTTCCGGAGCATTTCCGTGACACTCGCGCATTGCTCGAACCTACCGGTAACAAATCTAGCTGCTCGCCTCTGAACCGCTTCTATGTCTTATTTTAAACTGATCTGCTGCGGGTCCCAAACACTTGAGCAATACTCAAGACGTGGTCGTACAAGCGTTTTATACGCGGTCTCCTTTACAGGTGAAGTATATCTTCCCAAAATTCTCCCAATAAACCGAAGACTGCTGTCTGCCTTACTCACAACTGTCCTTACATGCTCGTTCCATTTCATATCGCTCTGCAATGTTACGCCTAGATATTTGAACGACGCGAAAGCATCAAGAAGCGCACTAATGCTGTATTCGAACATTATGGCATTATTTTTTCTACTCATGCGCATCTCCTTACATTTTTCTACATTGAGAGCTAGCTGCCATTCTTCGCACCAACTAGAAATTTTGTTTAAGTCATCCTGTATGCTATTACAGTCAGTTACAGACGACACCCTCCCATACACCACAGCATCATCAGAAAACAACCGCAAATTACAACTTACTTTATCCATCAGATCATTTATATAGATAGAAAATAATAGCGGTCCTATCACACTCCCCTGGGGCACACCTGACGATACACTCGTCTCTGATGAACACTTGCCGTCGAGAACAACGTACTGCGTTCTGTTACTTAGGAAGTCTTCCAGCCAGTCACAAATCTGTCAACCTATTCCGTAAGCTCGTATCTTCGTTAGCAGTCTGCAGTGTGGCACCACGTCGAACGCTTTTTTGAAGTCGAGTAAAACACAATCCGCCTGTTGCCCTTCATCCATGGCTTGCAAGATGTCATATGAGAAAAGGGCAAGCTGAGTTTCACATGAACGATGTTTCCTAAACCCGTGCTGATTCACAGAAAGAAGCTTTTCCGTTTCAAGGAAAGTTACTACATTCGAACTGAGAATATGTTCTAAAATTCTACATGAAACCGATGTCAACGATATTGGCCTGTAATTGTGTGGGTCAGTTCTCTTTCCTTTCTTATAAATGGGAGTTACCTGCGCTTTTTTCCAATCACTAGGTACTTTGCGCTGAATTAAAGATTCGCGATAAATGCAAGCTAAGTAGGGGGCCAATGTCGCAGAAAAGTCTTTGTAAAACAGATCTGGTACTCCATCCGGACCAGCAGACTTTTTCGTATTTAGCTCTCTCAGCTGCTTCTCTACACCGGAAATACCTATTGCTATGTCCCCCATTTCGGAATTAGTACGTTGATCAAATGATGGTACATTTGTGCGGCCCTCCTGCGTGAAAGATTTCTTAAAGGTTAAATTTAAAACTTCAGCTTTCCGTTTGCTTTCTTGTATTACTTCCCCGGAATGATCAACGAGTGACTGGACAGTGGGCTTTGACCCGCTTATCGATTTTACATAACGAAGAGAGGGGGCTCTATGTCCACTGAGCACATACTAGCGGGCGAGAGGCAGGCAAAAACGTTCGATGGCGTCATTGTGAATTGAGTCAATTGAGGGGATCATGTCACACTCCAACTGTTTGATATAATACTGCAAAAGTAAAATATAAATTTTCTGGTGGGGCCGGGCCCTTGTGGCCCTTTAGTACGAGCCGCCCCTGTTACTTTGGCATCGCCATATAGCAAATGTGTGCACTCTGAAGAGGATTATTTTCATGCTTCGAGTGTTCGATGGCGTTATTCTTGCATTTGCGAGGTTTCGTGAGCAGACGTACGTCAATAAGGTCTGCGTATGCACGTAGGTTGCTGGTAGCTATCTCTTCTGCAGCCCAAAGACGTGCTTTAGGGTGTTATGGCTGTTTATCGGGGGTTGATCCTGACAATAAACTGGCGAGTGATTTGCAGATATAACCTTCAGCATCAGGATTAAAAATTTAATTTTTCCTTGAATGTAACGACATCATCAACCCGAATGCTGTCTCGAACCTCGCTGTGCTTTACAAGGTCCAGCCCTATTCGAAATTTTGTTTCATTTCCTTTCTCCGAACTTTGAACATAAAAAATTGGTGGCTCTTCATGCCTGGACGTGCACGGTGACCATGATAAAAATCTGTATTATTACGTCTGCGAAAAGAATTATCATGGGACTCACAGGATGTCTGAGATGTGGTCCACAAGTCTGGATGCTATCACTCATAAATGTAGACACATCTGAGCTAGGCCCACAGAAACGTTTGATGGGTAATACTAGAAAACCTGCCACGGAAAGCTGCGTGAAAACAACCTCTGCACAGGCGGATGGAAAGCTTTTGGGCACATTATGCTACCAGCAACAACAATTTATGTAAGGCTGTAGTGTTTGTTTGTATTGTTAATGACGGGAATAACTTTCCTGAATCAGTCTGCTATCGTTATGTTTATATAATGAATGAAACCACCTAGATAAGTCAGTATTTATATTTATTTATAACGAATTTTTGGCTACTTGCTTCATCAGATGGAGCGATTTAGAGAAACCACGGAATATCTGTATCACATTAAATAAAAAATATACCGCAAATAACCTCAGATACAATAAATAAATAAAAGAAAATACTCCGGGCCTTGCATACCTTAGATGGACGCTTTCATTTTTATCACTTACCATACTGACGCATGCCACTCCTTGGTTTTTACTATTTCCACGAAACTTCCTGTGACTATAGAGCAAGTTTCAAAGCCGCGGTGGAGTAGCCGAGCGGTCTAAAGCGTCTCGCTGCGCAGCGCGCGGTTGCTCGCCGTGGAGGTTCGAGTCCTCTCTGGGGCAAGAGTGTTTGTGTTGACCTTAGGTAAGTTTACCTAGGTTTAAGTACTTTGTAAGCTACGGACTGATGACCACACAGTTTGGTCCGATAGATTTACAAACATTTGAACAAGTTTCAAATGTTGAATCTTCAACTTCATATGAAGCGATAGTCATGTATATGGTAGATACACTGTTTCCAATGTGTAATGATGATTACACACAAATTTTTACAAACTTTTTGGTGCAAAACTAATTTATAGTATTTATGGAGTTTAAATAAGAAATAAACATTTTAAAATGATAATATAAAACCGAAAGGTGACAAGGTGGCAAATCCAATGTCAATAGCAGTTGCATAAAAGATCCTTGCCATTGCTCCCAAACATAGAATAGAACAAGACACAGGACAACAACTAGGTGAATATCAAGCCAACTATAGGACAGGAAGATCATGTGCAGTGCAAATCTTTACCATCAAAACCTTAATCAAAACAAAGACACTAGCAGCTGTAAGTAAGCGATCAAGACATTTGTGGACTTTAAAAAGGCTTACGACTGCGTAAATAGAGACACATTAATAGAAGTACTGAAAGAATTTGGAATACACTATAAGACAAGGAGGCTTATTCAGAAAACATTAAGAAACATTAAATTTTTAGGAAAACTGTCAGAGCCCTTTGGAATCAAAACAGTTTTGAGACAAGGAGACAGTCCCTCTCTCATCGTGTTCAACTGTGTTTTAGAAAAATAGATCAGGGAATAGGGAAAAGAAATGAGTCAGTTCAACTTTCCAAAGGAAATCAGGCTAGGCCGCAAACAGTCTGGGCTTATATTTCAATGCCTCGTGTTTGCAGATGATCTGCAGAGAAACTGCAAATTGCTACTAAAAAGATTGAAGTCCTCAAGGAAACAGCAACGAAGGCAGGATTGCAAATATCTTGAGAGGACACAATATATGAACATATACAGGTTGTTTCACCAAGGGTGTTTGCCTCTGTAACTTATAAAATAATAGGTAACGGGAAATTTTAATGCGGTAGGTTAACAAAAGAAATGTTACACTTTCTGCGGAGCTATGAACATAGTTTATTGTATCAGTTTCCAAAGAGTTACAGCAGAAAGATATAATTTTTTAAATGGAACAATAGTTTTACTATCGTGCATTGGATTCGTTGAAACCAGCTACGTCCAAATCAATTTAAACTACATTCCTATCACTGTTAGTTTGGGAGCTACAACCCTTAAAAGTTTCAGGGGCAGATACCACAAACGCTGCGCATAATGCAATGCGCCTTCTAAATGTGGTGCGGCCGAGTTGTAACGTCGCTGGTGTCACGGAGCGAGAAGCTTCCTCGATGCGCTGTTAGACTGCCGACTGTCGTGGCCGTATACCCGACAGTTTGAGCCACACAAACAACCGGGGCTCAATATACCACAGTTGCTGACATCGGATGACGATGGAATACACGAACAACGAGTACGTTGACATGTTGCTGATGCTCGGTGAGTGCCGACACGATGCCACTGAAGCAGCCACAGCGTTTGCCGTGAGATATCCTAGGCGAAGAGCCCCAGCAGCCATTACGTTCTTACGTGCCAAACAACGACTTCGGGAAACAGGCAGCTTGGTAATGCGCCGAAGTAACAGACGAAGACCTGCAAGATGTGGTGAGATGGAGATGTTTCTTTTAGCTGCACTACACCACGATCCTCATGTCAGCTTACAAGCCGTTGTTGCAGTCGCTGGTGTCAGTCTCACATCTATGAGGTGTATAGTACACGGCCACAGGTTTTACCCATACCGCCTGTTACTGACCCAGGAGCTGCATGGGAATGATTTCCGTGCAAGAGTGACATTCTGTGAGTGAGCCATGCGTAATTTCACGCTGGAGTCTTTACAAAGTGTTATGTTCTCTGATGAGTCCACGTTCACAAATTATGGTGCAGTGAATCGCCATAACATGCACTACTGGGCCGCAGACAATCCTCGGTGGGTACGACCTGTTAACTGTCAACTTAGGTGGTCTATTAACGTGTGGTGTGGAATCCTTGGGGATGAAATCATCGGGCCACACTACTTCCCAGGTACACTGACAGGTGAGTTATATCGCGCTTTTATAGCCGACAGTTTGGGTGTTCTCCTTGAACATGTGTGTCTTCACATGAGAGTCCATATGTGGATGCAGCACGATGGTCACCCAACCCATTCTGCGCGTGCTGTTGTGGAAGAACTAAACAACAGGTTTGCAGGAAGATGGTTGGGGCGCCATGGTCATTCATGACCCACAAGGTCGCCCCATTTAACACCAGTAGATTTCTTTTTGTTGGGATATCTAAAGGATAGTGTTTATGTCACTGAGCCCCCATTCCCAGATGATCTAAAACGGCGCATCGAGGATGCATGTCGCTCCACCACACGGGCTATGTTACATCTCGTCCGCAGATCCTTTCGACGGCGCATTGCATTATGCATTGAGGAACATGGACACACATTTGAACATCTCATGTAAATCAACTTCCCACCCCCATAACATCCATCACTCACCACTCACAGCGTGTGGTATCTGCCCCTGAAACTTTGAAGGGTTGTAGCTCCCAAACTAACAGTGATAGGAATGTAGTTTAAATTGATTTGGACGCAGCTGGTTTCAACGATTCCAATGCATGATATAAAAAACTCTTATTCCATTTACAAAATTATATCTTTGTGCTGTAACTCTTTGGAAAATGATACAATAAACAATGGTCATAGCTCCGCAGAAAGTGTAACATTTCTTGTGTTGACCTACCGCATTAAAATTTCCCGTCACCTATTATTTTATAAGTCACAGAGGCAAACACACTTAGTGAAACACCCCGTATGAACTCGTAAATGCCACTGATCCAGTCTGGACAATGAGGATCAAGTATGGCGACATCAAAAGAGTTGAGAGGTCCAAGTACATAGGAGAGATTTTGACTCCAAACAACAATGAAAAGGCAGAAATTGAAGAACGGGGAAGAAAAAATGGAAATAGCATTCATATGGTGTCAGAACATATACAAATTTAAATCTCTCTCATACGAGGGCAAATTCCGACACTACAGGTCAGTCGTCACACCTGAATGTTTATATGCATTTTAGACAATAGCCAGAAAGGGACTTTCAGACTTGGTAAAGAAAGAAATTCCTATGATTCTCAGGCCCAGAAAAATATCAAATGAATTTACCTTCCGCCTAAGATGAAATCAAGTGGAATCAGAGAGGCTCGACAACAAGATTCCTCTCTTCCAGGAGAACAGGAAGACACAAGTTACATGGGTGAAAGAAGTGGACGGGGACCTAGAAAAATGTGGCATCACAGTAGAAATTCTGAACAGGCAGATATTTAGGAAAAAGGTTATGGAGTTGAAGGACTTCTGAGGAGGAAACGAGGAAGAGCAGAGTATTATCGACAGAAATACGTGCACCAGTGAGCCAACGGATGAAGGAGTACTGGCGAAAGAGGGAGGAAGAGAATTTAAGAAAGTGAGGGGAGATGTGTAAACGTAACCCATAGATACCTGTAACGAAAATAAATAAAATAATAAACCCGAAAAATGTATCATTGCGACCTAAAACATATCACTTATTCGTCATAATGTCGGGGTGACACTCAAACATCAATTACATTCACTATCTTAACACCCAGATTTCCCCATAATGATTTTCTGCTCTTCTCTCTTTAGATTATTAGTTTATGGCATTTTATACTTACTTTCACTATCGAAAACAGGAAAATCATCATCAGCCGTTTCAGTAAGTACATCTTGAATCATTTTTGAAGTTTTGAATCCTTATCACATGAGATTTGGGGTAAAAGGAGGACAAACAAGCTAGCAACATAAACACTAGTGCCAAATAGAACGGCAAACAACTGACAGAGTACCGCAGAAGAGATATATATCGATATATCACTTTACCTTGTTAGATCCTGCAATCTAAAAGTGATGAAATAAGCATTAAAGAACCTGTAGGGTTAAGCGGAAACTATAAACGTACGTCTCAAACGCAAGAAACTACGTTGGAAAGTGTTTAAGTACAAAAGTGTTTCAGTGCAGTCACGTTAACCTATTCCTATTTGTAATTAATTCGAAGTGATCAGGGACGTACTCAGTGCCTGTGTACTACAGCGAGCGGCAGCAGAATACCGTTATATAGTGCCTGTCGATGGGCTCGTCCTAATGGATGAAGCGAGCAACGCCTAAGAGGATTAACAGGCGGCTCAATGCTGCTTGGCACAGCTACACAGTTCGGCCCCAGTTCATTGCTGACCTTAAGCATAATGGCCACAGGAACTGCGGGGGAGAGGAGGGGGGATGGGGGCAAGGAATCAATTTGTTCTAAGATTCATTTATTTTAAAGTGCAGCACATCCACAAGCATGGGTATGTGTGTCTGGCTACGTAATTTGAGCACCTTCAGTAATTCATAACCTAAGTAAGATACTGAAAGCTGTTGCCGATAAGTTGTAGTATATGAAAGTGATATATGGATCTACATGTGAATATTTGAAATTTTCACATCTCACACATTTCACTACAGTTGGGAAGTTGAAATTCGCAGAACATGTTCCTTAGTTTGTTTTGAAGAATGATCAGTATTTCTGTCACCTCGATTCAGCATGTGAGCTGTTGTCTAGTAGGCACAGGGTTCGTTACAGGCTCCAAGAAGGCACTTACTCTTGCAGTAACATGTGGCTGTACATTGGCTTCCTAAAAAATGGTATCTGAGTGTAGTGTTTGTTTGTATAGCTTATAGGACTTAACTATGGGGTCATCAGTCCCTAAACTTACAAACTACCTTATACTAAAGACGGCACAAATATCCATGCCCGAGGGGAGATTCGAACCCCCGACCGTAGTGGCCGTGCAGACCGTGGCTGGAGCGCCTCAGTCTCCTCGGCCACCTCGGCCGATTCTGAGTGTAGTGCAGAAAGGATATGGATACGAGTCATAGGATATTCACGTATGTGAAACTGATCACAATTCCATGTACAAGCACCAGTTGTGATTTGTGGTTGTACCCAATAGCATTCCACACCAAAAGGCCGCGAGTTGGCGCTGTATGTCTCAAGCGAATACCGTCACTGTGATACTGCCTCCCCTGTCAGTGGCTGGAGGATCTCGAGGGACTGGTAGGCCGGGGGGGGGGGGAGGATACCCAAGTGGTGTGGAAACTACACAAGATGGGACACATTGAGCATCGGTAGGTGTAGAGGATGGTGGAGGGGTGTCGGGCCGTTGTATTACGGAATCCCTTATATTTAGATATCTAGTGGGCTGATAGTTTTATGGTGGAAGTACTTCCTCACTTCATCTTGTGACTCAAAACAAGTTTGTATAGTCTATGGGACTTAACTACGGGGTCATCAGTCGCTAAACTTACGTACTACTTATGAACTACTTACGAACTAGGACGGCACAAATATCCATGCCCGAGGGGGGATTCGAACCCCCAACCGTAGTGGCCGTGCAGACCGTAACTGGAGCGCCTCAGTTCCCTCGGCCACCGCGGCCGGCCCTCTTGTGACTGCGACCCCCCCCCCCCCCAAGGAAGACTTTGCGAACCCCCTGGGGGTCGCGACCCACAGGTTGAGAAACATTGCTTTACGCCAACAGTCACTACACAAACGACACGAACAAGCGTTGCCAAACAACCAACAGCAAACTGATGTCAAACTAGGAGACATTTCACATTCTGACTGTATATAGCGCCATATTTTCATCTGGAACTAAAATTTTTTCATCATATTCCGCTAGCACACCGATTAATGAACATCCGTACCAGGTGGGATTGATAGAGGAAGTGGAGAAGATCCAACGGAGAGCAGCGCGCTTCGTTACAGGATCATTTGGTTACGGAGATGATCGCTAAACTCCAGTGGAAGACTCTGCAGGATAGACACTCTGTCGCTCGGTACGGGTTTTTGTCGAAGTTTCTAGAACTTACCTTT
This sequence comes from Locusta migratoria, assembly GCA_026315105.1. Lineage (NCBI taxonomy): Eukaryota > Metazoa > Arthropoda > Insecta > Orthoptera > Acrididae > Locusta > Locusta migratoria. Next base: position 188,024,604 of record CM048750.1, on the reverse strand, counting down.
ACTGAGGTGTCTAGCAGTATATTGCTCCCTCCTGCGTATATCTCGCGAAGAGATCGTGAGGATAAAATCAGAGAGATAAGAGCCCACGCAGAGGCATACCGACAATCCTTCTTTCCGCGAACAATACGTGACTGGAATAGGAGGAAAAATCGATAGTGGTACTCAAGGTACCCTCCGCCACACACCGTCGGGTGGCTTGCGGAGTATGGTTTTAGATGTAGATGTAGATTCATGAAGTTTAGCGCTTATGATGTATGCAGTCCGCACTGCAGCATTCGGAACGCCGTCAGTTTAATTACATTGGTGTGGACAGTGGTTTCTACTCCGGTGCTAGCAAGACGTGCGTAATAGGCGCTACAAGTTCAAGAATGTGATCTGCTTTAAAAAGATGTTTGAGTGTCTTCTTTTATTAAAAATGGCAACGCATTTTTAAAATCTCCATAATGGCCGGCGTGCGCATCCCGGCAGAAAACGAGGCACGGAAGCGCAAAAGGAAAGGCAGGAGAATAAAAGGAAAGAAAGGGCGGCTCTTGCGCCTTGCAGATGCGGACACTGGCACGCTCCTTTTTACTACTTCTCCCCACTCCACCGCGCCGACAGAACGCCGGCGCCCATCTGCGTTCGATGCAGGTGCAGACGAATTTATCGCTTCGTTTCTCGTCATCTAATCTATCAGTACATGGTCCCCGGAAGAGACGTCGAATAACCCTCACGCTGTTTCACGCCCCACTGAGCACCCTATAAAGCAGACACTACTGAACAGTGCTGCTGACCTGAATTGGGGATGTACCATTTGTAGCGGGTAGTGGTTTTTTTTGTGTGTGTCCCTGCCTCGTCGCCGCTTTTGTGTCTCGTCCGGTAGGTGTCGGTGGCCGAGTAAAATTATAAGACCGACACAGGAATAAAGGATGCACGCTTGTGCAGGTACGGAGGTGACCAGCCAGTGTGACAGCAAAAACTGGAAACACTAGAGTAAATTAGAACGATATATATATATATTTCATAGAGACTTAGTAATACTTAACTTTTACATAGTTCTTGACTGCAGAATGTTGATACATAGATAATCTAGAGGCCTGCCTACTGATGATTTCTAGTGCCTATCCGATAGCCAAGTCTTTACTGGTGCCTATCTGATTCTCAAGTGTTAACTGGTTCCTATCTCAGTCCCAAGTGAAGGATGTCGTTCAGTGGTGGCTACGAGCGGAATTGAAGCAGAGGGCGCTCGTGGCTGACGTCGTAAGAACGCCGCGCCGTGCGTGCATGGCGGCGCGCGGCGAAAGTAAGTGGCGCGCACTTTAGACTTGTGCGACACTACATTTTTAGCAGCGCAGGCAACAAGAATGCAACCGATCGATTATAGAATTGTACGTGTAACGTGGTAAAAGTAAATTACGACGTGTAATCTCGTAGGCTTTCCTGGTGATTCGTTGACATCTCGCTCATTCGGGTGTACTGCCGGTGATCCGCGTCTTTCAAACACGATATTTTGACACCGTAACTCGGCGTCTTCATCAGGTGTTCTCTGAGACTGATCGATAAGCCGACCGTGTCCCATATTTATGCCTAGGCAGCGTCTGGTGCTTTCTAATGTGCTTATCGATCAGTCTCAGGGAACACCTGATGAAGACGCCGAGCTACGGTGTCGAAATATCGTGTTTGAAAGACGCGGATCACCGGCAGTACACCCGAATCAGCGAGATGTCAAATTAGGACGTGTTTGTTAGGTGGGAAATCTCTAAATGGAAGGACAACGTGCCACCACCCGGGACGGCAGCTTTAAAAAATAAAAAAAAATTAAAATAAAAAAAAAATAAAAAAATTAAAAAAAAATTAAAAAAAAAATGTTTAAAGTTTGGTGGAAATTGACCAATACTGAGTGCAACATACCTGCAAAACTGAACTTTTGAAACCCAACAATGTGGTGACTTCGACCACTGAGGTGAGTCTTGAAAACAAATTAATTTGCGCAACGGACATGCCCGGAAAATAGGGGAAACAAAAAAAAAATAATTATGGCCCTTTTATCTGTATACCCGAAGGAAATACTGAATGAGAAAACCATTTGGTAAATTTATATAACGGAAGGGGAAACAATCTGACTGCGTCACAATAAATGAAATTAGACTTACCTCGTATTCTTATTACAAAACTGGAAACCGGAAACAGCAAGCACGTCTCAGCGTGCAGGATCATTAATTTTATCAGTTGTATAAAAAACATGCAACTGGTTGATAGTTAATAATGAGGTTAGAGAATACTCAAAAAGTGAAAACAAAGAAATTTTTAAATTATAAATCGTGTATTTAAAGCAGTAAAACGTTACAGGAGCCTTTAAAAAATAATCATGAATTACAATAATGTCGTGCCGCAACACATACCTGATGTTCCAGTTGATAATGTACAGCTGCGGTGGAATAGCCTAGCGGGCAGTCTTCGTCGAGCAGCTGTGTTGTGCGGACGTCTCGTTTACGTCCTCGCTGTTGGCGGCCGCGAGGAGTTTTCGGTGTGTGCGCGCTTTCTGCGTTCTTATTTACCTTTGAAGATGAACGTTAGACGATTAAAATGGATCAACGACGACGAGAAGACACACTTAGACTGAGCTTTGACCCAAATTATGCGAGACCGATATCATTTGAAGTAGAGATATTTATTTGAGATGTGATGAAGATCACTATAGACGAATTGGTAGGAATTCACTTATCGATTGTAAGTAGTACAGTATTCTTAAAGATGATAAGTGCGGAGAAATGCCAGAAAGTAATCGAATCTTGTGGAGGAACTTTAAAATTTAAACATTCTGATGGAAATATCGGAAACGTTACAATTGCACGAGCCGGAATGGTATTAAAACGGTGTGAATATTTGAATTGCCATTCGAAATAACTGATGACGAAATTAACGACAAGCTCAAGGAATATGGCACTGTCATAAGCAACTTCGCGGGAAAATGGTCAAATCTTCACATTTTCCCTGTGTTAAATGGTGTAATACAAGTGAAGATTGACTTGTTAAAACATATTCCGTCTTACATCACAGTCTGTGGTTATAGAGCAATCGTGATATATGATGAGCAACCGCGAACTTGTTCCGGCTGCGGTTCAACAGAACTCGTTCGCGCACAATGTGTGCAACGGCGCGTGACGCAGTTACCGACCGGCGAACGAGAGAGGCCTGGTCTCATGTCTACGTTGCCCATCAGCTACGTAGCCGCCGCGCGAGGTAACATTGCCCCAGAACAAGACCTAGAGACTGCACTGAAGGCGTACAACGATCCTCCCGAACAGGTCGAAGTAATGGACACGTCTAACGTACAGGAGCCACTTCATTGTGATGCACAGGGTGCTGAAGTAATTAACCAAGTAGTTGAGATAAAAAAAAAAAAAAAAAAAAAAAAAAAAAAAAAAAAAAAAAAAAAAAAACAAAGATGACAATAGTGTAGTGGGAACACCCACAGCAGAAACAACTGTAACACGGGAATCTGACGACGACCAGTCTAGCAAATCCCCTTCGAAAAAACTCAAAAAACGACGTATAGCGCATGAAGGAGCGTAGGAGCAAGCGCGAATATTGCGTGAGAAAGCCGACCACGTACGCAAAGTTCTCACTCAGGAGGCATCACAGTCAACGCCATACAACCTCACATCATCACAAAACAGCCGAACACGGGAATCCGAACCAGGCCAAAGGAAAACAACTTTAGATGAACACACAAAGACTAATACAAGGTACCAGGACGGCAACCCAGCACAACCAAAAGAACTGGTTGAGACACGGGGAAACAAGGCCGCACGAGAGTGGTCTGATGACACCGATGATAACCCGCGAGACGAGGAGATGGAAGAGGTGCAAAAATACACGGCAGGGGGTTGTCAAAGTTGCGGAATGACAGGTCCGACCAACAACAAAAATCGTCTTCCAGCGCAGGCGCACTAGAAGACGACCCAGACTTCTTTTAAGTCCTGTTTAGCAAGTAACATCAAGAGGGGGTTATGACAACACGTGCGTCTGCGAATGTGTCACCCTTGCAAGCATACCGCATTACAACTGTAAACATTAATAAGATAAGCTGCACCTTTAAATTAAGAAATTTGCAATATTTCCTGTACACAGCTGATATAGATATTTCCCTTTTACAGGAAGTCACAGACATACGACTAGACCGAATCACAGGTTACAATGCGTTAATTAATTCCGGTCATGTTAATGAACTCGGGACTGCAATTATGATGAAAACATCGAGAGGCTGGTAAACAGCAGAGGCACAGCATGTACAATTTATAACACATGGGTGATTAATATCTACGCCCCTTCCGGAACGGGAAAGAAGCGACAGAGGGCAGAGTTTTTAAAAGAAGAAATAGTGCCTCTTTTCACAACGCGTCCGGAACAACTAATATTCGCAGGCGATTTCAATTGCGTCATTAATCCCAAAGATCAAATACCCAATTTCAACAAATCCATTGAGCTCGAGAACATCATCGAACAACTAAATCTACTTGACACGTGGGAGCTTACACATGGTTATAGGGCCGGTTTTATTCACGATACTAGCCATTCCGCAAGCCGCATCGATAGAATTTATGCAACATCTAACTTACGACAGCACATTCTACAATCAGAAATATGGCCGAACATCATTTCAGACCACACAGCCTGCATTTTCACTCTCAACTTAGAGAAACAGAGAACGTACAGAGCTAGAGGGCCGTGGAAACTAAATACTGCACACATAAAAGATCCAAGATGCCATGCAGTTTTCCAAAATACGTGGGCAGAATGTGAAAGAAAGTTCACGAGGTACGACTCAGCCATTAGATGGTGGATTAAATGCGCGAAACCCGCATTAGTTAAAACAATGAAACATCACTCCCGCGAGAAAAGTGCCTGGATGAAGACCACAACTTAGTTTTATTTTCATTATCTTAGAGAATTATATACGGAAGATGCAGCGGTAACAGAAAATTATGTACAAATCAAAAGGATAAAGGCCGCACTTTTAAGTTTAAAGCGGAAACAAATATAAGTCTGCAAAGTCAGAACGCGCTTGCAATCCACCGTGCAGGGGGAAACAACGTCGATGTACCACATCATACAAGAAGAGAAAAGAACTAATAGGAAAATCTTGACAGAATTAAGAACTAACGACGGGAGAACCCTGACGAGACAACTCGACATACGAGATGAAATTTTTAACCATTTTACAACGCTGTTAGCTGCAAAACTGGTAGATGAAGCGGCGCAAGGATGTCGGCGAAATTAAACACAGACGAAGCAGAAAACGTGTCTATACGGAGAAGCCCAAAGAACAAGTCCCCCGGCCCCGACGGATTACCAGCTGAGTTTTACCAAGCTTTTGGACACCAGATAATCAGCAAATTTCGTACGTAACGAACTACTTAATACCAGAAGTGACGTATTACAGGAATTCTGCGAAGGAATAGTGGTGTTAGTTCCTAAAACTCCAGGAGAGAATACTGTCAACAACCTGCGTCCCATAACGTTATTAAACAGTGATTACAAAATTTTCACGCGCATCATGATGCAAAGATTAAAGTCGGTTATCACAACTATCACCGGACCTTACCAAACTAGCGTAGGAAAAAAACAGGGCGATATATCAGACTTTATGTGAATACATAATACATAGCGACAGCAGGAGCTTGCAATATTCAAAGTGCTATAGTAACACTTGACGTTGAAAAGGCAATCATATGTATCTTTTCCGCACCATGAAGCAATGAACTTTCAGCAAAAAATTATTACAGCAATCAAAAATCTACTGACAAGTTCCACCTCCACAATCTGTGTCAATGGACAGTTAAGTAAACCGGTCAACGTCAACGTCACGCCCCATGTCTCTGAGCTTGTTCGCAATAGCGCTCGAACCTCTGTTGTGCTGGCTGACGTAAGACCTCGCAGGACTGCAAATACATGGCCACAAGACTATATTTCAAGCTTATGCGGACGACGTTAGCTTCGTGATCAGGAACGATGCTGAACTAAGAAAGGCGCTTCTAACTATATCGACCTATGAAGCTGCGTCAGGAGCCATATTAAACCGGAAAAAGTCAGGATTTATGCAGATCGGTCGGAGTTTTGACCTAACGACTGACGTCCATTTAAAACAAGTGGAAACTATAAAAACTCTCGGAATAGAATACACCCGTAACATCCGCCGCACGGCTGCCCTTAACTACAGAAATTTGTTGGCTAAAATAAGAGCCTCTATAAAGCAACATACTTCACGAAATCTGAGTGCTATACAAAAAGTGTATTTAGCCAACACGTATAAACAACTAAAACAGACTACGTCACCCAAGTACTACCAATTCCTAAGGTCATAGCTAACCAGATGCAATCAGCACTCGGCTACTTTCTCACCAGGGGGCATATCTTCAAAGTCCAGTATGATATTTTAACGCTACCTTTGGAGAAAGGAGGCCTTAAGTTAACAGACATTTACAACAAATCACAGGCTCTGTTCGTCACCAAGTTTTATAAGCAGTGGTAACGTTCACCTGATACACTAACAGCTCACCTTTTAAACGAAATAGCACCGACTGGTATGAACCCCCCCCCCCCCCCCAATAGAAATGTTCAAATGTTTGTAGAACTTATGGGACTTAACTACGGGGTCATCAGTCCCTAAGCTTACAAACTACTTATGAACTACCTAAGACTAAGGACGGTACAAATATCCATGCCCGAGGGGGGATTCGAACCCCCGACCGTAGTGGCCGTGCACCGTGACTGGAGCGCCTCAGTCCCCTCGGCCGGTCCCCCAATAGATGTGCATCATATTCCGAGCGCACTCCGTCATTTCAAACATTTTCTTGGAGAATTTAGCTACGTTCAAAGAAGTATTCCTGAGAAGGACCGATACACAGTTAAAGAAGTTTATAACAACACGATGAAAAGAAAGAGGGGAAACAAAATAGAATCCAACTACAACGAATATGCCTGGGAAGAAATCTGGGAAAATATTCAAGACCCTCACCGTCCACAGTACGGTAAGTTTGGTATATAGTGGTTAATGGGAAAATTCCTACCAATTCAAAATTACATGCCATTCATGTAGCAGAGACTCCAAACTGCATTAACTGTGACTTAATCGACACAGAGGAACATCGTTGCACATGCTGCGCAGTGAAAGACATATGGCTCATCTGTACAACAAAACTTGCAATTAGAACATATCCAAGAACGATTACACCAGCCCGATTTCCCTACCAGATGAAGTTCCCTACCCAATAACGAAGAGACGAGCAGTCAACTGGCTTAAAGGACAAACAGTGTATTATATTTTCTCAGAGAAAAACAAGAGTAAAGAAGACTATTGGGTGCACCTTCTGACAGAACATGAAAAATTAAAACGAATGAACAAATATAGAGAAAAACACGCGAATATTCTACTCAGGATATTAATATAACTCGGGTATTACCTATTGAAATTTATTAGTTTTTTTTAATTTTATTTATTTATTTCTATTCTTACATTCTTAAAATGGCTTAAACTCCTGTAATTTTCGAAGAGTGATACAGAGACAATGCTGACTGATACTTCATGGCCCAAGAGAAGTCAAATGAAAGGAAAAATATATTAGAAGATGAAGACACGAGTCAAACGGAATCAACTGCACCAGCAGCATATACGAGAAGACAACCTTGAAGTACTCGGAAAGCCAAATTAACTCATGTTCATTCACAGAAGTACAGGAGAAGCGAAGAGGACACTTTTCTTCTTAATCTTTTTTTTATGTTTAATATAATTTTAGAGTAAGATATCCAGTTTAATTTATTGCGTCTTCGAAGAAGGAGAGTAAGTCACTTCGATGACGAAGCTTTCAAAGTAGTTTATAAAGAAATATTTCCTTCCTTTCATGGAGACTCTAGAAGGAGTCTTCAAAAAGACGTTAATTTCTCAATAAGAAGAAATCCCATTTACTTTGGAAGAAGAAGATACTAATTTCTCTTTTTAAGAATCCAGATACAATGGTACAGCTAATGAAGCTAGCCGCGGAAGGCTATATTGGCGAGCGCAAGGACGGGTTGTAGGGATGGATGGAGACCCGAAAAAAAAAAAAAAAAAAAAAAAAAAAAACCTGCGGAGCACGCGGTTGCTCGCCGTCGGAGGTTCGAATCCTTCCTGGGGCATGTGTGTGTGTGTGTGTGTTGTCCTTAGGTTAGTTTACCTCAGTTTAAGTAGTTTGTAAGCTACGGACGGATGACCATGCAATTTCGTCCGATAGATTTACAAATATTTGAACATTTTGATAATGTACATTATTGCAGTTATTAACGCATATGTCGATATACATGTTTTATAGTTCATAACACAGGTCACATCACAACATCTCTCTCCATTACAATTCATTATCCAGTTATTACGTAACGACTGCATTCACCAACCGCCTCTCGTCACTGCTACTAACGAACCCTGGCACGTTACAACTACCGACTGATTCTGGCAGTCGAAGCGCTTACTCTCAAATCGTTCGATACTTACAAGGATTACTGTGCCACTTACAATGTATATCTGTGGCCAGCTCACAACATCAACTGTTCGCGGATGATGCTGTCGTTTATCTGTGGTTGAAGTCAACAGGGAATCAAAAGCAACTGCAAAGCGATTTAGACCAAATTTCTACATAGTGCGATAATTGGCAGTTAACACTAAATAAAGAAAAGTGTGAAGTAATACACATGACCACTAAAAGAAATCCGCTGAACTTCAATAACGCGATAAATCAGTCAAACCTTAATGTCGCAAATTCTACCAAATACCTAGGAGTTACAATTACGAACTGCTTGTACTGGAGAGAACACATAGAACATATTATGGGGAAGGTAAACCAAAAGTTTCGTGTAATTGGCAGAACGCTTCGAAGATGCAACAACTCCACCAAAGATACTGCCTACAACACACTTGTGCGTCCTCTGCTGGAGTACTGTTGCCCAGTGTGGGACCCTCACTGGACTGAGGCGCTCTAGTCACGCTCTGTACGGCCACTACGATCGGGGGTTCGAATCCCCCCTCTGGCATGAATATTTTTGCCGTCCTTAGTATTAGCTAGTTCGAAAGTAGTTTGTAAGTTTAGGGACTGATGACCCAGTAGTTAAGTCCCATAAGCTATACAAACATTTGAACATTTTTTGTACCCTCACCAGGTGAGACTGACGGAAGACATTGAGAAGGTTCAAAGAAGGACAGATCGTTTTGTTTTATCACGTTACAGGGGGAGGGGGTGGAGGGGAGGGGACGTCATGCAAATGTTGCACAATGCAGAATGACAAACAGCACAAATAATCAGAACATAATATAACTTTATAAGCACTATATGACCACTATTGTGGCCTAACTATTATAGAAAATTAATTATTTCGGGACCATAAGGACCTTACAACACTATAAATAGACCGTTTGCAATGGCATTTTTACAGCTAGAAATTTAATTGCAATTAACGCCTCAACCGTTCATTCGAGACAAAAATTGAATAAACGGATTTTGAGATGAGAAAAATCTCCACAACTTTGTTACCTTAGGTTTCTTTCATATATCGCCCCGTTTCAAAGATATTTGTAAAAATAACGGCGATTTGACACTGTCTTTGTGTCTGTGACGTGTGCTCACTTTTTACTTCGCACCAAATTTTAGACACGTATTTGTAGGCCGCCAGTGACCAGAACTTCACTCTCACGACATAACTGGACGCCGCTAGGGGGCGGCATGTGTACTACTTCGGCTGTTATGCGTCAAATAAAAAATAAATAAATAAATAAATAAAAATTCAAGCAAAAGTTGTTCAGAATTTAATATCGAGTAACTTCTGTTTGAATTTTTTTTCAGTATTTTTACTCTGAAATACACGTTTAAAGATATAATTATTCGTATGACTCTACCTTTATACCCTTTTTCTGTAAGGCATTTAATGGATGGATGGGTGGATGGATGGACTGAACTGAATTTAACTAAGTTTGGATACGATGGACTACAACTAATAAGTAAGTCAGATGATTAATTCTGTGCTATGTACAACGACCTGAACTTATAATTTGTGGATTTTACTTGAAGTGTGGTCGTGTATAAAGCGGGTTTAGTTATCAAATATGACATCTAATAATGACCTTTGATCGATAGCCCGTGTACCACGACACAGCTCGCGGTTTGTGGCTGAGGGTACTTCGTGCACCATTCTCACTTCATTTCCTCCTCCCATTCCAGACGTGAATGGTTTGCAGCCATTTGCTCGCCGACGGAGGTTCGAGTCCTCTCTCGGGCATGGGTGAGTGTGTTGTCCTTAGTGTACGTTAGTTTAAGTAGTTTGTAAGTCTAGGGACTGATGACAATAGCAGTTTGGTCCAATAGTTTTAAGAAGTGGTATGGCAATATACACTAACTAGTCACTCAGCTACTCCTTTACTAAGTTGGATCTAGATTATTTATGTGAAGAACAGAACTCTGAAGCTGCTGGTATATTTATTGTTAGTCTTAAGTTAGTAATAATATCATTACACAGATCACCTAAAGGTATCATCAGTGTATTTCTGGAAAAATTGGAGATGCTGTTAAATGCATTTAGAGGGAGCAAATGGTTGCACTAATTCATTGTAATAGATGGTGATCTGAAACGACAAACAACAGGAGTGTCACTGAACTAAAAAAATCTTCTAAGAGAGTACAGCTTACATTCTATCAACAGTAGGCCAACAAGAGATACAGCATGTCTAGACAATATTTTTGTCAACTTTAAAACTGCAGAAGACTCATGTGATGTGACAGTATTTCTATTCTCAGATCATGGTCCAGTATCTGTAAATTACGTAAGTACGTTCCATCCTGATAAGAGTGCTATTCCTAACCCTGTCCCAAAAGTTATAATCACCAGACCCATCACAGACGATAAAATTTCCAGGTTTCGTATGGCCCTTGTTGACAGAGACTGCTTTGACCAGTGTTATGGTGACACACATTAAAGTTTAAGTAATTATTTGTCAGCAAAGGTAGTGTTTGATAGTTTTTCAAAATATTTTTGACACTCTTTAATGACAGCATTCCCCTAAAAAATTGCAAAGTAATTGACAAAAGATTTAAAACCAAGGTTACAAACAGACAAAATCCATGATATACTGAGCAACTGACCAATCTCAAACACCAGCTTATGGTGCTGTACAATATAAGTAATGCACTGAAGACTGAGCATGCGTGATCAGCATATGTTAAATGTCGTAATGAATACAAAAACGTCATTGTGGAAGCTAAAAAGGCACACAATTTCAGAAGTATCGAGAATTCCACCAATAAGTGCCAAGCCGCATGGAAATTAATAAACAGTGTTGGTAAAGATCCAAGACACAAATCAATCAGAGTTACAATCAGAGTTACTTTCAAAAATTGTTTGTAGATCAACGACAAATATAAATGTGTTTACTTTATCTTAAGCCTCCCCTAGTCTTATACTAAAAATAGTAAAGTTGTGGAAATCATCAGACAGTGCAGATATATATGACATATCTTGCAACATGCTAAAAAGAGCAATAGACTGCAATGTGTACCCCTTAACGTTTTGTATAAACAAGATTATATCTGAGGGATATTTTCCAGATGAACTTAAAGTGTCTAGGGTAGTCCCAGTATATAAAAAAGGAGATACTGAGTCACCCTCAAGCTAGAGGCCAATCAGATAGTTCCAGCCTTTTCTAAACTATTGGAATGTGTAATTTATCATCAGTTATCTGTTAACGTTGAAACTCTACGATTAATCAGTGAATTTCAATATGGCTATAGGAAAAACTTGTCTTCTGTTGATGTTATTGACTGTTGTCAAATACCTACATTGTTTGATGATAAAGGCCAAGTCACCTTTTGTGATCTAAGCAAATCTTTGGATTGTGTTGAACTTACACCACTTCTAGACAAACTGTAATTCTAAGGCATTAGAGATATTAGCCTTAAATTATTAAAATCGTATCCAGAGAATCGTAGGCAAGTTGTTTGCACAAGCAAATAAATGTCCAGTACAGAACAAGTCAAGGTAGGTGTTCCACAAAGATCTGTACTGGGCCCTTTCCTGTTTCTGATAATGATTAATGATCTGCCATCATTTATTAAATCCAGTACAGTTTTATATGCAGGATGATACAACATTTCTTCATAGTAGCAATGATGTCAGTAGTCTTAAAACTTGTGTCGCGAAGACACTTGATCAAGCATCCTGTTGGTTTAAAGCAAATGGATTCTTATTGAATGAAACCAAAACACAGCAAATTGTTTTTACACTAAAACACAAGTTTCCAAGATGATCCAAGTTACGTTGTTTCTGGGGGTATATACAGATGATAAATTATCTTGGGGTCAACATGTGATATATATTAGTGGTAAGTTGTCAAGATTAATTTATTTGTTAAGGCAACTTATGGATTATGTACCTGAAAAAAGTATTAGAATAACATATTTCCCATTCTTCCAAAGTATTATATGGTATTATTTTATGGGGTCACTCTAGCTGTATCGAGGACATCTTAATACTACAGAATTCATTAGGCTAATTACTGAATTTCCACATAAGGAACATTGCAAACCCCTGTTATGTAAACTAAAGGTCAAAATTGTCATAAAGTTATACATATACTATGTTTTAATTTATACAAAGAGGAAACTACCAGAAACAAAACTCCGGAAAAACTTACATTATTACAACACTAGAAGGAATAAACGTATCTTTACTTCATACCACAGATTGTCAAAATCGCTAAACAGTTAAGAACTCGTTGGGCATAAACTATTTAATAAGCTGCCACAACATGTGCGAGATTTACCTGAACAAGCATTTAAACAAACGCTGCATGACTGGTTAGTTGCCCACGCATTCTACAATTTAGAAGAATTTCTCAACTCTAATATAATATTGTAATATTACTAACAAACCTGTTATCTCTTTTAAATTAACAATTATGTTACTAATGTGACATTGTCTATTGCTTTAATGACCTAATGACAATAAAATTATTATTATATTATTAAAGATTTGAATGGTTTGCAAGAAAACAATTGCTGGTAATCCTATGTGTGGGCCCTAATCTCTCTAATTTCTTCATTGTAGTCGTTTCTGGAAATATAAGTAGGAAGAATCAATATATTCGATTACTCTTCAAGAAAAGTTTGCGCTCGGGGCTTTCACACAAACCTGTACTGCGGCACAGAAGGTTGATAGGAGTTACTAAATTATGTGACGCTTTCATATAATATATCAACGCCGTTAAAGACAGGACAACCTAACGTTAGCATAGCAGACACGATTTAAGCGCAATTTAGTTTATAAAGAGCATTACAGGCCTTGAATTTGCAGTCTTTCATTTGTTTTATTATTTATTTCAGATCTGATAGTAATTGTCAATTCTGTCACTACAGTAATTTAATATGTAGTTATCAATACTATTAATGTTAGCTCGGTACAAGGAATTAACTTTATTTGAGGTGAAAGGGAACAAATTCTTGTTTGATAGAATTCTGGTCACAGCTTTCTCTGCAGTCTTGTTATTCGGTGAGCGCTCTCACAGCTGTCATTGCCAGCGTATGGCGTCGATCAGGCGACAGTCCGGAAAGCTGAATACTTCAAAGAGAAATTCGGTGAAAACCGACATTGTGGCTTGCAACAGGTATAACAAGGTATCAAAGTTGTGGCTGGTTTCGTAGAATTAGGCAGTCGGTGGGCGTGGAATACACAATGTGGCGTCTCCAGTATCTTGGGACGCGGACCAGTTTGGGGCATAGAGGCACCAGAGGACATTTCAATTTTGCTCTGACCATACTTTTACAAATAACTTCATAAAAAATTGTCAGAATGACCAGGAAGTTTGCAAGATTCACATTCATAGCAGTGGAAATTCAAAAACATAAAAAGAAATATATATATTTTTTTTTACATTTGAAATTTCATAATCTTTTCGCTATTAGCTGTATTTGTAAACTTTTCTTCACAAGTAAGAAAGATTTTGCGATGAATTTTGTACAGCGTACAAACCATACTTGCAGGTGTATAAAACACTAGAATTTTCCGAATCTATTACAAACTGTGGTAAAAAAATGAGATAATTAACTACAAAATTTCATTTATTTATAAACACGCAGTTTAAAATGTAACATGTCATTAATTTTTTCATAAATTAAAAAAATTCTAGAGTTTCATACACCTATAAGTACGGTTTGTATGCTGTGCAAAATTCATCAGAGAATCTCTCTTACTTATGAAGAAAAGTGTTCCTGTAGCAACAAATGAAGCTAATAATAGGTGAATAATTATGAAATTTTGTTATGCTTTAAAACTTTGTGAATCCTGAATTCTTCCTGGTAAAACGAAGACATTCACAACCTTCACACCTGGGCATTGTGCTGTGAGAGTGTTTAGGGCCAAAATTATTTCATTTGCACGTTCATACCATTGTGCGCACTAGTAGCACACATGTACATTACAATGTTTCCCTCTTAGTGTCTGCCACTGGAGTTTACTAATCATCTCCATGTCCCTTTTCTGATTATTAAATGACCCCATAACGAAGTATGCTGCTCTCCGTTGAATACAGCAATTCGGCTGTCAGTAGCCATTAGCACTTCAGAAAATTATCCATTCTTTAACTAACTTTATATTATATCATCTTATGCAATTTGGTGCGAGAAAGGGTAAGGACACTATGTCTTTATTTATAGAGAAACGCTTACCCCACGCATATTAGTTTTGTTCTCATAACACATTTATGAAGAAGAGAAAAAAGAATTATAAAGGTTACATGTCTGAGTATATAAATCTTCATTTAAAATGGTAAGTCTCGCTACTTTTCAGTGCTGTTTAATATATCCAGTTCTTTAACTCTTAGTCCCTAAACAATGAGAGTTGTCACTGTTGCGCCTCCGGAAAACGTGTTTTTTCCTCTTCTTTTTTTGTTCAGGAGGGGGGAGGTGGTATGGCATTGTGTTCAGCGAGTCGCATTGTTCTTAATTACACAGTGGCGGGAGCCCGCGTTTGCTGTTTAATAACTTCACATGCTACGTGCACTCGTTTCACCTGTTACCGACATGCGTGGTTACTTTCGTTTCTCTTAGTGTCGTTGGCTCAGTGTCCATTTTCGCCCCAAAGTACGACGGCCTCGAGAGGCGAAGAAGTCCAAAGTGAACACAACCGCAACCACGACAGGCTCCAGTGTACAGATAAGCCTGCATCTCTCTTCAACCACTTTTGTTTCTTTTCAATCGCAAGAGTTCGTCTCGTGCCACTATGCATATTTCACCACGCCTTGCTATATTGTCTTCTCGTTCATCATTCCGCCAGACCCAGTGCTTCTTTTACACACAGGTTTATTGTCATTCACTCGTCTCGTTTACCTTACTTTGATTCAATTCTTCTATATTCTCCTTTCTTCTCAGACAATGGAAATTAATAGAGCGTCTACTCAGAATTAAATTACGCAATAAATTTGCTGTGTGCCTGCCCCATCCTGACATTGTAGCATGAATTCGGTACAACCGTAGTGACCAGGCCCTACTACTTCAGACGGTTTCTACTGTCTACTAGAAAAAGACTGGAGAGGAAGGGATTGTATCACAGGATAATTATACTTCACGTCACCAACATGAAAATGTAAATAATGACTTTGAAACTTTTTTGGTGATCGGTTTATTCAGATACTGCATTCCATTTCCTCCTTTGAAGCTGCACGTTGTACTGGCGACAAACACACACACACACACACACACACACACACACACACACACATGAAACTTATGAATTGTGTGTGAATTACTGAGCGTCTTTCCATGTACAGTCTGTTTTAATCTTCTGATAAGAACTACTACGTTGAGTTTTAATTGTTTTTCAGATTAAGTGCTTTTAGTGCAATATCATTTGCAAATTCACTTGTGCCATTATGTGTAAACTAAGCTGTTCGTACGAACTAGTACTTTTGAAATCAAAACAGGCAGTTGATATTTAACATTAATCTCCATATCTACGTTGATAACTTGGAAACCAATTGCTCCTGATGTAAGAGGTACTACGTCTTAGGTCGTATTGTTTCGTTTTCAATCACAAATTTCAGTATATTTTTCTTTTAAATCGGCCCCCTTGCCACGGCGGAGCGGCCGAGCGCATTGAGGTGCTATGCTACGATGCCCCCTTGGGGGGTTCGAATCCCGCCTTGGGCATGGATGTTTATGCCGTCTTTAGTATAAGCTAGTTCATAAGTAGTTTGTAAGTTTAGGGACTGATGACCCCGCAGTTGTCCCATAAGCTTTACAAACACTTGAACATTTTTTGAAATCGCCCTTGGTTCTACTTAGTTTCAATTGTGCCCCGTCATCCGTCATTTCTTTCTGTAAACTATCCTCTCTAGGGTTTTTCTTGTTTTAAACACACATACACACACTAATATCTAAACTTAAACACAATCATTTGTTGACGGGGCCTATTTCGCACAAAACGCCGCTCAAAGAAGCAAAATCATAACCTTCCCACATCCATTCTTATTAATAAAAAAAAAAAAAAAAATTAAAAACAGTTTAACTGGGCGCACTGCACTCTTTACTCCTAATACCTGTGTTACCTCGTGATTTTTCCGGACCATTACGCCTATTGATTTATTCGATTTGTCTTTTAGTTTAGTTGGTTTTTTCCTTTTGTTCCTTTTGCGTTTATTTAATTTTCGTTGTACGTAGCGTAGTTTTAGCTTACCATAGTTTTAGTGCATATATTTGTAAATATTCTTCGATTTAGTTAAATTTATTCCTATTAGTTTCTCTTTGTATGTATAAATTCTTAGTACTTACTTTATTACTTTCTTCTTTCTTTTGTAAATAGCTATCATATTTTACCGCGACAGTGACAGTCACAGTTTTAGCGTAGCATGTTACACGTTAAAAATTTCATTTACGTGTTTGTGTATCATAACCAGTTATCATTGGACTGTCTGGTTAGCCCTGCTACTGGTCTGAATGTGTCGAGAGGGGAGTGGGTGAGAGAGCATGTGAAGTTTGAGTAGTAGGAAAAAAAATCAACATTTATACTAGACCCCCGGGTGGATTGATACTATGCTTATTTACGGTCTTGTATTCCCATACAGGATCTAAGGCGTCTCGCTGCGGAGCGCGCGGATGCTCGCCGTCGGAGGTTCGAGTCCTCCCTGGTGCATGGATGTGTGTGTTGTCCTTAGCTTAGTTTACCCTAGTTTAAGTAGTTTGTAAGCTACGGACTGATGACCACGCAGTTTGGTCCGATAGGTTTACAAACATTAGAACATTTGATTTTTTATTACCATACATAAATCTACCAGGTGTCTTATTTTCCCTGATTGCTTAGTACTAAAAACATTTCGCATTTGTTGCGGCCTCGTACTGCCGTACACACAATGTATCATGTCTTATATGATAACAAATCTTGCCGAGGTGGGGTGGCTTGCGTGCCTGAACGATGCAGGTTGCCGCACCGTAGGTGCAACCAGAGCGGAGGGGTATCTGTGGAGAGGCCAGACAAACGTGTGATTTCTGAAGAGGGGCAGCAGCTTTTTCAGTAGTTACAGGGGCAACAGTCTGGATGATTGACTGAGTTGACGTTGTAACATCAGCTAACGTGGCTTTCCCATGCAGTTACTGCGAAAGGCTGAAAGCAAGGGGAAACTACAGTCGTTACTTTTCCCGAGCACATGAAGCTCTACTGTATGAATATATGATCATAACGTTTTCTTGGGTAACATATTCCGAAGGAATTCCGGACGGGTACAACGCAAGAGGATGTCGTCATCAAGGGGTGGGGGTGGGGGGGTGGGAATCAGGTATTCTATGGATCGGAGTAAAAGGGAAATGGATAAGTTAGATGTGATGGAGATTAGTCAAGTTCGGTGGCAGGAAGATCAGAATTTCTGGTCAGGTGAGTACAGGGTAATAAGTCAGTTACCGGTAACGGAGGAGTAGCTCTATTAATGTGTAAGATAATAGAAATGCGGGCACGTTACTATGAACAGCAGAGGGAACACTTTATAGAAGCAAAGACAGACATGAAGCCAACTCCGGCCACAGTAGTATAAGTTTATATGCTAACTAGCTCTGCCGATGATGAGGAGATCGAAGAAATATATTATTAGATAAAGGAAATTATTTAGACAGTTAAAGGAGTCGAAAACTTGATTGTGGTGAGGTACTGGAGCTCGGTAGTAGGAAAGGGAAGAGAAGGAAAAATAGTAGGTTAGTGTGGACTGGGGAAAAGAAATGAAACTGAAAGAGGAGATCGCTTGGTAGAATTTTGTGAAGAGCACAATTTAATGATCAGACACGTGGTTTAATCATCATGAAAGAAGGTTGTATACGTGGAAGAGACCAGGAGATTCTGTAAGCTACCAGATTGACTTTATAATGGCAAGACAAAGGTTTAGAAACTAGTTTTTAAACTGTAAGACATATCCAAGGCAGATATAGACTCTGATCATAATTTATTGGTTATAACCTGTTGATCAAAACTTTGGACTTTGTTCAAATATATTGCCGCCATCGAAATATACACAATTAATATGTAATTTATCATGGCTTTTTATGCATAAATTTTCAGTTCTTGTCGACAAATACATATAATTGTTTATCTATAAATTATCTGCTGAATATCTACTATTTTTAGTCGGCCATGAAATATTTAAATCGCAGTCTACAACATAAAAAACGAACGTTATTAAGAATAATGTTAAATATAATAAAATACATATATAAATGTAATGCACTTTGCTTGGTTCATGTTTTGTGTTTCTGCGGTGGAATCTTTGCTCTGTCACAAGAATGTTACTATCTCAACGAAAAGCGGAACAGGAGAGTAAAATAAATAACATGGTACGTCTTTTAAGATAGGTAGCGTGGTGCAATGCTGCCCATTTGCTTCTTAAACCATTATTGATAAACACTACGTATCAATAATTGTAAATATAAGTATTACAATATTATTATTATAGTACTGAAATTTATCGGCTTTTTTTCTGTAAGGGATATTGAAATTGTAATTACTGCGTTTGATTCTCACAATTATATGTGCCATATGATCATTCCGTGATTTTATATGGATGTTTAGAATAATGTGGTGGCTATATTGTATTTCAGTTGCAATCTGGGAGAGCCGCCATCGTTCAGCCAAGAGCGTCTTTTGCGGTTTCCGATCAGATTAGGAAAATCCTGAGTACCTGTATCCCATTTACTAGGTCGAAACTGTTTGCCGGCCGGCCGGGGAACCCAACAGCCTGGCACAAAACCGCCTTTCACATGGAAACAATCAGCTTTCCCTGTATGTGTAATGTCACAGCGTTCATATTAAATCTGTGACACAGATTGCCTGTATGACCGTTTCCCTGCTCGTACACTATGTCAAGTTTGTCTAGTACTAATACAAAATATTCTTCATTCATTTCTGGTACTAGAGCTAAATGTTGTGTAATATCTATGGGTAGTCAGCTTTTTAATATCCGGAGTATATGAATACATGAGGCGGAAGTTCTCAAATACCTCATCTTGTTGATATGTTTTTCGAAATGAGCCCTAAGTCCACCTCTTTTTTTTTCTATCTAAAGGCATTTGGTTGAATAGTTGAGGTCCCATTCTTTCTTGTACTGCATATAAACAACATTGGTTCATAAGTTCTCTCTCAAACTGTTATCAAGAGTGATATTTTTCGCCTACATCGACTGCCCACAATAACGCCTCTCTTTTATGTACCCCGTGACAAATTGTACTTTTTGTTTCTGACCAAGCAGCTGGAAATATCTTACTGAAAGCGCGGATGCCAATTTTTATTCTCCGGAGGGAAAACAGGATTTGCCTATCTTTGAGAAAACTTTCGTCCACTTTTATTTTAGGTAAACGCGAATTTGCATCCATTGCACGTATCCTGCTGCCTCCATGTAGCACAATCATTACGCACATTGCGCGGGACCCGTTCCCCACTGCCATATATTGCGGTGTCCCATCATTTT
This sequence comes from Locusta migratoria, assembly GCA_026315105.1. Taxonomy (NCBI): domain Eukaryota; kingdom Metazoa; phylum Arthropoda; class Insecta; order Orthoptera; family Acrididae; genus Locusta; species Locusta migratoria. The sequence continues at coordinate 188,004,611 of CM048750.1, read as the reverse complement.
CACTGTCCGTTCGCGCTGTGTTGACAATTGGATTATTTGCTCTAAGCTTTCCGCTTGCCCATTGTTTGTAAGCTGATTGCGTTTCCGCGACTACTCACGATTTCGGATTTGATCCGCTTGTCTACTTCTTCCACATCAGCACTAAACTTTAGCCACAAGTTGTGACTCCCATTCTTAAATAAAATATTCTACTTTGGTTAAGTAAGGTCGGTGTTCCGGAACTCATTTTTATACTAAGGTTGTGTGACTACAGAAAATGTCGACTTCGACCCTTACCCTTAGTTCTTTTACATCTTTTATCTTTTTGTCATGACAGTTTTAGAAAAACCAACTCCTCGCGATCTGGTTGATCATCAAATTTCGATTTTACTTGGCTTACGCCCATCGTTAATTCTTCCTGCACCTTATGCAATTGTAATTGTTTAGTAGCGACTGACAGTGAGCCCCTCCTGATACTAATTGTGAAAAGTTATCGCTGAATTTTTCCGATAGTTCTCTACGTATCTCCTGCGAAGTTTCTGATATCTTTTCCTTTATTTCATTCCATAATCATGAAATCTCTTGTGCCCCTTTCAAATTGGCGGATCTCTCTTTTATATACTTATTCATATTTAGAATATTCTTATAGATTTTTTTGCACGTATTTATCTTTCTTTTCGTACCCCACTTAATTGCCCCTATTTATTTCTAGATATTTTGTTGTGACAACAAAGGGTCGACAACGTGGACAGAGTTCTGTACCTCTTTACCTATGATTGAAATTTTCATAAATTCATTACATGTACTATCTTGTAAAAAAAATACAGCTCACTGATGATCGTTCTTGGTATATATCGATGGTTCTAAATGAACCATCTTCAGTTGGTCCCAGTTCCATGGACATTGTCATGACCAGTACTTCAGAAGTATCCATTCTCTTAAGACTATTCTTTTGTCTCGTTTCAGATATTTATCATTAATTTTAGTAATTTTAAGATTTTGATTATTCACAACTGCATTGTCAGTTTCAACTCAGCCGTTATTGTTTACATGTTCAACATCCACTGTGACATCTAATAATTTTGTTATATAAAGAAAGAAAACATTAATAATTTCGATTTTGAAAACATTAAAATTTGAGAGAATTTGTTTCAATTGTAGCCGCTCACAAAACAATATTCCATTTTTACAACAACAATAATGGTAAATGAAGTTATTGTTCTACAACTGCTACAGGATAGGATCAGAATACAATAACTGCTGGCGATTGTAGCCTCTAGCTCCTCTTCAGTAAAGGGTCTTGAAACTTTCAATAGTGTGTATTGACTCCGCAATATTTTTTCAGTTTGTATGCAACACATTTGTCAGAGAGTAGACGGGCTGACTTTGATGAGGTAACAATGCGGTTAGCTGAGTCACATTGGTTTGGGTGCGTCACAGTGCAATTATGAGTTGGCTTGCCGGAGGAAAGTTTCTTTAGTAAAGACCAGACTCTCTGGCTGCCGTGCGTGAAGTTTAACTTTTCCACAGTTTTTATCCACTTCTCTTTCCTGGCAGTGTCAAGAGACTGCAGCAGATGGTCGGCAGTGTCAGGGCTTTTGGTGTCTTGAAACTCCTTGTAAAGATCGTCTCATTCTCGACTCCATTCGGGTACATATTCTTTTCTGAAGCCCCTGGGGATACGCTGTTGAGCAATAGCCAGGAGAAGATTCGTGAAACTTAGTTATTATCGGAGGGATAAAACTGATGCTCTACCTTTGAAGTAAAGGTCTCCCAACGGCTTTGCTAAAATTTCATCTAGGTCTTGGAAATGATCGAATTATTGGGATTTGGGTTCCCGCAAAAACTATAACGGGCCTATTCTGGGAGTGAGGGAAAGCACCAAGTTTTGTTTCTCGTTGTCGGTATGTAACAACAGAACACCCTGACTTAAAGACAATGCATGACGTTGTGCAAAATAACGTCGAACCAGAGGCCGATCAATGTCTTTGGCTCTGGCAGGCCACACTGAGCGAACAAAACGTGCTACCACACTTAGGTCCGCATCCGCAGCTGTTTCCTGTGCAACCCTAAGAGAGTTCAAAGGGAAGTCTGCGACAGCAGAAGCATCCCTGGAGTCTATCTGACAACATGCCATGTCTGACGAATCAAATGACACATCCTGGCCAACCAGAAGTCGGGAAAGTGTGTCCGCGTTGGCATGTTTAGTGGTAGGTCGGTACAAAATCTCACACTGATAATTAGACAGTATCAAGGACCATCTCTGAAGGTTTTGTGCCCTTCGCGGCGGAATTGGCTTTGTGGGTGAGAATAAAGACGTGAGAGGCTTGTGGTCTGTCAACAAATAGAATTTTCTTGCCTTTGCATACAAGCTACTGACGCCAACGCAACAGAATTACAGTCAGATAGAAAAGGAGGCCTTAGCAACCATTTACGGCGTCACAAAGTTTCATCATTATCTCTATGGCAAAAAATTCTATTTGTTGACAGACCACAAGCCTCTCACGTCGTGGTTCTCACCCACAAAGCTAATTCCACCGTGAACGGCACAAAAGCTTCAGAGATGATCCTTGATACTGTCTAATTATCAGTATGAGATTTTGTACCGACCTACCACTAAACATGCCAACGCGGACACACTTTCCCGACTTCCGGTTAGGCAGGATGTGTCATTTGATTCGACAGACATGGAATGTTGTCAGATAGACTCCAGAGATGCTTCTGCTGTCGCAAACTTCCCTTTGAACTCTCGTCGGGTTGCACAGGAAACAGCTGCGGATGCGGACCTAAGTGTGGTACCACGTTTTGTGGTACCAAAGACATTGAGCGGCCTCTGGTTCGACGTTTTTTTTTGCACAACGTCATGCATTGTCTTTAAGTCAGGGTGTTCTGTTGTTACATACCGACAACGAGACACAAAAGTGGCGACGAGGATGGGATACAAAACCAAGGATCTTCGTCTAGCTGTTCTTGGGATTTGAAGACCGTTCACATGAGTAGAAGCTAAAGTCTGGAGAATAGCCACGGCGACATCGAGCTGAGTAAAATGTGGTGTGTTACTTAGCATCAAAGATGAGGGAAAAGTTTTTATTTTCAGCCCAACTGGTTAATCTCCTGCCGTTCTCATCATCCGAAAGGGTAACCCCATTGGCTGTGGTGACTATTGAAGTCCCCCACATAGAGGGCAGGGTGTTCAAAAACTGGAAGAATTGTGTCAAACCATTGACATATTTGTAGACATTTAATATTGTGATTTCGCACAACTGAACTGCCATAATGAAAGTATCGTCATTAGAGCTGTTGTATTTTGCTGTTACGTCAACCAGGCCTTGTCTGACGTAAGTTGTCATCCCTTAGGCCCTGTGGCCTATAGACGCCACTAGTCTATACCCAGGGATATTGCCTCTTGCATTGTTTAGAGGTTCTTCAATATGGTTTTCTTGAAGTGCAAGGATATATACATAGTTTTGGTGCAATACCTTACGTAGACACATTTTGATTTGCTCAAACCCTCGGCGTCTAAATGACAAACACCTAAAACTGGACTTATATTCTTAAAATTATATTGGTCCTGAGAAGGTCCATTTGGATTTTGGTGGGTAGTTGACATAGCTGGAAGATCACTATCAGAATTGTTATTCGTTTGATACCATCTGGAGGAGACGTGCAGCTTGAGGAATGCTGCGGACGCGAATAACTCCATCTTCCACAAATCTGTGTTGATTATCACTAATGGTCAGTAAATACTACGAATATAATTTTCTTTTATATGAATTGATGATCTGAACTATCTCCCCCACATTGCTAAATGTATGAAAGATCTCTCGCGTAAATCGTTTGGTGAGCATCGCGTTCCGGGCAGCCATTTTTCTCATGCTTGGCTTCCTAAGTCCCAAGGCTTCTTCAATTCATGCGACATTTGGTTCTGGGGCTATGCAAGTTGCAAGTCGAGAATGAAACTTTCACTCTGCAGCGGAGTGTGTGCTGATATGAAACTTCCTGGCTGATTAAAATTGTGTGCCGGAACCGGGACTCGAACCTGGGACCTTTGCCTTCCGCGGGCAAGCGCACTACCGACTGTGCTATCCCGACAAGACTCACGACGCCGCCTCACAACTTTACTTCCACCAGTACCTCGTCTCCTACTTTCCAAACTTCACAGAAGCTCTCCTGCGAACCATGCAAGACTAGCACTCCTGGAAGAAAGGATATGGTGGAGACATGGCTCAGCCACAGCCTAAGGGATGTTTCAAGAATGAAACTTTCACTCTGCAGCGGAGTGTGCGCTTATATGAAACTTCCTGGCAGATTAAAATTGTATATATATAATTAAATTTATAAGGGGCAGCCCTTAGTCGCAAAGTACGAAAATAATCGTAACCAGATTTCAATGCCGCTATGGGCACCTTCTTCAGATGAAGATGAATATGTTAAATTAAAACTACATGTCAAAATTTAAAATACAGAAAATATATCTGACATAATCAGATAGTCATACCTAAAAAGGCACTATATGATAGTGTGTAATAATGTTTCACTCACCTAGTCGTGCTGTGTAATGAAAAAAAAAAAAAAAAAAAAAAATAACAAACAAACTGAGCCCAGAATTCAACGACCAAGAAGGAGCAAACACTGTCCCACGTCCGCAAAGGATAGATCTACCCGGAGAACAAATAATAATACTAATAAGTTAAGGCGTCTGCTGGCCCAAAGCGGGAAATTTAAGTTTCAATTTCGTTATTGTATGTAATTCAATGTTCTGAGACAGCAGAGATATTTAAATATTTCTATTTTATACAGTATTTTTATCTTATTGTAATGAATTTTCAGGCCTACTTTTTCTTTTCCGTTGAGCGAATAAAAGGACGCTCTTGAGCCATAACAGTCATAAAATCGTATTAGCGGATACAGTACAAATGAGGAACTTAAGGCACGCCAACTTAAAGCACTCCGGAGTAGTAAAATGGCGGCGGAGTTTCACAGACGTAAGACCTTGTAGCGGCAGATACATTAAGCTTTCCTTGCCAGAAGCTTCGCACAGTGGGAGACGCTTAGTGCAGTAAAGTGTATGCAGAGGCGTCCGTCATACGTTGGTGCCACAGAGAGGGTTTGCGCTCTGCAGTGCGGTAGACGCATGTCACGGAACGCGCGCACTTTGTGCTGCCAAGTGGCGTCGCGGCAGGGCTGCCAATAGCACACCGCATGTAGCGGAAACCAGGCTTGACAGTAGGAACCAGTGCAGTTCTCAAAAGCTGCGCATCTTTTCTAGCTACAGCATTGCAACACATTGCACCATTTCTTAACATAAAATGAGTGGAAAATCTATTTTTAAATAGCCTTTTACAGCCTTTTTGCTAGAATAAATGCAATTACTGGAGTTTCTTTTTATAATGGTAAGATGTGCATTTAGAAACCAGGTTTTAGACTGTAGGACATATCCAGGGACAGCTATAAACTCTGACCATAACTTTAGATTGAAATTTAAGAAATTACTAAAGGCAGAAAACCAGGAACCTGGATAAATTGAAGGAATCAGTGGTTTTTTAGAATTTCAGAGGCAACATTAGCCAAGGATTGCCCTAAACGGGGGAAAGTAATACCGTAGAAGAAGATTGAACAGCTTACAGAGATAAGGTAGTGAAGACTGTAGAGGATTATATATGTAGAAGGACGAGACCTAATAGAAATCCTTGGATAACACATGAGATAATCTACTTAATTGATGAAAGGAGAAAACATAAAAATACAGCAAGTGAGGCAGGCAAAACGGGCTACAGACTTCTAAAAATGAGGTACAGAGGAAGTGCAGATTGCCTAAGCAGGGTTGGCTCTACCGTGGCCTTAAACCTGATGTTTTGCAAAATTTTGCACTTGTGGAGTTTTACCTTTTCGATAATATTATCATGTTCTGTCAAGCACCGGCGAAAAATTCAATTAATGTAAATAGTTTATTACAGCAGTTACAAAAGATTTTATGGTAACAGTAGGCTATTCATATTAATTACTAAATGAATTATCAGACAGACAATAATTGCGATTTTTACAATGAAGGATGTGAAACTTTTAGCTGCTTTTGTGTGCATTGAATTTAAATGAATTCAGACTTTGTTACTAGACCGTTGATCGGAATGGGGCATTCTGTTTACTATGCTGACGATCTCTCCGCTAATATCAGTGAAAGATCCATGCACAAAAACTGTAAAGTTGCACAGGCCATCCCCAATATTCAAGAAAGGCAATAGGAGCAAAATAACACTATAACAAACGTCAGTTTGCAGCAGAATTTTAGAACACATACTTCAATCAAACATTATGAACTACCTCAGAGAGAACGACCTATTCAACTGTAGTCAACATGGATTCAGAAAGTATCATTCTTGTGAAACACAGCTAGCTCTTTACTCACACGAGTGAGGCATTTCAAATCGATTCCATATTTATAGATTTACGAAAGAGTTTTGACAGTGTACCTCACAAGCATCTTATAGTCAATTGCGTGCTTATGGAATTTATTCATCATTAAAGACATCTTTCTCTAGAACAGAAGAGATATTTGTACCACCATGTCTTCTCATATTGTATCTTTTCCGCTTTCTTCACCATAACACGATAATAAAACTATCTGAACATCTCACTATGGCTTGAGTTCCGTCACGTTATATCTACGTCTACTGAAATGATCGTCAATATTCCTGTACAGACATTTGGGGAAGTTGTAGAGGGACAGGATGGGCTGCCACTCACAACGCCACTCAGCTCATTTGCGGAGGCAGTAATTGTTAATTATGTATATATTTCATTCAAATGATGAATAAAGGTATAGTGAGAAGTTTTTTTCTTTTCTTATGTTTCATGTTCCTAAGGGTGACGCAGGGCACTTTTCTTAGCAGCATCAGAGCTATTTGTAGCTGTCCACTCTGACGTTGTAAGGAGTCAAGTCTCCTCTCTGTCATTTCCTACATATTCCGACCTTAGAATCACATTCTACTCATCAAGACGAATAGTTTGAATATAAACTGGATGGGGTACGGGCATTTTCAAGGATAATAATGACAGTTTAATATGCAAATTATGAGATCATGTCGCAAGTGTGACAAGATTAAAAATCGAGCCTGGAACTTGCTTGTTCTGCACATACAAGAGCAGCTCTTCTTTTTCTGCAGTGGGGCTAGTGCCTGAGTGGCGGCCAGTGATATGACGAGTGACAACGAATTCCCCCTCCACTGTGTCGCCTCAGGAGGTCTTTGGGACGAAACCCAGCTAAAAATATCCCTTCCGCTTGGGGAAATCCGGACGCTTTAAACCCTTTTAAAAGCAAAACACAGTACAGTTCGGAACAAAAGATGTTTGCTCGAAACTTTTAGCTGGAGGCAGGAAGCCAAACAGAATTCTTATGCAATTCCCAAGCTGGCGCCATTAAATCGGAAAGGAGGCACCTAAAAGACACATTAGCTAACTCACTATTGGACGGCAAGTCACAAGGCGATTTACGATGCACCATCAGATAGGCAGGCAAGCCACTGATGTGTAAACACTGGCATCACAGGCTGATATACACAGGAGAATGAGCAAAATTAAGGCACTCACTCTCACGCCGGGTGTATGTGTCACTGTGCATGCAAGCTAGCGATTTGAGTCTCTCACATTGATTTCTTGTGGGAAGAGGCGATAAAGACTCCTGTACAGTATTGTACTGTAAAGAGCACCTCTGTCATGGAGTGGAACTTAGTGATTCTCCAGTAGAAAATACTAAGGATTATGCACTGTTCATAGTGTTGACCGAGATACTTAATATCAGATATGAACCACAGACATTGCCGAGGTGCGGTGGCTTGCGTGCCTCAATGATACAGATAGCCGAACTGTAGGTACAACCACAGCGGACGGTATCAGTGGAGAGGCCAGACAAACGTGTGGTTCCTGAAGAGGGGCAGCAGCCTTCTCAGTGTTTACAGGGGCAACAGTCTGCGTGATTGACTGAGCTGGCCTTGTAACATCAGCTAACGTGGCTTTGCCATGCAGTTACGGCGGACGGCAGAAAGCAAGGGAAAACTACAGCCGTTACTATTCCCAAGCACATGCAGCTCTACTGTATGAATATATGATGATGGGCGGGGACTACTCAGGAGGATGTCATCATTAAGAAAAACAAAAAAGGCATTCTATGGGTCGGAGTGTGGAATGTTCTATCCCTTAATCGCTTAGGTAAGTTAGAAAATTTGAAAAGAGAAATGGATACGTTAAAGTTAGATATGGTAGGGATTAGTGCGGTTCGGTGGCAGGATGAACAGGATTTCTGGTCAGGTGAGTACAGCGTTATAAATACAAAATCTGTTGGCGGTAACGCAGGAGTAGGTCTGATAATGAATAAGAAAATAGGAATGCGGGTAAGTTACTATGAACAGTATAGTGAGCGCATTATTGTAGCAAAGATAGACACGAAGCCAAAACCGACCACAGTGGTGCATGTTTATATGCCAACTAGCATGGCCGATGATGATGATGATGATATCAAAGAAAGTTAAGGGAGAGGAAAACTTGATTGTGATGGGGGACTGGAACTCAGTAGTAGGAAAGGAAAGAGAAGTAAATGTAGTAGGTGAATATGGGTTGAGAAAAAGGAATGAAAGAGGAGATCATTTGGTGGAATTTTGCGCAGAGCACAATTTAATGATCACCAACACTTGGTTCAAACATCATGAAAGAAGTCTGTATACTTGGAAGAGACCAGGAGACACTGAAAGGTCCCAGATTGACTTTATAATGGTAAGGAATAGATTTAGAAACCAGGTTTTAAACTGTAAGATATTTCCAGGGGCAGATATAAACTCTCGCCATAACTTCTTGGTTATGAACTGCAGATTACAACTTAAGAGACTGCAGAAAGGTAGAAAAGTTAGGAGATGGAACCTGGACAAATTCGAGGAACCAGAGGTGGTTGAGAGTTTCAGAGGGAGCATTAGGTAAGAATTGGCTGAAACGGGGGAAAGTAATACAGTAGAAGAAGAATGGATAGTTCTGAGAGATAGGGTAGTGAAGGCAGCTTAGGAACATATACGCAGAAGGACAAGGCCTAATAGAAATCCCTGGATAACACAGGATATACTGAACTTAATTGATGAGAGGAGAATATATAAAAATTCAGCTAGTGAAGCAGGAAAAAGGGAGTACAGATGTCTGAAAAATGAGATTGACAGAAAGCGCAGACTGGCTACGCGGGAGTGGCTACAGGACAAATGCAGAACCGTAGAAGAATGCATAACAAGGCGAAAGATTGATACCACCTACAGGAAGATAATGGAGATATTTGAAGACAAGAAAAGCAGCTGTATGAATATCAAGAACTTAGGCGGAAAACCAGTACTGGGCAAAGAGGGGTAAGCTGAACTGTGAAAGGAATATTTAGAGGGCCTCTACAAAGGAAATAAACTTGAAAGCAGTATTCTAGGAAGGGAAGACCAAGTGGAGGAAGATGAAATAGGAGATATGATACTGCGAGAAGAATTTGACAGAGCGCTGAAGGACTTGAGTCGAAACAAGGCACCTGGAGTAGCTGATTTTCCATCTGAACTGCTGATTTCGTTAGGAGAACCAGTCATGAAAAAACTGTTCAACCTGGTATGCAAGATGTATGAGACAGGGGAAATACCCTCCGACTTCAAGAAGAACATCGAAATTCCAATTCCAAAGAAATCAAGTGCAGACAAGTGTGAAAATTACAGAACTATCAGTTTTAATACGTCATGGTTGAAAAATACTAACACGAATTATTTATAGACGAATGGAAAAACGTGTGGAATATGACCTCAGAGAAGATCATTTTGGATTTAGGAGAAATTTAGGAACACGGGAGGTAATACTCACATTACGACTTAGAAGATAGGCTAAGGAAGGGCAAACCTATGTTTTTCGCGTTTGTAGATTTGGAGAGCTTTTGACAATGTCGACTGGAATACACTCTTCAAATTCTGAAGGTAGCAGGCTTAAAATAAAGTGAGTGAAGAGTTATATTCAACCTGTACAAAAACCAGACAGCGGTTATTAGAGTCGAAGGGCAAGAAAGGGACGCAGAGGTTGGGAAGGGAATAAGACAGGGTTGTAGCCATTCCCCAATGTTGTTCAATCTGTACATTGAGCAAGCAGTGAAAGAATGGAAGGAGAAATTTGGAGAGGGAATTAAAGTTCAGGGATAAGAAATAAAAAGTTTGCGGTTTGTCACGCTACCATGTCCTGTGCAAGTCTCTTCATCTGAGAATAAGTTCGGCAACCTACATCCTTTTGAATCTGGTTACTGTATTCGTCCCTTGGTCTCCCTCTACGATTTTTACCCCACAAACTTCCTTCTAATACTAAGTTGACAATTCCTTGATGTCTCAAAATGTGTCCTACCAATCTATCCCTTCTCTTAGTCAGGATATGCCAGAAACTCCTTTTCTTCCCAATTCGGTTAAGCACCTCATTATTAGTCACGTGCTCTACCCATCTAATGTTCATCATTCGTCTGTAGCACCACCTTTCAAAAGCTTCTATAATCTTCAGTTAACTAAGATTTTATATAATGGATGCATACCTACACCTTAGGTTATAATGCAGGTTACTCATAACGAACCATTTTCACAATGACATCTTGTCTGTACAGTAATTTTGTCTAAAATGACAGGTATTTTAATTTCTTTCTCAACCCATAGGTATATACATTAGGTCAGATAATTGATTTCCGATGTCCAAATTTAGACTCCTTATCGTCCACGTTTCACTGCCATACAATGCTACACTCCAGACAAATGCTTTCAGAAAGGACTTCCTAACATTTATATTAGTACTGAATTTAACAAGTTTCGCTTCTTTAGAAAAGCTTTTCTCCCCATAGCCATTCTACATTTTATCTCTTCTTTACTTCGGCCATCAGAAGTTATCTTGCTATCCAAATAACAAAATTCATCTACTACTTTTATTGTCTCATTACTTAATCTAATTCCTTCAGCATCGCCTGATTTTCTGACATTACATTACCTTCGTTTTAGTCTTGTTAATGTTCATCTTATATCTTCCTTTCAAGACACTGTCCATTCCATTCAATTGCTCTTACAGATCCTTTGCAGTAGTTGTCACATAATACAGGGTCATGCAATTAAACATAAAAAGATCAAAATCTAAAATCTTTGTTGCTCAATGTTTAGGTTAGATAGCTTGTCTCCAAAGGAGGCAATTTATATATACAATTATAATACATACGACAGGTTTTATTAGTATGTAGGTCAGCTATTGGAAATTATAAGAAAAGAGAGGAAGAGATAATAAAATCGCCACAAACTTTTCATAGATATGAAGACCTTTGCTTTGTAGCGGAAAGTCTAAATTTGGACATCGGAAATCAATTATATAACCTAATGTATATACCTATGGCTTGAGGAAGAAATTAAAATACGTGACATTTTAGACAAAATTACTGTACGGACAAGATGCCATTGTGAAAATGGTTCGTTATGAGTAACCTGCATTATAACCTAAGGTGTAGGTATGCAGCCATTTTATAAAATCTTAGTTAACTGAAACGTACAAAAATATGATGATGTAATGGATGCATTGCAATTGATGTGATCAATAATACAATAACAATTTTTGTGGTTCTGAACTTGATAATTTAATTACGATCCTCACAAGTGGTGCTCAAAGTCTAAGTGTAATTCAGTTCCTATTGTCATAGTATAAATATCATATAGTATGGATCCTAAATAAATTACAAGTAATTTTCTGAGAAGGGCAACCACAGATTAAATGCATTGTGATAAATTTCAGTACAAATATACCACAAATACTAAAAATTAACTTCAATAACACGAAGTCCTGGGTGGAGATGTGTTGAGATAAAATCGCATAGCTTTAAGATGTGTTTATTTAGACACAAACAGCCTCACATAGATTTCGATGCATCTTCAGGTAACATTAGAAAAATAATAACATGTTATTTAAAAAAAAAAAAAAAAAAAAAAAAAAAAGCATCCAGCAAGGCTTCCTGAAAGTTGGACGCTAGTTTTTAAATAACATGTAACCATTTTTCTAAAGTTACCTGAAGATGTATCTAAATTGATGTGTAGCTGGTTGTGTCTAAATAAATACGTCTTAACAGCTAAAATGCTATTTTATTTCAACACATCTGCTTCTTGGACTTTATACTATTGAAGTTAATTTTTAGTATTTATGGTGTTTGTGTATTGAATTTTACCTAAATAAATTGTTATTAAGTTCAGAACCACAATAATGGATCGCATCGAATGTGATAGTTACATTTAAAAGGAAGCACAGATAATAGTTTTAACTTTGGAGCTAATTAAAGTACATTACATATACATTACGATACGTCATTATATAAATACGCTAACACGAAAATTGTGGTACAGATTACTAATTTATTCATACAAGAAGGCCAATGAAAGTTACATAATTCGAAAGATTGTTTGTCGTAGATTTTACGAATATAAATATTACGTGTGCATTTAGCATTAAAAGTGGTAAAAGGAAGTAGAAATTTTCCTATCTACAGCTTGGATCAAGTTCTACATTCTCCAACAATCAACTCACTGATTGGCTATTCGCCTCGACCAGAGACGCTGTAATGAAACGCATCTGCAGTATTAAAATAAGTGAATATCGAAACATGGTGTGCTCCCAACTCCCTTTCTTGTGTCGTTCAAATGCATCATTTTCGCAGTGATTAAGAGTGGTTAAAGGAAATGGATGTTTTCATATGAATGCCGATATAAAGGATGATGCGCCGGGAGAGGCTTCTAGCGGTTCTCGGGTGGAACTACGAAGTCGAGAATGCCGATATAAATGATGATGCGCCGGGAGAGGCATGTAGCGGGTCATGGGTGGAACTACGAAGTCGACATGTTGTCAGTTCTGGAATTCTGAATATCGCAATTTGAAAATAACATTATTTCTTGGCGTTGCATAAATATACGAACACCGAAATTGTAGTTCCATTTCAAATATTAGGTTAATGAAAGTTATATAATTCGAAAATGGCATGAGAATCATATACTTCTGTTTTTATTTGTTGTTATTGTGTAAGGCATTTTCCTTAACACGTAAAAGATACCGTTTCATACCTCCCAGTGCCAGTTAAATTTTACCAAATATCCCAGCGGCCTCATATGATAATGTTGGAAACAGATGCTGAATAGTGAGAATCCTGTGAGTCTTCATTTCAGCCAATCGCTTGATAACGCTGATGTTTTCTCATGGAAACTTCGCTTTACGAGGGCAATTATTTCTACTGAGCGACGAGGGTACATACAAGAACCTGTCAACTATAAAGCAGGAACAGCATTATTTGTTTACTTCATGGTCTGTACAATACACTAATCGAGTCATTCTATGTGGTTCGAACAATTGGGCAAAGATTTTCTATCGTGTTGTTGATGTTGCCAACATAATTACGCGAGGCCGCCGACATGATACGTATAATTTTACTCCCAGTGACCATTGTAAACACAATTGGTCGATTTTCGACCACAGGCAATACTAGTCTCTATATATAAAAAGAAGTGTCCCGATTGACTGACTGACTCATCTACGCCCAGCCCAAACCAGTGAAGATAGAAACTTGAAATTTGTGGAGGGTGTTGATCTTACTCTGTAGGCGTCATTTAAGAAGCGAGTTTTCGATATTCCGTCCTTAAGGGGATGAAATAGGAGATGAAACGTTTTTTGAAAATACATAGCTATTTAGGCCATTTTGAAGCTAGAACTACAAAATTTCGGATTTTAATTCATGGTTCGAATTTAAAAGACACGTGTTTTGGCATTTTTTGAAATTCGACAAATAAGGGGGTAAAATAGGTGACGCAAAAAATTGATTTTTAAAAGTATGTTGCTGTTAACTCAAATTTTAAGCTACAACTACGAAACTACGGATATGGACTCTTGGTCAGGATTACAAATCCATGATTTTTAGTATTTTTGGAAATTCAACAAGTAAGAGAGTTAAAAACATGTTGCTATTGATACAATTATGAAGCTAGAGCTGCAAAAATTGATATTTGTATAGTTGGTTAGACGTTAAAAAATACATGTTTCGGTATTTTTGGAAATTTAACCATCAACGGGGTTAAATTGGAGAGAGGGTCTTTTTCGAAAATATTTTGCTATTTAGTCAATTTTGAAGTTAGGACTACAAATTTTCGGATTTGGATTCGGCGTTCGAATTTAAAAGACCCGTATTTCGTATTTTTGGAAATTAGACTAATAAGGGGGTGAAATTCGGGATGCAAAATTTGATTTTCAAAGATATGTTGCTGTTAACTCAAATTTCGAGCTATAACTACGAAAATTAGGATATGGACTCTTCATCAGGATTAAAAACACACGTGTTTTGGTATTTTTGAAAATTCAACAACTAAGAGGGTAAAAGATGGGATCAAAAATTCTTTTCAAAAACACATTGTTGTCAAAACAATTTTGATGTTATTGCTACAAAAATTGGTATATGCATTGTTCGTTAGAATTTAAAAAATACGTGTTTCGGTATTTTTGGAAATTCAACCATCAAGGGGGTTAAATTGGAGAGGGGATGTTTTTCGAAAATCTTTTGCTAATAAGGCAATTTTGAAGCCACAGCCACAAAAATTGGTATATGTTTTCTTGGCTAAAATTAAAAAGACACGTGTTTCAGTATTTTCAGAAAATTAATCAATTAGGGGGTGAAATAGAGGATGAAACATTTTTTGAAAATACGTTGCTACTAAGCCAATTTTGAGCCCAGAAATACCAAAAATGATATTTGCCTACTTGGTTGGAAATTCCAATGTGGACTCTGGGTCAGGATTTAAAAAATACGTGTTTCGGTATTTTTGGAAATTCAACCATCAAGGGGGTTAAATTGCAGAGGGGGTGTTTTTCGGAAATATGTTGCTATTTAGGCAATTTTGAAGTTATAACTACAAATTTTCGGATTTGGATTCGGGGTTCGAATTTAAAAGACACGTGTTTTGACATTTTTTGAAATTCAACCAATAAGGGGGTAAAATAGAGAACGCAAAAATTGATTTTCAAAAATATGTTGCTGTTAAGATATGGATTCTTCATCAGGATTAAAAAGAAACAACTGGTGCAGACCAACCAGCCTACGCATGCGAAGTAGCGGGGGTTCAGCTAGTCTTTAATAAAAGGGTCCGCTTCAGCTGTTTACTTTTTTAAAAAAGACGACCGGTTTCCAGACTTAAAGTCGCATCTTCGGGTCAAATGCGGTTAAAACATAAAACCAGGGGCTCCCAAATACAAACAACAACCCCACCTGGCTCTATCTGGTGGTTTGGACATCGAGGGCGGTTGTCGCCTTGACGTTTTTTGTGGGAGGTTCTGACAGCCAGGGTTGTTGTTTGTATTTGGAAACCACTGGTTTTATTTTTTAACCGTATTTGACTCGAAGATGCGAATTTAAGTCGCGAAACCGGTCGTCTTTTTTTAAAAAGTAAACAGCTGAAGCGCATCCTTTTATTAAAGACTAGCTGAATCCCCGCTGCTTCGCATGCGTAGGCTGTTGGTCTGCACCAGTTGTTTCTTTTTAATCCTGATTAAGAATCCATATCTTAAGTTTCGTAGTTATAGCTTGAAATTTGAGTTAACACAACCATATTTTTGAAAATCAATTTTTGCATCTCGTATTTCACCCCCTTATTGGTCGAATTTCCAAAAATACCGAAATACGTATCTCTTTAATTCTGACCAAGAAAACATATACCAATTTTTGTGGTTGTAGCTTCAAAATTGCCTTATTAGCAAAAGATTTTCGAAAAACACCCCCTCTCCAATTTAACTCCATTGATGGTTGAATTTCCAAAAATACCGAAACACATACTTTTTAACGTCTAACCAACTATACAAATATCAATTTTTGTAGCTCGAGCTTCAAAATTGTATCAATAGCAACGTGTTTTCAAAAAGAATTTTTGATCATCTATTTAACTATCATACTTGTTGAATTTCCAAAAATACTAAAAGTCATGGATTTTTAATCCTGACCAAGATTCCATAAACGAAGTTTCGTAGTTTTAGCTTAAAATTTGAGTTAACAGCAACATATTTTTGAAAATCAATTTTTTGCGTCATCTATTTTACCCCCTTATTTGTGGAATTTCAAAAAATCCCGAAACACGTGTCTTTTAAATTCGAACTCTGAATTAAAATCCGATATTTTGTAGTTCTAGCTTCAAAATTGCCCAAATAGCTACGTATTTTCAAAAACCGTTTCATTCCCTATTTCAGCCCCTTACGGATGGAATATCGAAAAATCGCTTCTTAAATGACGCCTTCAGAGTAAGATCAACACCCTCCACAAATTTCAAGTTTCTATCTTCAGTGGTTTTGGCTGGGCGATGATGAGTCAGTCAGTCAATCGGGACACTTCCTTTTATATATAGAGAAGATGTATCATCTCAGCTGTAGATGTCCGTCAACGAAGGTTTGATGTTACATTACGATACGATGACGCGTTATAACAACTCAACGTGCGGATCACGTGGAACCAGAAGGCAGAGCGCTGAGCAGGCTGTGACCAGTGTAGGGGGTGGCCGCCCCGGCGAGGCGCGAGGGTGCCAGCTGCATTCCGCACGGCCGGATCCGCATTTGCATAATGGTGGTGCTGCCGGAAGCCACCTGCCGCGGAATGCGCCAAACTGAGCCCCAGACCACCTCCTCCCACCCCCACAGCGTCGCGACGCCGAGGAATAACGCGCCGTCGATTACCGCGTCCTCCCGCTGGCCGTCTGCCAGCCGCTGTTCTCGCTCCACTGCCCGGCTTCACACGGTCATGATCGTGGGCGCCTACCACTGCCGTGGCCGAGCAACGCGAGCAGCGTGACTATAGATGGCGTCATGTAGGAAGGCGTTCCTGCGCGTAGAGGCGGAGCGATAGGGCAAGTGTGGAGGGGAGGAGCTACGGCCGAGCGCCAACACTGGTGCCTGTGGGAGTAACGTTGCGTTACTCGCGGCCAGCCACGAGCCTAGAGAATGAATATTATTGGCTACTGGAAACTGGACCACCTTCCTATGTGACGCAGACTATAGTCACCAGCATTTGTTGCACAAAATTTCAAAACCTTATCGTCTCCTTATCATAACTAGTGGTCGAAACTATCAGGGGATCAGTTCAGATATCTAGATTCTTGTAAAAATCACTTCATATCCTAAATGAGACATTTTTATCAACTTCTTCATCACTCCATATTCAAACACAGCACCTTTCTTGTTTTGTTTTAGATACTATTTCATTCTTTCCATTACACTGTTTAGCCCAATTAAAATTAACAAATTTCAGAATACATTGAATTTCGACATATGTATAACAACCATGTATTCAATCATGATTTTATGTTCTCCAATATATCTAATTATTGTAAAATGCACGAATTGTAATTTGTTATATTATAATTGTAGCAAAAACTGTAAGCGCTTGTATATATGTATTTTCTCTTTGCTTTTATTTTATTTTTCCTTCTTATTTCAATTTATCTTAAATACTCAAATTATGTAAAATTAATGAACTAATGTATAACATGTAAAACTACAAATGTACGTCCTGCTTTATTTTAAAAGGTAGCAGGATTATAAATAAATAATATCTAGATCCTTGTGTCATTGGCAGGATGAACTAAAATGGTTCTACTTAGTAGAGACAACAACAATACGACTACTGAGATAGTGGTAATAGCAGAAAGTTGAAAGTTGCTGCATAGGGTTGGTGTTGATTTATGTTTATCAAACGAATTGCACAAGCAGCTGGCTTCACTAGTGTAGTGAACAGGTAGTGCAATGCAACAAAAACGTGACTTACCTGAAGCTATGGCATGGAGAGACACAGGAACGTTGGAAGTGGAACAGACACAGAGGGTGGTGGCTCCGGTATTGGAATGTCCAAAAGTGTAATGTCCACGAGGTGGACACTTTTTCAGACAACAGTAACCATAAAGGAAGGAAAGGTCGTGTGTCAGGAGACGTGCAGGGAAGAGTCCTCTGCAGTCGGGCTGGTCACTGTGTCCTCGGTGGTGGAGTGGTCAACGCGTCTGCCTAGTAAGCAGGAGATCCGGTGTTCGAAGCCCGGCTGGGCAAAAATTTTCATTCGCCGGAGTGTGGTATTCCATCTAAATCTAGTACAGTGAAGCCATAACAGATCGCAAACTGCGATTTACTTCATAAAATGAACGCTGTAATATCGTCAAAAATATATATAACATGCTTGAAGAAACCCTTCCGTACGTTCTCACAGTTAAAATTACACCTCAGTCGGGCTGTTGGGTGCATATTTTACTTGCATGTACGATAAGTACCAGTAACGGATACTATTATGGAAAAAAGCTTTTTAGGCTACCAGTGATAATCATCTTAAAAACATAGTGTAAAAATTTCGACGATTTCCATCCACAAAATTGGTACTTTAGATATACAAAAATGTTAATTTATCTAGCGTCTCGTGATTACGAATAAAAGTTTTCGAAAACTGGAAAATGATTTTGTGGATAAACATGAACAACCTGTAGATAACATTTGAGTCATTTACTACTCCGAAAGATAAGTCTCCTAAAAAACCGCATTTTGGCTTGCGACGTTTTCAACATTTTGCTTTAGCGCGTTATAGTATACGGATCTATATCTCGAGAAACAATTCTAAATAAAATTTCGATTTCGTAAATTGCCATAACTATGGTCTTTAAGCTCAACTATGGTCCAAATTGGTTTTGAAGACTCTACACAGTACCGTTTAGTGACAGCCGTTTAGTGACAGCTTCCATCGCTCTCGAAACACTGAGGGAGTCTGCCGTCCACTGGCAGGATGATTAACTGCAAGGTCACGCACGGTAAAGCATCACAGTAGGCATAGCGATAACCTGAAGAGACTCATTTTCAATTTAGTCATCCAACTTTATTTCGTACTGAGAGCAAGGAAAGAGACAGTTCTTTTTAATTTTCCTTATCTGTCTTAATATATTTAGAGAATATTATCTTTGGTGCTTATCTGCTGACATTATACATGAGAAATGTGCAATAAAATTAAATGTGTGAACTTCAGCAAATGTATGGTCCACTTTACAGGATGGATTTGAATTTTTAGAGTCCCAAGAAGACGGTGACCAGTAGTGGTGATGAGGATACAGCAACGTTTGTATCAGATGACGATGATACCTTTTATTTGAACACATAAGAAATTACCGACGGTGTAATGAAGTTTGTTTATGCAACAGTAGTGTTCGTGCCACAAGTGAGTGATGATGTGATAATTTAGAATGAGGGGGCGGGGAGATGGGGTGGGAATAATGGACTGATGGTGTTCTGAATGTACATAAATCATGTACTACAGCTAGCTGTATGAAGAGAAGCGGGAATTTTTGCAAATGGCGAACTGTAAACTCTATTTTAACGTTCTAAATGTAAGATATTGTTTGTAAAATTAGTGTGACAGTGAAGGTCTCTTCGAAAAGGGATTTGTACAGTATTCCAGAGCTAAAAGACAAGTGGGGTGTAAAGGGGTAGATTGGTTTTCTTATAACATTGTGTCAGCTGTTGTTGGAGACTTTTGAGAAGGTGTGTCCTTTATATTGTGTCTTCATTTTTCATAAAAATACTTTCTACATCCTCATGAGTATAAAAAATAGTGAAATAAATAGTTAAAGTAACGGCATCCAACATATAAAAATCATAGTGGACTGTAGTGGGGCACTTGGCATACAACAATGTACCACTTTTTGGCATGAAGTTTTTCCAGCACATTGACGGTGTTGAGTCCAACTCTCGCAGCAATTTAATTTCTTACATAAAATATCTATAAAACCAAAGTTTTGGCTTTCGGAAATTATACATTAAGTTCACGCATTAAAATATGTCAACAGCGGCATATAGTTGTGGGAAGTTACGATATGTTATCTACGTTTAATACAGCGCTATGAACGATTTAAAATCAACCGTACGAAAAGCCTGTGCAATGTTCCTTTTACCTCTGCAAAATCTTTACAACATGTTGCAAAAATTTACTAAACTGAGTGCTTGACACTAACTGTGATGAATAACTAAAATCATTTCAGCCCTTCTTCGAGGTAAGGTATCAGTCTGTACGTCGTACAAAAATCAAATTTTTTCGCCATGTAGATTTTCTGAAATCAGATGGTAAGTTTCAGAGCGGCCTGAACGCTGTATCACATGCGACCCACGATATAAAAACGGCTAAATACCATGTGTTGTGAATTTGTGAAGATGTCTGATCAGCCTCTAGATATCGCCAGCGGACAAAGATATCGAAAAAGGAATAAGTAGTTTGAGAAAATCAGCTTAAGAACGTTTTGTAAATGTTTCAGCGATTAGTGGTTTTGGTACCACAGACTCATATTTTTCGGTGGTTTTCTGTGGAGTAAACGGGGCTTTTATAAGACGAATAGACCACACATGATATGAAAAAACAAACGGATTTATAAAATTTGGAACCGCTCAAAAAGACTAATTTTATATACTGACCCGGTAATGCAGAAGAGCTAAAATATTTCTGTTATTCAAATATATACACAAACGATCAATAGGTCAAACGGCTATCCAAAACATTTTTCTCCTCATGTTTGTGATGCTATACACGGTGTAATTGTAGTACGTGTTACAAATACTACTGTCTTAGGTTTGAGTGCTTTAGAACAGCAATTAGAACGTGAACACTTTAAAGGAAAATTACCAGAAACAGCTCAAGTAATTTATATAATTCTAGATCTGTTTAACATCTCAAAAGTTACAATAATATTGATTCTCCATTGACAGAAAGGGGAACGTCCTTATGAATAACCTTTCGTTTAATATATTTACTAAATAGAAAATTTTTGAATGGGCAGTCATTTAGCGTTCTTTGTAAGCATTTACATGGAATGAGAAGGCGAATGGAAACTGTAATGATATATTTAACTAACAAAATTATGTTGTTGTTTGTTTTACATTATAATTAAATCTCTTTTGCCCTGGAATCCATTATAATCAATTTCGCCAGTAATTTAATGCAAGAGATTAGCGCTGAAATATTGTACTGTATTTTTATCTTTCCTAACGACGTTATCAGATCATTTATACAGGCCGACGAATGGCGAAACCTAAATAAAGTGATTTTAATGGAAACGAATCGCAAATAATGGGGCTCGTATGTTTTTAATATTATTTATCTTATGCTAAGATGATAGATTTTGCAAAGAAATCGAACTGACGTCTCTACATGTAGAATACGAGGGTAAGTCAATTATTATCCGAAAAATAGTTATAAAATTTTATTGTAATAAAATACGAAACTTACAAGAATATCATTTTTCGAGATAGTCTCCTTGCTTTTCAATGCACTTCGTCCATCGCTCTACAAGCTTCCTTATGCTCTCATAAAAGAAGATCTTCGGCTGATCTGCGAGCCAGGAATGCACCGCTTCCTTCACTGCTTCGTCCGAGTCAAATCGACGGCCCCTTAATGCCTGTTTGAGTGGACCAAACAAGTGATAGTCAGAAGGGACAAGATCGGGACTATATGGAGGATGATCCAGTACGTCGAATTTGAGTTTCTGGAGCGTTTCAGCAGTGTGGGCAGCAGTATGCGGATGGGCATTGTCATGCAACAACACAACACCATCTGACAGCAATCCTCGGCGTTTGCTTCGAATTGCAGGCTTTAGCCTGTCAGTAAGCATCTCACTGTAACGTACACTGTTTATTGTTGTGCCCCTTTCACCATAATATTCCAGTACAGGACCTCGTGCATCCCAAAAAACCGTAAGCATGAGTTTTCCTGCGGACGGTTGGGTCTTGAACTTTTTCTTGCACGGCGAATTTGGATGTTTCTCTTCCATACTCTGCCGTTTACTCTCCGGCTCGTAATGAAGGATACATGTTTCGTCATCAGTAATGATTCTGACTAAGAAGTTGTTCCCTTCGTTACCATAGCGATCCAAATGTTTTTCGCAGATGTCGAGGCGCGTTTGCTCATGCAACTGTGTGAGTTGTTTTGGGACCCATCTTGCACAAACTTTACGAAACCCAAGTCTGTTGTGAATAATTTCGTAGGCAGAACCATGACTAATTTGAAGACGATGAGCCACTTCATCAATAGTTAATCGTCTGTGTAAGAGAATCATTTCACGTGATCTCTCAATGGTTTCTTCATTTTTGCGATCATTTCGGAATTTTTCAATCCACTCGTACACACTTCGTTGTGGCAAAACTCTGCTCCCGTACTGTACTGAAAGTCTTCTATGAATTTCGGTCCCTGATACACTTCCGCCCACAAAAAAAGTATCACTAACGTTGCTCTTCTTTGGTGCAAATAGACAGCTGAGCAGCCATGATTAACAGCACGGCAGCGACAACCAAACTAATGTAGCAGCTTGAAATTTGCAAAAATGTAACAAACAAATCAACAAAGCATGCGTCACCAACGTAAAACGTCAGTACTACCAACGTAAACAAAAATATAACTAAATTGCGGATAATAATTGACTTACCCTCGTATATTTTCTGTAGCATGAGCTAGGCGGGCAATACGTCAAGCATGTCATGGTAATTGTACTCGGTAATAGAGGTCTGCGGTGGTGTGCTCCTCTCTCTGTCTGTCTCTCTCTCTCTCTCTCTCTCTCTCTCTCTCTCTCTCTCTCTCTCTCTCTGTGTGTGTGTGTGTGTGTGTGTGTCTGTACTAATAATGTACAGGGGACTTAAGATGTCCTCCACAAAGTGGTGAGAAAACTCTCAAATGGTAATTGGTAAGGAAGGCGCAGCTGCATGTTCGGAAGTTTGGGACACAGTTTTAAAGTGAATGGAAAACATGGATGTTGTGAGGTCTGAAAAACATGCGACAACAGACAGTTTCGTCGTCACAGCAATACTAAGTAATAGGTGATATCTAGAGTTCCTCAGAGTAGTGTTATTGGTCTTTCGCTGTTCGTTATTTAGATAAACGATTTGTTATGGAATCTGAGCAGTCTTGTTAGGGTGTCTGCAAATGATGCAGTCATTTACATCTACATCTACATAAATACTCTGCAGATCACAATGAAGTGCATGGGTGAGGCTTCATTGAACCGCTTTTATGATATTTCTCTGCATTTCAAAATTGGCTTCGTCTGCATTTAGCTTTTTGATCCGTATAGAATAGATGGGATCGATATTTTAGTTGGGTTGTCTGTTGGAATGGTAGGTTGGTACTCCTGCCTTTTTTTTTCTTAATAAATTGCTGCCGACTATTTAGCATGAGAAACTGCACACTCTTTAATTTTGTTCTAGCCTGTTTTTGTAACTTAAACTTTTATAAAAATTGAGCATGAAATTTCTTTTTCTCACGGGTTTGATATTTGTTGTAACAATTCTTGAAACTTTTATCTTTTCCCGGCTAGTTCATTTAAATTAGAGCCAGTTACAAAAAGAATCCATCTCACAGTTTATGATGATATTGTTTTTGCAGTTAAAAATTTACTTTGGGTTTCTTTCGCCTCGTAGCCAATAATTTATTCATTCCACACATACGATTTATTTAAGAGTCAAAGATATTATTGTCACTTTATTAACTATTCCACAGGTACTGTAAGGTTTCTAAACACGAAATAAGCTTTTGAAGACACTTTTTTATAGATCACTTGTCTATATATTTTCGTAAAGCTCAGATCACAGTTATTACACTTTAAAAAGACACTCGTAGAATGATTCACAGTTCGGAAATTTAATTCCTCACAATTGTAGATTTCTTGCACAATAACTTATCTTTGCGTTAACTTACAGTTCGTATCACTACCTATTTCTTCTAAAATAATATTAATAATCTCAATATCACTTATCCTTAACAATATTACTGTTCAAATTTAACTGACTTAGTCCATACTAACATCGGGAGACAGAATTTTAGCACTATCTCCTGTCGTCTAAGCCCGATCTAAAATTCATAGATGTTATCCTTCGCTATAAATCTGATTTTACAGAAAGTTACATACATTACGATGTCTAAACTCCATCTTTTACCCACAGAGAGTTAAACTTAGAGAGAATGAAATCATAGAAAGCTAAACTTACAGAGAGAGAGAGTAACCCAATTGCGGGTATTATTTACACTAATACTCGGACAAATGATGGCTGTTATGTATAGTGGTTTGGCTATCTCACTCTATGCCTTTTTACTACTCTGATTAACAAAGATGGTAATTAACTTTCCTTTTAAATGTCAAAAATACACAAATTCTGCCTCGTGAAAATAATAAAAATATTTCAGAATAACTGAAATGTGGTGCTCCTAATGCTACGATTCCGATGTGGTGTTATAAGTTCTATTGGACAATATACCTTTTGATGTTAGCTATTTCGGACATAATGAAAACTACTCGGTATTGTTTGAACTTGTTTGCATTCAGTATAACAATGAAATCCCAGAAGTAGGAACTAACATGAAAATGTGCTTCATTTATAATAATAGTGCTCTCGTTAAAAAGAAGATTCCATAACTACATAATTATCTAGGTCAATATATCTAGGGCAATAAGTTCGTTACATGGAAGGCTGAAAAACTGAATCTTAAATCTAAAAATGTTCAAATATGGGAGAGCTTGTAGAGCTTATGGGACTTAACTACGGGGTCATTAGTCCCTAAACTTACAAACTACTTATGAACTAGCTAATACTAAGGACGGCACAAATATCCATGCCCGAGGGGGATTCGAACCCCCGACCGTAGTGGTCGTGCAGAACGCGGCCGGTTTGATAAATCTGTATTCATGTGTACCTATGGCAAAAAGGGCTTAGAAGGGTCATCTGAACAGCAGGTGATGTGCATTTTGCTTTTCACATAAATTACCCATCCTCCTACCATATGTTTCTTCCAATGGTTTGTTCTCACCTCACTGATTACATCTACAGTCCACAAAATTGTACTTTGTTCCTTATAATCTAATATAATCCGACATTTCCATACATTCCTTGTTTCACCCACTTCTGCATAAATATCCTGGTATGGAATGTGTTTAATTTCAGTATTTCAGAAAATTTGCTAAGTTTCTTCCTTACTCGTTCAAAAGCTCTATCAGCAGTTAGTAACGAATGTCCTCGAACTGGTAAGAATGAAAGAACATCAGTCACATCTTCTGGATATTCTTTGAGGTACCAGAAAGGATCTGCGCGAATAACGTTCGGTGTTTTGTTTTGGCCAGCACAGCCAGTCACCAACTGTCTGCGAAACGTGACAGATGTATCAGTACTCAATTTGTTTAAGAAATCGATGGTGGCTGAGGAAATTGCTCGTGCCTTCTAACTGCCCGCGTTTCATTCCAAATGTAAAATGTAGGTTCTGTATCTGCCATATTTCTTACACAAAAGGAGTACAGAGAGATCTGCCTGGAATAATATGATTCACCACGATTCATTTGCTCTCCAACAGTCACAATGTACTCGCTATAATTCTCTCCCTCTAAATCAGTGTTTCTCAACCATTTTGAATGAGCGGCCCCTTTGCAAGTAAAAATATTTCGGCTACCCTCCTAAGAGTAAATATTCTGGAGAACCATACCCCTGCATTATTACGTACCCTAACAAATTTCGGAGTCTCATAGGTAACGCCTTTAATATATTCCTCTTGATACAACTTTGTTGTAAATTATTAGACGTGTAAATTTTTTTTTTTTTTTTTTTTGGAAAAATAGCATTATATGTACCGGGTGATCAAAAGGTCAGTATAAATTTGAAAACTTAATAAATCACGGAATAATGTAGATAGAGAGGTAAAAATTGACATACATGCTTGGAATGAATGGGATTTTATTAGAAAGAAAAAAAAAAAGTTAAAAAAAAATGTCCGACCGATGGCGCTTCATCTGATGAGAAAAGCAATATTTAGCATAACAAATTAAGACAAAGCAAAGATGATGTTCTTTGCAGGAAATGCTCAATATGTTTACCATCATTTCTCAACAATAGCTGTACTCGAGGAATAATGTTGTGAACAGCACTGTAAAGCATGTACGGAGTTACGGTGAGGCATTGGCGTCGGATGTTGTCTTTCAGCATCCCTAGAGATGTCGGTCGGTCACGATATACTTGCGACTTCAGGTAACGCAAAAGCAAATAATCGCACGGGCTAAGGTCTGGGGACCTGGGAGGCCAAGCATGACGAAAGTGGTGGCTGAGCACACGATCATCACCAAACGACGTGCGTAAGAGATCTTTCACGCGTCTAGCAATATGGAGTGGAGCGCCATCCTGCATAACAATAGTATGTCCCAGCAAGTGTTGCCAGGCTGGGGATGATGCGATTCTATAACATATCGGCGTACCTCTCACCCGTCACGGTAGCAGTTACAAAAACAGAAGCACGCAGTTCCTCGAAGAAAAAAGATGTTTAGTTCTAATAAACCCCATGTCAATCCAAGCATGTTGTCAATTTTTACCTATCTTACATTATTCCGTAATTTATTGACTTTTCAAATTTATACTGACTTTTTGTTCAGCCGGTATTTTACTTAATTTTTACATAACGAGTGTTTCGCATTTCAGGTATGAGTCAGAAGCGAATTATGCTCATTAAGAAAGGTTCCACTGTGTAGACACTTTAAGTAGATTCTTTTCCAAATTTCTTAGATTTAATTATTGCATCTTGTTCATTTACCTGCCTATTGGTTCGTGAAACGTTTTCAGGCTCTGAACTTATTCATAGTTAACACACTGTACTTGCTATAAATCAAACTACGTTCTATTCAATTGAGAATTAATGTTAAACAATGAATTACATACCTTTAACATAAAGTAAATTTCACTTACGCCTGTGATTCTGTATTACGGAACCCGTAATATTCAGACATACACTGGTCCAGTTGCTCCTGCGAAGGCGATCCCCCGACCAAATCTTTGCGCCCCCCCCCCCTCCCGTGGGGATCACGACCCTCACCTTGAAAAACACTATTCTAAATAAACCAAAGCTTTTTACATCTGACTTCTGTAAATCTATCAGAATGATAAGCCTTTATACACAACAATGTAAAACTGAAAACGAATACTAATTGGTCATTGTTGGTTAGAAGTTTCACACCAGTCCACCAGCCTTACATTGTAGGCGTCATAGCTATAAAAAAACTAAATCAAGGGGTTGAACGTAATGCAGTCTGCGTCAATCACGCTAGAGAACAAAATGCTATTTGTTTCATTTGCTACTTTTCAGCGCTTTTTTATAAGGTGTTAAAATGCGTTTTCTCGCAGAGTAATTGCAGGAGAGTATAGAACGGGAAAACATTTCATATCAAACTCGATTTTGTCCACCAATGCGTTTTTAAAAGTTGCTCCTCCTGTATTGCACAGCGCCAAGAGCGGTGCACGCACAGAGAGATCGATGGTACTTGCGCCAGTAATTGAGGACACGCTCAATCGGAGCCGGGACGGCTTTACCCCCCCCCCCCCCCCCCCGCCAACCCCCTTATCCAAGGACCAATACGCTAGCGCGATGAAGTGACAAGCTTAACTAGATAAAGATGAACCTTAAAAGGTTTGTTAGTGACTTATTCCCGAACTAAGAGATTAACGGCCCCCAGAAATTTCAATATACCACACCAGGCAACAACCCACGATAATAAATGGCTAAAACCACCCCAAGTAAGATAAATGAAGACATAAAGCCAAAAGAGTCGTCAATAGTAAGAGTCAAAACACAAATGACAAGCCAAAATCGGAAGAAGAGACAACGGTTTACATCAAAAGAAGTTGACACGGCTCAATCAGGGTACCTACATATTTTATGGCAAAATGCCTGAAGGAAATTCTGAGTTCTTATCTAGATAAATGCCCTCTTCACTCTGTGGATTTTGTGAATGGTCTCGACAATTTCAGGCTGAAAGATTCAGATGTTCTGGTGAGCTTCGACGTTGCTTCGTTATTTACCAGGGTGCCTCTGCTGGAGTCACTACAATTACTTTTTGAAAAATTTGATGAGATGGCTTCCGAAAATTACAGGCCTGTCCTCTACGTTTTTTCTGTTCAGTGGGGGTATATTAGGAACAAACAGACGGAATCGCAATGGACAGCCCACTTGGACCTGTGGTCGCGAATTTATGTATGGAGTACTTCAGGAGGAAGCCTTGTAGTCATTCAAATGAAAGCCACTTTTTTCCGTTATGTGCAAGACACGTTCGTCATCTGGCTCTGTAGAATTGACAAACTCCATGACGTCCTTAAACATCAGAACTCCATTCATCCGAACGTCAGATTTACTATGTAGACAGAAGCAAAAGGAAGAAACGTTTCGTGTCAGACATGGCCAAGAAAAGAGCTGATTGCACCCTGAGGCATAGTGTGTATCGGAAGAAAAAGTACAGCGACCTGTGTCTACATACAGATAGCCGCCAGTACCCTACTCAGAGGAATGGCGTACTAAAAACACTTGCACATGACGTAATGGATTTGCTGCATCGAAATGATCCATTGTATGTAACATTTATGATGAGGTATGTAACATCATATGTAATGTCACTGAGTTGTAACCGAAATCATTATGTAACAACATTTCATATTTATTTTGATATTGTCGATTATGTCAGTTGTCTGACTTCTGGTACATTTGTGGGCATATGGTTTGAAAATGGACAGGGTGGTCCGAATCTAGTAGGTTAATGCATTTTCGACGGAAACAGTGAAAAATAACTTGTACATAGGTTGCGCACCAGATGCTGAAAGTCTACCCCCGGAGCTGGAACACCTAAGAACTGTTTTACGAGTAAACGGGTAATCTGAACGGCAGATCTCCGACCCACCACTCCACTAAAACCAGTGGAACGGGGCGTGGGCACTGCCTTTATACTGTACAGAGGCTCCCTATCGGAAAAATCGGACGCATATTGCCCTCCTAATAAAACACGATAACTTTACACACTCTCCTTGCCGTGAGGTAACAATTGCTGTATCGGTAATAAGCACATACGACATATGGTTAAGGAGATATAACGGCATAAACAATAGAGACTTTAAAATTACAGTATGTGAGAATTAGAGTACTTAGCTACTTGCAACAAACTTTAAATTTCAAACCTTTATTAAAATTTTTCTCGCTGACAACCACATCAAAACTCTGAAAGAGGAAAAAGTTTCTCGCTTACTACTTTTCGGCTGTTCTTGGAGTAAAACTACGGCGTTCGGTATGACGTTAAAATATATAATTTTCCACATTACATATTGTACTCTCAAGAAATTTTACAGACAATATACACGCATATAGCTGAATGTACCTTTAAAATTGTATCACTGCACCACACACAGTCCATGAGACATGACGACATAAACAGTAGCGGTCATGGAAAACCGCCCCATCAAGCATCAGGTTTTAATCTATTACTTCTTTACTACTGAATGTATTCGCAACAGATTTTACAGACATGTAACACGTATACAAATGAATATATAACTGCAAAATGATACAATTCAATTCAATTCAATAAATATGAGATCATGTATAATGCGGTGGGTAAAACTGTCATATAATGCACCCGTTTTAACCAATTTCCTATTTACTGCTAAGATATTCCTGTATTCCAGTCAACTTGAGGAAAGCTGACAGTGCTGTTAACAATTTTGAACTGTGAAGAGCACATGGCTGCAGGCGCAAGCAATAGACTTCTATAGAGCTACGGGAAAGGAAGAGTGTACATCAAACGAATACCCATTACTTCTGACAGACCTAGCTTTTAACTTTTCTTTTCTTTTTTTAAAATCAGATTTTGCATTTTATTTTGCAGCAAACCTTAACCGCTGCACCAAGCTCACATTATTGTGGAGTGGCCAACGTTACGTGTCTTAAATCGCGCAGTGAACGTGAACATTAATTTTCTCGAAAATCAAGGCCCATCGCTAGAAAAAGTGGATAGACTCAGGGTATGTCCCTCTACAACAGTTGTCCCGGGACCGCCAGCGAGTACATACGTGTCACACAGCAGGCAGCTCTTCACTGTAAGTTAACTGACTTCTTAATAGAAACAACTTATTTTCATTTCGTACGTGCCTTCTCTTACAGTTCATCAAACTTTCGTGTGCTCGCGTGTTTATTTATTCAGAATCGCGTTTAGTTGACAGATCAGCGTTGATATTTTGATTTATTAGCCCGCATATATATATATATATATATTTCATATTCGCCGTTAATAAACAGTTTAGTGCTAGGTACATATTTTTTGAAGATCACTGTTTATCAAACTCCTCCCTGCTCCTGTGTATATTTAGTCAGCTTCGCATCAAATGCACAGTTTAGTGTCCACGTGCGTATTCTTAGATTAGCGTTAGAGTTACAGTTTAGTGTATTCTCCCACAGTTTAAATCACAACAGTCGTACTTATTTGGAACATACATAGGTTTTCCAAATGGCTAGGAATTGTATCTGCTGTCCTAGCCATTCGTAAAACCTACGTATGTTCCAAATAAGTACGACTGTTGTGATTTAAACTGTGGGAGAATACACTACACTCGCAGCTTCAGGCGGCGTTGGCTTCGCTGGCAGTGCTTGAGACTGCGTTGGGTGGGCGCCGCTGTCGTGGGCCGCTCGCGCGGGTGCAGCAGACGCCCTGTGCGTTTGTTGTGCCCTCCGATCAGCCAGCGGCTGTGGCCAGCCAGGTCACTGCCCGCAAGGGGGTCGCCTTTCAATCCGTGGTGGATTGGGAGGTCTCTCAGCGCGTGTCAGGCGGCGTAAGACTTCCTGGGGGACCGAAGTGGACTCGGTGAGTCTTACGGATTCGAGACGCTGTCTGTGCCCGAGGATGCTCCTGACGCAGATGGTGTTGTTTGTCCTGTACTCGCCCCTCTGCCTGCAAGATCTGTGCACTCCCAGAGGGTGGGTTTCTTAGTAGTTGGGAGTTCCAACGTTAGGCGAGTGATGAAGCCCCTTAGGGATGTGGCTGTTAGGGAGGGGTAGAAGTCCAATGTGCATACCGGGGGGAGTCATTCCTGATGTGGAATGGGTCCTTCTGAATGAAGAGCAAAGGGTGCAGCCAGCTGCAGTTGGTGACTTATGTCGGAACCAATTATGTGTGTCGCTTTGCACCGGAAGAGATTCTCCCTGGTTTTAAGCGACTATCAGAAGTGGTAAAGACTGCCAGTCTTGCTTACAAGATGAAGGCAGAGCTCACCAGCTGCAGTATAGTCGACAGAACTGACTGCGGATCTCTAGTTCAGAGGCGAGTGGAGGGTCTGAATCAAAGTCTCAGACGGTCCTGCCACATTGTCGGCTGCAGATTCGTCGACGTGCGCCATAGGGAGGTGGGTTTTCGGGTTCAGCTAAATAGGTTAGGAGTCCACTACACTCAGGAAGCGGCTACACGGGTAGTGGGGGCTGTGTGGCGTGGACTGGGCGGTTTTTTAGGTTAGAGTGCCTCGGGAACACACAAAATTGGTTTCAAGGGTGCAGGACAGACACAGGAAGAATGCAGATCTAGGAACCATTGGAGTAACAGTTATAAATTGTCGTAGTTGTGTTGGGAAAGTTTCAGAGCTACAAGCGATGATAGAAAGTACTGAGGCACAACTCGTTATAGCTTCTGAAAGCCGGCTGACGCCAGAGATAAGTTCGGTCCAAATTTTTACAAAGGGCCAAGTGGTCTTCAAAAAGGATAGAATAAACAAAAAAGGGGGTAGCATGTGTATTGCTGTTATAAACTGTTTATCCTGCAGCGAAATTGTGGTAGATACTTCCTGTGAGTTGGTATGCGTAGAGGTTATACCTGACAACCGGAATAAATTAATAATTGGATCTTTTTATCGGCGCCCTGACTCAGACCATGCTATTGCCGAAATTTTCAAAGAATGCTTGGATCACATTTCAAAAAGGTATGTGAATCACACTGTTACAATCGGTGGCGACTTTAATTTAACCTCGATATGTTGACATAAACACGTATTAAAAACCGGCGGCAAATATAAAACATCGTCCGAACTAGTTCTGAATGCTTTTTTTCTGAAAACTACTCCGAACAGTTAGTTGATGAACCCACTAGAATAGTAAGTGGTTGCGAAAATACCCTTATCTCCTAGCAAAAAATAATCCTGAGCTAGTAAAGAGCAGCAAAACAGATACAGGGATTAGCGAACATAGAGTTGTAGTAGCGAGACTGAATATCGAAATTCCCAAATACACCAAAAATGAACGAAAAATATATCTATTCAAAAGAGCAGATAAAAATTCGCTTTATGCTTTTCTGAGTGGTATTTCAAAACTAAAAATGCGAGAGTAGATCAGTTGTGGCTTACTTTCAAAGACATAATATCAATAGCAATCCAGAGATTTATACCAACTAAATTAATAAAAGAGGTGGCTGATCCCCCATGGTACACAAAACACGTCAGATCACTGTTGCATAAGCAAAGAAGAACGCATGCAAAATTTAAACAGACACAGTATCCCCAAGACTGTCAGTCTTTTACAGAAACTCGCAACCTAGCGCAGGCTTTAATTCAAAACGTTTATAATAGTTTCCTAAACGATATCCTGTCTCGTAATCTAGCAGAAAATCCAAAGAAATTCTGGTCATATGTGAAGTACACTAGCGGCAAAACACAAACAATACCTTCACTACGCGATAGCAATGGTAATATTACCGATGACATTATTGCTAAAGCACAATTACTAAACACAGCTTCCCGAAATACTTTCACCAAAGAAGACGAAGTGAACACTCCTGAATTCATACCAAGAACAACTGCCAGCATGCGAAATTTAGAAGTAGATGTTCCTGGAGTAGTAAAACTACTTAAGTCACTAAACAGAAACAAATCTTCCAGGCCAGTTTGTATACCAACTAGATTCCTCTCAGAGTATGCTGATGCAATTGGTCCATCGTTTGCTATCATATACAACCGATTACTCAGCGAAAGATCCGTACCAAAAGACTGGAAAGTTACCCACGTCACTCCAATATTCAAGAAAGGCAATAGGAGTGATCCCCAAAATTACAGGCCCATCTCATTGACGTCGATTTGCAGTATGATTTTGGAACATATACTTTGTTCGATCATTATGAACTACCTCGAACAGAACAACCTATTAACCAATAGTCAACACGGATTCAGAAAGTATCGCTCCTGCGAAACACAACTTGTCCTTTGTTCACATGAAGTGATAAGTGCCACCGACAAGGGATTTCAAATCGATTCCATATTTCTGGATTTCCGGAAGGCTTTTGAAACTGTTTCTCACAAGCGGCTTCTAATGAAATTGCGTGCTTATGGAATATCGCCCCAATTGGATTCACGATTTCCTATCAGAAAGGAGACAGTTCATAGTAACTGACGGCAAGTCATCGAGTAAAACAGAACTATCAGGCGTTCCCCAGGGAAGCGTTATAGGTCCCATACTCTTCCTTGTGTTTATAAACGATTTAGGAGACAATCTGAATAGCTCCCTTAGACTTTTCGCGGATGATGCTGTCGTTTATCACTTAGGGAAGTCAACAGAGAATCAAAAGCAACTGCAAAGTACTTTATACAAAATTTCTACATGGTGGTAAATTTGCAATTAACGCTAAATAATGAAAAGTGAGAAGTAATACACATACCACTAAAAGAAATCCGCTGTACTTCAGTTACACGTTAGATCAGCCAAATCTTAAGGTTGTAAATTCTACCAAATACCTGGGATTTACAATTATTAACTACTTAGACTGGCGAGAACACATAGAAAATATTGTGGGGATGGCGAACCAAGGTTACGTTTCATTGGCAGAACGCTTCGAAGATGCACCAGCTCCGCCAAAGAGACTGCCTGCATCACACTTGTGCGTCCTCTCCTAGAGTACTGTTGCCCAGTGTGGGACCCTCACCAGGTGGGACTGACGGAAGACATTGAGAAGGTTCAGAGAAGGGCAGATCGTTTTGTTTTATCACGTTACAGGGGGCAAAGTGACACGGAAATGCTGCACGATCTGAGATGGAAATCATTAAAAGAACGACGTTATTCGTTGCGGCTAGTTCTGTTTGCAAAATTTCAATCACCGACTTTTTCTTCTGAATGTGAAAATATTTTGCTAGCACCCGCCTACATAGGGAGGCATGACCATCCAAATAAAATAAATCAGATATAAAATGGAACTATTTAGGTGTTCTTTCTTCCCTCCATTAGAGAATGGAACGGTACAGAAAGGTTATGAAAGTTTTTAATGAACCCTCTGTCATACATTTAAATGTGATTTGCAGAGTATCTAAAGCTGGTGGCCGTTCTCGCCAGATGTTCGAGTCCTCCCTCAGGCATCGGTGTATGTGCTGTCCTTAGTGTAAGTTAGTTTAAGTAGTCTGTAAGTCTATGGACTGATGACCACAGCAGTTTGGTGCAAGAGTTTTACTAACATTTGAGCATTCGAAATAACGAATGTCACGATAACATAAGAAACTACCTACGGGTCAGACTTACGATCACAGTAATGATTGTATAAAGATGTCTATGACGCAATAAGCCAGTTTACGGCGCCAGGTGTAAATGCAGCGGTATAACAACAACGGTCACGGTAATGGTGGAGTGTTTCGTATCTCTAAATATCACGAATACTTCACGAATGGGTGAGACAAGGTTGTTTCCAAGGTAATGGAAAGCGTTTGCCTCTTGCTGGCAGTATCTGAACCTTGCGACGTCGACACCTTTAGCAGCTGTCACGGAATTGGGCTGTCGAACTATTTTCCATGTACTTGCTCCTATCTATCTCACTGTTCTCTACATCTCGTCTTCACACTGAATTTTTTAGGCTATTTGAATGATTATGTATTAGTGATAATATCAAGTGATGTGGATTTCATAGTACTCCTAGAGAAAACGTCAGTTTTGTGAAATGTAGACTGGAACCTAGACATTTCAAACTAATGCTAATAACACAATGGAAGGAGGGCAGCTGTAGGTACATCACCCACAATGAAAGAATTGGTACACAATATATATATTTACGATTAATACTTATTTACAGCAAGATATGTTTTATACAATGTTCTTCGTTTACCTGTAGGTGCCAAGATGTATAAATTGTGGGGTTAGCTCAAACCACAGCACGTGACGTACGTCCATGGGAGGAATACGACGACGTGCAGTTCATTCTAGTTCAGCGAAATGTCTGCCCCTAAACCTTATTTAGCGTCATTAAAAGTGCAAGTCGTACAGGAAATAGAAGTCCCCAGAAGGTGATGGGGAGGTTAGGAGGAGAGAACAGTGTTTGGGGAAGCAACAAATCAACACATTACTCCCCCTCCCCCCCCACCCAATCACCGTTTAGATGGTAGCCTCGATCATATTAGCCAGAATCTTCATAACACAAGATGGTGTTAGTATACAAATGTGCGTTGCACCAAGGATGCGAAGTGACGTAATAGGTGCGTTCCCTTTGAGTGAAAGGCGGGGAGGCGGCAGGTAAGAAGGATTCAGTGAATTTAGAAACTTTTTTGGGAATTGTACGGTCTCATTGGCACCTATTGCAGTATCAATAGATGTGTAGTCAGTAACCTCACCTGGTAATAAGAATAATTATTATTTGTCATTGACAGCGTTATTTCTAGGGGCGGGAATGCTCTGTTGTCTCAACCATTTGATATTCCGAAAGTTATTCAAAATATCCAGGTAGACACAACGGATGAGCTCTTCAATGGAAGATACCAGAGTACAAATGTCGGATATTAGCTGTAGAAGTAGTGTCATATCGTAACATTATCTCATGTTTTGTTTCATTGACAAATTCGGCAATTGTCATCTGACCTTGCCTTAGTAGCCCACACTACTTATCTGTCTCCAAAGCTCTAATGCAGATCCTGTGTCGTGCAGCTTTGTTATGTGATTATTTTCATCGGTAGTCTCTCGTCTGTGTTCTTGATAACATTTCTTGCACTATGGACACACGAGACCAGTAGCGTTACGTTTTCTTTTAGATCATTTAACGGCAGTAGAGGAAGGCAGCTGATCTTTTCCATGGATATGTCCACAAGTTTCACAACAAAAATCAAATGTTTGTAAATCTATGTCAACTGCTTAGTTATTAGTCCGTAGCTTATACACTACTGAAACTAAGGTAAACTAAACTAAGGACACAGAAACACCCATGCCCTAGGGCGAAACCGATCCCCCGACGGCGAACGGCCGCGCACCGCAACACGGCGCTCTAGTACGCACGGCTAATCCGCCACGGCAAGTATCATAACAGTTTTGCACGGTTGCCTACAAGTGAAGGGCTGGGAACCATACTTTCGCCAACTTCGTGGTAGATAAAGACCACCCCATGGCCGCGTTCACCTCTGTCACAATTATCATGCTTGGATGCCTACAGGCCAGGAGCTAGAAACAAAGTTTTTTCACTATTTTGTGGCAAATAAAGGCGGTCCCATGGATATGTTCACGCCTGTCACAATAGTCCTGCATGGCTGCCTTCAGAGCAGGGGTTGAAAACCAAGTTTCTGCCCTGTTTAGTGGTAGATAAAGGCAGTTCCATGGGCAAGTTCACACCTGTCACAATAGTCTTTCGTGGCTGTCTAGGGGTAGGGGCTGAAAGCTAAGGTTTAGCCCTATTTGATGGTAGATAATGCCGATCTTATGAAAACGCTGTTACAGTAGTCGTGCATGACTGTCTAAAGGCCAGGGTTGAAGCCAAGTTTTTGCATTATTTGGTAGATTATAAATGCGTTCCTATGTGTATCTTTACACTTGTCACATTAGTCCTGTATGGATGCCTACAAGCCAAGGGCTGGAAGCCAAATCTTTGCCTTATTTGTCGGTAGATAAAGGCGATATCATGGATATGGTACGTTCACACGGTTCACAATAATCCTACATGACTACCTAAAAGCCAGGGGCTGGAATCTAAGTTTTGCCCTATTTGGAGGAAGATAAAGGGATCCTATGGATGTGTTCACACTTGTCACTATAATCCTGCATGGCTGCCTACAGGCCAGGGGCTGGAAACCAAATATTAACCCTATTTGGAGATAGTTAAAGTCGATCTCATTGATACGTCACACCTGTTACAATAGTCGTAAATGGCTGCCTACAAGCAAGAGAGCAGTGAGGTTTTAAACCTCACGGTGTTGATACGTGTTGCAAGGAGTATGTGTACCAAATGTGTAGGATCTCCAATGATAAGTGTAATTTTTTATCGCTTAGAGTTGAATTATTTCTAACACCCCCCTTCTGAAAATCCATATTTTCAGCGTCTTAAATTTATTTTCATTTATTAGTATTAATTAGCTTTTATATTTTATGTAAATGTATGAAAATACCGTATACATGTAGAGAAATCAGAGACTTCTTTCTGAAGTCAAGTGAACTCTATGGTCGTACTTGTGTCTAGGTTATTTTTCATGCCTTAAGTAAACCTGCTATTATATCACGAATAACAATAACAGTTTTAAACAACCAACAGCACATCATCATCTGAATACGCTCCGATTTGCATTCATCTGACACCTTGTTATAGATAACCACTTTTTTGTTGAGAACAATTTAGAGTGTCCTTATTGACGGTGTAGTACTACGCAAGTGTACTTACTGCATGCATTACCTATGTGTATATATAAGGATTGTTTGTTATTCATCTTGAGTGTTGTTCCGATCTATATGAAATTTTGCACACTTTCCCTTTCAAGACGTGAGGAGATCACTGGACATAATATTTCATACTGTGGATAGTAGAGGATACTTTACAATTGACTTCTACGACAACATACAATTTTATTCAGAGTTTGACGAAATTTTGCACGATCTACCTTCAAAACTGTAGGAAGATAACTGTTTACATAATATTTGCTTAGTCTTTGACGCCAATCTAGAGATATATTCTGATGTTGATTAAGTTTAGCACCCCTAACACTCAGAACAGGTGGGACATCACTGTCTACAAAAGATTTCGTATGGCGTATGACGGAGGGTACTTTATGACAGATTTCGACACAGAGCGATCACCATGAAACGTTGGCACGTGTAAGTATGTTTTCAGGGAGATGATTTTTATATTACAAAATTCAACTCATTATACATGGCAGAGGGTACCTTGCCATAAACATCGTTTGACTGGGCACTGAAATCAGTGGCAGATATATATATATATATATATATATATATATATATATATATATATATATATATATTATAAATAGGGGAAGGAGGAAGGGAGATTGACACAGAGGGAAGGAGGAAGAGTAGGAGCAGGAGATGGACAGAGAGGGGGAGGAGATGACGAGAGTGGAGGGAGGTACAGATGAACAGGGGGAGGAAACAGGGAATGGACTGATAGTGCGGATTGTGGCGCATTTTTTTTATTTGACATACATTAAAGCCACATTTTCCTGTACGTCACATGTTGAAAATGTTCAGTGGTCTTGAAGATCTCGTAGCTCGCCTGCCATAAAAACATCACAAAATTATGTTATGACGTCAGGTCTTGGTTGTTTAAGAAACCATCAATGTGACACTTTTCATTTTTTAAGTATATTTATTTATCCATTCCTGATAAAGCACAAAAGTGATGCAAGAGTAAGACTGGTTCACAACTCACTTCCATACTAACTAAGATGTTACTCCTCTAAGACTGTCAAAGACTCCCTGAGTTCGCGCCAATTCGCGCGTATTAATAACTAATACATAATAGTATTTCCAGAACCTTCTAGAACACTGAAGTACAATATTCAAATATTCAACAATTTGTTCATGTAACATACACATATTTAGCTTTACGTAGAGATACACAATATTAAGACAAATGTAATAAAAATATTTCCATATCAAAATAAAATAATACAAAAGATCGTAAGTAAGCAAAAATTAGTGCAGTGTTAATATATGTTTACATTATTGTTCGACATTAAGCTTCAATAATTTAATTAAGTGCGCCTCGGTTGCACAATGGTAGAGTGCCAGACTACAAATCCAAAGGTCGCGGGTTCCTTCCCCGTCAGGTCCTAGGATTTTTATAAGTCAGTTTGATTGTCGGAGGAAGGCAACGGCATACCACCTCCAAACAGGACCATGCCTAGTAAAGCACTGTGGTGTTCAAACCAATCTTCGGATTGTTGACTGCTTTAACTTTTTTAAATTTAATTAAGTTTGTTAAAAGACCCTAGTAATGCAGATGATGGTCAAAGTGACTTGACAGAAGAGCTATAAAATGCTTATGTAATATAAACATGGGATATTAGGTTACAATACTAACTATTGTATCGAATACTTTAATATTGCAAATAAACGGGACCCTCCTAGCTAAATACAGTACAGGATGAAGGAGATGGAAAGAGTCTGAAAAAGGATATGGACCAATATCAGTATGGGAAAAATACATTCTGTGGCAACGTCGGGTATTAAACATAGATTCTAATAAGTTACAGTCGTACTACTGGGTTCATGTTTCGTGGTGGTAATGTAGTGTGCTTTTTAATACTGCTACACCTTCTATAATTGCTTAAAAATCCGAAACTAGTTGTATAACAGAGTAATGGTTGATATAAATAGAACATAATTTGGAAAATGCCTTATTCATTTCATAAACGATGGAGATGTCTGTGACAGCCGAGAAACTTTGACATATATGTGCACTCTGCTAGAGTTGCTCTTTTGCAAGCCACAGTTTAAAAATGTTCAAATGTTTGTTAAGCTTAACTGAGGGTTATCAGCCCACAAATTAACAAACTACTTATGAACTAACTTATACTAAAGACAACACAAACATCCATGCCCGAGGGAGGATTCGAACCTCCGATGCGGGAGGCCGTGATCCGTAATGTGGAGCTCCAGACCGCTCGGCTACTCCCTCGCGGCGCCACAGTTTTATGTGAACGCGCGACCACATAGTGAGTTATCACTTATTTCATTCTAAGTCTCACCCTCAAAGTCAGCAGTCGCTCAATTTCGTAGAGCAATGTTAATTTATGAAAATTTAGCGTAGCAAGAAAAGTATATTATTTATACTGATAATAGCTAAATTACAGTACCAATAGTATACATGTAGTCTAATATATACAAAATTGTAAGTAAGATTTACATGCCACTACACTCAGTAAAGTGGAATGTGCCATACAAAAATAAAAAATGTCATAAAAATCGTTTTTAAATATATAATTTTGTATTTTAGGTTAGTGAAGATAAAGGCAGAATAGGTATAGAAATCAAAAGTATTTGATGTTTATTCGGTTCTCAAAAACAGTACGTAAAAAGAACATTTTTGAAAATACAACTGTCACTTTAGTTCAGATCCAATTTATCAGTAACACTCTCATGTTGAAGCAAACAAGCAGATGAAAATGCAGTTTTTTTGAGTAGTCAGATGAACTCTCATTGCACCATGTGGAGTTAGTAGCTAGAAATTTATAGATCTACAGACCAGTGTGAAGAATTCCGTTTCTGAATGCATACAGGTTGGCTGCACATTTGTATTATCAGAATGCACTCTGTTGAAAACGAATTTTGTCTTTCAAGTCTCTTTCGCGTCCAGAATAATTTTTTCTACTACAGTTAGTTGTAGCTTATTTTTGCTCTACCTGTCAGTTTACAATTCTGTCTCAAGGTTACAGGCAAACTAATTTACTTTAAATTATCAGTAAGTTGCTCATGGCTTTGGTCACAATTAATTAGAAGAACCTTGGAATAGATAATGACTGAGATTTATGCCCTCATATAGTTGCACGAAATAGACACACATACACAGACACACAGACACACACACACACACACACACACACACACACACACACACACAGTTAAAAACTTTTATCACTCATACATTTAAATACTTATTTTATTTTTAATGGAAATTTCAAGGATTAAGAATGTAAAAAGAAATCTCGTACATAATGACTGCAATTGGGAAGTAAACTATCTCAACAGAGAGCACCAGCGTGCAGTTGAAAAGCCACGTATTCCTCAGCGCACCTATTTCAGGGATAATCGAGATCGCTATAAAAGGATGCAAAGAGACGCTACACCGTTAGTATTGTCTTGTATGTTCATGATCATTCTGATGGCCTTACACGATAGCTTGGAATTCTGGAATATGGAATATAACCTAGCGAAACTGTACTCTTGAAATTACTTTCATAGCTACATCAGCATCTTGAAAAAGGAAGGGAGACGTTCCTTATCTGTAAGAACACGTTTTCTGTTCTGGTACTGCGAGCTATTAAATACGCACAGTATTTGTGTTTCATTCAATTTGTACATTCGTGCTTCACTTTAAATGACAGACTGCCGGTGGCGGAAGCTTTTACCCAGGATGAAAAAAATATAAAACTCGTGCCCTAAATAACTGAATTTATTGGCGGTACACAGCAACCGTTTTTCGCAGGCATTTCCGCATTAATAAACAAGCTCTGGCTTTCCGATAGATTGGATACCATTTTGTCTCTCTATTTATTGGTATATGTTTCATTTTTATTGCACTGGCTGACTGTAAGCCGCTCGTCGCTTATATTTCTTCTTTTTTCTGTTCGCATAGCATATCAAATGGTCCCATAACGATACCCACAACGCAGAGAATGACTGGTAATGGTGCATGCATTTACACATAGGGAAATGTAAGTGGAAACGAAAGGCGAGTTTGGGTGAATCTTGATTTTGTTACTATCCTTAACGATTGCTCCAGGGATTACAAAAACTGTGAGAACTAACACATATACAATACCCTTGCGTAGGTAGATAAAGGGTCAGATCATGGAAGTCTCGTTTCTGCCGAAATCTCAGATGTTTACAGAGTTGATAGTGTATGGGGACAGACTTTGCAATTTGTCCTAAACAGGAGTTGAAAGAACAATAATGCAATGTTTGAAAACCGTAAAGTGTTGGTATTATAGCATGTGTAAGCACAGCAGACTGAGGCTTACGATACTGAACAAGAAATGCGACTCACTTCAAAGTTTATAAAATGTCGAATTCCAGGGTTAGTTCTTCATTTAAACTACTATACAATTCTTGGAAAGAAGAGAAATTCGTATTTGTATCAAATTATGGTTATGTTCTTGTTGTGATCCTCAGTACGAAAACTGTTTGGTGTAATTATCTACGGTTATCTATCGTGTGCAAATCTGTTCATCTTTGCGTAAGAACGGCAAGCCACATCCATCCGAACCTGCTTACTATATTTTACTATTGCTCTTTCTTTACGATTTTAACTCCGTACGTTATACTGCTCTACTAAAAATGACGATTTTTCGGTGTCTCATAATGTCTCCTATCAATAAATCTTCTTTTTTAAATCAAGATATACGAGAAACTTCTTTTCTCCCAACATTCTATTCAGCGCCTCCTCATTAGCTACGAAATCTACCCATTTAATCTTCAACTTTCTTATATGACACCTGAGTGTAAAAGATTAAATTTTTATCTTGTCCTAAATGTTTGTCGTGCACTTTTGACTTCCGTATAAAGCCACACTCCAAACAAATGTCTTTATAAAAGGGTTCTCAACACTTAATATTCGATATTATTCAATTTCTCTTCTTGAGAAATGTTTTTCCTCTCATTGCCATTCTGCAGTTTATATCTTCTCTATTCTGGCCATTAGAAGTTAATGTACTGCCCAAATAACAAATTTTCTCGTTTCTTAATCTAATGCACTCAGCATCATTTTATTTCATTCGACTACATTCGATTACCGTTATTTTGCGTACTTTTAAGACAGTATCCATTCCGATCAATTGCTGTTCCTGTTTCTTTGGTGTCTCGTACAAAATTACAATGTCATCGATAAACTACGAGGTTTTATTTCCTCTTTGTTTCCAAATTTCTCCTCGCTCTCCTTCACAGCATGCTCAACGTACAGAATGAATAACATTGCGGGAAGGCTATATCCGTGTCTCACTCCCTTCCTAAACAATCCATCCCTTTCATGCCATTTGACTCTAATAACTGCTGTTTAGTTTGTGTGTATCTTGTATGTAACTTTTAGTTCCCTATATTTTACCCTTCCTACCTGCATAATTTGAAAGAGTTTATTCCACCCAACACTGTCAATAACTTTTTCCTAGTCTACAAAAGCTGTAAACATAGGTTTGCCTGTCCTTAACCAAACGTCTAAGGGAAGTCGTAAGGTGAGTATTGCCTCACGTTTTTCTTAATTTCCCCTAAATCCAAACTGATTTTCCCATACATGTTGAATTACAGATTTTCTTACATTATATGTGCTGTAGACAAAACAACGTCGTACCAAGAGGGAATTATCCGAATGGGCCGGAAATCTGTAGATGCAATGTGCAGATAAAGACAAACAAAGAACTCCTCATCACGAAAGTTGGATAATTTATTCAAGAGGGTCATAAATTCAGCAAATCAGTAACGCGTTGTTCCACCTCTGACCGTTATGCAAGTAGTTATTCGGGTCTGTATTGACTGATATACTCTGCCGGAAATATAATTTAGTATAACCTCTTAGAATTTCGTAATTCAAAGATTTATTGTAGAACCAGTGCATTTGGAGAACATAAAATGATTATATTTAGAGTTCAACAACTCAAGCGACACTTAGGTACCAGGTGTCGATCCATCCTAAAAGGTATTATCACGTGATATAGATTCCGCGGGCGGCACTGCGGTCACTGATTTCGGCATCCATTCCGTGC
This sequence comes from Locusta migratoria, assembly GCA_026315105.1. Taxonomy (NCBI): domain Eukaryota; kingdom Metazoa; phylum Arthropoda; class Insecta; order Orthoptera; family Acrididae; genus Locusta; species Locusta migratoria. Next base: position 187,961,075 of record CM048750.1, on the reverse strand, counting down.
TACATATGGGGAATCCTGTTTTGTGATACAGTATTCCACGCCTGCTCAACTATTTCACGTAGTTCTGCAGTACTTGTGGGTTGAAGAGAAGCACGTGTCACTTGTCGTCACAACCTATACACACGTACTCGATTGGAGGCGATTCCAGATTTTCATTGGTAGAGAAGTTGCTGCACGTCTTGCAGAACACGATGAGCTTCATTCGTAGTCTGTAGACGAGCATTATCCTGCTAAAAATAACACACCACCTTCTTGTTGCAATAATGGGTAAACAACGGTCATAATGCATTCTGTATGTACCAAGCTTACCGCAATCCAGACCATATAGGCCTAGGGTATGTCTACTGTATCTTGGACAAATGCGCTCTAGGAGACGCAAGACATCACTTGTGTGCAGTCAGAATCTGCTTCCATAGGTGATTCTCTGACGGCACCAGTCGAGCTGTGGCCTGAGTGGAAGACGGGCTGGAGGTCTGCATCCTCGTAGTCCTGCTGCTACACTCCTGGCTATTGAAATTGCTACACCACGAAGATGACGTGCCACAGACGCGTAATTTAGCCGACAGGAAGAAGATGCTGTGATTTGCAAATGATTAGCTTTTCAGAGCATTCATACAAGGTTGGCGCCGGTGGCGACACCTGCAACGTGCAGACATGAGGAAAGTTTCCAACCGATTTGTCATACACAAGCAGCAGTTGACCGGCGTTGCCTAGTGAAACGTTGTCGTTTGAGGAGGAGAAATGCGACTTTGAAAAATTTCGGATTGTAGCTTATAGCGATTGCGGTTTATAGTATCGCGACGTTGCTGCTCGCGTTGTTCGCGATCCAATGACAGCAGAATATAGAAATGGTGGGTTCAGGAGGGCAATACGGAACGGCGTGCTGGATCCAAACGGCCTCGTATCACTAGCAGTCCAGATGACAGGCATCTTATCCGCACGGCTGTAAGGGATCGAGCAGCCACGTCTCGATCCCTGAGTTAACAGATGGGGGCGTTTCAAGACAACAACCATCTGCACGAACAGTTCGACGACGTTTGCAGTAGCATGGACTATCAGCTCGAAGGCCATGGCTGCGGTTACCCTTGACGCTGCATCACAGACAGGAGAGCTTGCGATGGTGTACGCAACGACGAACCTGAGTGCACGAATGGCAAAACGTCATTTTCTCGGATGAATCCAGGTTCTGTTTACAGCATCATGATTGTCGCATCATGATGGCGACATCGTGGTGAACGCACATTGGAAGCGTATATTCGGCATCGCCATTTGGCGTATCGCCCGGCGTGATGGTATGGGCTGCCATTGCTTACACGTCTCGGTCACCTCTTGTTCTCATCGACGGCACTTTGAACAGTCGCCGTTACATTTCAGATGTGTTATGACCCGTGGCTCTACCCTTCTTCGATACCTGTGAAACCCTACATTTCAGCAGGATAAAACCCTACCGCATATTGCAGGTCCTGTACGGGTCTTTCTGGATACGGAAAATGTTCGACTGCTCCCTGTTCAGTACATTCTCCAGATCTCTCACAAAGTGGAAACGTCTGGTCAATGGTGGCCGTGCAACTGGCTCGTCACAATACGCCAATCACTACTCTTGATGATCTGTGGTATCGTGTTGAAGCTGCGTGGGCATCTGTACCTGTACACGCCATCCAAGCTCTGACTTAATGCCAAGGCGTATCAAGGCTGTTATTACGGCTAGAGGTGGTTGTTCTGGGTATTGATTTCTCCGGATATATGCACCGAAATTACATGAAATGTAATCACATGTCAATTCTAGTATAATGAATACCCGTTTATCATCTGCATTTATTCTTGGTGTAGCAATTTTAATTGCCAGTAGTGTAGTAACCGATTGGCACTTCTGGGCTCACAAACTCTCTTATCTGTGCTGTGGTTGCTATCAGTCACCGCTGCGTCTCCAAGGCGTATAGCCTTGTTTACTTCACAATTTGATGTCACAATGCTCAAATGCTCAGTGTGACACAAGTGTTTGCCGTTGACATAGTAATTCTGTCAGAGACCGCAAAGGATCTGGAAGAGCAATTGAATGGAATAGACGATGTCTTGAAAGGAAGATATAAGATGAACATTAACAAGAGTAAAACGAAGGCAATGGAATGCAATGTCAGAAAATCAGGCGATGCTGAAGTAATCAGCAATAAAAGTAGTAGATGAATTTTGTTATTTGGGTAGCAAGATAACTTCTGATGGCCGAAGTAAGGAAGATATAAAATGCAGAATGGCTTTGGGAAGAAAAGCATTTCTAAAGAAGCGAAACTTGTTAACATCCAATATTAATTTAAATGTTAGGAAGTCCTTTCTGAAAGCATTTGTCTGGAGTGTAGCATTGTATGGGAGTGAAACGTTGACGATAAGGAGTTCAGATAAAAAGAGGATAGAAGCTTTTGAAATGTGGTGCTACAGACGAATGATGAAAATTAGATGGGTGGATCACGTATTTAATGAGGAGGTGCTCGACCGAATCAGAGAGAAAAGGAGTTTCTGGGATAGATTGGTTGGACACATTCTGAGACATCAAGGAATTGTCAACTTAGCATTAGAAGGAAGCGTGTGGAGTAAAAATCGTAGAGGGAGACCGAGGGATGAATATAGTAGGCAGATTCAAAAGGATGTAGGTTGCCGAACGTATTATCAGATGGAGAGACTTGCACAGGACAGGGTAGCGCGGAGAGCTGCATCGAACCAGTCGGAGGGCTGAAGACCACAACAACAACACTGAGCATTGTGGCTGTAAACATTCGCTATTAAATGGTACACACAGATGCCGCACTCGCAGCTTTCTCACTACGCTATCTGTTGGCGGGCGACGTTGAAACGAGTATCACTTCATTTACTCTCCCCTAGATTGCATATGCCTTCAGCGGAACAAAATCTCGTAATCTTTCCAAGTATACAGATTTGGATGTCCCTCTGGTAGATAACGTACCACATTCTATGGGATTGGGATGAATTACCAAAGTCTGGACCTGATTGAAGAGCCTGCCAGTAATTCTCCAAGCGCTTGGAATTGAAAAGAAGTTCCAGTGACGATATTTTTAACCCTGCTGCAGTTTGTAAAGAATGAATAAAAGCAGTGGAAAGATACAGACATTATATTGCTAAAATGCAAGCCCAGGATGGATTGCCATCAAGGGCAACAAATCGCGGCACTGAATATCGTCGACACACCACTGCATTGTAATGGTGGCGTGGATGAGAACCAAAGACGTCTTGTTATGAAATGTAATCGCTTCAGAGCACCATCTCTGGTCGTTAGGCCGTATGGCGGGTGAAAGTCAGGTATATGCTTGTTGACATCAATCAAATTCAGAAGCGAGATGAAATCCTTAAAGGTCGTAAATTTACTTGAGGTAAAATAAAAATAATATGAGTTCATTACATTTACTTTAAGGATTTGATCCATAGTGTATTAGCCAGTCATATTGGTATCCCACCGCTTTAAAGCTTAATTTCGAACGGGGTTCAGAAATAACCGTGATTCCAAGCCGAGTGTGCTTTGCAACACAGCAAACAGGTTTTAGATTAGATTAGAGATTAGATTAGATTAATACTTATTCCACAGATCATGAATGCGGCACTTCGTGATGATCTGAAACGTGTCAGATTAATGAAGGGTGTCTGTACAAGACATTACATTACACAACATATTACATGATACAATTTTTATTTAAAAAATTTTTTTTTTATTTACTATTTTATTTTTAAAAACTCATCCAATGAGTCGAAGGTCATACAGAAATTCTTTTAATTTATTTTTAAATGCTAGTTGGCTACCTGTCAGGCTTCTGATGCTGCTTAGTAGATGACCAAAGACTTTTGTGGCATCATAATTTACCACTTTCTATGCCAAACTCAGATTTAGCCCTACATAGTGAAGATCATCATTTCTCCTGGTGTTATAGCTGTGCACACTGCTATTACTTTTGAACTGGATTGGATTATTAACAGCAAATTTCATAAGTGAATATATATACTGTGAAGTTAAATAGATGTCTGCAGAATGATCATGGGTGGGCTCCAGCAATTGTTTTGATTACACGCTTTTGTGCAATGAATACTTTTTCAGAGAATGATGAATTACCCCAGAATATGATGTCATACGAAAGCAGTAAATGAAAAAAGGGTATAGTAAGCTAATTTACTGAGATTATTATCGCCAAAATTTGTAATAATCCTAAAAGCATACATAACTCAACTCAAACGTTTCAGCAGACCGTCTATGTGTTGCTTGCAGTTTAACCTCTCATCAATGCACAGACCTACAAATTTTGAAAATTCTGCCTTAGTTACAGACTTCTGTTCAAAGTCTATTCTTACTATTGGATTTGTGCCATTTACTGTACAGAACTGTATATACTGTGTTTTGTCAAAATGTTCTCCGTTTGCAGAGAACCACTTAATAATTTTGTGAGAAACATTATTTACGCAATCACATCACTTAGTTCTTGTTTATTGGATGTGATTACTATACTTTTATCATCAGCAAAAAGAATCCAACTTCATCAATGTAGAATGGTAAGCCATTAAAGTTAGTGTACAGAGGCCAACGCGCAGTGGACACCGCGACCTCAGACACCTTTTAATTAATGGTTCTTGTGGTCACTGTAGGGCGGTTGCATGTCGGATCGTTGATAATAATGGATCTACGACTCTGAGCGCGCTGCTCGCTGTATCAACTAAAACCTGCACAGCAAATATTACGGAAATGGGAAATGCTATTCAAATGTTCAAATGTTTGTATAGCTTGTGGGACTTAAGTACGGGGTCATCAGTCCCTAAACTTACAAACTACTTATGAACTAGCTTATCCTAAGGATGGCACAAATATCCATGCCCGAGGGGGATTCGAACCCCCGACCGTAGTGGCCGTGCAGACCGTGACTGGAGCGCCTCAGTCCCCTCGGCCACCGCGGTCGGCGGAAATGTTATTGAATTAAGTTTTTCTTAGCATGGATTGGTAGTCAGAGGCTCGTATTGTTAGACAAAAAATAGGTTTTAACAGTTCGTAGAAAGTGAATTTTTGCGCGAACATTCACTTTTTTAATGAAACAGTACCTGTTAAAACAAACGAATTAAAATTACGTTAAATCAGAAAGTCAGTGGTGTTTGTTACAGGACTCTAGTGTCATTCGTTGCGACTACCACGGGATGAACAGTTTACCCACCACTAGTAAGAGTTATTGCACACAGAGGAGTCTCTGTGGATTCAGCAATCTTTTCATTACATCTAGCAGGTATTTCATCAATTCTAGGAGCAATTAATTTCATCACAATAGAAATTAATATACGATCAAATAATATAATCCTTTTTTAGTTTTATTAATTCTAGAAAGTAATACAGGCGATTAAGTCAGGATTTCTTTCCATGAATTATCGTAATGCGCCTTATCTGTCTTATATGCCTTTATTAGGTTACAACCGGTTTCGCACCATCAAAGCTGCATCTTCAGGTATCTTCATTTATATGAGGTGGAATGACTTATTTCCACATCCCAATAGTCGTGATGGGTGCCGAGTTTTATGGGGGCTTTCCGCAAAATTGTTATATAGGTTTATATGGGACCCCATTAAGTAGACGTCTATATCGTTGTAGTCAACAGTTGTTTAAACCAAATTTACTGCTTTAAAAAGTTTTATTAAATTGAACGTTGTGGGCGTGTTCTGTCTCCTCTGAATCTAAAGCAAAATGGATTGTACCAATTAGTTCGCGTCATATCCCGTTAAAAAACATGAGAATACCAGAAGAGTTTTGAAGTCCTACGTCTGCGTTATGATGTCTCAAAAGCAATAAAAAAAGTTCCAATAGGTGAGCGTTTGGACATAAAATTGCTATTGTCATTAAAAACCATGAAAGGTATTCTAGTGCACAGATAGTATTTAATAGATTCAGAAGTACAATATTTCTGAATACGTATTGCCATTCTTTAAGATGATATCATTATGGAACATCCGCCATACTGGTCACCATATCTGTGTGTTTTGGCAATGAAGAAAACCTGATGGACTTCTGGTACGTGTCCATGTTGCACTGATAATCCGGCATCGTTAGTTATAGATGTCACGTACTAGCTTGTTGCCGGTAACTAAGGTCCGTTGGACATGTTACTGTTTAGGCGATTCAGAACATTACAGAACCTTATCAAACTGTCTGGAATATTATATTTTTATCTATTTCTTTTTATCAGGTACCGAAGGACCAAATTGTGGAGCAGGTCTCCTTGGTCATGGAACGAGTCAGTACATCAAATTGTAACAAAAGAGTAGTAATAGATGAAGTGAAGCGTATGGCACACGACAGTCCTAAGCATGAGTAAAAACAGCCTATAATGTAACAAAAAAAGGAGCCTAATTTTTTTAACTTTTTCAGGAATTCCTCAACAGAATAGAAACTGGGCCAAGAGGAAACACTTCAGTTTAACCATGAAAGTTCGTGGATTACTACTAAGCTCTTTGTATTCTGATGAAAACTTATTAAAAATCGATGCCGGACAATAGTACATACCTTTCTGCAAAAGGGTCAAGGAAGTGTGATCTAAATGCAGATTCGATACGGATTAACTGAGTGAAAGCTATTGACTCTTGGCATTAGCCAAATATTATTAAGAACAAACTACATTAAAGATAATTTTCGCTGGCTATTAAACAGGGGTCGACAAGAAATTTGCGAGCTTATCTCACACATTGGACGAACTGTCCGTTTCTGTGAAATAAATACCCATTTTTGAATCAGGGGAGTTACCCCAAAGAAAAACACCATACGTCATAAGCCAATGAAAATAAGGAAAGTAGACTACTCTTCGTGTTGTACTATAACTTATTTCAGAAACTGTACGAATGGTAAACAATGCAGAATTTAGTTGATGTTCAAATGTTTGTAGAGCTTATGGGACTTAACTAAGGGGTCATTAGTCCCCAAACTTACAAACTACTTATGAACTATCTTATACTAAAGATGGCACAAACATCGAACGCCCGCCGACGGGGAACGGCCTTGCACATCGTAGCATAGCGCTTCAATGCGCTCGGCCGCTCCGCCGCGGCTTTTAGTTTATGAACAAGATTCTGAACATGGGCCTTACATGACAGCTTATGATCTAAATGCAGATTCGATACAAATTAACTTAGTGAAAGCTTCTGACTCCTGACTCTTGGGATTAGCCAAATATTATTAACAACAAACGACATTAAATATAATATTCGCTGGTTACTAAACAGGGGACGACAAGAAATTCGCGAGTTTATCTCACACATTGGTCGAACTGCCAGTTTCTGTGCAATAAATACCCTTTTTCTGAACCAGGGGAGTTACCCCAAAGAATAACACCGTACATCATGCGCCAATAAAAGTAAGGAAAGTAAATTACTTTTCGTGTTCAACTATAACTTATTTCAGAAACTGTACGAATGATAAACAATGTAGAATTTAGTTTATGAACAAGATCCTGTGATGGGCTTTACATGACAGCTTACTATCTGAATGTATAGAAATTTGAATTGCTCAGTCTCATTTATCATATGCCCATTCTGCATAACTGAAATATCAGTTATTGTTGAACTGTGTGTTGGAAACTTTAAAAACTGAGCCTTACTGTGATTTAGCATCAATTTATTTTCTACAGGTCATGATCAATAATCCTCCAATTATGGAGTTTATATTTCCGAAAGAAGTAAACATAAAGGATTTGGCAATATTTTGTTGTGGAAAATTTTCAGCATAACATCATTGTTGGGAAAACTTGCATCTAGAAGGATACGATCTGTATTATTTTCCCAGAAATCACACTAAAATAGCCTACAATAAGCCACCATCTACTGGCGCTAGCAGACAAGTGCGGCGTTTTGCATGAAAATGACGCACACCACTGTTTTGTTTAACATTGCTTGTTACTATAAGCATGGTTTCGTGCGGTTTCGAACGTTCGAGGTGAAATATGTCGCTGTGAGTGCGCGATGGAATTCCTCCCCCCCCCCCTCCGTCCTCCCCTCACAGACTAGAAGACTAGAAAAAATTCATATAAACCTGGGCAGCATCGGGCTTAGCATCTAGTATTGAATATAAAATTTAAGAGTAGATTCTGATATAATCAGTGATGTCAAGCCAAATGTATCATTTTTATTTTAAAATATTTATCAAGTTAAATTGATCGACGATCGCCAGTCATTCAATTCATCCAGGTATTACTGAAATATAAAATGCTGACGTTTTTACGGTCTCATTGCACGATTCTGCTCGTATTTGAAAACGATGAATACCTACTTTATGTAGGTGCTCAAACAGACATGTGCACTGTGGTGGTCATTATTTTATGTAGATTTTACTGTTTTAACTTTCACCAGCTGTCTATTTTATTTCTGACTACCCACCAGCATGTGATTTTATATATAAACATCAACCAGTACACCCACCAAATTTTATGTGGAGCATTGTTGTAAGCAATCTTTGATTATGACACCAGATTATGACACTGCAGAGAGTCGAAACCGGTCGTCGTGAATAATTACAATAAAAAATGTGCGATCTTAGCATCTTGTCTTCTATTTATAAAATACGATCGCGCCCTAAGATGAGTAAATTGAACGTGACTAATCAGATATTAGACTGACACTTTACAATCAGTAAAACAAGTACTGACCAGGGAGACCTTGCGTGATCCTGATTCGTTGTTTGCGTGTGGGGACTGCGACCTTTTTAGTACTGTAATCACAGGAATCTATCGTAATTCTGGATAAAGTTTCTGTCGATAAGTGTTTCATAAATTCAAATTAATGTAACTTTCTGTGGGCATTAAAAGTTTTCCAAAAAGGAATAATCAAGACAATTATAAATACTGGCAGGATACTAGTAGACACTTCCAAACTCTAAAGAACCGAGACAGGGGTTCCCAAACAAGTTCCACAACATAATTTTAAGAGTCACATACGCTAAATTTTCATTTTTTGTAACAAATTATTAAAGCCTAGTCTACTTGCGAAGCTGCAACTGCGGAAGAGAAGCCTGAAAAAGAAAAAGAGGACGTGTAAACAAGTATGCGGCAGACGCCGTAACCAGCTGTGGAGTAACTGCGAGTGGGAGCGTCGACGTGACTCGGCGTCATGTTTTGAGGCGGTTTGTGGGACGCGTGGCGCCGCCAGCCACAGCTGTGTTGTGAGGCGCGCTCGCTGACGGCGTTTTTGCAGCGGCGCGGCTAATAGGCCGGCAGCAGTGGCTGCTCTGCCAGGCGGCCATGGCGCGCTACTGTGCCGTCGTGCTGCTCGTCATGGGCGTGCTCGCCGTCGTCTACGTCGTCATCTCGCACCTCGTCTCCTCCTGCTACACAGACTGCGGTGAGTCGCCGCTGCTCCCCTTTTCTCTTGTATATGTTAGCTACCGCAGCCGGAACGCTTGGCTGCATTATTTCTCACAAAGCTTCAATTTCTAAAAGTTCCTTTATTTTTCACATTCTGGAGCTATTTCGGTGCATTTTTGACGTTTCTGTACACCAGTGTTTTTTCAACCTTTCTGGTTGTGTGACCCGCTTTCAAGCAAACATTTTGTAGCGATCTTCCCCCTCCCTTTCCTGAACCGCAAAACAACCGTGTGTGTCACTTCAAAAGTAACAGACCGAGCGAGGTGGCGCAGTGGTAACACACTGGACTCGTATTCGGAGGGATGGTGGTTCAAATCCACCTCCGGCCATCCAGATTTAGGTTTTCCGTGATTTCCCTAAATCAATCCAGGCAAATGCCGGGATGGTTCCTTTGAAAGAGCACGGCCGATTTCCTTCCATATCCTTACCCAAACCCTCCGAGCGTAAGCTCCGTCTCTAATGACCATGGTGTCGACGGGACGTTAAACACTAATCTTCCTTCCTTCAAAACAACAAATTTAATTCGCTTTTATTAGTATTTTCTTCTAAGAAGCAAAAGTGTAGTATTATACGTTGTATGATGAATTTCTGTAGTTTTCGGAATGGAACACATTATCCTAATTTCATATAAATTGCAACACAATTGTTATTATTTTTTTTTAAAGCTGACCACCATTGGACTGTAAGTTTTGTTTATTGACACTACCTGGTTTCGGCCTTAGGCCATTTTCAAGTGCTGTGATAAAAGTTGTCATAATAATGACCTAAGGAAACCTATCTGACAACTTTTATCACAGCACTTGAAATGGCCTAAGGCCGAAACCAGGTAGTGACAATAAACAAAACTTTCAGTCAAATGGCTGACAGCTCTTTTAACAAATTTTATAGGACTGTGGCTCCTGACGCCTACAAAATCACAAAAATATTTGTTGCATAACGAGTGTTACCCTCACTGAACAAGGTCCTACTGTAGTCAATTTGTAAATTTTTTTTCGAGTTTCTGAAAATTACTTATTACATCTTGTTACTTTCACTTTCGATTGGCTTCTGCAAACAATATTCTGGCTTTTCTTTACTTCATTGTGAACACGGTGTATTCATTACTAAAAAAAAAAAAAAAAAAAAAAAAAAAAAAAAAAAAAAAAAAAAAAAAAAAAAAAAAAAAAAAAAAAAAAAAAGCACCAATTCGCTACATAATTTTAGTATTTAGATTAGATTAGATTTTCGTTCCGTAGACCCATGCTAAGGGGATCCTCTTGGATGTGGAACATGTCCATAAACAAAATTTACAAGCTGAATAATACGTAATAATAGTAATATAAATACAGATACAGATATTTTAAGTGGTTTTTTGAGCCGATAATATAATAATACTAATATAGTATGAATACCGATACATGCATCATTTGGTACAATTTAGAAATTCACTAATGGAGTAGAAGGAATTGGCCTCTAGAAAGTCTTTTAGGCTCCCCTTAAACTGCTCTTTATATGTAGCTAAAATTTTTATACGTGATGGTAAATTATTGAAAATGCGAGTTCCTGAATAGTGGCCCCCATTTGAACTATAGTAAGTGCTTATAAGTCCTTGTGTAGATCATTTTTATTCCTAGTATTGTATGTATGAACTGAGCTGTTTATTGGAAAAAGGGATGTATTATTTATGACAAATTTCATTAAGGAATAAATATACTGAGAGGCATTAGTTAATATACCCAGTTCTTTGAAGAGGCTTCTACAGGATGTCCGTGAATTTACTCCACAAATAATAAGTTTTTGGACTCTGAAAACTTCTGACCGACTTCAAGTTACCCCAAAATATTATACCATATGACACTATGGAATGAAAGTAAGCAAAGTATGCTAGCTTTGTTATTTTTATGTCTCCTACGTTTGATAACACTCGTATTGAAAATACTGATTTGTTGAGTCGTTTCTGCAGTACTGTGGTGTGCTCCTCCCAACTAAATTTATTATGAAGCTGTAATACCATGAATTTAATACTGTCAAGCTCTTCTATCTGCTCTTCTTCATACTTAATGCATATGCTGGCTGGAAATCTCTTACATGTTATGAACTACATGTAGTGAGTCTTTTCAAAGTTTAATGACAATGAGTTAGCTTTAAACCATTTATTAATGTTCATGAAAATGTCATTAGCAGACCTTTCTATAACTATGCTTGACGTACTTTTTATTGCAATACTTGTATCATCTGCAAACAAAATGAACTCTGCTTCTGGTAGTGTAACTGATGAGAGATAATTAATGTACACAAGAAAAGCATGGCCCTAACATGGATCCTTGTGGCACACCACATGTAATTTCTTCCCAATCCGATGGTGACTGTTGGCTTAATGCACTAGTCACTTGCACTGACACCCTTTGTTCCAGTTAGTGAGGTACGACTTTAACCATTTTGCAGCATTTCCCGTGACGCCATAGAATTCTAATTTACTTAAAAGGATGTAAAATTAGTTTTAATTTTCCCAGGACTATGATTTGTATTGAGAAACTCTAATATACGAACATGCACTGTGCTTTTCGCTGTATGATGGAGCTACATCCTCCCGTCATGGCGACCCCTGAACAACGCTTTGCGACCCCCTGGGGATCGTGACCCACAGGTTGAAAACCACTGGTGTGCACAATAGTCTCTTCAGATGAATTACGATTTTTCTGCTATCTCTTGGAGAATGTGTCTCTCTTCATCGTGTAGGGAAGAAAGCTCTCCTATGCCAGGTGATTATCACGGGATGTGGGCTTGTTGTATAGCCACACTCGAAAAACAACTGTACAACTGGACTTGACATCCGCATCAGCGCAACGTCAGAGCTACAGGGCAGCCACATTTACGAATAATAGCAAAACCTAGTAGATATCTGTCAGCAATCAATCATAGATATTTTGTTTATTAACAAGATCTAGATTTCGACCATTGTGTTATCATTATTAATGCTTAAAACAAACAGTTAAAACATGTAAAACTTTTCGACCTGCATGTTGGAGGTTATGTTCATACTCACATACACTGATCGAAATCTAGATCTGGTGAATAAACAAAATATTTACGACTGATTGTTGCTAACAGTTTTCTATAAATCGAAATACTATCGCCGAGGACGTGAGCCATAATGGAATAACGCCTGATAAAATTGCACAACTGTGCATAACATTCAGCCACACATTGTTAACATTATAAAAATATGAATTTTACGTATTCGTCTGAATTAATGTAAAATGCTAGGAAACGTGTTTCTTATTTTATTTTATTGAACTCACGAATTATCAACAAAAAACGAAATTTGTTCTCCGAAAGCATAAAACCGTTGTAGATTAAATTCCTCTTAGAATTAAGATGCAGGATTGATACTACAGCACTTTAGTTACCAAGCAAGAGGATGAAACTGTGCCAAATGTCAGGAATACTGGATGAATAGAAAAGGTACAGGAAGTTAGAATAGGAACAGTTCAGCACTCTTACTCCACTCGTGCTTGTTATTTACGAGCGTGAGTCAATAAATAAGACGAAAACTTAGGTTGACACGCCACTAATGCGCTCTGTGTACGGATATTTCTCGAACACTTGCAGCAATTTAAGGAACCAAATAAAGTTACTGCTCAAGAGCGTCACTTATAGGATGCAAACGCCGCCACAAAAATTCCAAGAGAGCTCCAGGTCCTTAAAACCTTCTCGTGTGATTGGACGAGTGCTTAAATTACAGGTGGAGTCATCTGAAAAGTAAAATAATTTTCAGGCTTGTAAACGCAGTACTGCAGTTGTTTACCTTAGTTTGCGACTTATTTACTGACTCACCGTCGTAAACATTTTACAAGTCAAAATTACCAAGACATTTGTGAAAGTCATTTATTAGAAAATTTATTTTGTATTCGTTTCAATACGTGCTGTATGGTAGAGGCAATTGAAGGATGCGTTCCAGGAAACAGAGGGCGGGGCAGAGGAAGGTACCAGATGCTGGATGACTTCAGCAAGCCACTAGGAGGGTACCAACGAATGAAGATAATTCCAAACGACGAGAAGCATGGAGGGCTATGCAGTCTAAACCTACCGCACGGCAGACAACCAAATGATGATGATTGTATGTAATATAGTGAAATGGAAGTGGACATTTTGTATTTGTGTTTGTGTGAACAGAATCTATTAGTAGATAAACATATAAAGGTTACAACCCTTTCACCTAACACAACGAGCCTTGTTGAAACTATGGATGTCTATAGCAGTAAATAAATAAACTTGCTAATTGTTTTTGTGGCCAAGCGTGATCTAACTCGTTGGGCTACGGACTGTGCAGCTGTTCCCACTGATGGTGCTGGTGTTGGTGGTGTTGGTGGTGGTGGTGGTGGTGGTGTGTGTGTGTGTATCAAAAACTGTTCGTTGAGACATTGTCTCAATATACCAAAGGTATAGAAAATTAGGTATATGCTCTTCTTAAGACCAATAACCTGTTTGGATATAGACAAAAATCTAAATAAGTGTATAATATTACTATTGATCTATCTTTTGCCTCAATTAATATGTCTTCATTAGAAACAGTGACTGGAAGTTGGCATTGCAGTGGGTCGCGAGAGACGTCAAATAAACTGCTTACTACTGGTGCTGGGCGCTTCTCCGCGTGCTAATGAAGTAATCATCTTCCTCGTTAGCTGAAACCCACTTTCATTTGATGTGATGTGACCAAGGAGTGCCAGTTTTCAAACCACAGCAAGTGGACGAGGAGTACTGAGATTTTCCCGCGTCTTTAAAATCACACTGCAATGCTACCGATATAGATACAATTATAGCTATCACACCTGACGAATATGAAATTGTAAATTATGTCTTTCAGAAAATTATTAAGTGGTTCTCTACAAATGGACGCACATTAAAGTTTGATAAAAACCCAGTATACATAGTTTCATACAGTAAACGGCATAGCACCATTAATAAATGTAGACTTTGATCAGAAATCTGTAGCTATGGTAGAATTCAAAATTTTTAGGTGTTTACATTGATGAGGAATTGAATTGGAAGAAACTCATTGAAGATCTGCTGAAACGTTGGAGTTCAGCTACTTATGCTATCAGGTCTATTGCAAAATTTGGCGATATACATATCAGTAAATTAGCTTACTATGCCTATTTTCATTCACTGCTTTCATATGCGATCATATATTCTGGGTCAATTCAACATTGAGTAAAAAAGTATTCATTGCAAAAAAGCGTGAATCAGAATAATTGCTGGAGCCCACCCAAGATCATCCTGCAGACATTTATTTAAGGATTTATGGGTCTTCACTGTAGCTTCACAATATATACAGGGCGATACAGGAGGAATCTGCAATACTGTGGGAGGTGATAGTATGGGTAATTCTGAACAAAAAACGTTATATGAACATATATCCGATTTCCAATGGTTACCGAGAAAAATGTATTTTCAATGAAAACAGAGAAAAATTATATGCAAAAGTATGTGTCATGTTTGTTTACAACTGAGAAGTGTATTCATTCCTTTCAAACAACGTAAACAAATGTAGGTTACTTAATTCGTAACTGTACGTTGCCAAAAATGCTGTACATTGATAACATGATTCATGAAATTAAACTTTACCACGATAGCGTCCCTTGCGCTAAAGTGTAGCTGACGCCGAAGTTCAATGGAAACACAGATGGCAGCAATGTTCTTCACGCGTAGTGTTCCGTGGTATTCAGTGCTGCGTAGTTCGCGTGAAGAGAAGTTAAATGTGTCCTGTGTCTGTGTGAGCAGTTTGAAGAAACGTTTGAAAATGCCGCATACATTTACGCATGAAGAGTATGAGGACATGCTTTTTGTGTTCGGTTTGGGTCATGGAAATGCACTTCAGCTTTGAATGAATATCGGGACCGATATCCAAATCGAAGAACACCAAGCCGGGCAGTTTTCTCCAATGTTTATCGCACATTTCGTGAAACTGGTAAAGTTCCAAGTGCACAGGTGACTTCCGAACGAGCTGCACACCAAACCTTACATGAACATGAACAAATAGTGAATTCTGTACATAGAAGCCCGTCAACTAGTACACGTAAAATAGCCAGACGTATGCATGTTGCACAAACTCGAGTGTGGCGAACGTTGCATAAAGAAGGACTGTATCTATTCCATCGTCAAAAAATACATCTACATCCTGACGATGAAGTACAAAGATTGGAGTTTTGTCATTGGTTACAACATAACCACAATGTCTTGCCATTTTTGTTATTTACAGATGAGGCAAAATTCACACGTGATGGTATTAATAATACCCGTAATTCGCATGAGTGGGATGTCAATAACCCACATGCTACAGTTGAGTCAAACTTCCAAATAAGATTCTCAATTAACGTTTGGTGTGGCATGATAGACGATATGATAATCGGACTTGTAATTTTGGATGACAGAATGACTGGTGAAAGGTATCTCCATTTCTTGCAAAATGAATTACCTGCATTGTTGGAAGATGTTTCCTTGCATTCGAGGTGTCGTATGTACATGCAGCACGATGGTGCGCCAATACATTACACAAGACCCGTTATATAACATTTGAATGCAGTGTACCCCAACCGGTGGATTGGTAGAGGTAGCCTCATTCGTTGGCCAGCACGATCCCCAGACCTAACACCGTTGGATTTTTCTTTGTGGGGGTGGCTGAAGAAAGAGGTTTATGAGACGAAAGTAAATACACGCGAAGAACTGCTTCGTAGAATCGACGTTGCCTGTACCATCCTCAAAAACCGGAAGTAGGAGATAAGACGTGCAACACAAAGTACCATGTAAAGAGTGCAGAAGTGCGTAGCAGTCCATGGAAGAGTCTTTGAACATTTGTTGTAAAGTGTGTAGGATTAACAATGTTACAGTACATTTGGTTATTTACACTGTTGGGGGGTTGATGACATTACATATTTTTTCAATTGAATGTTAAACTGCCATTGTTTGGTTGCTACATGTAAATACACTTTTCATTAGTAAAAATACTTACACAGATTTCAATAATAATAATTTTCTTCTGATGTTAGTGGTTTTTCTCTGTTTTCATTGAAAATACATTTTTCTCGGTAACCATTGGAAATAGGATATATGTTCATATAACATTTTTTGTTGAGAATTACCCATACTGTCACCTCCCACAGTATTGCAGATTCCTTCTGAATGACAGTGTATACACCGGATAATAAAAAAAAATCAGTATAAATTTTAAAACTTAATAAATCACGGAATAATGTAAATAGAGAGGTAAAAATTGACACACATGCTTGGAATGACTTGGGGTTTTATTAGAAAAAAAAGTTCAATAATGTCCGACAGATGGCGCTTCATCTGATCAGAAAAGCAATAATTACCATAACAAATTAAGACAAAGCATGATGTTCTTTACAAGAAATACTCAATATGCTCACCATCATACCTAAAAAATAGCTGTAGTCGGGGAATAATGTTGTGAACAGCACTGTAAAGCATGTCCACAGTTATGGTGAGGCAATGGCGTCGGATGTTGTCTTTTCAGAATCCCTAGAGATGTCGATCGATCACGATACACTTGCGACTTCAGGTAACCCCAAAGCCAATAATCGCACGGACTGAGGTCTGGGGACCTGGGAGGCCAAGCTTGACGAAAGTGGCGGCTGAGCACACGATCATCACTAAACGATGTGCGCAAGAGATCTTTCACGGGTCTAGCAATATGGGGTGGTGCGCCATCCTGCATAAAAGTCGTATGTTCCAGCAGGTGTTTATCAGCCAGACTGGGGATGATGTGATTCTGTAACGTATCGGCGTACCTCTCACCCGTCACGGTAGCAGTTACAAAACCAGTATGACGCAGTTCCTCGACGAAAAAAGGCCCGATAACGGTAGATGTGGTAAATCCAACCCATACCGTGACTTTCTCGTCGTGCAATGGAGTATCCACGACAGATCTAGGAGTTTCGGTAGCCCAAATTCTGCAGTTGTGGGCGTTGACAGACCTTCGGAGCGTGAAATGAGCTTCGTCGATCCACAACACGTTACTCAACCAATCGTCATCTTCCACCATCTTTTGAAACGCCCACACCGCAAATGTTCTCCGCTTCACAAAATCGCCAGGTAACAGTTCATGATGCCGATGAATTTTGTAAGGATAGCATCGAAGGGTACGCTTAAGTGCCAACCAAACAGCAGTGTATGGAATGCCGGTGCGACGTGCGACTGTACGTGCGCTGACTTCCTCGTGCGTAGACGAACCCACTACAGTCTCCATTTTTTCCTGAACTGTCTCAACAGCATTACGCTCGGTCGACCACTACGGGGTGTATCGTCTAAACAACCCGTGGCTTCGAACTTCGAAATCATTCTCGCCACAGCTGCATTTGTCTACGGAACTTTACCCGTTCGAATCCCCTTCCTATGGCGATAGGATCGTAACGCTGAGCTAGCACATTCCTCATTCTGATAATACAGCTTCACTAAAAGCGCCTTTTCAGATAACGTCAACATGCTGCGACTGCTGGTCCATCTGATTTTCTCTATTACAGCTCCTTGTATGTACGACTTTCATGCGCAGTCACGTTTTGCTGTCCAGCGCCATCTGTCGGACATTTTTGACCTTTTTTTTGTTTTAATAAAACCCCATGTCATTCAAAGCATGTGTCAGTTTTTACCTCTCTATCTATATTATTCCTAGATTTATAAATTTTTCAAATGTATACTGACGTTTTCGTCTCCAGGTATATTCACTTACGAAAATTGTTATTAACAAGCCGACCCAATTCAAAAGTAATAGCAGTGTGCATAGCAACAACACTAGGAGAAAGGGCGATATTCACTATTCAAAGTTAAATCTAGCTTTGGCGCAGAAATGGGAATAGCAACAACACTAGGAGAAATGGCGATATTCACTATTCAAAGTTAAATCTAGCTTTGGCACAGAAAGGGGTGAATTATGCTGCCATGAAAGTCTTCCGTCGCTTACCAAGTAACATCAAAAGTCTAACAGAGAGCCGTTTAAAAAGAAATTAATAGAATTTCTGAATGGCAACTCCTTCTACAACCAAGGTGAATTTTTAGATAAAACTTAGAAATTTCGCTAAAATACATAAAAAATAATAAAACCCTCAAAATATTGTCACGTTCCACATATTTCGAAATGTCGTATTTATGATCTATGGAACAAGTATTAATCTAATCTAATCTGATCTAATCTAATTCACAGAGCAGTCAACTAGTTCTCTCTCGCCCTTGCCACCTCTGATCTTCCAACTCTTTCTATTCCTCCAAGTACCCCACTTTCTTCCTTGACATACAGACAAACTTTCTCCTGGATGTTTCAACCCACTACTCTCCATCCATATTTACTCTATATGAAAATGTTTTCAAAGATCTGATGAAATTTCTTATCCAGTGACATGAGGCAGCGACGTGGGATTTTTTTTCCTTTTTTGCGCTTCTGATGGTTATAATATATGGCGTCAAAATATATTCACTTCTGTTATTTACCACTGATTATTAGAGTTATTCACTGATCTAACCTACCCTACGTCTTTTCTACTTCAACGGTTACATCCATAGACCATAATGAAAAAAAAAAAAAAAAAAAAAAAAGTACCCCTTCGACAACGCTTTTGCAAGCTTGTTACTTTTCTACTTATTGTTTTATTGTATTTAAAGTGCGTCAATGTCCCAGAACTTCACAAAGTTTTGTTTTTGCTGTCATCCTAAATACTTCTGCATAGTTTCATGGTTAAACTGCTATCTTTGTCCTTAAATGAACTCCTTGTGGTTAATTTTTCCTTCTTTCCTGCGGATATACCGCGCACGACTGCACTAATGAACATAGGGCTTCTAATTCATGTATGGATACATTATGTTTTACGTAAGAGTGCTGAATCATGTGAGGGGAATGTAGTGGCCGTGCAGACTGTGACTGGAGCGCCTCAGTCCCCTCGGCCACCGCGGCCGGCGTGTAACAACCACTTTAATCGTTATGGCGGTTATAATCTTTGCGGTGCGTGGAAGCGAGTGCTCGATACAGAAAGCAGCAGAAACATTCCACTACGGGAGTGGTGGCGCCACCAGTGCAAACGTTGACTGCATCTGTGACAAAGCTGCTGAACAACCAGAATCTGACCAATCGGAAACAGTTCATGGGCTATTTGAGGCCACCACACCATTAGCACCGACAGTTGCTTCTGACGAACAAGCTGGCGGTAATCGTCGAAAGCTCGACGCTGCAAGAAGACCGAGAGTATTTTAGCCAAAGCAAATACTTGTTAGGTTCTGTATGGGCCCTAACTTATCCATTTTGAGGTTTTATGCGAAATGTAAGCCGGTGGCAATATAATATGTCTGCATTTATCTCCAAATTCAGATCTCTAAATTTCCGCAGTAGTGTTTCTCGAAAAGAACTTAGCCTTTCCTGTAGTGATTCTCATTTGATTTCCTGCAGCACCACTGTAACGTAACACTCGCTCATTGATGGAAGAAACCAGTAAATAACCTAGCAATGAGCCTCTCAATTGCTCCTATGTCTACCTTTAAACGGATATGGTGGGGATCTCAAACACTCGAGCAGTTCTCAAGAAGGGATCGCACAAGCCTTCTGTACCACATCTTGACAATTTTATCCGAATAAATCAAGTCGAGCATACGTCTTAAGTCTTCACTTGTCGTAGAATGAAATGTTTTGCTGTTTTGTGTAGAAATGACAGAGACCACAGTTGTTTTTCTCTTCTTTCTTTTTTTATTATCGAGTTCAAGCGTTAAATACTTTCCTTTGTCAGCCCTTGTGAAGCCAACTTCGAAGCTGACCACGAGTATCTAAAAAATATGTAGATTCTACATATTCGAATCCAATGACAGCTACGGCCTCAGGATGACACAGTGATTGGTCGGTACCGTTGGATCTTCGTTGCCTATACTGATGAATTTTCTTTCGGAAGGGAGCTCAGGGTTTAACGTCCCGTCGACAGTTTGGTCATTAGACATGAGCCCACACTGGGATATTTGGTAAGGATGGGGAAGGAAATCGGCTGTACACTTTCAGAGAAGCCATCCCGACATTTGCCTGGAATGATTAAGGGAAATCACAGGAAACTACATCTGGATGGCCTGAGATGGATATGAACGATCATCCTCCCGAATTCGAGTCCAGTGTGTTACTATTGCGATACCCTGCTCGGTGAAGTTTGTTTTGTTCTTGTGTCGTATGTATGATTACTGCATATCAAATGTTTTTTTTTCTTTCATGTTATTTAGTCTATTATATTGGGTCTTACTCGGGTAAAGAATTTAGAAGGGGACGTTCTCAAATCATTTCAACCGACCTGTGGTCGCATGACTGAAGGCCCCGCTGTTCGTATAGTCTATGGGACTTAACTACGGGGTCATCAGTCCCTAAACTTACAAACTACTTATGAACTACTTACGAACTAGGACGGCATAAATATCCATGCCCGAGGGGGGGAATCGAACCCCCGACCGTAGTGGCCGTGCAGACCGTGACTGGAGCGCCTCAGTCTCCTCGGCCACCGCGGCCGGCGAAGGCCCCGCATTCCGATCCGGAGTGGTATGTCTGTTCCCGTTATAATGCGATCGTCGGATTAACGGCATGGGTCGGTGTGACCTGCCTGGATGTTGTTTACAGGCTGCTTCTCACTTCCAATTAGGTGATTACTAGGCTGGTACCAAGTCCCGGTTCAGTTACACGAACTCATATATACAGGGTGTTACAAAAAGGTACGGCCAAACTTTCAGGAAACATTCCTCACACACAAAGAAAGAAAATATTTTATGTGGAAATGCGTCCGTAAACGCTTAATTTACATATTAGAGCTCATTTTAGTATTTACGGATGAGGCTTCTTTCCAACGTGATCAAATTGTAAATTTTCACAATCAACATGTGTGGGCTGACGAGAATCCGCACGCAATTGTGCAATCACGTCATCAACACAGATTTTCTGTGAACGTTTGGGTAGGAACATGTGCCTTTCCAAGTACGACACAACATGTGGTTCATGCACGATGGAGCTCCTGCACATTTCAGTTGGACGTGTTCGTACGCTTCTCAACAACAGATTCGGCGACTGATGGATTGGTAGAGGCGGACCAATTCCATGGCCTCCACGCTCTCCTAACCTCAGCCCTCTTGACTTTCATTTATGGGGGCATTTGAAAGCTCTTGTCTACGCAACACCGGTACCAAATGTAGAGGCTCTTCGTGCTCGTATTGTGGACGGCTGTGATACAACACGCCATTCTCCAGGGCTGCATCAGCGCATCAGGAATTCCATGCGACGGAGGGTGGATGCATGTATCCTCGCTAACGGAGGACATTTTGAACATTTCCTGTAGTGTTTGAAGTCACGCTGGTACGTTCTGTTTCTGTATGTTTCCATTCCATGATTAATGTGATTTGAAGGGAAGTAATGAAATGATCTCTAACATGGAAATTAAGAGTTTCCGGACTTGGGGTACGCACATTTTCGCCCTTGAGTAATGAGTTGACGGTAGGAAGGGCGTCCGTCACTCATTAACTAACACGCCAAATCCGAATTCAGGGCAAAAGGCAAAGACGAAGTAGATGAAGTTGTCAAATCAATTCCGCAGCTGTGCGCTGTAGAGTTTGTTAATGTAGCTCAGAAATCTAAATAATAGTTCTCGGCTCACACTTATTCGAATGATGCCAGAAGTAACTCAGATGTGCATGCTGCTTCATCAAGGAGCCAGTTTATTTCTTCCAACTTCCTCCCTAGGTCTTTAATTTTCTACCAAGAACTTCGTGATGTCCCTCTCATCAGATTCACCTGTAGCTTTCACCACAATCAGCACGCAAAA
Organism: Locusta migratoria; assembly: GCA_026315105.1. Taxonomy (NCBI): domain Eukaryota; kingdom Metazoa; phylum Arthropoda; class Insecta; order Orthoptera; family Acrididae; genus Locusta; species Locusta migratoria. The sequence goes on along the minus strand of CM048750.1, from coordinate 187,938,877 downwards.
ATCTGTTCAGTCATGTCGTAGAACGCTACCGTCACGCGTCCTCCCTGTGATAGATATGTTGCCTAAGCAGCCCTTAGGAAGTGCACTTACGCAGCTGCTCATTTCATGGCATGTTCACAAAATAGAACAAATGCACTTTTCAGACAAAGCGCTGTTACCTTTGAACAACTCAGAACCTTGCAGAATATAGTTGTGTTTAATTAACAAGAATGTGCGATAACTTTAAGTTGCATGGCGTCTTTTTTCTTTTCTTTTTTTCCCCTTGGCGGTATTAATATGTTCGCAAATGGTGCGTGCGAATTTGCGATTCTTTATGGGCCCATATCTCAGGTTCTATTCATCTTGAAAGGGTGATGTGTTATGGATAGATCTTGGCCTAGTGATAATTTGTGTACGTATTAGAAGAATGGATATACTATAGCTATCATACAGTACATCGTCAAAATTTTCAAAGTTACACACTTCCTGGAGCCCATCCAAATTGAGCAAATCAGTTGACTTTTCTACATGACGTGTAGTCTGTGGTGGGCTTTAAATGACTTACAAAAGCACCATTCATTAATGGTCTGTTCCTAAGAATATCTAAAGAAACATGATTTTTCGATGCCGAAAAAAATGAATTGTGGGGATGGTCACTTCGATACTTTATATTCATTGTAAATCTTCGAAATTTTTACCATATCTTCTTATGATGATATTCTCGAGGTCGTTTTCAAATTTTTTCGATAGCATTATCCGTTACTGAGATCCAGAGGTAGAAACTTATCGTAGTTTTGCACAAAATCACAAAACCCGATTTTTAGGCGTTTTAGCAACGTGAATCGCACTTTTGTGTCAGAGAACATATTCGCCTTTTATGTGCTCCGGCAGGAGCATTTTACAGCTGGTTATTTATATTCAGTTTGTTCTTCAGGCAGATCGATGCTTTGCGGTCATTTATTCATGTTCGTTGAGAATTGCTATTTTTTATTACCGTTGGCATTGAACCCTTTGTTTTCCTCTCTTTTCATTGGTCCTTTGGTTGATCGGTCCATGGCGGGCGTTGGTTCGTTTTATTTTATATTCATTGGTTCGTCGTTGACTCAGTTTTCTCGTTACAGAGGCCGTCGAGCCCTTTGATCAAGCGCGCTGAAGCACAGCGCCCGACTAGTTTTGAACCACCGTCTACCATTAGTCCAGTCAAAAAGTAACTATACTTTGCAAAAGATGGAGTAGAAGATTTTTTTAAACTCGTTCATATGGTTGGAAATATTAGAAAACTAAGTTTTGCCAACAAAATTTCTTTTGAAAAAACTTGCTGTAGTCAAAAAACTTCGAAAAATTCTGACTTTTTTCAGTTTTTTTTTCAAAATATATCCCTTTTTTGTGCTCCTACCGCTTTTATGTCTCAGTTCTTTCTTAAAGATCACAAAATTCTCTACAGATTTGGTTCTTACCATTTTTTCCTATTCCCAATACCTAAGGCTCCACAGTGCGTCAAAAAATGACAGTTTTTCAAAATTTGTGCAAAGTGGCTGTGGTGTCGCACAAGTACAAAGTGCGCGCCACCTACTTTCGCCGCGCGCCGCCATGCACACACGGCGCGGCGTTCTCACGACAGCCACGAGCGCCCTCTGCTGCAACCCCGCTCGTGGCCACCACGGAAAGACATCGGCCACTTCGGACGGAGATAGCAACCAGTTAGGACCTTCGTAATCAGATAGGCACCATTGAAGACTTTGCTATCGTACAGGCACTAGGCAGGCCTCTAACAACTATGTATCAACATTGTGCAGTACTATGTAAAAGTTAAGTATTGTTACATTCTGTGCAATATATATCTCTTTCTAATTTATTCTAGTGTTTATAGTTTCTGGCTGCTCCCCTCCGTACCTGCACCAGCGTGCTGTCTCTGTTCCTGTGTCGGTCTCGTTCCACTCGGCCACCGACACCTACGACGAGGCTGGGACACAAAAGCGGCGACGAAGTTGGGACACAAAAGTGGCGACGAGGATGGGATACAAAAGTGGCGACGAGGAGTGATAGAACCTTGGATCAGCCCGCTTGCAGCAGCCAGACAGCAGCAGTCGAGCACGTAGAAATTGCTCCCGCCCACCCACCCTTATTATAAGAATTTTGGGGGAACATATTCAGTTGCGTGTTTTGTGGACTTTTTTGTTGCAGAGTGTCCTCTTTCATATTGAATTTGTGTTTTGTTATAATTTACTTGTATGTGCGGCGCCTAATCGGTCAGCATGGCCACTACCCCGAACCCAAACTTAATGGAAATTATTCAGTTACAGACGGCGCAAATCACTCAACTACTGCAGGCCGTGTCGCAGTTGACGGCACAGGCTGCTCACCAACAACAACAGCCGTCACATCAGCAGCCCACACCTGCCGCTGTACCGCTCCCTACGTTCCGCCAGTACAACGAACGTGAGGAAGAATGGAGCGACTACTTCGCACAGTTTCAAGAACTCGTCGCGGCTCATCAAATTACAGGTCAGAGAGTGAAGAACCTTTTCTTATCGATTGTGGGGCCCCCGGACCTTCGTATTATTGCAAAAACTTTTCCCTCACGCCTCTCCTCGTGATGTAGACTTTGAACAAATTGTAGATGCACTGAATGCTCATTACGAGAGGAAAGTTCTCGTAGCCACTGCGCGGTACCGATTTTTCAGACTTAAAAAATTACCGCAGCAGTCACACCAAGAGTGGATTACGAAATTGAAGGGCTTAACCCGCCAATGTAAATTTACTTGCTCTTGTGGACTTTCGTATAGTGACGTGATGTTGAGGGATGCGATTACGCAGAATATTCAGGACCCCAGAATTAGAGCAGCAATTCTGAAACAGTCTGACCCCTCATTAGACAGTGTACTGCAGCTTATAGAAGCGCATGATACTTTTGACTTAGCAGATGTAGAAATGCAAAGCCACAGTGTAAATTCAGTGCACCGCAACGGACGCTTTCCTAGCCGTAGTTCTCAGTATAGCACTAGTGATTCTTATTTTTCTACCGGCCGTGCTGAACAGACAGTGAACAGTAGCCAGAGTAAAAGTGCGATGCAAAGGTCGCCCCGTAGTGTTAGACACAGTAATTTGCATAACGGGCGCCAACGCTCATTTCAGAAAAATGTTCGCAAGTCTTGCCCCCAGTGTGTGTCTCGCCACAAGCGTGCTCATTGCCCTAGTCGCAACGCAATGTGGCAAATCGGGACATGTGCAGTCTGTGTGTATGCAAATTAAAAACTCAAAGAACAGTAACGTTAGAAACGGTGCTTCGCAAAGTGCGAGAAAAGTTCATTCTGTAAATGTTATACGGGCTGTGGAATTGAACAGTGCTTTCCTTGGATCTCAATTTCAAGAAAGTAGTTCTGCGCCTATGGCAAAACTATATAGTGCACCACGTAGCAAGCGCCAACGAGCGCGTAAAACAGTGCAACGGAAACGGGTTCGGGACAAGCAAAATGACTATGAACAGTGCATTCCTGTAGTGAAAATAGTGCCTTCTGCAACTGCTCCTTGTAATAGTGCCCAGTACTGTGTAGCTAGTGACAGTCGACTTGTTGTAGATACTGAAAGTAATTTTAGTGCAGTAGCCTCGCATTGCGCGGACGCCGATCCGGCGGTAGTGCCATCTAGTGACAGTGTTGTTAATCCCCTGCGTGCCGAGTCTGAGCCGCTTCCTTCACTACGCGGCCCGCGCATACGCAGCACACAAACCGTAGCAAACGTTGCCCACATTCGCGCACCTGTCGTGCGCCAGAAGCACAAACTTTTTGTAAATATCTCCATAGAAAATAAGACTGTGCAATTTCAGCTTGATACTGGTTCCGCTGTTACATTAATTAATAAAGATACTTATGAACTTCTGGGTTCGCCAAAATTGTCGCCGTCACAGCAAGTGTTAACAGCTTATACAGGTGAAAATATTCCCGTGCTAGGAACATGTAGCCTGCCCGCCTCTTTTCAAGGTGTAACAAAAACGGTGGCTTTTGTAGTTCTTCAGGCCAAATCGACACAGAACATTTTTGGACTAGATGCTTTTGACTTGTTTGGTTTATCAATTCAAAGAGATGTGCTTCAAATTTCGTCAATAGTGCCTCAGGATAAAATCAATGCATTGTGTGACAAATATAGTGACCTGTTTTCGCCGGAACTAGGTTGTGCAAAAGACTTCGTGGCACATGTAACTTTACAAGAATCTGCAGTTCCAAAATTTCGTAAAGCTAGACCAGTGCCTATCGCATTGCGTGATACAGTTGCCGAAGAACTTAAACGTTGGCAAGATAGTGGGGTGATTTCTCCTGTTTCTGCGAGTCAGTGGGCCTCGCCTATAGTAATTATACCCAAGCCGTCAGGAAAACTTCGTCTCTGTGCGGACTTCAAATCAACAGTGAACAGTCAAACAATTGTAGACACTTACCTCTGCCCAGACCTGAGGAACTGATGGACAAATTAGGACAGTCTCGCTTCTTTTCCAAGATTGATTTAGCAGAGGCATACTTACAGATTCCACTTGATGACGAGTCAAAAAAGTTTTTCGTCATTAATACTCACATGGGCCTTTTTCAATTTCAACGCCTACCCTTTGGCAGTTCTTCCGCTCCCGCTATTTTTCAGCGTTTTTTGGAACAGCTGACAGTTTCTGTACCGTGTTGTTCGAACTATTTAGATGATATTGTGGTATCCGGACGTACAGTTGAAGAACATTTAGCAAACCTGGAGTGCCTTTTCAAAGTGTTGACTGCAGCAGGTCTACGTTGTAATAAAGCAAAGTGTTCGTTTTTTCAAACTGAAATAGAGTACCTAGGCCATGTGATTAATGCCCAAGGAATCCATCCCTTACAGTCACATCTTAGAGCAATCAAAGACTTACCTCCTCCTAAGAATGTGCATGAATTGCAAGCAGTAATGGGAAAGCTTAACAATTATTTCAGATTTATTCCCAATGCCTCTCAGATTGCAGCTCCACTGCATCACTTAAGTAGGAAGAATGTTCCTTTTGTATGGTCCAAAGATTGCCAAGTTGCTTTTGACAAATTAAAGTCTGCACTACTCAGTGATGCATGTTTGATTCCCTTTGACCCACAGAAGCCTGTAGTGTTAGCAGTTGACGCCTCGTCGTACGGTCTGGGTGCCGTTCTGTCGCATCGTATTGAATGTCACGATCGTCCTATTGCCTTTGCATCCAAGCTACTGACGCCGACGCAACAGAATTACAGTCAGATAGAAAAGGAGGCCTTAGCAATCATTTACGGCGTCACAAAGTTTCATCATTATCTCTATGGCAGAAAATTCTATTTGTTGACAGACCACAAGCCTCTCACGTCGTTGTTCTCACCCACAAAGCCGATTCCGCCACGTACGGCACAAAAGCTTCAGAGATGGTCCTTGATATTGTCTAATTATCAGTATGAGATTTTGTACCGACCTACCACTAAACATGCCAACGCGGACACACTTTCCTGACTTCCGGTTGGCCAGGATGTATCATTTGATTCTTCAGAAGTGGCATGTTGTCAGATAGACTCCAGAGATGCTTCCGCTGTCGCAGATTTCCCTTTGAACTCTCGTCGGGTTGCACAGGAAACAGCTGCGGATGTAGACTTAAGCGTGGTAGCACGTTTTGTTCGCTTTGGTTGGCCTGCCAGAGCCAAAGACATTGATCGGCCTCTGGTTCGACGTTATTTTGCACAACGTCATGCATTGTCTTTAAGTCAGGGTGTACTGTTGTTGCATACCGACAACGACCAAGCAAGAGTGATTGTTCCTCGTTCCCTGCAACGAGAAGTGTTACGCCTCCTGCATCAAGGACATTGGGGCATTGTTAGGACAAAGCAACTGGCCAGACGTCATTGTACCTGGGTTGGTATGGACGCTCAGATAGAGAGCATGACATCACAGTGTACAGTTTGTGCGGAGCATCAGGCGGCTCCTCCACAGCGTTTCTCAGACTGGCCACGCCCCAAGGGACCATGGCAACGTTTACATATTGACTTTGCCGGACCTTTCTGGAATACGCGCTGGTTAATTGTTGTAGACGCTTTCAGCAAGTTTCCTTTTGTGATTGCCATGAACTCAACGACGGCGTCTAGTACAATCAGTGCCTTAACATCAGTGTTTGCATCGAAGGCTTGCCTGAAACTATCGTCAGTGACAATTGACCTCAGTTTGTTAGTGCGGAATTTCAACAGTTTTGTCGTGTGAATGGCATTCAGCATATTACCACTGCACCTTTTCACCCTCAGTCCAATGGTGAAGCAGAACGTTTCGTTCGAACATTCAAGTCTCACATGGAGAAGATGAAAGGTCAGCACTCCATGCAGCAAGCTCTTCAAATTTTCCTGTCTACGTATCGGTGCATGCCACGTGACGGCCCGTCTCCTGCCGAGCTGCTACACGGCCGCCGTCACCGCACTCTAATTCACCTGCTGCAGCCTCCCACGCACCGAGTCGGTTCGTATGGCGCTACGCGTTTTCAGGTTTCTACGCCGGTGCTGTACAGGTTGTTTGCTGGAAACAAGAAGACATGGTTGCCGGGCACCATTCAGCGCGTGCTCGGTAGCAATATGTATGTTGTACGTTCTTCCACAGGGTCGGAGCTGCGGCGCCACGCAAACCAATTGCGCCTGCACAGGCCACGCGATCCTGTCTCGGGTTTCTTGATTCCAGACCCAGTTCACCGCCAGGGAGCACAGCCACATCGTTCGTCCCCGGACTACGAGATCCCTATGGACGTCGACGTACCGCCGACGCAGTCGTCGCCGCCGCTGTCACCGCCGCAGATGACAGCGTCACCGAGAGGGACTCCGGGAAAGTGCGCCCCCCCCCCCCCCCCCCGCTTGGGCCACGCACCTCAGAATAAGATGACCTGCTCCCTCTGGGCGGGGGCGGGCGCCCTTCCCCAGGTTGCGGCGAGTTCCCTGGAGGATCGCAAGGCGGATGCCGGGGCGCGGACGGCGTCTCGATCCCAGCCTCAGCTACGACGCCCGTCCCACCAGTAACGCCCCCGCCCAGGCCCTCCTCCCAGTGCCGTCGCCGTGGCCCTCAGCCCTACGCCACGACGGCGCGGCGGTTTGGGGGGGATGGGTGTGGTGTCGCACAAGTACAAAGTGCGCGCCACCTACTTTCGCCGCGCGCCGCCATGCACACACGGCGCGGCGTTCTCACGACAGCCACGAGCGCCCTCTGCTGCAATCCCGCTCGTGGCCACCACGGAAAGACATCGGCCACTTCGGACGGAGATAGCAACCAGTTAGGACCTTCGTAATCAGATAGGCACCATTGAAGACTTTGCTATCGTACAGGCTCTAGGCAGGCCTCTAACAACTATGTATCAACATTGTGCAGTACTATGTAAAAGTTAAGTATTGTTACATTCTGTGCAATATATATCTCTTTCTAATTTACTCTAGTGTTTATAGTTTCTGGCTGCTCCCCTCCGTACCTGCACCAGCGTGCTGTCTATGTTCCTGTGTCGGTCTCGTTCCACTCGGCCACCGACACCTACGACGAGGCTGGGACACAAAAGCGGCGACGAAGTTGGGACACAAAAGTGGCAAAATACCTCATTCTTGAACACTGTTATTTCAGTTTCTGTTTGTGTGATATAAGTATATTATATATCATGTTATATGTTGGAATTTAACATCTCATTTTCAGGTATTCTATTTTTCTGCACCTTTTACTAGATATAGGCTTTTTTCTGACAGTTTGACATCAGAAACGAATGCGTCGCCAATTGCGCTACGGCGAACGGCTGCGATAGTAATCCGTAAATCTCGTACCATCGATGCAAAGGTGTTAACTGCTAACATGGCAATTTTAGACATTACATTATAATTCTTTGTACTAAGAACAACGTGTTTTTGGTAATTTTCAGTGTCCAGTTGCTTTGAAATGACAACTCTTGAGTTATAATAAGAAAATCATCAAGTAAAGCAATATGGCGTGTGTAAAAGAGAATTTTGGGCGAGGGATGTCATGTGACTAATTTTCGAACGCCAAATGTACGCTGTGTTCCTTCAAGGCTTTAGTCAGTCGTCCGAATGCCAAATGTACGCTACGTTTCTTCCAGGCTGTAGTCTCATAGCCAGTAGAGGCAAAGAAATTAAACTAAGTACAAACTACTAAGGCAAGACAAATGATAGTATTTTAACGGGAAAAGATAATGAAAATGTGGGAGAGATATGAAAATAATAGTTTAAAGAGCAGAAACTTTAAAAAAGAGTATGTTTGTCAAAGCTAAACACAAATATCAAATAATTTTGGCTGTTTTTAAAATACCTTCAGAGAGAATATTATGTATTGGGTGCATAGATATTATCACAATAGTATATTATTTATATTTTTATTAGTTTGGTCCTAAATGTAAATTGGTCAATCAGATCCTCGTAAGCCGCACTACCTGTAGTCAATGGTAAGCGACGTTTCAGGTGGAATAAATAGCAGTGGATGACTTGAAGCGAGTGATTTGTAGTGATGAGTCACGGTATATGTTGTGGCAATGTTATGGAAGGGTTTGGGTTTGGCGCATGGCTGGTGAACATTAGTTGTAATCGTGTACTGTCAACGGGTAACTAAAAATGAGGTGGGTTATGGTGTGTGCCGGGTATCCTTAGTATATTATAGGAAACGGTAAATGCGGACAGATATGAGCACATTTTACATCATTGTGAACTATACAAAATAGGAACAGTTCTGAAAAACTATCACAGTAAATAGTTCACTTAAAGACGATTAGACGTCTCTGAAAACGGAAATAACAGAAGCTGGACCAAAAACTTTGGGATAAGTAAAACTACGAAGTGACCTAGAGCAACAGAAGAAATAATTTGGATTTTCATACCAATATATGAAAACAAAGTACTTAAAAAAAAGGAAGTGCTGGCAAGACAAGGTGAAATGATTGCTGGAAAAATGTACTAAAATGATATTCCAGAGGAATGGTTCAACATGTAGAAATGACAAAATATTCTCCGAGGAATTTAAGAGCAAGGCAACAGCACTAGAGGTGCAATGGGAATTGCACTTCTAAACACAGAGGAGGGAGCATGTATGTGGTAAGAATACATTGAAGACTTCTAATACGGGAAAACCTGCTAATAAAAATATGCAGAAGAATGGAAACTAAAATTGAGGACTTGTTGGATGATGGTTATCTTTCGGAAATGAGAACAAAGAGCCAATACAACGTTGCATTTAGTGATTAAAAAAATTACATACATATGTAATTAATACTTGCTGACAGTGAAATTTAGTTTAACGTTGTTTTCGATATGAAGATGATGCAGAGTGATATAAACACAAAATAACAATTGAAATGTGTAACTGGGATTGAGGATAAAAGTGAAAGGCTTTTTGAATACAGTTGCTGTTTCTCGCAAGAAGAAAATGGCGAATATAATGAAAAAGTAAATTGAGACAACAACATGGAAAAGATTTTGTGGCCACAGCCGAGTCTGAGAACAGCAACAAGTTCAACAGAATTATAGGATTTACGAAATCAAAGTGAGAATTTTGGCTATTTAAAATGTGTAAAAGGGTGTACAACATTATTTACACTCTCGATTTTATATAGAGATTAATGTGTAACTTGTTTCGATTATATGAATGAATGTAGAACAAAAGAAGTCATCTTGGCAGTGGAAAGTCGCATCATGAAAGTTTCCCAGTCGGATATCTTTTATTCTCTTTGTTTGCTTGTTGCTTTGAACATCGTAAACAAAGATGGATTCCCTCCCCGTTTCCCTTCGCCTTTCACTTCCCCACACCATTCACGCACCGGTGGGTCCGGTGGAAATTTATCCTCCACTTTATGTAATCGGTCACGTATATGAAAGTCCACAAAAAGGGGAGATCAAAACGGAATGAAATTCCAGAGAATCGTAACTGGCTCCATTACCGACTGGAAAGTGGCTATTAAAACGGCCTTTGATGGTCGTCCTGCCACTACTATCGAAAACTGGGCCGGCGTATTCAAGCTCTCTACTTGGCTGTTTTGAGCGTTCCATCGATACACTCGAACATGTACGTTTACAACAACATGAATCTTTCCTTTTAGTCGTTTTTGTTATACAATTTTCCTGACCAATCAGTTGCACAAAATAAGAAAAACGATCTTTCATCCAGCTGGAGCGCAATACATGCGTTTAGCAATTATTGATCGCATCCATAAGAAGTCTAAGTGAAGCTTATTAATGTATTTAAAAGCCATTACCTGAAATTGCAGGGATGAAGTGTTACAATTGAGTTAAACAACAACTTCCAACCGGAAATGTAGCCAAGATCGCATATTCACAGTGCTTTATGCTATGAAAACCGGTTTCGATGAACTAAGTCATCATCTTCAGATCAGAATTGTCTACAAAAATTGGTCACTTGCTTCTACATTCTTGCTTGTAAGTTACTTAAAATACGTTGTCAGAAAATAAACGATTGTAAAAAAGCAATGTTGGCTACATTTCCGGTTTTGGAGTTGTTTAAAACTTTCGACGTTCACCTTGCAGTATAAAGCTACGAAGCTTTAAAATGCTTATAGTAGTAAGTTGCAATTGCTTTTTTCACAAAGACATAAACGACTTTAAGACACTGGCTGCAAGGATGCTTTGAATGAAATTAATGGATAAAGTTGGAATTTTCGCCAGGCCGGGATTCGAACCCCGATCTCCTAATAACTACGGAGTCGCTCTGTCCACTACAGCACCGAAGACATTGATCACCACGTCTGTGCGGACAACCCTAGCTCTTATCCTTTATGATCCAAATTTTCAGTTTATTCACACACTACTAACACAGTGTCTCTGCTCATTTAAATAATCACTTGCGGCATTTCGCCTAATGTGCCGTCTTACCCTTCTGTATACATGGTGTTCATTTTAAAAGAAGACAATAAAATATCTCAAAAAGTACACATCAGATCAAAGAAGAATGTTTTTATTGCAGATTACGATTTTACAGTGGAACTATATACGTTTTATGTGAGGCATTTATTTCATTTCACCACAGCGGAGGACTCGAATTAGGTGCAAAATCGTAATTTACAACATTAGATTCGGTGGGTAGCCAACTAGAAGATTCAAATGAAAAGGAGCAGTAGAAATCACCCAATAGTCATTAAGTAAATAATGCCAAAATAATGCTTAAACACGGTAACTACATTGGGATACACAGCATAAACTAAATAGTGAAAATCTGTAAGCGCAAGAAGTCTTGATACGATAAATAAAGTAAAAACATTACTCTTATTACATAAGATAGTTTAATTCTATCACATTTAGTACCAAACCTAATGTGCATCTTACACCTTAATGTATAAATTAAAAGATAAGCTTCACAAATAAACTGGACAAACAAAACATTAAAATAGCAGGACTACAAGAAATTAAAAAGAAGACCCATTTCAGTCTCCAGCGTATAGAGTTAACATGGAAAACCAGGATCAAGAGTTACGAAACTGTGCCCACAATGCGTAAAAGGATTTATACAGAATTTGATAGCTTCAATAATTGTTTTCAAATCTGCTTTACTAGGAATCCCAACTTTAACCACAAACAAAATCTATACTATCATAGACCATGACCCTAGTGACGAGAAAAAATTTCTTACAGGAGCCACAGTAGAAGTAGAAACATTCTGGGAACTTTTGGATTAGCTAATAAATCAAGTCAATAAAAACAATTCCAAGACCTTAATATTGAATTCTAATGCTCATTTGGGAAAGGAAAAGAAGTGGGATCCATATATGAAACTAATGTATCAGCACACATGTGCTGATCTCTTAATCCACGCACGCGGCCGTCCGCTGTCGGGAGTTCCAATCCCTCCTCGGGCATGGATGTTTGTGCCGTGTTTAGTATAAGGTAGTTCATACCTATTTTGTAAGTTTAGGGACTGATGACCCCGCAGTTAATTCCTTTAAACATGACAAACATTTGAACATTTCTTAATCCACACAGTTTAATAGAAAACCAAGCGAAGTTATTATATGGAAACACCCTGAATGGACCAAAGGAGACTGGTAGCTGAACCATGTCTGCATGGGAATATTCTTTCATAAGGAAATTCTAAATTTGAAAGTACTGAGAGGATTCGACACGGGGTCAGATAATTATTTGGTCAAAATCAAATTCATCCCGTTAAGGAAAAAAGAGAAATAGCAAATAAAAGAAAGTATGGCCGACATAAATTAATCAAAATATCACAAAAAGATCACGAAATTCAATAGTAACGGATAGTAATGAGGAACTAATAGGAGTTTTAAAATAAAACGTTGAAGAATGGATGCAGGGTGGACTACGAAATGAAAGACATTAAACTTGGACAAAATTTCAAACTCAAAACACTAGAAAATGCAGCTAACTTAAAAAACATAAGAAAAAACTATCCTTAAATTATCAGAAAAACAAAGAGGCAATATGAAATAGATCCGAGAGTCACTGAATAAAACTACTGAAAATCCAAATCCAGAGATTGAAAAATGTCTTTGATAAACAGTTACGTAATCACAATCCTGACACACTATTACTGTGAAATAAATTTGAATAGTAGTTCATAACGATGTGCTGTTACCAGGAATGGAGTGTTGGGGTATCAGAACAGTAAGAAGCGAATTTCTATTTTAATTTCATTTAATTTAATTTTCTATTATTATTAAAAAAAGGAGAGAGAAAAATATTACTAATAATAACAATAATTGACAATTATTAATTAATGTTCTGAAAAACAAATCATCTGTGGAACTAAAAAAAAGTAGAAGAGCAGTATCTTTGCTTTTTAATTAGCAGTGTCTTGTCTTGATTTCTTGAGCAGTTAGAAGTGATGAGCTGTCTCATTTTTTTTCTTCTGTATAAAATTTCAGTTGACATGTAAATGTTTTTACAAAAATACAAATCCTTTTCAAGAGTGAAAAGTTTCGTCTTGGTTCATTACTTCGGCCTTAAAGTGAACCACTTAATGACCCTGAGATGTGATGAAGCAATCAACAATAAGAAGACATTCTGAAAACTGTCGGTATTTTTTACATGAGTTTATTCTACGGTTTCTCTGAAGTTTATTAATATTGACTGCAGTTCTTCTTTGCTAAGTTTCATTAACAACATTTAAAAATATATATATATATATATATATATATATATATATATATATATATATATATATATATATATATATATATATATTATATTTCATAACAATATAAAAGATGTTCCACAATGGCGCCCAACGTGGGGCCAAGTATGGTATTAATTACTAATCGATGTACATTTTTTTTTTTACTTTTCCATGTATCGTACTTTATGGAGCCAGAAAAAAAGGATATAAGGATGAGATCGACTCAGGTAAAGGGAAAGGAATGCATAAATAACAACACGAAGCGGTATTAAGAAGACAACAAAAGGTAGGAGAAGATAATCTATTATATATATACTGGTGCTTCCATGGTGGAAGAGGTGTCCTATCTATACTCCAACTCGAAAGAAATTTTCATTAACAATCTTTCTGGTAGTAAAAAAAAAAAAAAAAAAAAAAAAAAAAAAAAAAAAAAAAAAAAAAACTAACAATTTTTTGAAATTTCTCTTTCCACCTAGCTTCAATAGTTACTCAGAATTAACGTAGTTTGATGGTGTAACATCACGTAGTTGCTGATGTAGCTTGAGTGTTAATCTAAATTTATCCTAAAATTAACTTCTTGTGGGATATAAGGCATGAAATTGGTTTTAATTGTTCAATTGTGATTGTTGAAGCGTTTTTTTAATAGTGTTTTGAGGAAGGGAATGGTCATTGTTGCCGAGGCCTTAAGTGAAAGTTTGCCAAAATGTCCGATAAACGTGAACAGTGTGAACTATCAGGAAAATCTTCTAGCAGTGATGGCGAAGTTAGTTTTGATAATCAGTTAGTCCAAAATCCCGAATTACAGATCCCAGCCTTAAATTATGAATCCAATGGTGATAACAATACCCCTTTCATATCAAACAATGACCCAATGATGAATCCTCTGTTAGATTCAAATATATCGATAAGTATAGAATCTTCTGGAGTATCAGAGCAATTGTGTGGGGCTGATGATGAAGCTTCACAAAACGCCCACACAATTGAATTTAATAACTGGCAGACCCCCACTTCTTCAAAGGCACAAACCGTGCACCCGGCAGAGATAAAAATTTCAGATAACAGCCGAGTAGAGACGGAAAATAAATCTTCATCAGAAATGTACACTCTTTTTAACCGAATAATGGAACTAATAGACAAACAGTCACAAAGTTTGCAAATGAAAATGGACAAACAATCGGAGCAAATAAACAAACAATCGGAACAAATAAACAAACAATCGGAACAAATAAACAAACAAACAGACAAACAATTAGAACAAATGCAACATTTACGAACTGAAGTACAGGCTACCAAGGAGTCTGTTAAAAATTTACAAACACATGTCACGCAAATGCGTAAATGAAATCAATGTTAAATTTGAGGCTTTAAATGTTAGGCAAAACCGTTTGAGCACTCAAGTAGATCACATTGCCAAGGATTGTGAAAGTTTAAAAGCAGCAAAACAAATGGTCGAAGGATCCATAAGCTCGATTGAGCAAAGAGTAGACGAGCTGAGCGAGGGGTACAATCCGTTAGCCGATAAAATGGAACAGCTAACACGTGAAGTAGGATCTTTAAAGGTAGAACAAAAGAATTCCAACATAGAATTACAAGAGATAAAAAAGCAAATGCAAGGCGATGAATGCGACAGTAGCACTTCAGGGCATCGGAATTGTAGAGACGAAATGGAAAAATGGGTAAATGAAAAAGGGGAACAAATACTGCGGGAAATAAAAAGGGAAGTTGGCAGTATGACCCGTCAGATTTACGGAGAAAACACACCGGCTCAATCATCCACATTAGCAAGTAATACCGTGCCACCGGGACATAATTTAGTAAACGAGCATAGGGAGTCTGTATCGTTTACAAGGTCGCAAACGACGCCGCCAATTTTCCAACACATTAATATGCAGCAAAGTCATGGATCACCTCTGGAACATTTAAATATGCCAACACAATCAAATGGGCCGCGTACAAATACGGTACCCGGTTTGTCCACAGTTGTAACCCACACCCAATCAGCAAAAAACGGGGACCAGGTTATCAATATTGTTATTGAAGACGGTTTAGGTGGATCGATAAAATTTCCCACATTTTCGGAAGAAAACAAAAAGAGTCATCCAATCATATTTTTGCAAACATTTCGGAATGTATTGCCACATTCTTGGTCGGATGCTCGGAAAATTCCAGAAATAGTTAGTCACATCGAAGGCAATGCTTCTGCTTGGGCTGCAAGCGCCATAAATAGGTGCCAAACCTATGCTCAATTTGAGCAGGAGTTCATTGCAAGATTTTGGTCACAGTCTGTACAAGAACGTCTACGACGGCAAGTTTTTAGTCCGGAGCCGTATAACAGACGCTCGGGCAGCCTACGTAAATATTTCGAAAAATATCTGAATAAAACCTTGTATTGGACGACACCAATGTCACACGTGGATGTAATTAGGATACTCAAATCAAAATTACCCGCTGATATTGCTGAAAAAATTATGTGGGTGCCTGAGTATAATTTGCCAAATTTTTTGGATGCTTTAGACGATTACGACCTGATCCATGAAGGGGAGAGAAGTTTTGTTCGCAATTCTAACAGGGATAATTATGGTGACAATGTGAACCATGGGAATTCTGATCGGAACTCACCGCCTAGGCAAAATGGAACGAGTTCTAGCCGACACGGTAATTACAACGGTGGTAGTAACAATAATAATAACAGTTACCGAATGCGGAACGACAATAGGAGGAGGAATGATAATAGGTATAACCCGGTCTACCAGAATGGGCAACAGCGTAATAATTTTCGCAATGGACAAAACCAGAATGTATTGAATGAGGAGGCACAGAGAAGAAAGCGTACGTATGGCAACAAGCTAGGTCGCATTCATAAATTTGAAAAGGGAAATCAGGTAGCTATCTGTTAGCATATCCCGGATCGGGAAAAATAAAAGGACTGCATCAGCATAAGGATCTAAAACCATATATCCAATAACACTCAGACAAGATACATTCACCTAATTTGATAAAGATGTTTATATGACGGTGTTAAGTATGCGTACGCCCACCGCTATGCACGCGAAAAATTCGTGCCACTAAATTGAATTCTACTTTACGTGGCTATCATAAACACTGGCGGATAGCGCTGAGACAGCTGATGATCAACGCCCGCCAGCTGTCAAAGTTGATTTATACGGGGGAGTGTCAAACAGATGTAGGGGCGTGCTCAGTTTGAACCGATTCATATAAACAGGATAAACGCCGAGATAGATATAAAGATATATATACACGGAAATAAAACATGCTATGTACACAAGAGAAAACGAACCATGCACACGCGAAATTAAATACAAAAATATATATACAAACGAAAATTAAAACTGTTTAAAAACAACGATACCTTACAGCTAGCCGGATATATACAAATCTAAACTACACTACTAACTACTGTTTTAAATACTCTAACTACACTCACGACAGCCTAATTCCTCTAACTAAAATTTAACCAAATTAGATAAAAAAAGGAATCGACTATACTGCTTACTAACAATTAAAACCTCTGCGGAAATTTTCTAAAGATAATAAGGAAAGATGCAATAAGTATTAAAGTATATGTAAATGAGAAATTCAATAGGCATAGGTTACATTTTACGCGCTTCATGTCAATAATAATAATAATGAGAATGTATTTGTGGAAGGCGTATTGCCTGACAAAAAAATTGTGGATACATTGTACTTTGAGATAGGGATTATTGAATTGTTTTGTGCCAAGGCACGTGGCGCTTATTTGCGCTTTCGGTCGGATATTTGCGCGATGGTATCTAAAATGAATAATTGTGGCCTCCGCAACTCCGACTTATCTTTTCTCTTAACCCTATGCTACGAAGACGAATGTGGAAGAATGAATGTCATGATGAATGAATGCGAAGTGTCTTAAAACGAACTTCATGCCTATTAATTTACATTATGCTGAATTATTAAATATTGATTGAGAAAGACAAGAAATAACTGAGTGACATATTGAAGCAGGGGTTACAATGATACAGATGGCAGGGGACACACTGGCAATTCTGATTCATTAAACTAAATGGTTAACAGGTCAAACCATCCATATATAAATCAGTAGGTAAACGAATTTTGGGTTCCGTTTATACAAGAAAGTGGAGATTAATATTGCTATAAAGTTCTTCCGAACACGGACTTAGCCTCACACGGTTAGTGTTAATGAACAGGATGAATATTTTATGGCAGTTCAGTCAATTGAAGTCTAGAAAGTCTATATACTATATAAACAGAGAATTCTTTCCCAATTATGATCTATGCATATAGTAATTGCTTATCCATTGAAACACGAGTAGACAAAGTTCTCACAGCTATTGTCTACTACACGACTAACCACATTACACACGATAAATGATGTAGGATTCTTTCCTTCTATCGTGGTTGAAGGATAGTGTGGGCCGATTTCTTGTTTCCTTGGAGGATATATCTATATATATATATATATATATATATATATATATATATATATATATATATATATGTCTTTATACCTTCATGAGACGTTTAAGAGTCTGAAAAAAAAGAAAAAAATTTCAATAAAAGCGAGACCAGAAACCTGGTCTGATCTCATATTTATATCCGAATAAATAGGTCTGGACATAAAATAGATTAAGTAAATCCATGGATGGCGGATAAATGTATAAGGAAAGATTTTTTACGAGAGGTATTAAAAAAAAAAGTTAGAATACTATAGGTAGTAAAAGAGTGGAATGTACTGTATGTTTTCTTCTGGTTATGTATAATTTCTGATGAAAAAAAAAAGGAGTAATGTTATAGTTGTTTTAAGGATGAAATATATGTAAAATTCATAATTTAACAATTGTGAACATAAAAAAAACATGAAGACTATTAGATGTAGGAAATATAAACCAAGGTCGACAGGACGATATGTATTGTTGAACAAATGTCTTGGTAAAATACTAATTATAACGAAAACTATAGTGCCAAGATGACAAAACGAGCAGACGAGGATTTAAATTCATTAGTGAAAAATGGGTGATTCGTGTGACTGTGAGGGGATAGCACATCGATGTTGTGCCGCGTGTGCAGTCGAAGAGGTGAAGTGATTCAATATAAAGTACTTACCGCAAATCAGCAGCACGGCGTACACGGGCGGTGGTCGTGATGATATACCAATAGACGCTTTAGCATAAACGGCGAGAGCGGGATGTAACAACGACGCCAGCAGCATCTGGATCCTCCCTAACACAAGAGCACGAACTACAATATGCTCTCAACAGTGCAAGCTACTGAACTGAGCGCCAAGCGATCGAGCAAGATAACAAAGACTAAGGTACAGGTATTGTTAACTGCCGAGCAGAGAAATAACTGATCGCATTCTCTTTGCATGACAATGCAATATCGCTGGACTCTTGTGCGTAGCGGGACATTTGAGTGGAAAAAAAATGGACGATCACAAGTGACGATAAATAATTTAAACATACAATGGACCTGAAAAGGAAAAGAAAGAGACTAAAAGGTTACAACGCCCTGTGGCGTGGAAAATTTGTAATTTTTTTTGCTTGTAAACAATTCTTTGTATAGGTATTGATCTATGTAATTTATGTGTAGATGTATATTTCTGTGTAAATTTCTTATATGTGTGCTTTGATGATTTTTTTCTTACCAGATTCTAAAATATGTCAATGAAAAGGTAGATAAGCCGCCTCTCAATTAGATTAGCAGCTAGTGAGCCAATCCATGGACAAATATTTCTTATTCAAGGTTAATCTTTTGCCAACAAGGAAAGCTATCTTACTGTTCTGATATATAACATACTTCTGCCTCATGTAACGGAGTACATTCGCCAAAAGTATGGGGGCGGATGTGCTGTAACCAGGAATGGAGTGTTGGGGTATCAGAACAGTAAGAAGCGAATTTCTATTTTAATTTCATTTAATTTAATTTTCTATTATTATTAAAAAAAGGAGAGAGAAAAATATTACTAATAATAACAATAATTGACAATTATTAATTAATGTTCTGAAAAACAAATCATCTGTGGAACTAAAAAAAAAGTAGAAGAGCAGTATCTTTGCTTTTTAATTAGCAGTGTCTTGTCTTGATTTCTTGAGCAGTTAGAAGTGATGAGCTGTCTCATTTTTTTTCTTCTGTATAAAATTTCAGTTGACATGTAAATGTTTTTACAAAAATACAAATCCTTTTCAAGAGTGAAAAGTTTCGTCTTGGTTCATTACTTCGGCCTTAAAGTGAACCACTTAATGACCCTGAGATGTGATGAAGCAATCAACAATAAGAAGACATTTTGAAAACTGTCGGTATTTTTTACATGAGTTTATTCTACGGTTTCTCTGAAGTTTATTAATATTGACTGCAGTTCTTCTTTGCTAAGTTTCATTAACAACATTTAAATATATATATATATATATATATATATATATATATATATATATATATATATATATATAAAAAATTATATTTCACAATATAAAGATTGTTCCGATATTATTTAACAATATAAAAGATGTTCCACAACGAGAATGAAAAAGTATAAAATTTTGTGAAAAATCAAGTGTTTGCAGGAATGTGGACCCCTCGGACATCTTTAATAATGGAATCCACAACAGTTGCTAGTTCAGAAATTGTGTTTGTTAAATGTATGCACTACCAGAGTTTCGTCACGTGTATCTTCGCATGAGGAGAAGTCCATAAAACTGTTACATGTAATAAAAAATTAAAATAGTGGGACCCTGGTACATTAAAAAAAGCCGGGAGACACCGTTTGCAACTCGGGCACGACGTATCCACTCACAATGCAGGGTCGAACCGCCCGAGCTTCAACAACCCCTCACTGGCCACCGTAGCAGTTTCTTTATTTTGAATTTTTTCGACTCCTGCTTCTGATTACTGGCGCTCGATAGACTGGAAAGGGGAGGGGGGGATTCAAACCCAGAACACGTACGATTACGTGGTCTGGTGTCGCATTAACGTATTTCCTTGACAATTTCACTAATTTTACCAGATTTCTATGTAATCTAGTTTTCACTCAAATTTCAAGTATTGCCTTCACTTTTTCATATGAGTTCAGTACTATTAGAAGTATTTGTACGATGTTAACGACTCAAAGTATGAATTGTTCTGTCGGAGACTTCCTTTATCTCGTCTTTATCTTTTTTGTCATTTATTTACATTTTATCGCTATTTAAAAGCGGAAACAGTGAACTGTTTTCCATTTGTTTACAGTCATTGAAGTATCGTGTTTCTCGTAGGCAACAGTAGTGGCAGCGATGGCTGTTGGTAAATCATGATTCACACTGCCTCTGGGAAAGTCTGATATTACTTCTGGTATTGTGTGACATCGTATTCGGTAAAAACGTGTATTTTACCAGCCAGAAGTTCTGTTAGTAGACACTGTAGTACGATGCAAACCATTGCTGTGCTTATTTCATTGACAATTCCTTGTGGAATTGGAATTGCTTGTAGATTATCTCAGTTTGACGTAACACCACGACTGTGCCACTTTGGGCTACTACAGTGTAGAGCAAGTATTCTCAAACTTTTCCTGTAACGGAAGACTTAGAAAATCTTGATACTTCGTTGGAACTTCTAGCTTACAATGAAGGTTAATAAAATTAATAAAAAATTAATAAATGAGAAAAACTTGTTTTATTCAATGATTACAGAAATTTTAAATCATGACTAATAACACAGATATAATAGCAATAATAATTTTAAAATGTTCAATTAGCATCGTGAAAACGACGGGAAAAAAGGCGACGTTATTATTATTTCCCGGAACACTTATTCACTTCCCGTAGATTACAAGTGTTCTGTGAAACACAGTTTGGGGAATGGTGCTGTAGAGGAACTTCACTGCCGGCCGCGGTGGCCGAGTGATCTGCGGCGCGCCAGTCACAGTCTGCACGGCCACTACGGCCGGGGGTCCGAATCTCCCCCCCCCCTCGGGCATGGATATTTGTGCCGTCCTTAGTATTAGATAGTTCATAAGTAGTTTGTAAGTTTAGGAACTGATGACCCAACAGTTAAGTCCGTTAAGCTCTACAAACATTTGAACATTTTATTTAGGAACTTCACTCGCTATGTTTTCGCTAATTCGGTTTAATTAAGTCAACACATTAAAACATGTTCAGAATCTATAGTGACAAGGTGTATCCTGCTTAGAGACCTATCGATACTGTTTTACAGACAAGTACTCCGACAAATGTGAAACAAAAAATGAAGTGACATATGAATGAATAAGCAATGCCACTAAAAGAATAACACGTATTAATCGAACATATTTTCGACAGCGAACTGATTTATTGTCCGTAGATACCGTTAATATTACCTAAATCCTATAGCAAAGAAACTGCAGTAACGGCATTTGCGAATTCGGCCCAGAACTGAGGTGGATAATCTTTTTTTATAACAAGTGTAATTCTGTAGCAATAATGTTTTAAAGAAGGCCAGAAGCATCTTCCGATAGTTTTGAATATGGATTATGTTACATTGATATATGGCACATAGATCCTTGTTCATAACTCTTCTTCATGCAAGACCCTATTCACTCTTATTAAAGGTTAAAAATATTATTAGCTAGTGGGACGATATTGGTTTCTATATTGTAGTCTATATTTGTTCTACATCTGTATCTACAATCATACTCCGTTAGCCACCTCAGTGTTTGTCGCGGAACGTATTTTGTGGAACATAGTCCTCCTATTCGTCGCATAGGTATCCTCCGTGTGACCCTTTTCTTTCTAAATAGGATAGATACCAAGATCGCATTTTTTATTTTATTCAAGACGACCGGTTTAGATACTGGTCTCATTGACATTAAACTGCTTATTATCGTACCCCATATAAAATCTGGTAGTTGTACTCGATGATAGTTATGTATAAAATCATAGATATCAAATGGATGGCTGGTCAAAATTTAAACACTAAAATATACATAAAATATTAACCACCATTGTGCACCTGTCTGGTTGAGCACAAATTAAACCTTTTCTTTCTAATTTTATCCTCGTGATTGTTTCGTGAGATACACTTAGGAGGAAGCAGTCTATTGGTTGACTCATCGAGAAGCGTATGCTCTTGGAACTTTTACAGAAACCCATACCGCGACACTCAACGTCGCTTTGGAATTTGCTGATAATCTTTATGATCCATTCCCGCTTACTACCTGGTACGGATGAGCAATACTCACCCATCGGCTGAACGAGTGTTTTGTAATCTACTTCCTTCGTTGTTGGTCTACACTGCCTGCGGAGTCTTGGAATTCATTTGCCTTATCTTTGAGTAGGTCAGACAGGTTTCAAGTGGACATCCTCCACTTCGCTCTGTTCTGGGCATCCTCCTTCATTTGCCTGTAGTTCCTTCCTTTCTTCAGGTCAGTCAGCATTCCAAATCTTCTCCTTCCTCTCCCTCTTCTTCCTTCTACTTTTCCTTCTATTATTCTTAGCAGCAGACAATTCCTACGTAAAATGTGCACCAACCAAGATTTCCTCTTCTGGATTGTCCTAATGAAGGTCCTTTCCTCTCCTACCCTGCGCAACTCCTCCTCGTTTTTCATTCTGTCGGTCCACTTCACTTTTTCCATTCTTCTCCATAGCCACATTTCAGAACTTTCTAAATATTTTTGTTCTTTCCGTCTGATTGTCCACGTTTCAGATTCATATGACACGACGCTCCACACAAAACATTTGGCGGACCTCTTTCTTAGAGTAATGGGAATACTTTTGGTTGTTAGTAAATCTTTTACTGCCTTACCCACAATTAATTTGAGGTGGCTCTTCCATTTGAAATCTCCCTTTATTGCTATTGTCTAATAATGTAATAAATTATTAAAGTATCTTCATTTCCATGTATTCGCAGCACTTTACATTTGCGTATGTTGAGAGCCAGTTGCCATACTCTGCGGCATTCATTGATACGTTGCAGAACCTTCTGCTACAATGTTCCGGTGTTGCGACTTCTCGATTCACGACAGCATCATCCGCGGAAAGCCTAATCGAACTTCCGACATTCTCACTTCAAAGTCAAAAGACGTCTATTCGTTGAGAATAACATATTTAGTTCTGTTAGCTAGAAACTCATAAATCCAATCACCCATTTTTTGTGATAGTTCGCGCGCTCTTATTTTGTTGATTAGCCGATACTGCGGAACGGTATCGAACGCCTTACGGAAGTCAATTAAGACGGAATCTTCTGGGGAGTCTGTATCTACTGACGTCTGGATCTCGTACCCAATAACGTTATCTGAGATTCAGATGAACTCTTCTTTCTGAACCTATGTTGTTTCTACAGAAGAGATTTCTCGTTTCCAGAAATAATACTCTAACATAAAATATGTTCCAATGTCAGAGATGTAGGCCTTGTTTTGCGCATTTGTTCGACGACTCTTCTTGATCAAGATAAGAATGCAAACAAGAGCTGAACACTTTTTCTAATGTTTTCCTTCCAGGAAAACGTTGTAGATTAAATAGGGCTCATTTTACACGCAGTATGTTTTACATTTTCCAGTTATGGGTTACGGATCAATGCACAAAACACTGAGGTAATGGAGATATCCAGAGAACCCCCTAATAACATCCCATTACAATTAGGGATATGGAAACTTGGTAAAGTGGAAAATTTTAAATACCTTGGCATATGCTTCACCAGGCAACGTATTGTTAATGTTGAATCATCCCCATTGCTATTTGTTGAGTACTCAACTCTGGTCAGCCTGTCTTTCAGCAAAGGCACGGTGCAGGAGGCGTGGTTATCTGGAACATTTCTATGGATTATTAATACAAGTTTTATTGATTGAAGAATACAATACTCAACTTCTATCTCCTCTTCTCGCTTCTCGCGGCGTCTTCTTCTGTACGATGCTAGCTGCGCTGAGACTTAGTTACTGGCTAGTTCGTAGCCGAGTTCTGACGGGTCGTCCAGACACATGTCAACCTAGATATAGCAGCCTGTAGGGGGGGGGGGGGGGGGCGCATCTCCGTTACTCCCTCCAGGATGCGCGGCGCCGGCGTGCGATTGGCTGCCGGACGTCATCCGCTGCCTTCTACACGATCGTTCTCTTGCGTCTGGCGTGTGGCGCTGACTTCACACCACGACACTTACTTCAGTCTAAAGCAAATAATGCCATCAAAGAATCTGTCAATTAAGACCAAACTTAAAGTATATAATGCTGTGATAGTGCCAGTATTGTTGTATGGGACAGAAGCCCTAACCACAACAAAGAAGAATGAAGAAAACCTGTTAGTCTTCGAAAGAAAGATTATGAGAACGATCTTTGGGCCTGACCAGCAAGGGAAATCATGGAGACGTAGTGAAAAAAAAAAAAAGAAAAAAAAATCAAGAATTGTATGAACTGATGAGGCAACCTAACATCGTTAAAAAACTGAAAGCGAGGAGAATAAGCTTGGCAGGCCACACTGATAGGAGACCAGAAACCTCTCGAGCAAAAGCCATACTTACGGGAAGACCTGATGGTACCCGTTCAACCAGAAGACCCAGAAAGCGATGAGTTGATGAGCTAAGGAAAGACCTTTGTGAGCTAGGAGTCCGTGACACCTGGACCCAAAGGGCACAAGATCGCCATCTACGGAGGAACATTGTGAGGTCGGCGCATGATCTACAGGGTCCTCGATCGCCGATTTGATTGTGATTATGTTTTACATTACTTTTGACAGTTAGTGTGCATCTGTTGTTCAAAAGGAAAGTTACATTTACTACACTTTGTACGGGGCATTTAACGTACAGAGAACTCCAGGTCTCTGATTCAGTAATCCGTGTACGGCAGAGTATAAAAGAGTATTTTCGCTGGAAAAAGAACAGTAACAGCGGAAATAAAAACAGTGCACATTGCACAGCAAAAGATCACCCTGTCTGCAGCCGTATGTCGGCCAGTACCACATCTGCTCATAATCAACTCTAGCAACATCCTTGCCATACACAGTTTTTCATATGTCTGTGTTCGCTTGTAGTCAAATTTCACTGGTGCGTTTTTAATTCTCTCCTGACAAAAATTACAACACAACTCCTTGCGAGATTCTTGACATATACAGCTGTAAGTAAGCTAACCGAAAAAAATTTTCGTCATCTTTTTGAAAGTGCACTCTAGTGTCATTGGGGTGCTGTGAAGGGACTGGAACTGGTACAATGCAGGCCTTTTTTTTCTATCAACCGCTAACATAAGTCACTAAGGTAAAAGTTGTTTCATGTGCCATTATGTTGTACAGAATGCGCGTCGTAGCACGGGTCGACTGGGGGACGTAACAGAATGGCAGAAAGGAACTATCGTATTTTTGCGTGTCCATTCAAATGTTAAAATGTTTGTAAAGCGATGGTAACAAACTGCAGTGGTCCTGAGTCACTAGATTTACAAACTAGGGAAGTCTCGAACCTCCGACGGGGAGTAGCTGCGCACTCCGCAGCAAGGCGTCTTAGAACCTTCGGCCATTCCCGCGCGGCTTACGTTCTCATGACTACAGGGTGTATGAACCTGTATATACATGGGTGTTGTACCAAGACTGACTGCTTAACTCTACAAACAATGATATAATTACTTAGGCTTCCGCGGCCAGAGTCAGATGACATAAAAGTTTTCTGGGTGTTCTACTACGTCATGATGTAAGAAGGCTGTTAAATAACCGACGTTTCGGCCAACGTCACAGTGACCTTCATCTGGGTATACTGATGTGAGCTGGTTGTTACTATACTTTATATTTACTTTCAATTAGACATTACGTCATAATTTTTAAAAATCAGCGATGTTATTGGTGGATTTTTGGCGGAAGAATGGAAACTATTATGATATGATGCTGAGGTGGAGGAAGTGGGGGTCAGCCGTTGCCTGTGACCAATTCTTTGTCGATGCATCATACAAGAGTTGGAACAAACAGTTTTTCAAGCGAAATTCCTTGTCACTGTGGTGTTGGTAGCAACACAAAACATTTCGTTCCCATTTTGTTTTATTCGAGATTCTACGCTACAACCTGAGTTATTTATTTTTCTTATTCTGACGGCTGTGGACGTCAGAATTACGTCAAAGGATTAGTGAACAAGCTGTTCGGCAGTTCGTAAGGGTGTTATTATTATTACTGAAAGTTAAAGATACTGCGCCCAGTAGTATACCACCAAATTAGTCACGCCGCTTAAAATATGCTGAAACTTATAAGTTCCAGTAATAAAAAAAATTGAAACTTTTTGTATTCTGAATTTTTACCTATTCAATTGAGTGGAAAACACACACACACACACACTCACACTCACACACACACACACACACACACACACACACACACACACAATTAGTAATAACACGGAATTGCGTAAACTTCTATAGTCACTTAAAATGTCTTCCTTTTCTACTATTTTGACTGTAGCCTCAATTGTTATCTTTCCCTCGCAATAATGAGGATTGTGATCTACGGGGCTGCTGGTAGATATCTATGAAATTCCACAGTTTTTCATTATGGCATTCTATGAATAACGCCCCACAAAAATATTTATTAATATAAAAGAAGCGAAACTGGCGGCCATTATAGGGCATTCCAGTATTTTAATTTTGTGCTACCTGGCGGCTCTCTCATTCCTGCATATTTATTTCTGTATCGCAGTATGAATTAATCGGCACTTCCTTACGATATTTTTGTTCTAAATCCTTTGTATAGGTTTAATGGGTGCGGACGATAATTCACCACTTTTATCACCTTCTTTAATGTGAATATGCACGATAGATTTCAAAGGTACATGCTTTATTCTCTACTGAAACAGAAAATAGATAGAGAATTCGTGAAAACGGCCGCGAAGGAAGTTCAAACAAAATATACTCAAGATCACACACCACGTATGTAATTTTGGCCCACTTTAGCAGCTTTTGCGATCGCCTTTTGACAGCTCGAAATTTGAATGAAAATAACGACTTAACCGTTATCTGATACGAAAACTGAACAAAGAGGGGAAAATTCTCTACAACTTTGCTGTCTTACGCTTTTTTATATCTCGCATCTTTTCAGAGATATCTGCAAAATAACTACGATTTGACGATGTGTGTCTGTTTGTATGTCTGTCTGTCCGCCTGTAACGTGTTCACACTTTTAAGGTCGAACCGATCAACACCAAATTTTACAGGCATAATTGTTGGCCGCCAGCGACCAGAACCTCCCATTTTCAAATATTTCGGACAAAAATAGATTAATAACACTAAAAAAAAAAGGCCGTTTGTGATGGCCTTTTGACAGGAGGAAATTGAAAATAAACCGGTCATCTGACATGAAAATTGAACATAGAATTTGTAGAGGAGAAAATTCTCTACAACGTTCCTCTTTTATGTTTTTTTTTTTCGTAACACGCACCGTTACAAAGATATTTGCAAATATTTCGGCGATTTGACTCTGTAAATCAGAGCGTTTTGAAATGTCACATGGTATTCCTCGCCCAGACCTCTCTCTGGTATACGCCATCTTGCTTCCTGTATTTTATGATTTTCTTAGTATAACTTATGCGTTGTCATTTTAAAGGAATGGCACACTGAACAACTAACAAAAACACGTCGTTCTTCGTACGGTAAATGATAATCTAGTGTCTAAAATGCCATATTAGCATCAATTATGGAATATCGCCATAGTTGTGCGATTGGATTCGTGATGTACTGTCAGAAAGGACACAGTAGGTCGTAACTAACGGAAAGTCATCGAATAAAACCGAAGTGATATCTGGCGTTCTCCAGGGAAGTGTTATAGGGCTTTGTAAACGATTTAGGAGACAATGTGAGCAGCTCTCTTAGACCACGAATGATGCTGCCATTCACCGGTTAGTAAAGGTCAAAAACGACTGCAAAATGATTTCTATAAGATATCTGTTTGGTACCATAGTCGGCAATTGACCCTTAATAATGATAAGTGTAAAGAGGTGCATATAACCAACTAAAGAAATCCGTTTAACATCAGTTACACGATAAATCAGTCAAATGTACAGACCATCAATTCAACTAAATACCTAGAAATAACAGTTACGAACATGAATCGGAAATAATCCAAAGAAAATATCACAGGGAGGCTAACAGGCGGCTGCGTTTCATCGGCAGAAAACTTAGAAGATATAAAATGTCTACTACAGAAATTGGCTACACTACACTTGTGTCCTATTTTGGAGTATTGCTGCACATTGTGGGTTTCCCACCAAATTGTACTAACGGTGGTATAGAGGAATTTCAGAGAATGCTAGCCGTTTGGTATAATTGCAATGCAGGCGAAGGAATGTCACGGAAATGATGCAAGAGTCTGTGTGAAAATCAGTACAGGAAAGACATTATTCCTTGCGGCGAGATCTATTTGCGAAATTCTTTCGCCAAATTTCTACAGTGAAAGCGAACATATTTTGTTAGCATCTACCCACATAGGGAGACATCATAATAAAAGAAGAGAAATCACATATAAAACTGAGAGATTTAGGTGTTCCTTTCTTCCCGCGCGCTATTAGAGAATGGAACGGTAGAGAAACATTAAGAAACCTGTTCAGTAAAATCTGTGTTTTTCAGAGTAGATATGCAGAAATATATAGATGTAATAGTGTAACTCCCTCGACAGGTAGGCGAGACGTTCGAGAGAAAAGATACCATGTACGTAACTGTACATTTGCGTCAACAGGCAGTGGCAGTTTCTGTGCATATGCGCAAATAACTGCGATCCTTGTTTTAAAAATACAGTTTAAGCTGTGAGAAATGGGAAAATGGACGGGTCACACTACAAGTTGTCTGTGGCCGGGTGATATCTTGCCGACCGTGGTGGCAAGCGGTCTGCGGTGCTCCAGGCACGGTCTGCACGGCCACTACGGTCGGGGGTTCGAATCCCCCCCCCACCCCTCGGTCATGGATATTTGTGCCGTCGTTAGTAATAGCTAGTTCATAAGTAGTTTGTAAGTTTAGGGACTGATGACCCCGTAGCTAAGTCCCATAAGCTCTACAAACATTTGAACATTTGGTGATAACTTGGAAATGTAGATTCGACTCCCGGTCCAGCATGAAATTTCATCCACTGCCGTTGAATGTATTTCGATGCCCTGAAACAGCTAACGTGTCAAGATACTTCAGTATACTTTCGTTGCACTATCGAAGAAGATAGCTCACGTGGTAACTCTGTGTTAACCGTGTTGTATAATTTTTACTGTAGCACTCACGTTGGCGAAGAACTGTATGTGCAAGGTAAGTTTCCACACAGAGCCGGAGCTTGATATTATATACACTGATAGTGGCTTGAGATTTTTGAGTATTTGATTTATTACAAAGTGTTTTTGTATTAAAAGGTGACAGACATAGGATAATGTATAGAGAATTTGCTGGTATTGTTCGTGTAGCAAGGGAGAAGAAATAGTAACATGTGAAAAACCGTTCTCTTTTCGAATTATGAGTTTTTCTGTTACCGGATTGATGCCACAATATAAACAAAGTTGTGGTGGATCCTATACTTCTCTAATGATAATAATGAATGTAAATCAATCAGAAACACATTAATCAACGAGAATCACACAGATTTCAGTCAGCAAAGTGGTAGTCAGTGTTCAGTTTTATTTAATAATACGTTCTGTACTTAAATTTTGTCCGTGACTTCGTCCGCGTTGATGTCGAACAACGATGAATTTTTAAATATACTGGAGTTAAGTAATGTAGACGAGTGGTTGAATATATCCTCGCCGTTGCGGGCGATGTTGTTTTGTTAGCAGAGGCGCTTGATTTGGTTGTCTGCTGGCATACCCCATTTACGACAAACTGCGGTGCTCTGTCAGTCAGAAGGGATTCGTTTGGCATTCGACTCATAATGATTACTAGGATTATTTGACGCAGTGTTGGTGTCGGTTTGCAAATTCAAATGTTCAAATGTTTGTAAATCTATCAGACCAAACTGCGTGGTCATCTGTCCGTAGCTTATAAACTACTTAAACCTAGGTAAACTAACCTAAGGACAAACACACACACACACACACACACACACACACACACACACACCCATGCCCCAGGGAGGACTCGAACCTCCACGGCGAGCAACCGCGCGCTCCGCAGCGAGGCGCTTTAGACCGTTCGGTTACTCCACCGCGGCTGTCTGTTAGCATTGGCAACTTTAAGCAGACGCGGCTGCTGTAATTCTAAATCTATATACACACTCCGCAATCCACGCAAAGGTGCAAGGCGGAGTGTACTCGGCACCACTACTAGTTACTTGCTTTTGTGTTCCACTCCTAGGTAGAACGAGGTAAAAACGAATGCTTGTATGCATCTATACGAGCCTTAATCTCTCTGACCTTACCTTTCTGGTCCTTAACAGAATGGTACTCGTAGGTTGGCGGCTGTAGTATCGTTCTATAGTCCGACTCAAATTCCGGCCCTCTAAACTTCTTCAAGAGTGTTTCACGAAAAGAACGTCGCTTTCCCTCCAGCGACTCTCATGTCAATTCCCGAAGCATTTCAGACACACTTGCGCATTGATCGAACCTACCAATATCAGACCTAACCACCCGTCTCTGAATTGTTTGTATGTCTTTCTTTGAACCTATCTGGTGGGGGATTCCAAACACTTGTGCAATATGTGTTTTATAAGCGGTCTCCTTTGCAGACGATTTCTATTTCCCAAAAATTCTCCCAATAAACCGAAGTCGACCATTTGTCACCGCAGTGGAATAGCCATGCGCACTAAGGCGGCTTGTTACGGTGCTCGCGGCCGTTCCATGTCGGAGGTTCGAATCCTCCCTCGAGCACGAGTGTGTGTGTGTTGTACTTAGGATAAGTAAGTACTTTCTGGGTTTAGGTCCCATAACTTCACAAACATTTTAATATTTTGAACCATTTGCCTTCCCCACGGCTGTGCTTGTATGCTCGTTCCATTTCATATCGCTGTGCAGCTTTCCGTCTAGGTATTTAATTGACGCGACTCTGTCAAGCAGCATACTTTATTGTTGTTGTTTGTGGGTTACAGGGGCGCTCAACATTGAGGTTATCAGCGCCCGTACAGAAATCTCACGAGCAACTGTAATTAAAATCACATGACAAACGGGAACTGAGGAAAATCGGGAGCCGTCTAAAAAGCGCCTCTGTTTCAGATCAACCCATATAAACACGCACATTTAAAACTTGCTCAATTCATGTAGTGACATGAACATGTGCGCCTAATCTAAAACTCACCAGTAAAACTAAGAACAGTCATAGGTGGAATGGCTAGCTGACCAATAAGAAAAGGAAGAGCCATTAAAAATGTTGCCCCAAAAGTTTAGGGAGTAGGTCTGAGGATTCACAAAATTTTAAAAGACGGATCAAAGTTGTTTGATCATTGCTTAAAATAGAGGGCAGATCTCTCGGTAAAAGAGCTGACAACCTTTGATCTGAATATAAAACACATTAAACCAAAATGTGATGTACTGTTAACGGTGCATCGCAAGCACCACACTAAGGAGGATCCTCCCGCCGGGACAAGAAGCCGTGTGTCATGGGATAGTGACCTATACGAAGCATACTACTGAAATTGTATTCCAACATTATGGGATCATTTCTCCTACTTATCTGCATCACCTTACATTTCCCTAAATTTATAGCTAGCTGCCATTCTTCAGACCACCTAAAAATTCGGTCTACAACATCGTGCATCCTATTACAGTCATTCAATGACAGCACCTTTCTGCACACCACAGCGTCATCAGCAAACAGTTGCAGATTGAAACTCTTTGTCCGTCAGATCATTTATATAGCTAGAAAACAGTAGAGGTTTGTACAAATACTCGTTAATGTAGAGTATTTGATTATTATTATTTTGTTTAAATAGGTCATTCTGTATTTAATTTTTTCATTTTATTCCTTTTGATTCTCGGCTACCTCAGTATGGGTTAAATTTTACCTAAGATCTCCGATTTTTACGAGTATTTTTACAATACAGTTCCAAATAACTAATGGTAAAATACCTTTCCATTGAAGTTTTTAGTAGTTATTTGTAATGTTACGTGAAACTAAACACCTGCAACGAACCTAGGACAGTTTTGTTAAAGAGCTTGAAAATTTTATTTCACTTTCCACGGTTTAATATCTACACCCCACAATGAAAAATAAATGAAAGTCCCCTGACATATAAACTGATTCACTATAATTTCTTTCTAAAATCTGCCTATTCAGAAAATTATTAAATGAGATAAGTATTTCATTCTTCCCATTTATTCTGATATATAAGTCACTGTTAAGGGTTAGTAACATGTCAGAATCTGCATTTCTTAATACCATACCTTTGCCATAAAATTATCTTTACCATTGTTTTTTTTATTTATTTTAAAAAAAGGCATATAAGTTTACTGTCGCGTCCAGATGAGCCGAAATAAAATTAGTAAATTATTAATAGTTTGGTTACCATCTGACCCTGATTTCTATTAATTACTGTTTTTATTTCTGCCACGTAATGGCGGCCGGCTGCTGCAATCCAGATCGATGGCTGCTAGCTGCGACAACTGCTAACATCGTTTCTAAAAGAAATCTCTTGAAATTGGGTTAAAATGTTCCAACACTACTTGAAATTAACATCCGTATTATTTTTAATACCTATATTTTTTCTTTAAAACAATACACACATTTTTTTTTAATTATAAGTGATTCCATAATATTCGAAAAACATTCTAATGGCGCCTCATACACTCTATAACATCGACAATCAGACAAGAAGAACAAGAACAAAGAGAGTAATTTCTTGGGTAAAATGCATTTATATACTAATTATAACAGAGATGACAATCTTTTTTATTATAATTACATTATAGTCGTTGCTTGTTACTGAACCTAAATGTGGCATCTCCTGTTTACACAAGTGGAGAATTTGAAATAGTCTTTCATTACATTCACAGTTTTATTGTCACAAAGTAATCAAATCGGAAGAACTTTACAGGTTCTATCACATTCCTGGGGCACGCCTGACGATACCCTAGTCTTTGATGAACATTCGTCAATCGAGAACAACGTATTGGGTAGTCTTAGAGCCACTCACATATTCCACGCATTTCCATAATCTCGTACCTTTGTTAGCAGCCTGCAGTGCGGTAGGTCTACCGTGTCAAACGATCTTTCGAAAATCTAGCAATGTGCAATCTGTCATTTGCCCTTCATTCCTAGATGGCAAGATGTCACGAGAGAAAAGAGCTGAGTTTAGCACGATCGCTGCTTTCTAAAGCCGTGCTTCCGCATGGACAGGAGCTTTTCTGTCTCAGTTCACAAGAGCGGGGTGATGGCCACTGTGTTGTTCGAGATAAGAGGTATTTCCTGAAATTTTGTGTTCTCGGCGCACTCTTGACTCTAATAATGAATTCCCTAACTATTTCCCAAATTCAGTGTGAATAACTGGTGCACAAATGATAGCTGTACCAACTAACCGTCATTTTGTTTCGCGATACTATGGCCAGCTTTCTCATGAGTTTGTTGTTGAAATTTTGAGGGAACTAAACTACTAGGTCTTCAGTCCCCATGACTCACCTCAGGGTAAAATAATGTGTTCAGTAAGAGCCAGCGTAACAGGTGTCGCGAGAGAGCGCCAGAATCGGTGTCGGCCAGACTGTCTCTGTTGCAGGGCTGCCCTAGCGTCTCACTGCCCCGCTGCCCTCCCCCCTCCCCCCCGCGTCTTCTCCGACCCCCCGTCGTGGGATTAATCGGCCTCTGGGGCGCTCCGCACTCCTGAGAGGACGCGACCTGTGGCTGGGACAGCGCATCAAAGAGGGCCCTGCCTTTCGTGCACCGCCCAGGCTTTCAGGCGTCGCCCATGACCGCCACCTCAGTGGTTACCCGGCTTAGCTAAGCTGACAAGGAGACTACATGACTATCTGGTTTTTGCAAGTTTTGGACGTGAAGTCCAAACAAATACTAATCACCAAAGCCATTCGATGCAACTCTCAGAAACAGATTTGAATGCCTGTTATGGTACCGAATATTGTAATTTATGAGTTTGATGAACTATGGGCGTTAAGTCCGAAAAATGCATTTGTGGTGAAAGTTGAATATTTACTTGTTTATATCTTATTAAAAACAATGTTACGTCAGTGTTCTAATAATTGTGTCATAGACTACAAAGACTAACATACAGAATCATTTCCAAAATGAAACTTTCACTCTGCAGCGGAGTGTGCGCTGATATGAAACTTCCTGGCAGATTAAAATTGTGTGCCGTAACCGGAACTCTAACCTGGGATCTTTGGTAGAGCGCAAAAGGCAAAGGTCCCAGCTCCCAGATATTTTGCTATATTCTACTCTATTTTTCTGTTTATTCTTTTCAGCTTTAGCCTGGTCACAGCTTTAAAAACATCCCATAAATTAATGAAAGCCTGGCTGGAACGGTGGATTCACTTCATCTATAGCCTTCTGGTATAACTGTACTAGGTTTAGATGAAATACCAAATTGTGGCGAATGAAAATTTGTGCCCGGCCGGGATTCGAACCCGGGGTCTCCTGCTTACTAGAAGACGCGTTGCCTATTCCGCCACCGAGGACACAGTGACCAACCCCACTGCAGAGGACTCCCCTGCACGTCTCCCGCCACACTCAAATGTCCATTCGCCACACTGTCTCATTCCTACAAACACAGCCTATATTGTTCTGTAATGCTCGCAGCCACAATACTGTTTTCCCGCACCAGGGACAACAGACCATGAGGTATCGAGACACAATTAATTGCCGTCATGAGCCCAGCCTCGGCTTGTATACAATTGTATGTACATAGTACAGTGATGCCGTAACTGATCGCAAATTAAGATTTATTTCATTAATTTGAACGCTGTAAAGTCGTCGACAACTGAAATATCTGGTATCATAACAGGTATTTCAATGTACTTACAAAACTTTCAAGCCGATGTTCTCGTGAATTTGTGAGAGTTGCATCGATTGGGTTTGGCTGATTACTATTTGACATTTGCCGCGGTGGAGTGGCCGAGCGTTTCAAGGCGCCTTGCTGCCGAACACGGTTTCTCTGCGTCGGAGGTTCGAGTACTCCTTCGGGCATGTGTGTGTGTGTGTGTGTGTTAGTTCTTAGGCTAGTTTAAGTAGTTTCTAAGCATAGGGACTGATAACCGGAGTAGTTAAGTCATATAGATTTACAAACATTTGAATGTTTGAATTTGATGTTTGGATTTCACGTATCACAAATGTAAAAACTTGCAACAAATCCGATACCCACGTGGTCTCCTTGTGAGACATGCGGCTCACGTGTCTTGCAGCGAACAAGTTCTGTAGGAGGAATGCGGTTTTAAGCCTAGCGGGACATACGTGTCCCACATACTAATGTCTTTCCCTGAGTTCACAGGGATATGGAAGTCCCACATCTGTGACGTGCTGCGATCTATGTCTGTTCAAAATTACTTTAGGTTTGGCACTTCCGCAGGAGTACGTGGAGGTACCACGCAAAGTTGTCGCGTCCCGCGCGGAAGTTACGCGTCTACTCACATTTCAATCAACGCGCTCAAACACGCAAACTATTTCCTATATAGGCGCGGGACTTGCAGTCACGTATTTTGGAAGAACTGCACTATATTTTAATTTAGTTTGATTTACAACAGCATATTCTTGGGACGATATACTTACAATTGCAAATGTGACATGAAGTCACCAATGAGGTATGCGCCCATTTTCAGATTTCGTATAGTTCAGCAGGACCATGATGTTGTACAATGAACGAAATTTACCCCAGGTTTTATGTTTTGACGATGAAGAGTTCGAAACGCAGAAATAACAGCCGCATCACCAACTGTGGCATTTGTATTTGTAAGGCGTCCCTTATAGTACTGTTTAATAACGATATACTGACAGTTGCCAGAAACGATAAAAATCTGAGGATGTTACGGAATTATCGACTTACGGAAAACGCTTTGTTATTGATATTCAGTGAGCACAAAAAGTGAGTGAAACTTTAGGAATACATTGTTTTTTTCTCTGAACCAAAACTCTGCCCGAGGTTTGCAACACCAGGTAATTTTAGTTAAATAAACTATGTCCCCTACCGTACCTAGTAATGAGTGTCCATAATTATGGTTTCGTTAAAAGGATTGCGATGATTATTATTAATGGCATCCGGTTTCTATGTATGATATGAGAGTCCGTACCTGCTTACAACAACTGCGATTGCTGCGAAAGCCTGGCTGGAACGATGGAATCACTTCATCTATAGCCTTGTAGACACGGTTGTGTCTGAGTTGTTCTAGCAATTTGAAGTTTATGCTGAGTAATGCTATTGGGCGATAAGTAGATGAGTCTTTGGCAGTTTGCGTATTGCTATTGTGTGAGCTGTTTTTAACTGCGGTGCTAGTTTATCAGTGCTGTGTATGTCGTTGTAGAATTCTCTTAGCCAGGTTACTCCATTCATACGAAAGTGTTTGATGAATTCTGGAAAGACCCTCGTCCATACCAATTACTTTCCTCATTTTGAGGCTCGTAACGAATTATTTTATTTCATTCCCTGTAACGGGGTTTGAGTAATAGAGGTCCGTAGTATACGACATCTTGTCGGATAGCCGGCCGCGGTGGCCGAGGGGACTAAGGCGCTCCAGTCACGGTCTGCACGGCCACTACGGTCGGGGGTTCGAATCCCCCCTCGGGCATGGATATTTGTACCGTCCTTAGGATAAGCTAGTTGATAAGTAGTTTGTAAGTTCCCATGTCCCATAAGCTATACAAACATTTGTGCTTTGTTGTCTTGTCGGATATCCGTGCTGCGTGGATTATGTCCCATAAGCTATACAAACATTTGTGCTTTGTTGTCTTGTCGGATATCCGTGCTGCGTGGATTTCCAAAACTTGATGAACGGCCGTCAGAATGTTGACGTGACCATCACAGCATGATTGTATAACTTGAAATATTTCTCCGTAATTGATTGGTAAATAATAATAATAATAATAATAATAATAATAATAATAATAAAACATAAATAAATAATTTTTATTATTTAAATTATAAAATCAAAGTAATGTTTTGATGTAATTATGTAAATTGAGAAAAGGTAGCGCCTGAGAAAATAATGTTCCGCGAAAATAAAGTTTACACCGTAAGCAAATAAAGTTTGAAACTATTCGTAATTTTTGAAATGAAAATTAGGGCGCGGGAGAAATATCTCAAGTTGGTGGCTGGGTTGCAAATCACTGTTATTAATAATAATAAAAAATGTGCCTGCTAAAATTTTCTGCAACTGAATGGAGCTGGAAAATGGCACAAAAATATTTAAGTTTTGCGACCTGCCTAAAATCCCGTCTGATTACGTAGAAGAGCAGCTCGCCACGTATACATTGCACAGAAACTAACTGTTGGAACGCAGTCGTAAAACACCAATTTATCATAAGTCCACGGCTAGCTCAAAAATTAAAAATAGTTAAATTTCGATAAACTGGCGTATATCTCAGGGACGTATAGTGCGGAGCAAGATTCTAAGATAATTATGGAGTATTGTTCCAACATTTAATTTAGCACACTGCAAGAAAATGGTGGCTGGTGGTAATCTGTAACAAAAGTTCACTCACTATTAATATATTGTACAATAAGGAATAATGAGGTGGCTTTTAAATAAAAATATTGAGAAATGCAAATTTTTATTAAACGAAATTAGGTGATATATATTCTGAACATTCACTTCCACAATAATTTCCTGCATCCATTCTGTGCTCGAAAAGAAATTACAATTCAGACAAATTAAACAAATAGCAATGCGCTATTGCGTCCGAAACCTATGAATGCTAGGCCAAGAAGAAGAAAGAATGGAGACTGCTGCTCTTTCTTATTAACGAAAACATATGGTAAGCGTAAATGTACAGATAATAATGTGCTTGTTAACATTATAATTTCTTTGCGTAAGATAGCTCCATTATCGATACTTAATAATTTGCATGCAATAAACACAGAATAATCGTAACAAATACAAGAGATTAATTATCTATTTATATACAAATGAATTGCTGTTCGTTAGTCTCTCTAAAACTCGAGAACGGCTGAACCGATTTGGCTAATTTTAGTCTTGAAATATTCGTGTAAGTCCAGGGAAGGTTTAAACGGTGAAAAAATATGGAAAAATTGGGAGGAAAATTTAGAGTTAAAACATGTAAAATAATGACAGTTACTTCCGTTGTTCTGCCGTTCTATGCACTTTTTAAAAAAGGGACAATGCATTTTTAAAAGTTAATTATAACTTCTGAAAAATACTTAAGAAGTCAAAGTGTAAATAGCTTTTTCAGAGAGTAATTATTGTTCGATATTTCGCTTTATTTGCTTCAAATCAAAAAGTATCTTGAATTACAAACTTATCCGGCACTTCAGCGTTTAAGCTCACACCAGATTTCATCACAATAGATTTGATGGTTTATGTAATGATTTACAGCCAAATTGGTTTAGGCGTTGACGAGTTTTAGCGAGACTAACAAACAGCAATTTACTTTTATCTTTGACAGTTCATATACGGGTTCAGATTGTGTAAAGCGAACTTTACTCTTTCAAAGTATTTTTCTGAACGCACCCAACACAACAACCAAGTCATTATTTTACACGTTTCAAATCTAAATTTTCCTCGCAATAATTCCATATTTTTTCACCGTTTAAACCTTCCCTGAACTTCAACGAATGTGGCATGAACATTATCCTGGACATGTATGCGTTATTTGCCTACTCTTACCGCCCACCATCGAGCCGATGATGCCTTTATAAAGCTACTGGGTCTAAAATACACATGAGTTAAAGTAATATGGTTTATATTCAGAGGTAAGTGATAGGAAGTTCACCGGGTCATCTAGTGCAGTATAAATAATATTGAAATAAAGTCCAGGCGGCCAATGAGATGTTATAAACTGACACAGCACGTCCACTCGTGTGGCTATTCTCTAAAAGGACCATCTCGCCATACAGAGTCTGACCCCTTCCAAAGCCATTCAGGCGACTGTAGGAAGTACGAGTGTATTTGCAGAACGACATGTTGACCATAGCTGTTTATTAATTCTCAATGCTACCGGTTTCGGTTTTGTACCATTGTCAAGCGTTAGCAGAGATTAGCTAATAGCTTAACATGTCGGAATATAAAAATACAAAATTATAACAGAAGTAATAACTTGACCAATGACAACGAATACCTCTGTTATAATTTTGTATTTTCATATTCCGACATGTTAAGCTAACGCTTGACAATGGTACAAAACCGAAACCGGTAGCATTGAGAATTAATAAACAGCTATGGTCAACATGTCGTTCTGCAATTATCTGAAAGCTGTTATGCCCCATCTATTCACCTTTATACCTTTGTAAGTACGAGTGTGTCTGCTTCGCACGTTAACACACACTGAGCCTTATGGCTGCAAACATTCCATATTAAAAGGCACACTCAGGCGGCACTGTGTCTATTCGCTCTCTGTTGTCGGACGACGTTGAAACCGTTATCAGTTCATCTGCTGTCCGACAGGTCGCACATGGCGTCATCTGATCAAAATCTACGTGGCCTATCCAAGTGTACATTGTTTTTGGAAGTGCAATAAAACATCCATAGCGAAATAGAAATTGAGCAAGTGGTTGCCCGGATGGACAGGGGAGTGCTTTGCACTGTGCTCGGCGTGCACACAGCGCGGCTTGCCGGCTGTATAGAGCATCCAGCAGCAGGGCTTAACCGCACGGCGGTGCTGATTAATGCACGGGCAGACCGCACGGCAGAATTACGGAGCGCCGCGTCTGAAATGAGCAGCGGGATCCTCGCTGGGGCGTCGAGGCTGCACCAGCCACCAGCAACCAGCCAGCGAGGCCCGTCTGGCTGTGCAGCGCGCGATCCGAGCCTCAGGGGAAGGCGCGGTGGTAAGCACAGGTCTGCGCAGGGGGCGTTCGGCTGCCGGTCGGCCTACTTCACGGGATTAGCGCCACGCCACACCAGCCGGGTTTGGAGCTTGCGTGGCCGACGTCAGTTCTGCACGGGAGTTGCGGGCCAGCTCGAAACCAGACCGTGGTGGAAGGTGCAGTATACACCACGCACTGCTGCCAACTCTAAAAAAATCTCTAATGTCAAAAGTACGTTTAGCAAATGCCTAAAATATGCTAAAGTTTACAGAAAATGCCGTGAAAAATTCCCAAACATTAACTTAACCAGTAAAAAATACCCTCCATAAAAGGAATAATTACTAATAAATATCGGTCCGCATTCTAAAGAAATCAGGCGCAGACAGGTGCGAAAATTACAGAACCATCAGTTTGATAAGTCATGGTTGCAAAATTATAACAAGAATTATCTACAGGAGAATGGAAAAGTTGGTAGAAATTGACCTTGAGGAAGATCAATTTCGATTCAGGAGAAACGTAGGAGCCCGGGAGGCAATACTCACTTTACGTCTTATCTTAGAAGATAGATTAAGGAAAGGCAAACCTACATATTTAGCTTTTGTAGATTTGGAGAAAGCGTTTGACAATGTTGACTGGAATAAACTCTTTCAAATTCTGAAGTCAGCAGGGGTAAAATACAGGGAAAGGAGAGTTATTTACAACTTGTACAAAAGCCAGGCCGCAGTTATTAGACTCGAAGGGCATGAAAGGGAAGCATTAGTTGGGAAGGGAGTAAGACAGGGTTGTAACCTTTCTCCGATGTTATTCAATTTGTACATCGAGCAGGCGGTGAAGGAAAGCAAGGAAAAATTTGCAATAGGGATTAAAGTTCAGAGGGAAGAAATAAAAACGTTGCGTTTTGCTGATGACATTGTAATTCTGTCAGAGGCAGCAAAGGACCTGGAAGAGCAGTTGAATGGCATGGACTGTGTGTTGAAGAGAGCGTATAAAATGAACATTAACAAGAGCAAAACAAAAGTACTGGAATGCGATCTTAGAAAATCAGGCGATGCTGAAGGAATTAGATTAGGTAACGAAACAATGAAGGTGGTAGAAGAGTTTTGTTACTTAGGTACTAAAATAACATGCGATGGTCGCAGTACAGAGGATATAAAATGTAGAATGGCAGTGGGAAGAAAAGCATTTTTGAACAAGTGAAATTTGCTAACATCGAATATTAATTTAAGTGTAACGAAGTCTTTTGAAGGCATTTGTGTGGAGTGTTGCCTTGTACGAGAGTGAAACATGGAAGATAACCAGTGCGGACAGGAAGAAAATAGAGGCTTTTGAATTGTTGTGCTACAGAAGAATGCTGAAGATTAGGTGGGTAGATCGCATAACTAATGAAGAGATACTGAACAGAATTGATGAGTAAAGGAATTTTTGGCATACCCTGACTAAAAGAAGGGATCGCTTGGTAGGACACATTCTTAGACATCGAGGAATCGTAAATTCAGCATTGGAGGGAAGTGTGTGGGGTAAAAATCGCAGAGGGAGACCAAGAGACACGTATAGTAAGCAGATTCAAGTGGATGTGGGTTGCCATTCTTATGAGGAGATGAAAAGGTTTGCTCAGGATAGAGTAGGGTGGAGAGCTGCATCAAACCAGTCTCCGGACTGAAGACCATAACAACATCACAAACTATCCGTCATGACACTTTATTATAATAAATAAATAAACGAAACTTTTTATCCATCCATGAATTTTGATGGTGTACTCTTATCATAAGTACAACACCGTTATCCATTAATTAGTTGTTAATAATAAATAACAATAAAAAAACCATTGCAGATGGGAGAAAGGAGGCTTACAGTGCCTTTGAAACGGATTATCCCGGCATTTGCCTACAGTGATTTAGGGAAATCACACCATAGTAGACAGCAGCAAATACACAGGTTGGTCGTAAATTCCCGTTACAACCTTCTTGGCAAAAATGGAGGTGCCTCGTTACAGGAGATTTCGACGTTCCCCCGTACCAGTCTATAAGGTCACAGATGATATTGGAATTGCTACACCGCAGGGTGTTGGTCAAGTGATCCTTCAGGGTCCACCCATGTTTTTCGAGCTGTTTTGAACTTTACTATAGCTAATAACAATCAAGCAAGTCATGGGAACGGGTGGATAACAGTTGCTTTAGTATGGTACAGTGGTAGTACTGTTAAAGCAGTTTCTGGATTGGAGAGCTTTAATTGCAGAGATGTTACTGCTTTCCTTACATTTCAAGTAGCTGAGGTGTACAATCGTGACATTAGGACTTCTTATTTTACGTGAAATATTCCTTTTTCATTGAGGACCAGGAACCATCGCAAAATTAATGAACAAGAGGGCTGTTGTGTGTGGGTTAAAGGATCCGGCCGTTGTTATGAAATGAAAGTTATTGGTGATGTTGTATATTATTAGAGGGTAGTGAGTACATAACATTTTGAACAGGAAACGATCTCCGGAAAGGTATCGTTTCCGATCTTCGACAATTTCAGTTCAGATGATTATCCCTTCCACTCCTACTTGAGGAATGTAAATAGGCGTGACTTAGAATAACTGTTGCAATCAATTTAATGGAGAGAGTGTACTAGAACATGCTTCGGAGGTTCAAAGTGTGTAATGACGTCAAAGTGTGGGTACAGTTGGTGGTTGGTGGATTTAATGTGGACGGAAGTGTGAGTGGAGCCATCAGTGAGGTGGAGTTTGACATTCAGGAATGTGGCATGGCAGGTTGAGGAAGACCAGGTTAAGTGGATGGAGGAGAAGGAGGTGAGATTTTGAAGGATAGTGACCCTGAGTCCAGATCATGAAAATATCATCAATAAACCTGAACCATGCAAGAAGCCTGGGGTTTTGGGATGCTAGAAAGGATTCGTCCAGACGGCCCATAAACAGGTTGGCGTAGTAGGGTGCCAAGCGGATTACACGATTTACTTTACTTAATTTGTTTGTATATCTCCATTATCAGAAAATCTTTGTGGAGTATTATCGAGCCGCTGTTGTAATGCATCAGTATGTTGCGGCTGGTGCCGCAGACGCTCTTCGATCCTCCGAATATGCGACGCCCGCTGCTTTGTGAAGCCTTCATGCAGCCGGTTATTATTCGGTAGGTACCATTTAGTGCCGTGGTGACTTCCTTTGCATGCGTGGACCTACCCCACACGGGAGAGGTATATTCTGCAGCTGAGAAACACAAGGCCTCACCAGTTGTCCTTAGAACTTTTTTGTTTGCTCCCCACCTACTCCCTGCTAGTTTTTTTAGAAGGTTGTTCCTGGTGGTAACCTTCTGCCCGGTTTTTTGGCAGTGGTATTTATATGTAAGGGAGCGATCAAGGGTAACTTCCAGGAACTTAGGTTTGTCTGTATGCTCTAATGCCTGTCCTTCCTAAGTTACTTTTAACGGGTGTTCAGATGGAAGGTAGTTACCTGAGTCTTATTAGGGTTTGGTTTAAGTGAGTTTTGCTTGTAGTAGTTTGACATCATTTTCAGGGCTTCATCTAGTTTGGTTTCAAGCTGTCTATGTGTTTTGCCTTGTACGACGATGCCTAGATCACCAGCATATATAAAATGGTGATTCCCTAAAGCGAATATTTCGTTGCTAACGTTAACATACTAAACCGCTTCCACTGCAAGTAAAATATAAACCAGGTACGTCACAAAAATAATTTGTTTACTACCTGGGAGGTCAGCATGGCGTCAGTTGAACATAAATCGCTACAGCTAGAATTTTGCTTTTCTGTTAATATTTGGCGCGTGCGTTCTCAGGTCTCGGAGTTTGGCGGGAGCATTTTCAGTCTATGAAGAATGTCTTCTATGAAGAATATTTCTAAGGCGTAAGCCAGTTTTGAAGGAGCTATCTTCCTGATATCCAGGATTTGTTTTATGTAGCGAGACTTTATGAGGTCGTTGAATTTCAGTTTGTCTCAGATTATTTGGATTCCATAAGTTGCTATTGGTACTACTGGTCGCTTTGGATAATGTCATCGCTATTTTTATTGAGACTTTTTGAGGCTGCTGTTGGTATTTCTTTCACATGACTGTTGAATGAGGTCAGTGTTGTTTGCAGAGTGACTCCAAGATATTTGTGGCTTGGTTCAACTTAAAGTGGTTTGTCTTCTACAACCAGTGTGTCTTTGGGTGAGGGTTTACCACCTCTCATGAAAAAACATCTGTTTGGTTTTACTGTGATTTATCTGCGGGTCTTTTTCCCGGTTCCATGACGCGAGTCTATCTAGCACCTTTTGGAACTCTTCCTTGTCCTCTGAAGTTATTACCATGTCATCTGCATAAAATAGGAGTGTCATGAGCTGTTCCTAACGATTTTTATGATGTCTGCCGTCAGCCATAGTGCATTTGAAAATCATATAATGAGGAGGGGAAGGAAGAAAGATTAGGAAGCAAAGGATTGATATTAGCTGCATTGGGACACTGAAATTCTACAATGACGACAAGTGAACATATGAGCCCGGCCGGGATTCGAACACAAGATTCCTGAATGAAACTTCACTCTGCGCTGATATGAAACTTCCTGGCAGATTAAAATTGTGTGCCGGAACCGGGACTCGAATCTGGGACCTCTGCCTTTCGCGGGCAAGCGCACTACCGACTGTGCTATCCCGACACGACTCACGACGCCGCCTCACAACTTTACTTCCGACAGTACCTCGTCTCCTACTTTCCAAACTTCACAGAAGCTCTCCCGCAAACACGCAAGACTAGCACTCCTGGAAGAAAGGATATGGTGGAGACATGGCTTAACTACAGCCCTTAGGCTGTGGCTAAGCCATGTCTCCACTATATCCTTTCTTCCAGGAGTGCTAGTCTTGCGTGTTTGCGGGAGAGCTTCTGTGAAGTTTGGAAAGTAGGAGACGAGGTACTGGCGGAAATAAAGTTGTGAGGCGGCGTGTTGAGTCGTGTCGGGATAGCACAGTCGGTAGTGCGCTTGCCCGCGAAAGGCAGAGGTTCCAGATTCGAGTCCCGGTTCCGGCACACAATTTTAATCTGCCAGGAAGTTTCACAAGATTCCTGCTTAGCGCCAGCGGTCGCTTTAACCACTTGGCTA
The DNA here is from genome assembly GCA_026315105.1 of Locusta migratoria. Lineage (NCBI taxonomy): Eukaryota > Metazoa > Arthropoda > Insecta > Orthoptera > Acrididae > Locusta > Locusta migratoria. The sequence goes on along the minus strand of CM048750.1, from coordinate 187,893,909 downwards.
CCCGCACTCGCCTCCCGTCTGCATCAAACTTCCACAAGTTTCAGGTATGGCTGTTGCAGCCCCATCGTCCATGCCCTCGAATACTCGCCATTACGGATTCCCGTACGAGGTCGAACGTTATCACTCCATATGCGGTGAAGTAAATGAACAAAACGCTGTCTTCGTGTAGAATTATATTTTATTAGATTGGTGTGGTGTCCGTTCTTTCGGACATGTCTCCCTTACCTACCACTTTCTCTTTCATTCTGGAAATAGTCCTCTACGCAATGCATAAACCATGTCTCCGTAATAGTTATTTTTGTAACCTCTCCGGGTATGCAGAAGAATTTCCGCCAACTTTGGTAATTCGGTAACTGAAAGAAGTAGAGTTCTAAGTACAGTTTTCAGTAGTACTTGGATAGCTCAGTAGAAAACTTGGGCCGCGGTGGAGTAGCCGAGCGGTGTAAGGCGCCTCGCTGCGGAGCGCGCGGTTGCTCGCAGTCGGGGTTTCGAATCCTCCCTGGGGTATGGGCGTGTGTGTTGTCCTGAGGTTAGTTTACCTAGGTTTAAGTAGTTTGTAAGCTACGGACTGATGACCAAGCAGTTTGGTCCGATGGATTTACAGACATGTGAAACATGTGAGAAAACTTGGCCGCGAAAAGCAAAAGTTCCAATTCACTGACTATTTCGTCGGTTCGTAACACAATATTTTATACATTATGAATGAAACACACAAGATAAATGTGAGATATTATGCTAATTAATTAGTTTTACAAAGCCGTTTTCGGCTCTTACGCCATCATCGGGTAAACAATTCAAATATTCAAATGTTTGTACAGCTTATGGGACTTAACTACGGGCCCATCAGTCCCTAAACTTACAAACTACTTATGAAGTAGCTAATACTAAGGACGGCACAAATATCCATGCCCGAGGGGGGATTCGAACCCCCGACCGTAGTGGCCGTGCAGATCGTGACTGGAGCACCTCAGTCCCCTCGGCCACCGCGGACGGCGGTAAACAATTACCTGATGATGGCGTAACAGCCGAAAAAAACAATTTGCAGAATATCTCAAAGCTATCTTATGTGTTTCATTCACAATTCATAAATTCCAGGTGGGAGTACCTATCCAGTACTATATCTTAATCTGTCACAGTGTTTCAAGTGTAATACGTTCCATAGAGATACTGTGCGATACGTGAAATGTTCATTTTTTACCTGGAGACGACTTCTCAGGAAAGGTAGTGATTAATATTCTTTTATATTGTCGTATTCACCGGAGTCTGTGACGGGAGCCTGCAGACGGTAGCTGATAAAGTCGTCACTTTGTACAACAAAATGTCAAATGCCAACTCTTTTAAGAGCAGACTGTAATGTGGTTCGCCGTGGCGTGCCGTGTAAGTCACGTATCAAGGAAAAGGTGTCAGCCCGGTGGAAACGGCGGTGCGTTAGCTTTTATCGGCCGGGCTTTGGTGGGGCTCTTTCGCCCAGCAATTAATCAACAGCGGCGAATTGCTGCGAGTTGAACCGCGGGCAGCGCGCGCGGCCATGACGTATGGGCTGCTCTGCGACCGTTGACCGCTGCCTGCTTCCTGACTTCCCGCCAGCGCGGCTTTATTTTCCGGCTGGCGCCAGTAGAATACACGCCACACATCGCTGCGCCACTCGCCCGACAGCCGTGATTTACTGGCGCCCCGGTGGCGGCGCTGGCGTCGCCGAGACCGCTGTCCGCTCGCGCGCCGCTCCGTCACCCGGTGAAATACGCGCACTTTTCATCTTTGTCACTTTCATTGTCCCAATCTTCAGTCCGGGCCGCAGAAAGGCTGGCGGTTTAACACCTGGGAACCGACCGAGGTGCCACACTGATCGAGTTGTGAGACTCACATTCGGAAGGAGCGGCCACAATTTTCACTCCCCCTGTCCAGTTTTTCAGGTTTTCGTAATTTCACTGAAAATGGAAGAAAGTGTGCCTTTTGGATTAGATTAGTTGTTCATTCCATAGATCAGAGGTGGGCAATGAGCGAGCCGCGCTCTCGGAGCCGCCTGCCTGAGCGGGAGCAGAGCCGCGAGCAGCTGGCGTCCATCACGTAGTTCCTGCTGAAAAGACTAGATGGCGTTGTGCGCAGCCAACGCGCTAACGTAGCCGCACCTGGCTGAATGCGTTATAAAATAACTTATAAAGATAATAATGCAAACTCTTTAGCATCCAACTCGAATGAACAGATTCCACTGCTACGGGTGTCTCCTGAAAAATGCTATTATGTTTATAAGTAACTTATAAACATAATACTGGAAACTCTTCTCTAAAAAGTCCAGCGCGTGCTGTCGAGCCGGCAAATATAAAGATAAGAGCGAACGACGTGCGCCAGCAAGCATGCAGATCTCTAGCGGCAACTAGGATAACTACTGGCCGAGCGCGAACGCTGCTCATTGAGCCGATTTGTGCCCACCTCTGCCATAGATCCATTCTCGTGTATGAGGAACATATATATACAGGATGTTCCATCTATCTTGTCCACCCAAAATATCTCTGGAACAATAACAGCTATTGGAAAACGATTTTCACCGGTATCAATATACGGCTGGGGTCCATGAATGTACATATTTGGAAACATTTTAAAACGAAAGTAAATGTGTTTTTTAACACAAACTTATGTTTTTTTTAAAATGGTCACCCTATATTTTTTCTTCAGCAATCCATAGCATGACAAATCACATAAACAATGGCGTTCATTGCATTGCAATATTCCAATTACATCCCGAGATATCGCGACGCGAAGTTGAAGCTTGAAATACGCGAAACGCGCGGCTAGCGCACGTCCTGAGACTCAGGCGAGAACCCCATGCTGCTCAGGACATGCGCTAGCCGCGCGTTTCGCGTATTTCAAGCGTCAACTTCGCGTCGCATTATCTCGGGGTGTAATTGGAATTTTGCGAATCAATTAACGCCATTGTTTATGTGATTTGTCCAAAAATGTTCAAATGTTGGTACAGCTTATGGGACATAACTACGGGGTCATCAGTCCCAAAACTTACAAACTACTTATCAATTAGCTTATCCTAAGGACGGCACAAATATCCATGCCCGAGGGGGGATTCGAACCCCCGACCGTAGTGGCCGTGCAGACCGTGACTGGAGCGCCTCAGTCTCCTCGGCCACCACGGCCGGTATGTGATTTGTCATGCTACGGATTGCTGAAGAAAAAATATAGGGTGTCAATTTAAAAATCATAAGTTTGTGTTAAAAAAACACATTTGCTTTCGTTTTAGAATGTTTCCAAATATGTACATTCATGGGTCCCAGCCATACATTGATACCGATGAAAGTCGATTTCCAATAGCTGTTATTGTTCCAGAGATATTTTGGGTGGACAAGATAGCTGGGACACCCTGTATATAAGAATTACCTCAAAATATTATACCATCTGACATTATGGAATGAAAGTAATCAAAGTATGCAAGATTTCTTATTTTTATGTTGTCTACGTCTAATAATATTCGAAATGCAAGTGCAGGTATGTTAAGTCGAAGTCCAAATTCAAATATCTGTAAAGATATGGGACCTAACTGCGATGGTCATCGGTCCTTATATGTTAAGGAGCTTCTGCAGTTCTGTGATGTGAATTTATTATCAAGTTGAAATCCCACGAATTTAGTTCTTTCAACCTCTTCCATCTGCTATTCTTCGTATTTTATGCATATGCTGGATGGAAACCCCTTACATGTTCTGAACTGCAAGTAGCTTTTCAATTTCAATGTCAATGAGTTGGCTTTAAACCAGTCATTAATGTCCACAAAAATATTTAAAAAAAAGTTCAAATGTTTGTAAAGCTTATGGGACTTAACTGCATGATCCTCAGTCCCTAATCTTACATACTATTTATGAAGTAACTTATACTAAAGACAACACAAAGTATCCATGTCCGACGAAGGATTCGAACCTCCGACGCGGAAGGCCGCGCGATCCGCAACGTGGCGCTCTAGACCGCTCGGCTACTCCCGCGCGGCACAAACGTATCATTAGCAGACCTAAAAATATGGTTGATTTGCTACTTATTGCAATACTTGTATCATCTGCTAACAAAACTAACTCTGCTTTTGGCAGTGTAACTGATGAGGGGTCATTAATGTCATAATGAGCTACCTGTGGTTATCTTCGCTGAAACTAAATTCACGTTAGTTTGATATCGAAAACAAAATATTTTACTCCGTGGGATCCCCTGAAGCCAGTATTTTAAAGATTTCGGAATCTATGTAATTTAATATCTGCATAGAAACTAATATGACGTATACCACTTCAATAAGAGTATAATATCGTTCTTATTTTCCCAGTTTTCACCTGTTAGTATCAAAATAGTCAGGGTAAATGAGGAAAAAAGTAATTACATATTTTTAATTATTCACAAAGTGCCGTCATAAGCCGTTTCACTTTAGCGATATTGTTCTAATTTTACACTGGGAAATTGTCCCCAAAAATGTACAGAAATTCAAAATATATTTTGACAGTTGTATTTTGAATGTTGGACTTCATCACAAACGCATATTATTTGCACCATTTGCACATTCCCCTTCCTGACAAACAAAACAGTTTATTTTTTTCGAACCTTATATGTCGATACAATAAATAAATAAATAAATAATAAAAAAATATTCACCATCCTCTCTGTCAAGTGGTATCTTTTAGAATAATAGACTGTATTTTAGACATCCCATCAGCGCTGTTAACACAGTAGCACTGCCTACAACATGTAATGTTTTTCAGTAAGATGGGAACACGTCCAGTATATGTTCCCAGTGACAATTATTTTAAGCAATGAAACGATTCTGGAAAATCTCGTCATGTTTTCTCTTTGCAGTTAGCGATTCATTTGATTCGAATTGTGTTATTCTTATGAGTAGGTTTAGCCGTTAGAACCTCAAAAAGTTTTGGAAAATAAGTTTCCCAACAATTCGACTTCATCTTTTATGTCAATGACACTAACCGTAGATTCATCTTGTCTATTGATGACCTTGTAGTAAACTCATTAATCTCTTTTATTTATCTTTTTTTAGTTCCTTTTGTCCTGTTTTTCCCACAGTTGCTATATTATAATATTATAGCGTAGGTATTTCAGTTATCTGTCTATGCAACTGATTTAATAAAGTATGTTATTGCCATATGCATTTCGCCTTTATTTGGAAGGCATCATCAGTGGCCTGTAATATATACATGATTATGTTTTACAATATTTTATATTTACATTTCTCAGTGTTTTTAGGTTATGAACAGTTATGATGCGTTATTTTGGTATAGTATTGATATCTGGATGTTGTACTTACAATATTTCATGGATATAGCACCAGATGTAAAGCTCTATCCATGAAATATTGTAATTACAACATCCAGATATCAATACTATACCAAAATAACGCATCAGAACTCTTCATAACCTAAAAATACTGAGAAATGTAAATATAAAATATTGTAAAACATAATCATGTATATATTACAGGCCACTGATGATGCCTTCCAAATAAAGGCAAAATGCATATGGCAATAACATATTTTATTAAATCAGTTGCATAGACAGATAACTGAAATACCTACACTATAATATTATCAATTTTTGTTTATTTATATAGCCAATGTAGTGGAAAATTTCGAGAAAGTTGTTTTGTTCCTCGCATAAGTACAAGATCTGTCATCTTTTATTCAATAGCTGAGCAGCTACAGAAAGTAAAATTGTAAATGTCTTTGTGGTACACATACACATATCACATTGTAAATGTTATTATAGTACATAATGATGTTTATAGTTGTTTAATGTTATCTTTTAACATGGCGAAATGACTAACACTACGAATTTATTTTTACAGAGGATGACGAACCAACACCAAATGGAAATCACGGGAGGACAATAAACAACGCTTCTTCACTGTCCAACGTCACTGAAGAATAAATGGAAAGGAAAACAGGATTTTTGTAAGATGTGGTGGTCCTACAAGTGAAGATACTAACGAAGAAGAAGAACGCGCTTCAGATGAACAGCAAACATTAAACTGCTGTTGTAAAAAAAAAAAAAAAAAAAAAAAAAAAAAAAAAAAAAAAAAAAAAAAAAAAACGTCAAGTAATAAAGTTATAAAATATGAACAAAAAGAGAGTGAGAGAAAGATTGAAATTTGTACAAATTGTAGACTTTCATATTGCATGTAAGTTGTGAGTAGCACGATAAACGAAAGGTCGATACTTATGCCATAACGCATGTAAGCGTGAGTCTCGAGAAGTGGCAAAGGTGTTTAGATTCTTTTAGTAAATAGGGCAAAGACTAAATAATTCTTTCATACAACACTGACTTCTAAAGTAACGCCACGACTTAATTCACACGCTTCTCAACTTAATAGTTAATACAGAATATTATAAATTGTTGTTATTGTAGTCTCTAAGACTCACTGAAGTTTCTTTGGTATCTGAAAATGTTTCCTGTCGACTGGCACATTCTATTAGGTAGTATGAAAAATTATTATATCTCGAATAATATTTAGTATCTCTTGATTAGTTAGTTTTATGTAACCCATTAATTTTCCAAGTTATTATTTTGCACCACATAACCAAAGCGCTCATTTTCTTCTTAATCTTTCTTTGTACTTATTTTTCAAATGTCTGAAATAATTGCATTCTCATTGTTTACACTTCAATATTATTCAGTTTGATAAAATCTGTCAATTTTGCACAAATTTTACAGTTTCTTTTTAAGCTGTCCGGTTTCGAACTTTCATCAGATCATCATCAGAGTGATTTGTCTCAAGTTGGTGCTGAGATGCTGAGCGAAAACATAATTCATTTAAATAAAACAATGAAAGGAAAAAAATTCGGTACACATGGGTACCCAGTGATCTCTAACCAAACTGAATTTGTAGCATTGGTGTCGTAGCACAGAATTACAGCGAGCCTGCACATGCAGATGTATTCTACACGTTTTCGCATTGTCTGCCATGTTTAAATTTGGCAAACGAATTTCCAACAGATATTATGTGACAAAGAATTATTGCTTACCTATTGATATGAGATTTATGCCAATATACGATGTTATAGGCTGATATGGAACCGTAATAGAAACGTATTTTCTTCTCGTTTTCTTCTATTACTTCATAGCAGCCATATTTGAATTTGGCAAGTAACGAAATATGAATGTCTAAGGCACGCTCAGACTGTTGAAGTTCAACATCCAGGTAGTAATGAGATCATTGTGGGTACCACATAGGTGTTCACTGCAGTAAAATCTATACTGTGGCTTAGAAGATTCAGCATTTCATTGAATGAATTCCATTCACAACAATTTGTAAGTCCAAAGTAAACAGATAATTAAAGAAAGAAAGGAAGGAAGTTAGGGTTTAACGTCCCGTCGACAGTCTGGTCATTAGAGGCAGATTATTGGGTAAGGACGGGGGAAGGAAATCGGTCATGCCCTTACCAAGGAATCATCCCGGCATTTGCCTCGAGTGATTTAGGGAAATTACGAATAACTTAAACCTGGATGGTCAGAGGTGGATTTGAACCACCGTCCTCCCGAATTCGAGTCCAGTGCGTCACAACTGCACCATCTTGCTAGGTAGGTAGTTACAGATACGGTTTCAAAACGGTGTAGAAAGAAGTGCACTGGTCCGAATGATGTCTAATTTGAACAGCATTTTGTTGACGCAAGGGGAAACGTTATGGAACAAAAGAAAAAAAAAACAATAGAAATAGGTGGCGCTGTGAGAGTCTTAACGTGAATGGGATCGGCTACAAATGACATATGAATCGCAGTATGACTGCTGTAGTTTAAGTTGCACATGAAACCAAGGAGGTTAGAATAAAGGGAAATGGCATTATCTATGCCTAGCACATACGTCAGTTGAAGCCTGTCCGCCATCTTGGTCAGTTTTGGAATGCTATTTCTCCGTTAAAAATATTTGTTTAGTTGACCCTCTTGCTGTTTATGCATTGAACTGACAGTCACTACAAAGTATGTACTTTCAAACAGTATATTTTCTTGAATAAATAGTAATAAATACTTATCATAATATATTTGTAGACTTAATTTTGACGGCTAATTTGCAGTCATTTAACACGTTGTACATCACTGCAAAACTGTCGGACTTTTATTCTTGTTTTATGTGACATAAAACATTAGTTCTACAATAAGAAAACTTCTCCAAAACTTAGCAATATGACGGAGGCAGGCTTCACTTTTTCAGTGTAAGGGCGTCTCACTGTATTCTAACTTCCTTGCTTGAAGCCATCTTTACTTTTTATTTTTGCTAAAATTTAGAAACAACGTGCTCCACAACCGATCGCCATGTAGCGGGAGTCACGTTCAGAATGCATTGTGCAATGGATCACTGAAAGCAGAAAGGTTCAAAGAAAACCTGCGTCAAATTGTAAACACATACCCGATTCATACAATAATAGTAGGCGGTGATTTCAATTGACCCTCAATCTGTTGGCTAAATTATATGTTTGAGGATAGAGAGCCTCGGGGAAAGAAAAGGCAATCTTCCAAGGGTGCAGGTGGATCACAGGAGAAACGTATATCTAGGAACTATCGGTATAACAGTTCTAAATTGTCGTAGCTGTGTCGGGAAAATACCAGAACTCCAAACGTTTATAAAAAGCACCGAAACATATATCATTGAAGGCAGTGAAAGTTGGCTCAAGCCGGAAATAAGTTCACCATAAATTTTTGCAAAAGATCTGTGTTGAGAAGGGATAGGTGGAGTGTTTGTCGCCGTCAAAAGTAGTCTTTCGTGTAGTGAAGTTGAAGCTGATAGTTTCTGTCAGCTATTATGGGTAGAGGTTGTACTTGAAAATCGTAAAAAGTTAATAATTGGTTCCTTTTACCGGCCTCCCGACTCTGACGATACAGTAGCAGGAAGGTTCAAGGAAAACCTGAGTCTAATTACAGAAGCGTACCGGACTCACACGATAACAGTAGATGGTGATTATAATTTACCCTCAACCTGCTGGCGAAATTATATTTTAAAATCAGGAGGTACGCACAAACCGTCGTGCGAATTTATACTCAACGTATTCTCTGAGAATTACTTTAAACAATTAGTTTAATAGCCAACTAGAATTGTAAATGGATGTCATAACATACTTGACCCCTTTGCACAAATAATTCCAAGGTCATAACCAGCATCAAAACGGATACAGGCATTAGTGAACACAGGGCTGTCGTAGCGAGATTGAATGTAGAAATTGCCAAAGTTACCAAAAATAGACGAAAAGTATATTTGTTCAGAAAAGCAGATAGATATAAATTCATTCTTGAAAGACAATTTCGACATATTCCAAACCAAAAATTTGAGGGTAGACCAGATGTGGTTCCAATTCAAAGAAGTACTATCGACAGCAATTGACAGTTCTATACCAAATACATTAATAAAAGAAGTAGCTAATCCCCCTTGGCACAAACAAGGTCAGGATAGTGTTGCGAAAACAACGAAAAAGGCATACAAAATTTAAACGAACACAAAATCTCCATGATTGGCTATCCTACGCAGAAGCTCGAATTCTAGCCAGAACTACAGTGTGAGATGCTTACAATACTTTTCACAACGAAACTCTTTTTCGAAATTTGACTGATAACCCAAAGTGATTTTGGTGAAATTTCAAACACAGTTAAGGTAAAACACAAAAAATCTCTCAATACGTGATAGAAATGGCGATCCCGCCGATGACAGCGCTATTCAAGCAGAGTTACTAAACACAGATTTTTCAAAATTCATTCACCAAAGAAGACGTAACCAATATTCCAGATTTCGAATTACGAACAGAATGAGTAACGTAGTGGTAAATATCATCGGAGTAGTGAAACAACTGAGATCACTTAACAAGAACAAGTCTTCTGGTCCGGATTGTATACCCATTAGATTTATATTAGATTAAGCTGATGCGATAGCTCCTTAGTTAACAGCCATATACAACCGATCGCTCAACTAAGGATCTGTACCAAAAGACTGGAAAGTTACACAGGTCAGACAAATATTCAAGAAAGGCAGTAGGAGTAATACGCTAAACTACAAGCCTATTTCATTGACGTCAATTTGGAGCAGGGTTTTGGAGCATATCCTGTATTCAAATGTTATGAATTATCTAACGGAATGATCTATTGACCCAAGGTCAACACGGATTTAGAAAATATCGTTTATGCGAAACCTAACTAGCTCTTTACGCACTCGAAGTGACGAGTGCTGTCGACATTGGATCTGCAATTGATATCGTATTTCTAGATTTCCAGAACTCTTTTGACGCAGTAGCTCACAAACGGCTTTTAATCAAATTGCGTGGTTATGGCAAATCGCCTCAAATTTGTTATTGGATAGGGGATATCCTATCAGAGATGACACAGTTTGTAGTAATCGGTGGTAAAGCATCGACTAAAACAGAGGTGATATCCGGCGTTCCACAGGATAGTGTTATTGGTCTTCGGCTGTTCCTTATCTACATAAACGATTTAGGGGAAAATCTAAGTAGCTCTCTTAGGTTGTTTGCAGATGACGCCGTCATTTACTGTCTAGTGAAATCATCTGAAGATCAAAACCAACTGCAAAACGATATAAATAAGATATCAGTGTGGTGTAAAAATTGACAATTGGCTCTAAATAATGAGAAGTGTGAAGTCGTCCACATGAGTACGAAAAGAAATCTGTTAAACTTCGTTTACAAGACAAATCAATCAGATGTGAAGGCTATAAACTCCATATAATACCTAGGAATTACTATTACATCATACTTAAACTGAAAAGAACACGTAGATAATGTTGTAGGAAAGACGAACCAGAGATTACTTTTTTTGGCAGAACTTTACAAATGCAACAGGAGTGTTAAGGAGACTGCATACATCAAGCTTGCTCGTTCTCATTTGGAGTATTGCTGCACAGTGTGAGATCCTTATCAAGTGGGTTTGACGGAAGCCATCGAAAGAGTCCAAAGAAGAGCAGTCCGTTTTGTACTGTCACGACACAGGAGTTGCACTGGATCTGGGATGGGAATCATTACAACAACTGTGTTTATCGGTGCGACGTGGTCTACTTACGAAACTACAATCGCCGACATTCTCCTCCGAATGCGAGAATATATTGTTGACTGCAAACTACATAGGTAGAAATGATCACGAGAATAAAATACGTGAAATCAGAGCTCGAACGGAGAGATTCAGATGTTCTTTCTTCCCGCGCGCTATTCGAGAATGGAATGTTAGATGAATAGTGTAAAGGTGGTTCGATGAACCCTCTGCCAGGCACTTAAATATTATTTGCTTAGTATCCCATGTAGGTTTAGATGTAGATCTCTATATCAGACGCTTCGCTGGCTGCACGCTGTGTCGAGGAGTGCCATCTTGCCGAACTATCATCATATCCTCACATCCATGCCTATCAAGATGTGGAATGCATGTTGGAGCGCAAATGACTTTCACAGCTTTTGCTAGCCTATGTTGAACGTTGCCGTTAAGCTGTACTATACGGGCACTTTTTTTGGAATGTAATGATACTGGTTGACGTGCGTGCGGATTTTACGTTGCCCATAATCTTCAGTTCTGCTTATTGACATATCCCTGGAGAACTGAGTGGGCTTCGTGTGTGCATGAAATGTTCTTTGGTCATCTATTGTCCACTTCTAAGCTAGTAAAAAGTTCCAGCATAAACGTTTGTCTCACTAGCAGATTTAATTAGCATTTTGTGCTCCATCCTCATAGATCTTTCCAACGTTGGAGCAATTTCCCGTACACGAGAATGTTTGAGTATAAACTATCGACGCTTATGCTATTTTATGGGTATATCTTGGATTGACGTCGGATCAACTGCTTTCATCAATCTGCTACATTAAACTTAAAAAGAACCTGCCTTTTAAACTTTTGTAATAATTTTCTCTAAACTTTTAGCCTTTATTCATACCCTTGAATGTTCGTGACTTGTCAAACTGGTGCAGAGTCACGGTTCTTGTAAAGGGCGGTGCCAACAGCGCATGATTATTACAGAAGACGCTCATGTTGGGCACCTGGGACGCAAAGTGAGAAACAAAAAAAGTGGCGCGCGACTGTTGGTATGCATATTTGGAAACATACAGCGCCATATAACGTCAATTCTTTTCTTTTATTCTGTACCGGTAGATGGAGTGGTAGAACTGGGTTGAGCTGTGAGAAGCTTCTGCCCCTCGTAAAACTAATTTTATTTTTAATTTTAAACTAAATTTTGAACTTCTGTTATAGCCAAAGTAATAACAATTTTATTCAACGTAGCAGTTTCCAAGAGGTTAATAGTTTATATTCAATCTTTTGTGTCTCGTTTCCGCCGGTTGTCCTGGGAGTCGGTGACCGAGTAGAGAGAGACCGACACAGGGAAATAGGATGTGCGCGTGTCTGACTGTAATTCTGTTGCGTTGGCGTCAGTAGGTTGGATGCAAAGGCAACAGGACGATCGTGAGATCCAATACGATGTGACATTACTGCGCCCAGACCGTAAGACGTGGCAACCACTGCTAACACTACAGGCTTCTGTGGGTCAAAGGGAATGCATCACTAGGTAGTGCAGACTTTAATTTGTCAAAGGCAACCTGGCAATCTTTAGACCATACAAAAGGAACATTCTTCCTACGTAAGCGATGCAGTGGAGCTGCAACCTGAGAGGCATTGGGAATAAATCTGAAATAATAGTTCAGCTTTCCCATTACTGCTTGCACTTCGTGCACATTCTTAGGAGGAGGCAAGTCTTTGATTGCTCGAAGATGTGGTTGTAAGGGATTGATTACTTGGGCATTAATCACATAGCCTAGGTACTCTATTTCAGTGTGGAAAAACGAACACTTTGATTTATTGCAACGTAGACCTGCTGCAGGTTTGATAAATGTTCTTCAACTGTGCTTCCTGAGACCACAATATCATCTAAATAGTTCGAGCAACACGGTACAGAAACTGTCAGCTGTTCCGAAAAACGCTGAAAAATAGCGGGGGCGGAAGAACTGCCAAAGGGTAGGCGTTGAAATTGAAAAAGGCCCATGTGAGTATTAATGACGAAAAATTTCTTTGACTCGTCATCAAGCGGAATCTGTAAGTATGCCTCTGCTAAATCAATCTTAGAAAAGAAGCGAGACTGTCCTAATTTGTCCATCAGTTCCCAGGTCTGGGCAGAAGGTTGGTGTCAACAATTGTTTGAATGTTCACTGTTGATTTAAAGTCCGCACAGAGACGAAATTTTCCTTTCGGCTTGGTTAGAATCACTAGAGGCGAGGCCCACTGACTCGCAGAAACAGGAGAAATCATCCCACTATCCTGCCAACGTTTAAGTTTTTCGGCAACTTTATCCCGAAGGGCGATAGGCACTGGTTTAGCTTTACGAAATTTTGGTACTGAAGATTCTTTTTAAGTTACATGTGCCACGAAGTCTTTTGCAAAACCTAGTTCCGGCGAAAACAAGTCACTGCATTTTGCACAGAATGCATTGGTTTTTTCCTGAGGAACTACTGACGAAATTTGAAGGACATCTCTTCGAATTGATAAGCCAAACAAGTCGAATGCATCTAGTCCAAAAATGTTCTGAGTAGATTTGGCATGAAGAACTACAAAAGCAACTGTTTTTGTTACACCTTGAAGAGGCGGGCAGGCTACACGTTCCCAGCATGGGAATATTTTGACCTGTATAAGCTGTTAACACTTGCTGTGAGACGGCGACAATTTTGGCGCACCCAAAAGTTCCTAAGTGTCTTTATTAATTAATGTGACAGCGGAACCAGTGTCGAGCTGAAATTGAACTGTCTTATTTTCTATGGAAAGAGTCACAAAAAGTTTTTGCTTGGGCGCTCGACAGGTGCGCGAATGTGGGCAAAGTCTGACACAGTTCGTTTGCCACACTTGCGCATGCGCGGGGCGCGTAGTGAAGGAAGCGGCGTAGAATCGGCACACAGATTAATAACACTGTCCCTACATGGCACTACCGCCGGATCGACTTCCGCACAAGCTTGCGAAGCTACTACAGATTCACCACTACTGCACCAAGTCTACTATCACTAGCTACACAGTACTGGGCACTATTACAATGATCAGTTGCAGAAGGCACTAGGTTCACTACAGGATAGCACTGTACATAATCATTATGCTTATCCCGAACCATTTTCCGTGGCACAGTTTTACGCGCTAGACGGCGCTTGCTACGGCGCTCACTATATAGTTTTGCAATAGGCGCAGAACTTTGAGATTCAAGAGAAGGACTGTCCAAGTTCACAGCATGTATGTCATTCACAGAATGAATTGTTCTCGCACTCGGCGAAGCACCGTTCTTTGACTTTAAATTCTGCATACACACTGACTGTACATGTCCCGATTTACCACATTGATAACAGGTTGCGTTGCGACTAGGGCAATGCGCACGTTTGTGCCGAGATACACACATTTTTCTCAAATGATCGTCGGCGCCCTTTTGTCAAATTACTTTGTCTAACACGACGGGGCGACCTTTGTGTCGCACTTCTACACTGGCTACTGTTCACTGTCTGTTCAGCACGGCTGGTAGAATTATAAGAATCACTAGGGCTAGAATGAGAACTGTGACTAGGAAAGAGTCCGTTTCGGGACACTGCATTAACACTGTGGCTTTGCATTTCTACATTTGCTAAGTCAAAGGTATCATGCGCTTCAATAAGCTGCAGTACACTGTCTAATGAGGGGTCAGACTTTCAGAACAGCTGCCCTAATTCTGGGGTCTTGAATGTTTTGCGTAATTGCATCCCTCAACATAATGTCGCTATAAGAAAGTCCACAAGAGCAAGTAAATTTACATTTGCGGGTTAAGCCCTTCAACTCTGTAATCCAATGTTGATGTGACTGCTCTGGTGGTTTTTTTAGTGTGAAAAATCGGTACCGCGCCGCGGCCACGAGAACTTTACTCTCATAATGAGCATTAAGTGCATCTACAATTTGATCGAATTCTAGATCACGAGTAGATGCGTGGGGGAAAAGTTTCTGCAGTAATACGAAGGTCTTGGTGCCCACCATAGAGAGGAAAAAATGCTTGATAGTCTGACGCATAAGTTGATGACCCGCGATGAGTTCTGTAACTGAATAATT
Source organism: Locusta migratoria (assembly GCA_026315105.1). Lineage (NCBI taxonomy): Eukaryota > Metazoa > Arthropoda > Insecta > Orthoptera > Acrididae > Locusta > Locusta migratoria. The sequence goes on along the minus strand of CM048750.1, from coordinate 187,878,846 downwards.
TCCATTAAGTTTGGGTTCGGGGTAGTGGCCATGCTGACCGATTAGGCGCTGCGCATACAAGTAAATGATAACAAAACACAAATGCAATATGAAAGAGGGCGCTCTGCAATAAAAAATCCACAAAACTCGTAACTGAATATTTCCCCCAAAAATATTATAATAAGGGTAGGTGGGCGTGAGCAATTTCTGCATGCTCCGACTGCTGCTGTCTGGCTGCTGCAAGCGGGCTGGTCCAAGGTTCTTCTCTCCCTCCTTGTCTTCACTTTGGTATCCCATCCTCGTCGCCACTTTTGTGTCTAGTTTCCGCCGGTTGTCCTGGGTGTCGGTGGCCGAGTAGAGAGAGACCGACACAGGGAAATAGGATGCGTGCGTGTGCAGGTACAGAATCTGAGGTGACCAGCCAGTGGGACAGCAGAAACTAGAAACACAAAGCTAGATTAGAACAAGTTGTATATTTCGTAGAAATAGGATATACTTAACTTTTACAAAGTTCATGACTGCCAACTAAGTGTACTGCTGAGACATAGGTTAACTGTGTAGAGGCCTGCCTACTGATGAGTCCATTTCAGTACCTGTCCTAATCCCAAGTCTTAACTGGTGCCTGTCGGATTCCCAAGTAAAGGATGCAGTTCAGTGGTGGCCACGAGCGGGATTGCAGCAGAGGGCACTCGTGGCTGACTTCGTAAGAACGCAGCACTGTGTGTGCATGGCGGCGCGCAGTGGAAGTACGTGGCACGCACTTCAGACTTGTGCGACACCACACAATCCACACAATGAATCGTTAAATCCTTTCTGTTAATTAAGAAACACATCTTTAAAACTGTACCATAGTACCTTCCTGCTGTACAATACGGTCTTTAAAATAAGAAAACCAACTGAACCAATGTTTTTTTTTGGTTTGTTTTTTATTTTTCAAAATAAAGACGAGCACAAACGTAGGAAACAACCACAACCTTATAATAAGATTATCTGTCCACACTCTAGCACTTAGATGCCTAAAGATAAGGTTACCGGATTCTGCAGAACTATGTTCAATATAAAATTTCGAATGCACGTAACTTACGGTGTGCGGACCAATTTCAAATAATATCCAGAACCGTTATCAGCCACGAGTATTTATTGCAAACACCAAAGCAAGACACTCAGTTAGTTGTGGACGCTAAAGCACGTTCCTCAAAATCCTCCATAAACAAATTGGGCACAATAGGTGACAACGGGCTTCCCATTGCATTTATGGAGGATTTTGAGGAACGTGCTTTAGCGTCAGCGACTCTGAAACCTGCGTGTTTTCTCAGATATGTAGACGACACTTTTGTTGTTTGGCCTCATGGTAGTGAGAATTTAAATGGTTTTTTGGAACACCTAAATTCAATCCACCCGAATATTCAGTTCACAATGGAGGTGGGACAGAATGGCTGCCTTCCTTTCCTTGATGTGTTGGTCAGAAGGAAGGTTGATGGTACATTGGGACATTCTGTTTATAGGAAGCCTACTCACACAGATTTGTATCTGCGAGCTGATAGTTGTCACCATCCAGCTCAGCGTGAAGGAGTACTTCGTACTTTGGTTCACAGGGCACATGTCATTTCAGACCCTGAAAGTTTGTCAGCTGAGTTGTCCCATCTCGAGGTGACCTTTCGTCAGAATAGTTATAGTGAGAGACAGATAAAACGTGCATTGCGCTATCAGCCTTCTGTGCAACGGGTGAGTGACGATAGTAATGAAGTGGCACCTAAATCTATGGCGTTTTTGCCTTACGCAGGAAGTATTTCCAACAAGATTCGTCGTATTTTACGGAAATATGATGTGAAATGTGTTTTTCGACCACCTTATAAGATAAAGGCCCTGTTGGGGTCCGTAAAGGATGATCTTGGTTTGCGTAAGGCAGGTGTATATCGTATTCCTTGCAATTGTGGCATGTCATATATTGGTCAGACAATTAGGACTGTGGAAAACCGGTGTATTGAACATAAACGTTACACGCGCTTACAACAGCCCAACAAATCCGCTGTTGCAGAACACTGTCTTGACACCGGTCATCCTATGGAATACAACAACACGGAGATCCTGGCATGCACCTCCATCTATTGGGATAGTGTTATTAAGGAAGCTGTTGAAATTAAACTAGCAAGCGACCTTATAAACAGAGATGGTGGTTTTTGTTTAAATTCTGCTTGGAATCCGGCACTGTCTCTCGTCAAAAAACAGAGGGATAAAATTAATGTTGCGTCACCTGTTGATTAAGTCACTATCGATATTTTTTATGTTTGGTCGCCTTTGGTTGTGTTGACTCTGCTGTGACTTGTACTGTTTGTGTTATCTTCCTTGTTTACACTTTGCAAACCGAGGTATTAAATACGCATGCACATTGCTTCCTTAAGTACAGTTGTGCCTTGAGAATGGCAGGGTGTTCTCCTGCCGAAATATCGGCGGTTGTCGACGACGTTACCCGGCAGCATACCCGTAAGTTGTTTGAACATTCCTTACGCCGGGAAAAGTTAAAGTCTCACATATTCCATTACGTATCCCACTGCGACAGTAACATCACAGTCTAACATATACAGTCGCGACACTCCCACTGATTTCTGTTATAAGCCATGACAGCAGCGCTCCAAGTGGCTGGCAAGGTACATTTCTGAATACTACATCTGGTGAATAGTATCGTTTTAATTGAGTTTTACATACCTTTTACAACAAAAAATATATGTAGTGCCATAAAAATCGGCAATAACTACAAAATAACTCAACATTTCTCTTTGTTAGGTTTCCTAACAACCATTGGAAGGTACGAAACGGTATTTTCCAGCACAGTTGATATAAGATTATGTTGAAATCTACGACTTTTTAATCAAAAATTTTATTTTCTATTAATAACAACTTTCTGCATAAAGACGTCGGTTTTCTACTATGAAACATCAAGGTTTGTTCACTACAGTTCCAGTCAAATCAGTAAGTTTTGAACGTAAGAAATTTATATTGAATGCAGTATCTACATTATTTAATTACCCAACAAAGCAGAAACTAATTCCACAATTGTTACTACATCTTGACCGCAGACGTAATTACACGCAAAGGTTTATGCCTTTATAACAAAGACGAGTTAATTGGAAAAATGTTCGAATCATTATACTTCATAGAGAATTTTTACACGTCAAATAAACTGCCTTTTAGAACAGACCACAAAAGAAATTGTTCCTCCTCTGTTTATGGTCTCATAGTTTCGGCGAAGTAGGTTGCAAAATATACACATATTCGTAAGTAATTTTTCATGAATGACTTGCTGTTTATGTCACTGAATTAGGGAAATTCGATTGTTATTCATTTATTTTACGGTTATTTACGTCTCTCGAAATCTTAATAATGCTTGGAACGCAGAAGTTTGGAAACTACTTCGTTAATTTCATAGAAAAGTAATTATAAACAAACATTACACTTAAGACTCCTTGCTCACCACTAGGAGCGCTAGTGTCGTTGCAACTGTTAGTTGGTAACTACTTTCACAGCAGTGAGTGTCGCGTCCGTGTGTGTTAGACTATAGTAATAAGCTATTCAAATTTGACGACATTCATTATAATTAAGTATCGACACCTACTATTGTAGCACATGTAAATAAATTAGGCCCACTGGGTACTGACCGGCCGCCGTGTCATCCTCTGCCCGGAGGCGTCAACGGATGCGGTATGGAGGGGGGCGTGGTCAGCGCCCCACACTCTCGGCCGTTATGTCAGTTAGATTAGATTAGATTAATACTTGTTCCATAGATCATATATACGACATTTCGTAATGATGTGGAACGTGTCAGTTTAGTAAATGTTGTCTATACTTGACAATCAATATTTTAAGGATTTTTTTGTTACTTTTTTTTAAATTATTTTTTTAAATTTTTTTATCTAAAAATGCATCTACATTGTAGAAGGAGTTGATATTCATAAATTCCTTTAATTTCTTTTTAAATACTAGGTGGCTATCTGTCAGACTTTTGATGCTGCCTTGGTAAGTGACCAAAGACTTTCTGAGCCAAAGTTAGATTTAACCTTGAATAGTGAATATCATCCTATCTCCTAGTGTTGTAGCTATGCACACTGCTATTACTTGTGACCGGCCTCACAAGGGCTGAGTGCACCCAGCTTGCCAACAGCACTCGGCAGACCCGGACGGTAAACCAACCAAGTGCTAGCCAAGCCCGACAGCGCTTATCTTTGGTAATCTAACGGGAACCAGTGTATCCACTGCGCCACGGCCATTGGCAAGGTAAATCATAGGCAGCTTAACAAGCACGCTTTAATCATCTGAGAAGGCAGGCCACTCACCCTTGTAGCGCAACTACATAAACAAAATGCATTTGTGTATGTGTGAGTGTGTTTGAGGGGAGGCTGACACAAAACAAGTTCATTAACATACTAGAAAAATATTCGCAATATTAAGGCGAGAAATTTTAAAATTAAATTGCTTCCATTCTGCGTTAATCTCAAAGTAATCAAGCCCTATACTAAGACCTTAAACCACGTGTTTTCAGAAAATAGGCACCTTTGACTGTAGTTATAAATTTCAACAAGGTAACTCTGACTGCACTACAAATTACAAAATGTTTCTCCAGTTATCCTCACCACGATTCTTCAGATATAAGACTAGCGATGTGTTCTTTATTACTGGCGATGTACTCTTTATTATTATTATTATTATTATTATTATTATTATTATTGTGTCAGATCATAAAACTGACAATTAAACACTGCTCTTTCAAACAAAATTGAAAAATGAATACTGTCCACAGCGTTTCAATTATCCCTACCTAAGTAACCAGCTTCACTCCTGAAGTTCAAACGAAGATGTAAGATTATCTTAAAGAAATATATTAACGGCCTCCTACAGAGTCACACAAGTTTCAACAAAACAAATAACAGAAAAACTATGCAACAACATAACATTACCACGATTCTTCAGATATAAGACTAGCGATGTGTTCTTTATTACTGGCGATGTACTCTTTATTATTATTATTATTATTATTTAATATAGTCCAGTGTTTTACCTTATTAATGATATCTTGAAGCAAGCATGGGTACTGTAACTTTTATTTGTTTGGTTCATACAATATGAATGTAAGTGAAAGATACTTAAAGTAATGTATTCAAATTCTACTAAATCAACGATATAAACAAGCAATTAATAACCAGTCATTTAAAAAAATGTCATATATGTTAGTGCAAAATGAATTCTCAACACAGGTAGGGGTGTAATGTAACAAAATTTAATCAAGGAATGATAAATAGTGAAGAGAAAAGGAAGGTGTTAACAGAACCAGTAAGATACAGATATAGATTTCGGCGGACATCTCTAGCCGTAACGCATATGTTGTTTAAGCTTTATGTAAGGTTTGTGTAAAGTTTTTATTGTGTATTACAACGAAACGTTTAGTAAAGCCAAGAAGTAATGCGCTATTCTGTAAGATATGAAAAAAAAATTAGAAGCCTCACCAAAAGAAAAAGTATTCATCAATCAGAAGAGTGAACCTCAGTGCTTTACTAGCCATAATCCTGTCTGGATGCAGTATGTCAATGTCTTCTCCTCCGACCTTTGCACTCCAACCAGTTATAGGAGAACTCAGTTTTAACGTCATACTGAACCACATTTGCTACTCGTCTTCTTCACATTAACAGCATTGCGAGGTAAAAGAAGAGACAGATAAAAATCTTAACATTGGCTGGGAATCTAACCCGTGACTTGGATTTGTAATCTGTCACTTTATCACTTAGAAACTTCAATACTATCAGAACTTATAACAAAATAGTTACTTTAATACATTCCAATACATGTTCGCGCAGTGCAAATCATCGATTCAGAATGTCTAAAATCGTGTAGCACATATACTTTTAGTTTACAGTCAAAAGCCGCGCCCTGTGGATGATACAAACGTATCTGTAATAACTGACTTTATACTCTGAAAAAAACATTTATTCAAAAACTCTATTAAATCGAGTAGATTAGAATGTGATATACCAACAAAATTTCCACATATTAGTGAGCCCCAATGCTATCAACTAAAACAGAGAACATCATATATATCAGAACGCGGTAAGTTGTATCCAGAAGTCATCAATCTTACCGAATAGCATACATCAGCTTATCTTTCCGCTGTTGCGTTAATCCATACAAAGAAGAGAATGTTTATTGCTGATAGTTATCAATTGTTGTATATGATTAGTTAGTTGTTCACGTAATATGTGTATAGAGAAGTGACTTTGCCTGTAACAAGTGTGGACAAGATGGCACAGTAGCATGTAAGTATGTTACATCTATAGTAATAAAAATGTAAAAGATGGATTTGACAGAACCATTATTCTCCGAAAGTTCTTCCATGATTGCTTTTCAATTTTTACACAACGTTGCACTGTTACACGAAGGTACCACAGTAACATGTGATCGGGTACAGCTATAAATCTACATATACGAGTATGTGTAACTTCTTGCGATTTCTTGTAACAACGTTTTTCCATTATAAAATTGATATAGATAAATAAATAGCAGATATTATTGAATTAGGTACATAGAAATACGCAGGTATACCTATGCAAAAACGTATGTCAAAAATCGAGTGGTTTGGTCCAGAACTCTCGTAGATATAACTCTAAACAAGGCTAACTGGTTAGTCGTAAGAGGAGGGGAAGAAAATTCACGTGGAGGAGAAAATGGATAGGGAGGAGTTGGAAGGAGGATCGGATAGGCAAACAGAGAGGTGAGGAGAAGAGGAGGGGGATGGACGGAGAGGGGGATGTGAAATAGAGGGAAACAAGAATGGGGGCAAAGAGGACAGAGGAAAGAAGAGCAGACAGTGTCGGGCATATCGAGTTTCCATTAAAAAAGAGTTGTGAAATTACACATAGCGATAGACGCTAATCCTTTCTCTTTCCTTTCTAATGCATTTCACTCATAGAAAACTACAGCAAGCGTGGCCGAAAACAGCTATAAGAGTGCATCTGATTCACAATGCTCACATGCGTTTCCAGTGTAACTGACAAATTAAAAATTTTATCGAACGGAATATCCGAAATGACATATTCTCAATAGATGATATGACATTTAGCAAGAATAAATAATAATGCAGGAATGGATTATGATTTTGATATAAGGGATTTTGAAACTAGGGATTGGAAAGATATTACTCCATCTACAAAATAAGCTGCCATTTCACGAAAACTGAGCAAGCTATGAATCTTCATTTCACCAAACGGAAATATAAGACGCAATTTATGCATGCAGAATGATCACACGATGACCGTCCAAATATTCAGAATGCACAACGCAAATGACGTTGACATGGAAATAAGACATCACTGTAAGTGACTACCAACATCTCTCGCATAATATTCACCACTGCAGAAACTCCCAACGAGCTCACATGACATTGTGTATCATCAGTTGAAAATAACATAGTGAGTAAAATGTATTCAGGTGGATCTGCTAACACTAAAATAAATCCATACGTAAGTGGGGTAATTATGAAGTGGTCTACTTGGTATGTGCAGTTAGAAGTGGTGACTGAAGGAACTCTCTTTGGTCATTGAGTACCAGACTTTGGCAAAAAGACATGAGCTTTGATTTCCAATATTTATTGATAGTTAATCTTCTTACCTTTGTGAATATGCTGGTCTTTATAACCGCGACTCTCTTTAAGCAAGTGGTCTGCAATAGTCCCCAACTTCTGTGGTATTCTTTTTGGTATGTTGAAATAGCTCTTCCAGGCTGACTTATGTAGAATTTACCACATCACGAGTGATTTTATATATTATACTCTTTTCAATGCTTGGTGCGCTGTCCTTACCATTAGAAAATATATGCCGAAGTGTTGTAAATATCAAATGATGTTATGAGGTACCTGGACTAGTTTTCTGGCAACATGGAGAGCGGCTTTTCCTAAATACGGGGTCGTGCACTAGTTATTGCGGCCTCAAGGACATGGTAAAGAAGTGAAGATACTATTGTTTTTATTTTTGTGTAACTATTACTCAATACTTTCCAGTTCTGTCTCGAAGTTGTCATAACTCATCGGTATGGATAATAAACGGTGGAGCACTGAAAGTAGGGCATCATGTTTGTGGGTCATTGGGTGTTGAGAATTGGTCGGTATGATAATGTCGGTGGTGGTAGGTTTCCTATAAATTTTGAAGGTATGGGTATGTTGACTAATATCAATTGATATATCTAAAATATTTCTAGAGCTACGTACCAACTGCATTGTGAACTGGATGTTTTTGTGTTTGGAATTGAAAGAATCTAGTGGCCAGCTTTTTCACCGACTGATTCCCTTGGCAGACGCATTGCAGCCGAGACCAGCTCCTTCCACATCGGCTGCAGAGCTGTATATCGCACTTAATGAAGAAAGACCAAATATCCCTTAAGAGCTGATGGATAATCTCATACTCTCCACGCCACGCAGGAAGATGATCACACATCATATTAAAGGGCAACGAGATTGAGTTTGTCACTGGGTAGTCCCATGGCGTCTCGTTCTAATTAAACGCCATGTAAAGCTCATGTATGGAGTTGAGACAGCAAAATATCGTACTGCATCACACATAAATTACAAGTGTCCTCAAAATCTAAACAAAAGTCGTTACAATACGTATATTGTGTTTGACATCTCCCCTGACCCCCTAATTGTTTGAGCAGTGTAGAATCAGAGACAGTGCGGTGGTAGGCTTCGGCAGACCGCTGCTAGCCCCGCGGCGCGTGTCGTGTGTACAGGTGGCAGGCGTGTGTGCGAGCCGCGACCGCTGCATAACAGTGTAGGCTGTGGGCCCCCGCTAATCACCTGTTTGTCTCGTCTCGGCAAACAGGAATATGCATGCCGGTCTGCCATTGGACGTGTTCTCATTGCCAGTCAAACAACAATAACTCTGAATGTATTTCTGTCATAAACGTCATTTATATTATTATGATAGCGGAATCTGCCCGACTGTGACCATAAGTCAGAGCACAGTGTTAATGTGTCTGAAAATGCGGTTCTTCAGTAGCCTGTATTTCGGTTCCTGTTGATCACAGAAATAGGAGAAATCTTTTTTGGATAGCTCATGGCCTGGTAGTCATACGACTACTTACGAAAATAATCCACCCTCATTAACTACATACATTGTTGAGATGTACCTCAACGACACAGATTGCCGTACCGTAGGCGCAACCACAGCGGAGGGATATCTGTGGGGAGGCCAGACACGTGCGGCTCCCGAAGAGGGGCAGCAGCCTTTTCAAATGTCAGAGGGAAATAGGTAAAAGCAAAATAAACCACGACGAACGCTGCAAGCAGAACATGAAAGGTAGACTGGGACAGGTGAAGTCATTCATGGCCGAGTATATCAAACATCTGCCTTAACGTGAAGAAGCAATTTCTCATAATGTACGTTCAGAGCACGGCTTTCTAGGTCAGTGAATGAAAATGTTGGGAAAAACCAGAAGAATCTAAGCGTTTGAAATGTGTTGGTACAGACGAATGATAAACATTATATGTATTCGTAATGAATGATGAAGTGCTTCGTAGAAACTGCGAAGAAAGAAGCATCTGAAAAGCGATGACATGAAGAAATGATAGGATGAGAGGGCATCAGGGAATAACCTGCATGATACGAGAGGTAACTGTAGAGAGTAAAAATTACCGGGGAAGACAAATAATTGAGGACTTAAGGTGCAAGTGCTACTTTGAAATGAAGATGTTGGGGGTAGAAAGGGAATTCGTGGCGGGACTCTTAGAAATAGTCATGAATCTAATGACACAATAAATATTACATATCGCTCTATATAGCATATACTACAGTGCTCAAAACAATTAGAGAATCAGGTGAGATATCATACACATTGTACAAATGGAAACGTATTTTATTCAGATATTGGTTACAGTTATAATTTGCATGTGATACAGTACGAAATTTTACAGTTTCACATTTGAGGTTTACATTGCGTTTACTTAGAGAGAGACACCATGGAGCTACCATAACAGTGGAAAAGCCATTCCCGTTAATATGGTGTCAGATCACCTCGTACGGCCAGTACAGTTTCACACCTGCTTGGTATGGACAGTATGAACTATTCAATCAGCTTTTGTGAGATATTTGATCATTCTTCCATGAGTGCTACGTCTCGGTCTGCAACCGTTGTGGAAGGTGATGGTCTGGCTGAATTGCGTCTGCTACGTTCTATCCGGACGTGCTCATTTGGGTTTAAGTCCGGTGAACAAGCTGGCCACTCCATTCGTTCAATTCCCTCATCTTCAAGCATGTTGTGCAGCAGTTCAGCTCTGTGTAGACTAGCGTTATCATCCAACGGAAGAAATCCATCGCTGCGGCGGAGTAGCTGAGCGCATTGAGGAGCTATGCTCCGATGCTCCAGGCCGTTCCTCGTCGGAGATTCAAATCCTCCCTCAGGCATGGATGTTAGTATAGCCTTTAGTATAAGTTAGTTTATAAGTAGTTTGTAAGTTTAGGGACTGATAACCCCACACTTAAGTCCCATAAAGTTCACAAACATTTGAACATTTTGAAGGAATCCATCTCCTAAGGGACCAGCATAGAGCACAACGAAAGGTCGAGGGATCTCGTCTCTATATCTCTGAGCAGTCAAAACGCCTTTCTCAACGACATAGAGTTCTGTACGTCCAACAATACTGAGTCTTGGTCTCCAAGATATGGAGATTTTTTCAAGTTCCGCGTTCTCTCCAGATGAGGAAACGACCATTGTCCGCCTGAACACAAAATCGTGAGTCATCTGTGAACAGCTCCCGGCACCATTCGTTACGACTCCAATCTTGATGTTGTTCCGCCCAAGTACTGCGGGCTAAACGGTGTCATGGTTTTAATGGGATACACGCTGTAGGCCTCTGTAGTGGCCACATTCCCGAAGGCGATTTCGGACTGTTTGTATTGGTATTGCCGCGGTGGAGTAGCCGAGCGGTCTAAAGCGTCTCGCTGCGGAGCGCGTGGTTGCTCGCCGTGGAGGTTCGAGTCCTCCCTGGGGCTTGGGTGTGTGTGTCTGTCTTAGGTTAGTTTAACTAGGTTTAAGTAGTTTGTAACCTACGGACTGATGACCACGCAATTTGGTCCGATAGAATTACAAACAAACAAATTGTATTGGTATTGTGCGTCCTGTTGCTGCCTGAAGGGTGCGTTGCAGCTGACTTGCATTCAGCCTCCTATCTCGACGGACTATTAACCGGTGATAACGGTCATCTGTTGCTCATATTTCCCGTCGACGACCTTGGCCATGCTTTTTTCTGTCGGTTCCTGTTGTGTGAAATCGCATCCAGGACCTGGAAATTGTAATTTGGGACACTACAATTTCTGCATCCACCTCCCTCTGTATCTCTCACTGCTTCCAAACTTCCTACGGCTCTCCATGACATGGTTTCGGTTAAGTCACGTTGTTGTTGCTATCTGATCACTACACTATCTGAACCCTCCTGCTTGTGTAATTCGTTTGGTTGAGTAAACACTAGCCAATCACAGTCGTCTTTACAGCTATCTTCTATTACTACCACTCCGTAGCACAGAGAGACGTCGAACCAGTTTAGTTCATTGTACAACTGACAATACTTGAGAACCTTGATATCACAACTGATCCCCTAATTCGTCGCCCGGTGTAGCTGTCTGAGGATAACGTACTTACACAACATTAAATTGGCGAATGCTTTTATCTAACTCGACAATTCCTATGAAGGTATGTTGAAATTTCTCCAGTTTTACATACATTACCATTCTGTGCTCCGTCTGATGCAATCATGGTTAATTTTATTTATTACTTTTGTATCTTCCAAATTTGTTAAACGTAACATAATACTTGATTTCAATTTATAGGTTTGAAGTTTCAGCTTTCTATTGCTTGAGAAGTAAATGTTACGAGCATTCCTCATGTGTGATCTTTGTTTCGTAATTAGGAATATGCTTTTCCATCCACTTTTCCATGCAAACTTTAATATAAGACTCAAGAATTGCTCTGAATGTGTTATCGATAGCACTTTAAAATCCTTAGTATTATCAGTGCTAGAATTTTCCCGTGCAGTGCCATAAACTGGTTTAAGACGTTGTGCTTTTGTAGCTCTGCAGCTGCAGGTTTGTCTTCTTGTTATTACTGGTTAATTTTGATGTGTTAATAATGTTTTAATGCTATGGTTCTCGCAGATGGTATCATTTATATTGCTTTAGACACGTGACTATTAACAGCTGCTACATGTTTTATAAAATGCATTTAAATCAAACGCTGTTGTATTAAAAACTTTTTATCTGCTGGGTTGAGTCGTAGACCATCATCAACGAATACAACAATTTAAAATAGTTCAGGAAAATCTAATATATAAAAATGAATGTTTGTGTGTTCGTATTTTATGCGCGGCCATACCGTTCAACCGATTGTGATGAAACTTTGTCAAGATATTTCATGCACTATTGCGATGGTCATAGACACCATTAAACGACAAATAGTACAGGAGATACGACGTAATGAACAATGAAATGCGCGGGAAAGTATTGCATCATGCGACGTCTACTTCTAAATCACTGTACCGATTTCAACCAAATGTGGTGCACATATTCCTTCCATGAGGTAACAATTGACTTAAGAGTAAGAACTGCTTACGACATATAGTTCAGGAGATATAACGTCATAAACAATTATATGGTTGAAAACTGTGACATCATGCGACATGCGAATGACACTATATTCATCATAAAATCTTCATGACATTTTGGAAACTTGACCTTCAATACAAGAGGAAGCTCACTGTCACATAAAATTTTGGATTGTGCTTGAAGGACGATACTTTACATATGGATTCGTCAGATTCTACAGTTGTATTCCGATCCTGGTGAAATTTTTAAATATGATTGAACAATTCAGTTTATCAGTGTAGTATTAATATATTCAGATTACCTACGCCGGCCGCGGTGGCCGAGGAGACTAAGGCGCTCCAGTCACGGTCTCCACGGCCACTACGGTCGGGGGTTCGAATCCCCCCTCGGGCATGGATATTTGTGTCGTCCTAGTTCGTAAGTAGTTCATAAGTAGTTTGTAAGTTTAGGGACTGATAACCCCGTAGTTAAGGCCCATAAAAAAAAGATTACCTACAATCATGTCAATTAATCAACGTGACTAAACAGTTAATTTTCAGATTTCGGCGAAGTTACGTATAAAATAAAAATTCTGAAAATTGTAGCCGCTCTCTCTGGAAGTTACGTTACATTTTTCAGGGTGATAACCATTAAAGAAACATTTAAAACATAAATATTGTTCACACCATGTGAATTTTATGTTAGCAATTCTAAGTAACAATTTAAAAAAAATATGGTTCGGTGGAAAGCATACTTCATTCAGATTTTTAACTGATGGATTTTTTTCTGTCAGCTTTGATGCATACCGAGAGTACTGAGTCATTGTGGTGAAAACTGCCAGCAGAAGGAATTTGAGAATAAATACATCAATCTAATATATAAAAATTAATGTTTGTCTTTTTGTTCGCATATAATGCACGGCCATACCGTTCATCCGACTGCGATAAAACTTTCTCAATTCATTGCTTGCATCCGTGCAAAGGTTATAGACAAAATAAAATTCACTTCGTATAATGCATGGCGGAGGATGTTATACAATTAGTTAATTCGTTTCTTATACCTTCACGCTGAAATGGCTGGACGGATATGAACGAAATTTGGAAAACTGGTAGCTTATACCCTGAATTCATAAGCCTCGGTGTGGTGGGTGGCGGAGGATACCTTACAGTGGGTTAATATGTTTGTTACTCCATCATGCTCAAAAGAATGGACGCATTTCAATAAAAGTTGGAATGTAGATAGCTTATTTTTGTGTCTCAGCCTCGTCCGCCGGTTGTCGTAGGTGTCGGTGGCCGAGTAGAAAGAGACCGACACAGGAATAAAGGATGCACGCGTGTGCAGGTACGGAGGTGACCAGCCAGTGGGACAGCAGAAACTAGAACACTAGAGTAAATTAGAACGAGATATATATTTCATAGAGAGATTACAATATTTATCTTTCATAAGTTTCATGACTGCAGAACGCTGATACATAGTTTAGATAGAGGCCTGCCTACTGATAATTCCTAGTGCCTATCCGATAGCCAAGTCTTAACTGGTGCCTATCTGATTCCCAAGTGAACGATGCAGCAGTCGTGGCCACGAGCGGAGTTGTAGCAGAGGACGCTCGTGGCTGACGTCGTAAGAACGCCGCGCCGTGCGTGCATGGCGGCGTGCGGCGTAAGTACGGGGCGCGCACTTCATACTTGTGCGACACCACACTTATAGCATGCATTAATATACAGGCTACCTTTCATAATCCACCGTACGGTGCGTGGTGGAGGAAACCTCACAATGTGTTAATACGTTCGTTTGTCCTACGCTGAAACAGCTGGAAGGATTTGAATGAAATTTGGAACGCAGATAGCTTATACCATGAATTAACGCTTGAGCTACCCAATACGTTCGTTTGTCCTACGCTGAAACATCTGGAAGGATTTGAATGAAATTTGGAACGCAGATAGCTTATACCATGAATTAACGCTTGAGCTACCAATACGTTCGTTTGTCCTACGCTGAAACAGCTGGAAGGATTTGAATGAAATTTGGAACGCAGATAGCTTATACCATGAATTAACGCTTGAGCTACCAATACGTTCGTTTGTCCTACGCTGAAACAGCTGGAAGGATTTGAATGAAATTTGGAACGCAGATAGCTTATACCCTGAATTAACGCTTGAGCTACCTTTAGGAAGCCACCGTACTGTGCATGGCGGAGGGTACTTTACAGTGGGTTAACACGTTTGTTACACTTCACACTGAAACGGCTGGACGGAATTGAATGAAGTGTGGAATGAAGATAGCTTGCACCTCGAATTAATATGTGGGCTAAGTTTCGGAGTAAGGCTTCGTAGGTGCATGGCGGAGGGTACTTTACAACAAACATCCAAAGTGTTTGACGGGATAGCACCATTGAAGTCAGCACATAAAAGTGTTTTAGTGAAGGAGATTTTTATAATCTGCAATGCAGTGAATTTAGTATGGCTAAGGGCACCTTGCGACTTTCACACCGTTGACTAGTCACCATGAAACTTGGCGCATATATATATTTTGTCATATATAGGAGGGAGAGGAGTAAGTAGACGAGAACACGGACAGAGAGAGGGCAGAGGAGAGATAGAGGGGATGTTTTATGCATCTTAAACATCAGTCATGTAAAAGTTTTTAAAGGAATTCACCGCCATTTGACAGAAATATTGTTTATTTCCTCAACCAGGATTTGGCCTTAGGCCATTATCAAGTGACAAATCTCTTCAGAAAGGTTTTTTTTTGTCTGAAGAGATTTATCACTTGATAATGGCTTAAGGCCGAAACCTGGTTGTGGAAATAATATTTGAGTCAAACGGTAGTGAATTCCTTTAAAAAGGCAGAGGGGAGATGGTGACAGGTGAAAGGAGATGAACAGAAGGAGGGGGAGGAGAAAATGGACGGAGAAAGGGACAGGAGGAGACGGAGGAGAAGCATGTTAACAGAGAGAAGGGTAAGGAGTAGATGGACTAATGGAATATTGAAAACCTCGTGAATATTATTTCTATCTTTCGTAACTAAACAAGCTTACGCTTTCAAAATTCAAACGTTATTTGCACAATTATTTCTTCTGCGGTAGTAACGCGCCAGGTACCAGCTAGTAAATAATAAAAAACCATGGACTATCCCTGTTATCAGTAAGATATGGTTTTTTATTATGTATTTCTCTGAAATGTTTTAAAAACTTGTATCCTTTGATGATGATTTACAACTGAAACCGATGGCAAATAACGTTTTTAATAAAACAGCTTATGGTTAAAATGCGTTTTATAAAACTACCATCTACATTTTAGATGGTGTAATTTGACGAATGTGTGGTTCACATTTACGCATGCCACACAATTGTATCGTATAACGATACGAGGACGATGAATGCACATCTTACACAGGTAACCATTATAGTTGTATGACTTCTCTGTTTCCCTATGAAGTGTTTTTTATTTTCAGAAACGCTTGAAAATAAGCCACGCCCGAGTATAGTAATACTGATTATATATATTTTTATTTTTTATATGATCATTTCTCTATGCAGAAGGCTGTGAAAACAACGGTGGATGCAAGGGGGAAAATAGAGATTATGTCGAAAGAATGCAAATAGTATTTCACGTGTTGGCTGTCAGGTTAAATAAGTATGTATTGAGACTCATGGGAAGTGGTACAGCGGGATAATTCAAAATGTTTGTTAAGCTTATGGGACTTAACTACGGGGTCATCAGTCCCTAAACTTACAAACTACTTACGAACTACCTTATACTAAGGACGGCACAAATATCCATGCCCGAGGGGGGATTCGAACCCCCGACCGTAGTGACCGTGCAGACCGTGACTGGAGCGCCTCAGTCCCCGCGGCCACCGCGGCCGGCGCGAGATAATTGTAAATATGTTTCGTAGAAAGGAGTGGAGGGCAAAAGGTATTTTCGTGTTTACCTTGAATGCGACATAAAATCAGTGATGCAACTTGTTGGCCTTCGTATCTCTAACACGGGAAGCACGGAGTGAAGGTCATACGTGATATGTGTAAAACGTAAATCTGCAAACTTCTTCGGGTTCATTGCTAGAGTGTTCTTGAAGGAAAGGAACTATGTGGAACTAATATCAAGCAATGTGTTATGTGAACGGAATTCGAAACGGCTAACGGGACTTATGTGAAGCATGGTGAATCCTATTATCCCTTAAATATTATTCAAATGATTCTAGGAATTTTTACTGGTGGAATCACTCGGTCGTCGTGGATTGTGAAGATCTTATTTCGGGCTATTAGAAGGAAATAACGGATACTACCTACATTAATAGCGAAGCAGGACATAACTATCGAAGTAAACGTTACAGTTAATCTTTTGAAGTTGCTGACATAAAATATAATGCATGACTGTACACAGTTACGAATAAATTAGGAGAGTTTTAAAACTTATGGAGTTGTCTTCTGAATTGGAAGCTGGCCGCGATGGCCGAGCGGTCTGCGGCGTGCCAATCACAGTCTGCACGGCCACTACGGTCGGGGGTTCGAATCCCCCCTCGTACATGGATAATTGTGCCGTCCGTGGTATTAGCTAGTTCATAAATAGCTTGTAAGTTTAGGAACTGATGACCCCGTAGTTTAGTACCATAAGCTTTACAAACATTTGACATTTGACATTCTGAATTGGAAAAGCGAATTTATTGCTGAGTTAAAATTTAGTGGACGATTAACGGCAGATTGATGAGTAGCAAGAGATGAATCCAGTGCAAGTATATTTATGACGTAGTGGCACACAGGCATACAGTTAAGATATTATACATCAATACAGCCTTATCTAGAACATCTGACAATCAGAAGTTTGCTGTGAATACCATAAAGCCTTTAACAACACTATGTTCATAAGATAAACGAGAAATATGGCATTGAAATGTAGCCCAATTTAAAGCTACTACCATTATATCAAAATGAAGGAGTCTTAACATGAGTCACGATTTGTTTACAGATGTTCAGAATTTCAAATTGGGCATCTTGCAACCAGTGAGAGTTTCCACGCAATCTTAGAAAGTGATGACCTTTAAGTGTGTGGGTCGTCTAGATTAGGGCGAAGAGCGCGCAACTGGAGCAGTGCTGGAAAGGCCAGCACTCCGAATTCCCGCCGTGGCCGCACAATTTATGAAGGCAGCGACGAGACCTGTTCTCTCAGAGGCTCAACCCAGCTGGCCGTGATCTGTAGCAGGTCTTCTCGGGAGCTCCTCTATAACGAACAAGAGAGAGAAGGGGGCGGGAGATTAACACTGCTGCAGTAGCGGCCACATAAGAGTGACCGGTTTTGTGTTTACGATGCAACAGAACTCTTTTTAATGTAGTTGCAATTTAATGATATGAAGCTTCTTAGTTCGCAATAACTTCATTGAGAATCAAAAAACTTGAATTTACCGTTAGTTGTAACAGTAAATTATTCTTTCTGGGTAATTCGAGAAATACAAATGTCAAGAAATAACGTTATTGCATCACTACAAAATTTTAATTTTCAGTTTGCACAATGTAGACTGGAATATTGATTTCAGATTCTCATAGCTTTTAGAAACTCATTCACCAAAGAAGAAGAAACCAATATTCCAGATTTCGAATTGCGTACAGAGGCCATAATGAGTAACGTAGAAGTAGATATCATCAGAGTAGTGATACAATTAAAATTACTTAACAAGAACAAGTCTTTTGGTGCGGACTGTATACCCATTAGATTTCTATTTGATTACGCTGAAGCGATAGCTCCTTAACAGCCATATACAACCCCTCTCTCAAAGAAGGATCTGTACCAAAAGATTGGAAAGTTGCACAGGACACACCTATATCAACAAATGCAGTAGGAGTAACCCACAAAACTACAGGCCTATTTCATTGACGTCAATTTGCCGCAGGGTTTGGGAACATATCCTGTATTCATTGTTATGAATTATCTCGAACAGAATGATCTATTGACCCAAGGTCAAAACGGATTTAGAAAAAATCGTTCATGCGAAACACAACTAGCTTTTTACTCACACGATGTGATGGGTGCTATCGACAAGGGTTCGCAAATCGATTCCGTATTTCTTGATTTCCAGAAGGCTTTTGACACCGTACCTCACAAACGGCTTTTAATCGAATTGCGTGGTTATGTTATATCGCCCCAAATTTGCTACTGGATTGGGGTTTTCCTGTCATAGAGGACTCAGTTCATAGTAATCGATGGTAAGGCATGGACTAAAACAGAGGTGATATCGGGCGTTCCACAGGGTAGTGTTATTGGTCCTATGTTGTTCCTTATTTACATAAACGATTTAGGGGAAAATCTAAGCAGCCCTCTTAAGTTGTTTGCAGATGACTCCGTCATTTACCGTCTAGTAAAACCATCTGTTGATTAAAACGTACTGCAGAACGATCTGAATAAGATATCACTATGGTGTAAAAATTGGCAATTGAGTCAAAGTAATGAAAAGTGTGAAGTCGTCCACATCGGTACGAAAAGAAATCCGTTAAAATTTATTTACAAGATAAATCAATCAAAAGTGAAGGCCGTAAATTCCAAAAAATACCTAGGAATTACTTCAGACTTAAACTAGAAAGAACACGTAGATAATGTCGTGGGAAAGGCGAACCGAAGACTGCCAGGCGCTTAATGTGATTTGCAGAGTATACCATGTAGATGTAGATGTAGGGGGTAGAAGGGGTAAAATACAGGGAACAAAGAGTTATATTCAACTTGTAAAAGAAAAACAGCAGTTATTAGAGCCGAAGGGCATGAAACGGATGCTGTGGTTGGGAATGGAATAAGGGAATGCAAGGAGAGATTTGGAGAGGGAATTAAATGGAGAGGAAATAAAAACTTGGCGTTTTGCCGATGGCGTAGTGGGCCATAATTCTGTCAGTGACAGGAAAGGACCTGGAAGAGCAATTGAACGGAATGGACAGTGAAAGGAGGGTGTAAGATGAACACTAACAAGAGTAAAACAAGGATAATGGAATGTTGTGTCAGGAAATCAGACCATGCTGAAGGATTAGATTAGGTAATGAGGCAATAAAAGTAGTAGATGAGTTTTGTTATTTGGGTAGCAAAATAACTTCTGATGGTCCAAGTAAAGAAGATATAAGTTCAGAACGGCTATAGGAAGAAAAGAGTTTCTGAATAAGCGAAACTGGTTGACATCCAATATTGATTTAAATGTTCTTTTTGAAAACACATGTCCGGAGTATAGCATTGTATGCGAGTTAAACGTTGATGGCAAACAGTACAGAGAAAAAGATGATGTAAGCTTTTGAAATGAGGTGCTACAGACGAATGTTGAAGATAAGCAGCGTATAGCACGTAACTAAAGAGAGGTGCTCGACAGAATTGGGGAAAGGAGTTTATGGCATACCATGTCTAAGAGAAGGGATAGATTAGTGGGAAACGTTCTGAGACATCGAGGAATCATCAATTTGGTGTTAGAAGGAGTGTGTCGTAGTAAAAATCGTAGAGGGATGATGAATACAGTAACCAGATTCAAAAGGATATAGGTTGCCATTCTTTTTCTTAGCTGAAGAGGCTTGCTCAGAACAGAGTAGCGTGGAGAGGTGTATAAGTTTGCGGACATAAGACCACAACAGCAACACCCAGCGGTGATCGTAAATTGGAACAATCTCGCCTTGTACCTCAGGCAGAGGTGATATAAATATCAAGAATAATTCAGTTGAGACATATATTTTCTCATTATATAAAAGATAATAAGCATAAGAAGAGGCGTTGAATTAAAATTTGCGCTGAGGACGAGATTACTGTTATTATATTACTATTATTATTATCGGTGTATCCGAATTGTCCTTTAGGCTGTGTTAGCTGAGCTGTTAAAGCGTCTACCTCGTAAGCAGGAACTCAAGGGTTCAAATCTCGGCTATAGCACGATGTTTAATTCAACACCTCTCCTTAATATAACGAGAGAATATGTGTCTCAAGGAATTGAATTACTGTTGGTAATTATATAAGATTTATTTGCCTCCTTGTGTAGTTACAGTTTCTTTCAGTGGTGGATTCAGGATTTTACTTTGGGAGGGATATTGACCCAGTTAGCTGCAAACAAAGTATTTTTATTTATTTATCGGGGACAGAGCCAATTCATGCTGGTCCTTTACGTGGTTGATTGGTGTCATAGACTTTTCCGATCTTTGATTTTTACGTGCTGTTTCGGCCAACAGATACGTTAACGGTACACTTTATTCGCGTTTAATCATGAACACTGTCTATAGCAAAGTACTGTCCTACATGAGCCAATTTAGCCTCAACGACAGCCATTTCATTCTCTGAAAATAGCTTACTTGGATGAGGTATGTAGAGGCATGTAGTCAGCTCTTGGGCTCGTTGTCGTTGGATATCTTTACTACTCGATCAAGGAGTTCCTCAGTTGTCCGCACGAGTTTGAGTGCTCCCTGCCCAGAGCTCCCAACTTGGCAGTAGCGGGAATCAAACCCGGGTCCTCCGCGTGGCATTCAGTTACAGAGGTGGCCACGTAGCTTTATTATTATTATTACTATTCTCGTGTCAGAAACATAGATATTTACACGGTTATTAACACTATACAGTTATACACATTATATTACAACTGACCAAAACTTGGTCACTTGCACCGCGTTATCCGATGCCTGATGAAAATCGTCTTCCGTGCAGGTGGTTAGACACAGTCGACAATGAAGCATAATTATGCTTCATGGTCTGATATTCTCCACGCTTGCAGCGTAGCCCTATTTTGCTAGATTAACTGTGGATCTGACTACTTCGGATCTCAACCTATTCAAGGAATTCCATGTCAATCATCCCTTGTCATGATCAGGTGGTAAAGTTTCGGGTACTCTTTTCCATCCAGATGGTAAAGTTGCCTTTGTTTTCCACAGTTGAAATCTGGCTTTTTCATCTGTGGTTGCAAGTTCTGTTGATTGCCTCAAGAAACTCTTCCGAGACTTAAGTCTTTGCACATGCAGCTCATGTCCATATAAGAGATGAGTTATTTCCTGCTCCACTTTCCTCCTTTCCTTGCTCGTTATCATTTCTCTTCGAACATAAGGTGGTGGTACTCCTGCAAGGTGGTAAAGCCACTCAGTTGGAGTGGATTTTAAACATCCAGTTATAATTCTGCATGTGTCATTAAGAGCTATATCTATTTGGCATGAGTTATACCAAACGGGGCAGGCGTACTCTGCAGTATAACACAATGTCATTTCAGAATTTCGGATGGTTTCAAGTTATCTACCGTATTGTGAACCGGCCAGTTTTATAGAAAGATTATTGCTTTTGGAAACGTTCGACTTGTTATAATTACGTAGGCTTCCGCGGCCAGAACAGATGACATAAAAGTTTTCTGGGTGTTGTACCGCGTCATGATGTAAGAAGGCTATTACTTAACCCTTTCGTGGTTTTCACTCATTTTTTAGAATATCTCAAGTTATCTCAGCTGTTACAGACTCTGATTTGGGTCAGGATTACAAATATGACACTCAAAAATTTTTAGCACATTCCATTTTTCCTAAAAAAAGGTGGAACACATACGTCCCACTGATCAATTCTGACACCGATTTACCTAAGACTTTTTAAAATAATTCTTAACTTATCCTAACTGTCATAGGGTCTAAACAAGTACATGATTCAAAAATTTGTAATGCACACCATATATATATATATATTAAAAAAAGTGAGACAGCTGTCCCGCAGCTTCTATAATAGAAAATTCAGATAATAGTAAACCACATACCGTGTTTTATTAGCGCAAACATTTACAGAAAAACTGTTTTTCTTTGAAATATGAGTACTATGATATCGCAACATAAACGCACTGTAGGGCTACACAATGGTCACTGGGACACATGCGTCCCACTAATTGTAAATTCACTGAAAAAATCTTTTGAAGTAAAATGAGTTTTAGAAAGTGTAATTGTTGTTTGTAAACTTCTAAGAAACATAAAATAGAAAATAAACTGACATTTTCGGTAGCGAGAAAACGACGAAAACCGATTCAAGGCACAATAAACAATGGTTACGGCGCGAAAATTCACGCGGCAGCCCATATAAACAGTCACAGCCACTGTAAGAATTTCAGTGCCTCGATTTTTTCCCGCATTCTGAAGGGCCACCAACAGATGGCAGCACTATGCAGAATTACGGAACTCGCCACCTTGTGGTACAAATGAGGTCCGAAGTTCCGAAGTTAGTGGGACGTATATGTCCCAACAACCACGAAAGGGTTAAATAACCAACGTTTCGGCCAACGTTACAGTGGCCTTCATCTGGGTATACCCAGAAACGTCGGTTATTTAAGTAATAGCCGTCTTACATCATGACGCGGTACAACACCCAGAACACTTTTATGTCATCTTTCGACTTGTTGTTCATGCAATGCTTCTTGTAAGTAAGAGATCTGTTGAGCGTCATTTCTAGGTATTTCGGATTATCACAATTCCAGTTCGACCCCTGACCCACCACCTTTAACCTACGAGTGGCTCCCCTGTTTTTCAAATGAAAATCTCATACTTGTGTCTTGGAAGGGTATGGTTTAAGCTGGTTTAATATCTTGACAGATCTTCGAGGGTATTCGTTAGGGTGTTCTCCACTGATTCAGTTTGTGCTCTGTGTGGAATGATCAAGATGGCATATAAGAAACTCCTGCTGTTGGGGGTTAGGGGTTGGTCATTGGTAGGACTGGAGCCTTGCCGAAAATTGTAATGATAAATGATAAAAATGAGAATAGAAATCGGGCGTACCCTGGAAAACGTGTGAATATGAATTGAAAGTATCTAGCGGCTGATCCTTTCACATAAAAAAACATCATCTATGTCCTTTTCAGGACCACAGATAACAATTATTTCTGTTAACATAAAAGGCATATCACCAGCCAAAGAAGAACTGCTACAAGATATAATGAAGTAAGCACAGATGCCATATACAGTGTAGTATAAAGGCACGTGATATAGTTTTTCTTTCTACATTTTCACATTATAGCGTTACTACGGTAAGTAATTTTTTTCTTATTTTATGAATTTAAATATCTCAAAATGTTCAAATGTTTGTAGAGCTTATGGGACTTAACTACGGGGTCATCAGCCCCTAAACTTACAAACTACTTATGAACTAGCTAATACTGAGGACGGCACAAATATCCATGCCCGAGGGGGGATTCGAACCCCCAACCGTAGTGTCCATAAGAGACATATTAACAGAAAGAAAATAACGAAATATCAGTACCATGGGAGGGAAAATATACGTAACTCAATGACGTCAGTGTTTCATTACATTTTCAAATGATACCAAAACGCATTGCTTAATGTAGTTATAATAGCGCAAAATACTCATGTCCAACAACACACCTGATAGTTCTTAGATTAGTCTTCAAAGTGCAAATGCCAGGTGTCGATAATGCGGTAAAAACAAAGAGACTAATATGCACACCTAATTAAAGCCAAGCCTTTACATTTAAAATAACTTTCTCACTTTAGCTGTCCCTTATGAAGACCAAACCAGTTACATTTACGGCTGATGTTGCGGGTATGTCAGTGTCATAACCTGCATTTAGCCAACCATATTACAATATACGCCTATACTTAAGCGTAGAAAATTGCAAGCACAGCAGAATAACTGCCAACATACTCGCAGTATAATCCGACGCTGATTCGGTCGTACTGAGAGCTATTCAGTAAGATCTCTGGCAACTAGGCACTAAAATGATCCAAAATAAAAGTCACTGGCTACGTACTGGTTGAATGAATGTTGTGGACAATAAAAGGATTCGTTTTATGCCCTGAAGCGGGAATTTCCTGACATTAATGTTCGCATTCACGGAATCTACAATTTGTCCGACAAAGACCCGTCATTAAATTAACTTTATAGCGCAGTCGAGCCGTGTCGTAGCTAATATTAGCGATGTGGCAGAGCAACAGTTTCGCCTGATGTGAATTTACGAGGCGTAACGTTTGGAGTGGTGTTTCCGTACCAGAGATTCAGTCTTAGGTAAAAAATGCACTCAAAAGGAAGAGAGGAAGCTTTTACTGACTTTATTAGCTGACTCTCGTTTATCTGTGTCAGATGAACTGTAGCAGCAACAGACTTTGTTACAGGCTGTAAAATTCAGTATACCATGTCGGCTCCCCTTCAGATGTATTTTTTTTTTAATTTCTTTGAAAGTATCTTCATTATATTTACTTGAGCAGATACAGGACTTGCCTCATATTGCCCAATTTCATGTGCCCTTATTTTGGATGGAATATAAAGTATTTAATTAAAGCCTTTATGGGACACACATCTATACGCTGATATTGGTGGAGTTAAGATGATTTATTAAAAGAGTACTTGAATGTAGTTAAGTAACACTATGACTGCATGCATCAACTTCAATGTATTAGAATGCACATACATCACAAACACCTTACTTAGATCTGTTCGGACAGTGAGTAAATAAAAGTTATAACATGTACTCATTCCACTGGTAAGCAATATTTACACGTAGTGTAATAGTATATAGCTATTATTGATCATTCTAAGTGTTGCAATTAAAATGGATTCATACGAAAAGACTGACAGTAGTTCAACTAAAGGTGGTAAACAGTGGGCCAGTAAGAGTAAAGCCATAAAATTAGACGAATCGAAAATAATTGTTACAAAAGGTTTTATTGTTGTAATGCCTTCATTAGGCGCTCAGTATGACCATCCTAGGCTTTCGCCTTCGATAGAGTGCCGGGGAGGGGGGAGGGGTATAAATGTACCGCCAAAAGGAGTATATTTTAATTTCACAATTACATCGCTAAAGAACTCATTCAGTTCTGCATTGAATGACACCAGTTGCATATATTTGGGACAAACCGTTCCCATAAAAGTGGTCATCAAATTTGGACGAAATTTAAATATTTACGAAAAAGTTACGTTTCAAATTCTTTTTTTCGTAATATCTTTTCAACAAACCTTTCTATCAATGAAGAGGTACAAACAAAAGTTATAGAGTTATAGAGGAATAAATGTAGCGTATGATGAGACCAAAACGGATATTCTGGATACTCGTTCCGTGCAGTTCCACTTTAAAGTTGAACCAACTCACGTCCATTGTGTAGCTTGTGGTAAGGAGTAGGGAGTTTTTGTTTTTGCAGCCTATTTCGTACTGAAGTTAGGTAAAGAGTAAAAGAGAACAACACTTTGATTATTTGGATTCTGACCATGCCAACTGTTACTACAGTAACGCAGCAGGCTGAAGAGTTTTGTGGGGTATCATTCACCACCTCGAAGCAACATGATGATGCGAGGATGCTAGAGTTGAGCTCTATCCAGACCTTCAAATTTTACTGAGTCAATACCATTGTCCTTTTCCTGTTACTAAAATTGTTATGTCCGTCAACACTGGAATCGTTGGAGATGACTGCCACAGAGCCCTTGAAATTAGAATTTCCTCGGTCTTTTCCTAGCTGGAAAAAAAATCTTTGACAGAAAGAAGTTTCAATCAATAATGTGGGCCTTCAAGTCTCGCTGGAGAAAATAGAGTTGTTCATCAACATCGATGAAACTAACAAAGATATATTACTAGACCAGGCAGCCGTCAAGAGGACTAAGAAATTTTAAGTATCTCGGCGAACGGATTGAACCCACCCTATCAGATAAAAACATAATTATCCACTAGAATCAACCATTTTGCACTATGGACACCTACAACAAAAAAATACCTGACATGCAACCTGAAACTTAAGCAGTACACATCAGTCATAGGACCGGAAGCCCTGGGGTCATGGAATGTCTTTTCATGAATCGGAGAGGTATGATAGAGAAATTGGAAGTCAGAGGAGAATCGTCAGAAATATCCTAGGACCGGTAGAAGAAGATGGAGAATTCAGAAGACGAAATAAATCGGAGCTCCACGAAAATGTCGAGAGGGTCTCTGACTGTGCAACAAAACGAAGGGTAGCTTTCTATAGCCACGTTGCATGGTTGCCTCCAAACAGACTGACCAACCGCCTTTTCATCTTGTGGCTAAACAAGAAGGTTCGTACAAATTAGTTGATGAGACATTAAAGAACTGGGAGTAAGATCTCCAGAATAGTCTGTGAGACACTGATTCTTAGTATTTTAGATGATCTTTTCCACCTATGTAAGTGGCAGTCAACAATACATTTTCGCATTCGGGGAGAATGATGGTGATTGGAGTTTCGTAAGTTGCCGACGCCGCAGCGATAAGCGCCGTTGTTGTAATGATTCCCATCCCAGATCCTGTATCATTTCCTTAACCCTGTCTCCCCTCTATCGTGACGATACAAAACGAGTTGCCCTTCATTGGACTTGACAAGGACCCCACACTGGGCAGCAATACTGTAAAAAAGCACAGACAAGCGTAGTGTATTGAGTTTCTTTAGTTTTGTTGCATCTTTTAAGCGTTCTGCCAATAAAACGCAGTCTCTGGTATGCCTGTCCCACGACGTTATCTACGTGTTCTTTCCAGTTTAAGTCTGAAGTAATAATAATTCCTAAGTGTTTTGTAGAGTTTACGGCCTTCAATTTTGATTGATTTATCGTGTAAACAAAGTTTAACGGATTTCTTTTCGTACTCATGTGGACGAGTTCACACTTCTCATTACTTAGAGTTAATGGCCAATTTTTACATCATAATGATATTGAGATCTTTCTGTAGTTGGTTTTGATCTTCAGATGATTTTACCAGACGGTAAATGACGGCGTCATCTGCAAACAAGCTAAGAGAGCTGCTTAGATTTTCTCCCAAATCGTTTATGAAAATAAGGAACAGCAGTGAACCAATAACACTACCCTGTGGAACGCCGGATATCACCTCTGGTTTAGTAGATGTCTTACTACGAACTGTATACTCTCTGACAGGAAATCCCCTATCCAGTCAGAAATCTGGGGTGATATTCCATAAACACGCAATTTGACTAAAAGCCGTGTGTGAGGTACGGTGTCCCCTGTCGATAGCACTCATCACTTCGTGCGAGAAAAGAGCTAGTTGTGTTTCACATGAACGATATTTTCTAAATGCGTGTTGACCTTGGGTCAATAGATCATTCTGTTCGAGATAATTCATAATATTTGAATACGGGATATGTTTCAAAACCCTGCTGCAAACTGACGTCAATGAAATAGGCCAGTAGTTTAGTGGGTTACTCCTACTGCCTTTCATGAATATTGGTGTGACCTGTGCAACTTTCCAGTCTTTTAGTAGTACATGTCCTTCTTTGAGATAGCGGTTGTATATGGCTGTTAAGTAAGGAACTATCACTTCAGCATAATGAAATCTAATGGGTATACAATCCGTACCAGAAGACATGTTCTTGTTAAGTGATTTCAGTTGTTCCACAACTCCGAGGATATCTACTTCAACGGTATTCATTCTGGCCTCTGTTTGTAATTAGAAATCTGGAAATTGGTTTCGTCTTCTCTGGTGAATGAGTTTCTAAAAGCTATGTTCAGTAACTCTGCTTTAGTCGCGCTATCATCAGCAGGATCGCCATTACTATCACGTAGTGAGGGTATTGTTTGTGTTTTGCCCATAATATATTTAACATCTGACCAAAATCTCTTTAGGTTTTTCAGTCAAATGTCGAGAAAAAGTTTCGTTGTGAAAAGTATTGTAGGCATGTCGCTTTGAAGTCCTCATTAAATTTCGAGCTACGATTACTTTGACTTCTGTATTGGTATCTAAGCAATTTTGCATAGGACCAAATGTTTGTAAATCTATCGGACTGCGTGGTCATCAGTCCGTAGCTTACAAACTACTTAAACTAATGTAAACTAACCTAAGGACAACAGACACCCCCATACCCCAGGGAGGACTCGAACCTCAGACAGCGAGCAACCGCGCGCTCCGCAGCGAGGCGCCTTAGACCGCTCGGCTACTCCACCGCGGCGTTGCTATTGTTTGTGAAGTGAAGCAGAGTCGCACGATGTGTCCAATGTAATGAACCCAGAATATGGTTTGAGAATACACAAGGGGAAAAAAAACAGTAATCTGCGGAACCATAATTGTAAACAGATTGTAACAGAGAAAGATAATATCACAACTGTGACGTCGTAGACGAAGTTAAGGGTTACTGCTAACTTGGAAGCAAAATATTCCTCAGCGGACGAAGCAAGAAGTCCGTTAAAAAGGCCGATTTTTGAAGATTGATTGTGGGTAATCGGCTGAACGATTTTAACTTGTAAGCAGGTCATTTTACGCAAAATTTCATGTGGTTCATTGCATGCGGGATGCATCATTTTCTCGTCAAAAAGTTTCATTGTTATTCGACCCTAAAAAATTATGCAAAATCCAGAAACGTCGCATACTCATGTTACGTGAGCTTATTTTTTAGCCAGGACGGCCTTTTTTCAGGCTATTTTTCCTAGGCTAAAAAGGGGGGATCACGCTTGCAATTTCCTCAACGGGGTTGCAAAATCGCTGCTATTAGTTGGGTTCGTTCCAGACCTCAACAGTAATCAACCATGATTCTCGTGAAGCTGAACGCCGGACGAAGGGCTGGACTCGTTTTTGGACCGCGAACCAGATACGGAGCCGCAACTGAGTGCTTGAATCAGCCATCAGCTCTCCATAGTCTGGACGTCTCGGCAGGGTGACGTCACGGCGGCGGGCGGCTCATAACCGTTAATCAGGAGGTGGGCGTCTGCTCCAGTTGGACGAGTTCCACGGCAGATGACGGCGAAACGCGCCTGTCCTCCTTCACCGCGTGAACTTTTTCCACTTTCTTTATTTTCGGTCCATCCCGACATTCCGAGCGCGTTGCGTAAGTTTCAGCCTCCTCCGACGGTCGGAATCCACAGTCGGACCAATAATAAATGAGGCAACAGGTGAAACTCGACCAGCGGAACGGAGCCTTGAGGATTAATCCTGGTCCGTCCTCCAAACTGACCGCATTTGACCGCAGCTCCTTGCAAGGCAGTGATGCAATTTCAAGGCTATGCAAAAAGATGGAACGGTTTCTAGCGTTTAGGGTCTCCAAACTACTAAAGACAGACACATAAATACAATGTTATGAGCACAATTTCTTACACGAGGAATATCTTGCGACACGCGAAGTATCCGGTCTCTCGTTATCGAATTCATAGAACAATGCGATGTCGCAGATTTTCAAGTGAGTCAGGCATCATGGGGATGACTTCAAGCAGCCGGAGGATCGGGTCCTGCCTCGCGCATGTGTGTGTGTGTGTGTGTGTGTGTTTTGTCTTTAGTGTTAAGTTAGTTTAACCCTTTCATTCCCAGTGTTGTTACTGGACAACAACGTATTAAAAGTTGATTTGTAACGTATTTTGTGAATCCTTAAATTTGTATTTAAAAAAATGAACAACTTTCTTCTAGTACGACATTTTTCCACTTGGTACGTCGTGTAGCCACTTCTGAGTCCTTAATCTGTCCATCTTGGAGGTTGTGTTGCGTTGCCGTCTGTACGTGGCTGAGAGTGTGAACAGTGAATTGACTTTGGCGCTGTGGCGAAGATTATGCTAGAATTATTGATCTGACACTGTTAACTATCAACAAAATAACTTCCAAGTAATAAAATACCTTGATAAAAATGTCTGTTGTGCATGAAATGCATGACATGAAAAATCAGTAGTTCGACCAAAAATTTTAAAACATGTTTTTTGATATTTACAGGACTATATTAATACAGAAAACACTGAATTTTAATTTTTCCAAAGCTGATTTCATAATGTTGGGCTGAAAGGGTTAAGTAGTTTGTAAGTCTAGGGACTGAAAGCCACAACAGTTTTGTTCAGTAGGTTTACTAACATTTGAACATTTTTGAACTTAAACAAGATGATGCCCCCACTCGTTTTTCTAGGCATGTCCGACGGTGCCTGAATAACCAAGACATTGGATTGGACGACGAGGAGCAGCCTTGTGACTTTTGTATGTGGGGTTACATGTAAGGTCGCGGTTTTATCTCGAGACAGACACTCTTGAAAGCCTAGACATCGATCTGTTTAAGCTCTGAATTCGACAAAGAGAGACCGGTTGCTTCGTGTGGTGCAAGATATAAGCCAACGTTCCGATATTTGTCGTCCAACTCACTGCATGCATAAAATTTGACTTCTCCAAAAACGTTGGGACTGAACTTCTTTTATACGTGCTTGAAATCTGTTTCTTCTCATGGGGTAACCATACGAAAGCTCGCGATATGTGTGCAGAGTCCTGACCAACATAGTTTGAGAGATGATCGAAAAAAAATAAGGTATGTAGCCGATCAGATACAATATGCATTAAAGGATTAAATTTTCCGGATTGAAAAGCAGTGAGTTTTTATTCACTTTTAATTAGCGTCTTCAGGTTGTAGTACTGCTGATCAATTTCGGGACGTATTCGGTATGTCGGGGCTTAGGTTTTATTGGAATTAGACACACAATTTTTCAGACGTCAGGGCAGTATTGTCGTATGTCACCGCTGACAGTTTCGTGACGTACGGATTATCTTTGGAACGTGAGTACAGCTGTACTGTAGCTCACAATTGTTCGTCATACCACCAGAGTCTTTTCTTTTAGTCGAGGTGTTCTATAATGTCAAACGACGTATGCGGTGTGTTTCATGTTGATAATGTTGCCTCAATGGCAATGAGGGGGGGGGGTCGCAATGTCTTGTTCGGGGGGTCGCCGTTAAATGAGGAAGCACTTGCAACTTTCAACTTTCACCATAAAACAACCATCCAGCAGAATGTCTCAATACGAGGGATTCCGTAATACAAACACAAATGCTTAAGAAAAGTGAAATGTATTTCATATTAAAATTACGCGATTCTTTTTTGATACTCAGTTCTCAGTTGAATAGATCAAATATTGTTTCATAATAAATACACCCACTCCCATGAACCACAGACATTGCCGAGGTGGGGTGGCTTCGTGCCTCAACGATACAGATAGCCGTACCGTAGGTGCAACCACAGCGGAGGGGTATCTGTGGAGAGGCCAGACAAACGTGTGGTTCCTGAAGAGGGGCAGCAGCCTTTTCAGTAATTACAGGGGCAACAGTCTGGATGATTGACTGATCTGGCCTTGTAACATCAGCTAATGTGGCTTTGCCACACAGTTACTGCGAACGGCTGAAAGCAAGGGGAAACTACAGCCGTTAATTTTCCCGAGGACATGCAGCTCTACTGTATGAACATATGATGATGGCATCCTCTCGGGTAAAATATTCCGGAGGTAAAATAGTCCCCCATTCGGATCTCCGGGCGGGGACTACTCAGGAGGATGTGATAATCAGGAAAGACAACACTGGCATTCTACGGATCGGAGCGTGGAATGTTAGATACCCCTTCCCCGGGTAGGGAAGCTAGAAAATTTAAAAAGGGAAATGGATAGGTTGAAGTTAGATATAGTGGGGATTAGTGAAGTTCGGTGGCAGGATGAACAGGATTTCTGGTCAGGCGAGTACAGGATTATAAATACAAAATCAGTTGGGGGTATTACAGGAGTCGGTCTGATAATGAATAAGAAAATAGGAATGCGGGTAAACTACTATGAGCAACACAGTGATCGCATTATCGTAGTCAGTATAGATACGAAGCCAACACCGACAACAGTAGTACAGGTTTATATGCCAACTAGCTCTGCAGATGATGAGGAGATCGAAGGCCGGCCGCGATGGCCGAGGAGACTGAGGCGCGCCAGTCACGGTCTGCACGGCCACTACGGTCAGGGGTTCGAATCCCCCCTCGGGCATGGATATTTGTGCCATCTTTAGTATAAGGTAGTTCATAAGTAGTTTGTAAGTTTAGGGACTGATGACCCCGTAGTTAAGTCCCATAAGCTTAACAAACATTTGAACTTTGAACTTTGGAGATCGAAGAAATATATGAGGAGCTAAAGGAAATTATTCAGACAATTAAGGGAGAGGAAAACTTAAAATTATGGGAGACTGGAATTCGGTAGTAGGACAAGGAAGGGAAGGGAAGATAGTAGGTGAATATGGTCTGGGCAAAAGGAATGACAGAGGAAATCGCCTGGTAGAATTTTGCACAGAACATAATTTGGTTATAACAAACACCTGGTTTAAGAATCACAAAAGAAGGTTGTATACGTGGAAGAAACCAGGAGACACCGGGAGATACCAGATAGATTTTATAATGTTAAGACATAGATTTCGGAACCAGATTTTAAACTGTAAAACATACCCAGGGGCAGATATAGACTCTGACCATAACTTATTGGTTATGAACTGTAGGCTGAAACTGAAGAAACTACAAAAAGGTAGGAAAGTAAGGAGATGGGACCTGGATAAATTGAAGGAACCTAAGGTTCTTAAGAATTTCAGAGGGAGCTTTAGGCAACAATTGACAGAAACGGGGGAAAATAAAACAGTAGAGGAGGAATGGGTAGCATTGAGAGATGAAATAGTGAAGGCAGCAGAGGACAAAATAGGTAGGAAGGCAAGACCTACAAAAAAGCCTTGGATATCACAGGAGATACTAAATTTAATCGATGAAAGGAGAAAATATAAAAATGCAGTAAATGAAACAGGCAAAATGAAGTACAGACGACTAAGAAATGAAATTGACAGGAAGTGCAAAATGGCTAAGCAGGAGTGGGTAAAAGGCAAATACAAGGATGTAGAAGAATGTATAAATAGTGGTAAAATAGATACAGCCTACAGAAAAATAAAAGAAACATTTGGAAATAAGAAAAACAGCTCTATGAATATCAAGGACTCTGATGGAAAACCAGTTCTCAGCAAAGAAGGGAAAGCTGAAAGGTGGAAAGAGTATACAGAGGGGCTGTATGAAGGAAATGAACTTAGCGGCAATATTGTAGATAGGGGAGAAGTAGTAGATGGGGATGAAATAGGAGATACTATACTGAGAGATGAATTTGACAGAGCACTGAAAGACCTAAGTCGAAACAAGGCCCCTGGAGTAGATGATATTCCCTCAGACCTACTGAAGTCTCTGAGAGAATCAGTCATGACAAAATTGTTTCACCTGGTCTGTAAGATGTATGAGACAGGTGAAGTACCCTCAGACTTTAAGAAAAATGTTATAATCCCCATACCAAAGAAGGCAGGTGCAGACAGGTGTGAAAACTACAGAACCATCAGTTTAATAAGTCATGGTTGCAAAATATTAACACGAATTATTTACAGAAGGATGGAAAAGGTGGTAGAAGCCGACCTCGGGGAAGATCAGTTTGGGTTCAGGAGAAATGTAGGAACACGGGAAGCAATACTCACTTTACGGCTTATCCTAGAAGATAGATTAAGAAAAGGCAAACCTACATTTCTAGCTTTTGTAGATTTGGAGAAGGCTTTTGACAATGTTGATTGGAATAAACTCTTTCAAGTTCTGAAGTTAGCAGGAGTAAAATATAGGGAGCGTAAGGTTATTTACAACTTGTACAAAAACCAGACAGCGGTTGTCAGAGTTGAAGGGCATGAAAGGGATGTAGTGGTTGGAAAGGGAGTAAGACAGGGTTGTAGCCTTTCTCCAATGTTATTTCATTTGTAATTTGAGCAAGCTATAAAGGAAAGCAAGGAGAAATTTGGTGAAGGAATTAAAGTTCAGGGGGAAGTATTAAAAACATTACGTAACGAAGCAATAAAGGAGGTAGATGAGTTTTGTTACTTGGGCAGTAAAATAACAAATGATGGTCGCAGTACAGAGGATATAAAATGAAGAATGGCAATGGGTAGAAAAGCGTTCTTGAAAAAGAGAAATTTGTTAACATCGAATATTGATTTAAGCCTAAGGAAGTCCTTTCTGAAGGCATTTGTATGGAGTGTTGCCTTATATGGGAGTGAAACATGGACGATAAACAGCGCGGACAGGAAAAGGATTGAGGCTTTTGAAATATGGTGCTACAGAAGAATGCTGAAGATTAGGTGGGTGGATCGCGTAACTAATGATGAGGTGCTGAACAGAATTGGGGAGAAAAGAAATTTCTGGCATACCTTGACTAAAAGAAGGGATAGATTGGTAGGGCACATTCTTAGTCACCAAGGGATTGTGAATTTAGCGTTGGAGGGAAGTGTGTGGGGTAAAAACCGCAGAGGAAGACCAAGAGATGGATACAATAAGCAGATTCAGGCAGATGTAGGTTGCCGTTCTTATGTGGAGATGAAGAGGCTTGCTCACGATAGGGTGTTGTGGAGAGCTGCATCAAACCAGTCTTCGGACTGAAGACCACAAAAACAAACAACAAATAAATACACTGTGTTATCAAAAAATAAACTGTTTTCAGCTACCAGACGATAGCTAAATTACAAGATACAATAAGCAATTTTGAGAAATTCGATTGTTTACAAATTGACTATAGAGTCGGACCGTGGTGAACGAATGTAATTCGTTTCTGAGTTTTGCCTGCAATGCGAAACACGTTATGAAACATATATTTTTGTAGGAATTCATATAATAATATGATATGTTGCATTCAGAAAAAAAGGGCTAAAATTTATTTTATAATGCACAATACAGTTTCCTTTTATTTTTTTTTTACAAGTATTCTATCAACAGAAGAAAATTAAATTTATTAAAATAAGAAGAATGAGTTTTGGCCGAATTGAAACCTGTACTTTTTATTAAAAATAGATTTCAGTCAGAGTCTGACCATCTTCTGTGCTATACTCGCACTTTGCATGTTAACGTAAGAAGAACACGTAGAAACTAAATTGAATTTTTTGCCATTGATATCACACATGTAGTTGTGTTATGGTTCATGGTTTGGGGAGGGGTTGCGAGGTCGTCAAAATATATTTAGTTGGAAAGAGGTCATGTATTCCAAAAGCTTGGAAAACACTGTTTGCAGGTATGTTATTGTGTAAATTGTATATTGGTTCGTGAGTCGAATCGAGAGTCGTATTTTAATAAGTGCTTCATTTTTTTCAGTACTTTAAAATGGGATACGGCAGTGCAGCAACTTTTATGTAATTAGTTACTATAATGTGTTAAAGATTTAATCTTGACTGAGGTAATTTTTAAGAGAAAATCGAGAGTAAGTGTTGAAGTAATTAATTAGATAATTTTAATCAAAAAGAGCTTTGTAATGATTTGGGGTGGCAAACCTAGTAATTTTTTTGGTACATTATATTGAGTAAAATAAGTTCCTTACTAAAATGGGTAAGACAAGTTTGAGTGGGCTGCTGTACTACATGAGCTGCAGGCGGCCGGTGTGCGTTGGCCTGTGCCGCTGGCACAGTACTCTGGGCCGTGTCGGCAGTCTCCCGTGGGACGGCGCGCCAGACTTGCGAGGTGGCTGTGACGTCACCTGGGACCTCCGACACCGCCGCCAAACCACGCGCCTCGCCCCCCACCTGACCTGAGGCCGCAGTGCAGACGCAGTTAGGGGTCTGCCTCTGGCGCATATACTCGGCGTCACGTAAGAAGGTGGCCCAATTTTCAGCCGTTCTGCGCATCCCCCTTCATTACCGCAATGCCAGTAATGTTCATTCTGTAGGCGCATGACTAGCCGCGAGTTGCGCAGTGTCTCTCCTGCAGGCACAACTGTTGGCACTTGGCTGTAGCTCCTCCCCTCCACGCTTTCCCTATAATTCCGCCTCTAAGCGCGGAAGCGCCTTCTTACATGACACCAGCTATAGTTGTGAGGTGCGCGTAGATCCA
This sequence comes from Locusta migratoria, assembly GCA_026315105.1. Taxonomy (NCBI): domain Eukaryota; kingdom Metazoa; phylum Arthropoda; class Insecta; order Orthoptera; family Acrididae; genus Locusta; species Locusta migratoria. Next base: position 187,842,705 of record CM048750.1, on the reverse strand, counting down.
TCATAGTCCAGCAGAGAATGAAATCGTTTAGCACGCTGGGAAATGTTCAAATGTTTCTAATCCTATTGGACCAAGCTCCTATGCTCATCCGCCCCTAGACTTACAAAGTGCTCAAAACAATTATCAGATCAGGGGAGACAGCATTCACAATATATACACGTGATCAAAAGTATCTGGACAACTTGCTGAAAATTACGTACTAGTTCGTGGCTTAGTGCTTGGATTCAGCATGATGTTGCTCCACCCTTGTTCCACCTCGCAGGCATATGTTCAATCAGGTACTCTAAGGTTTCTTGGGGAATGGCAGCTCTTTCTTCACTTACGGTCTTTACACACTGGCATAGCGCTTATTCTGACTAGACTAGACTACTCGTCAGAGTGAAAGCTATGCATTAAGAGCTACGTCTTCCATCCCAGCTTCGTATTCACTCAGTTGGTGTACTGACTTCAATACTGTTTGTGGAGAGTACCAGAAATGACGTTAAATGTACCACGGTGTGAGTCAGGTAACAAATCTAGTGTGCCGTGGATGGACTGCAGTTCAAGTAGTGATAGTGATGATGTATCCAGTGACAAATAAATCGAACTGGGTTCATCCGATAAGAGTTAGAGGAACAGAGTATAGCGAATACGCCGGCCGCGGTGGCCGAGGTGACTGAGGCGCTCCAGTCACGGTCAGCACGGCCACTACGGTCGGGGGTTCGAATCCCCCCTCGGGCATGGATATTTGTACCGTCCTAGTTCGTAAGTAGTTCATAAGTAGTTTGTAAGTTTACGGACTGATGACCCAGTAGTTAAGTCCCATAAGCTCTACAAACATTTCAACTTTTTTTAATTAATGCAGACATTCTCAACAATGAACACGCACATACGCAGTAATAGAGCTGTTCAGCAAAGATCACGTGGTTTGTGGAGCAGTGTAGTACGCATGCGCCAGCAGAGATACGCAGCGACGCTACGTGGAGATTTGCGTATTACGTATCCCGGCTGGACGCGACGCCAGCTACGTCGGCCAGAAATGCCCCATTTGATTACATTACGAGATACGTCTGCGACGTCCTTCCGAAGTCGTAGCTCGAGATACGCTACGCCGGTTTGAAATGATATTTAGTGTTGCACTGTGTGGGGGCATTGAAATAGGTTGCTGAGGATGCCAGGAAGTTTACGTTCCAATACATCCCAAAGGTATTCTATATGATTCAAGTCAGCTTTCTCTGCAGGCCAGTCAATTACAGCGATGTTATTGTCGTTTCACCTCTCCCCCACAGGCTGTTAATTATGAACATGTGTTCGATCATATTGATATCGCCATCCCCAAATTGAAGTGGAAAGCAACGTGCTTAAAATAGCAATGCCAGCCTGTGCTGTGATAGTGCCACGGAAAAAACAGGGGGTGCAAGCCCCCTCCATGAAAAATACGGACACAACATAACACCACCACCTCCGAATTTTAAGTTGGTACAGCACATGCTGGCAGATGACGTTCACCGGGCATTCGCCGTAACCACACTCTGTCTCCCCATCGTCATTTTGTGTACCGTGATTCGTCTCTTCACACAAAGTTTATCCCCTGTCCAATCGTCTAATGCTTACGCTCCTTACACCAAGCGAGGAGTGATGTGTGACTTATGGGCAGCCGCTTGACCATGAAATTCAAGCTTCTTCACTTCCTACCTGTCATATTACTTGGAGTGGATCCTGATTCTTGGTCTATATTGCTGCCTGCCTATTACACTGTACGCTTTCGTCCTGTACGTGTCCCTACACGTTTCCACTTCACTATCGCATCAGAAACAGTGGACAGAGTGATGTTCACGAGTGTGGAGATCTCGCGTACTGATTTCTGACACAAGTGACAATCACCTCGATGGATACGCTCCTTACAACAAGCGTGGTTCCGTGGAACGCCCCATTCTGCTGTTTGACGATGTCTAATCAGTGCTGATAAGGAATTCGAATGTTCAAATGTTTGTAAATCTATCGGACCAAACTGCGTGGTCATCAGTTCGTAGCTTACATACTACTTAAACGAACCTAAGGACAACACACACACTCACCCATATCCCAGGGAGGACTCGAACTTCCGACGGTGAGCAACCACACACTACTTCACCGCGGCTGATAAGGAATACCTGATAGCATGTGACTACATACTACTTAAACTAAGGTAAAATAACCTAAGGACAACACACACACCCATGCCCCAGCTCAGCAAATGTTCTGGGATGTACTGTTCTTACTGCAATGCGTTTGCCAAATGCATCCCAAACATCCTCTTTCCGGTTTACGTCCGGTGAATAAGCTAGCTATTGTATTCAATTTTCTAAGCTTCACGCATGTAGTCCATCAGTGCAGCTCTGTGGGGACGAGCGTAAGGGCACAACGGAAAGTCAAAGCGTAATTTTGATCGATGTAGAGATCCGCACATCCGTCAATAGTGACTCCTGCCCCGCACCATTCATCCACTACCGTAATACGGTGGTGTTTCCTGCGCAGCAGAATTGTTCAAAGTTCCACTTTCTCTCCAGATGAGGGTACGGCGATTGTCCGGCTGAACACAAAATCTTGACCCACCTGTGAATAAAACCGGGCGTCATTCGTTACGATACCAATCCTGATGATCCTCCGTCCAGTTTCTGCAGGATATACGGTGTCGTGGTTTTAATGGGACACACACCATAGGATTTCATGCTTAGAGAACTAATTCCTAAGGCAATTTCGGACTTTTTGTCTTGATATTGCGCGTCTTGTTGCTACCTGGCGGCTGCGTTCCAACTGAGTTGCATACAGTCTCTCGGCTCGACGAGTTGTTAACCGGAGATAATGGTCGCTTATTGTTGATGTTACCCGTGTACCACCTTGGCCTTGCCTTCTTTTATCGGTTCCTGTTATATAAAATCGCGTCCAGGTGATATAAATTGCACTTTGGGACATTTCACTATCTGCAGACACCTGCCTCTGTGTCTTTCCGGCATCTAACCTGCCAATGGCTCCTCATGCCATAGCTTCAGATAAGTCACGTTGTTGGTGCACTGAATTACCTCCTCACTGCACTGTCTGACCCAGTGGTGGATCCAGGACGGACTGCCGGGCGGTGGGGTGGGGGGAGGGGAGGCGGCAGTCAAAGAATTCTCATCGCCAGCTAAACTCTGGCTCAGTAGAAAGACTCTAGTACCCCTTTTTACGCTACGCCCAATCAAACAAAAGTCTCATGGTTTTGAAGATTCAGTACAAAAAGAGAGGAGCTGCTGGGGGAGCGAACGACCCTTCGCCGCCCCCCCCCCTCTCCACGCTGGATTGGCCTATGATCTGACCCAACTGCTTATCTAATTCGTTTGGTAACGACAAGTAAAACCGCCTGTGCACAAACTTTCTGTTCTGACCACTATCTCGGCTGCCGTAATGTTGTTGTCTCCACTCCACAGAACCGACAGGAAGACGTCGAACCTTTCTCTTAGATTCTGACGCTGACAATACTTCAGAACCTAGAAATCTCTACGTACCCAAAGATTAATAATAGCCGAAATTTGTCGGTAGGAGAGTGATCTTAAATGGTTAGAATGAAACACTTTTTAAAAAAGAGTTGCCTAGATCACATTTAAAGCCGTGCACTGTAGTTTTTAATGTAAGCCTGTCACTTGATAATGGCAACAAGTATTGCCGAAACTAGTAGTCAAATAAAGTAATTTTGCTTTAAATGTGATCTAGGCTACTCTTCTTTAAGAAGTGTTTCATTTTATCCAAAGATGTTCAAATGGGACTCAATCGCGGGATCATCAGTCCCTACACTTAAAAACTACTTATAAACTAACTTATACTAAATACAGCACAAACATCCATGCCCGAGGGAGTATCCGAACCCCCGAGTGGGAGCGATCTGGCGCATCGGAGCATAGTGCTTCAATGCGCTCGGCCATTCCGCCGCGGCTCAGCTTATTCCCTAATTGTTTTGTCCAGTGTACTTGAACTAACTGACACTAAGGATACCACACACACACACACACATACACAAAACATTGCCCGAAGGAGGACTCAAACCTCCGACGGGACCGATCGGACAGTCAGTGGCGTGACGCCGTATACCATGCGGCTTTTCCACGCTGTATTCGATTTTCCTCGTGCTCGAGGCCGTATACTCTGTGAAAGGAGATAAATCTCTTTCTCAGGTTTTCATGTTTGAAAAACACTCGAAAATATATAAGAATACTACGCCACGTCGTTTTATGTATTCATTTCGAAAAAAGTGTTACTTTCCATGATAAACTGTTGGCTTTCCTTTGACGTGATGTTAGTTGTTGTTTTGGTTTTTCTTTAAGGCAATTTGTTTAGCACGTGCGCATAATTGTCAAATCTTGCAATGAACCAATATTATAACGTGTAGTGTACTGATCAGCCATTTAGACAATACATGACTGTAAGAGAAATGTAGCTAAAACTACAAAAGAGATTTAAAAAAAAGTATTGTCACTGATACTGTAGTTTTTCAGAAACAAATATGTTTAATGAATGACGCCAATGTGTCCGTAATTCGCGCCGTCAAGGAAACTACCGATTAGATATCGGAACATTGTGTTATTTAAATTGGCCATGTGTAGTAAACTTTATATACATACGAATTGCTGACTTGGTGGCGACTGGCGGTGATGCTTACAGTACCATATACATTATATCATAGGCACAATGATTTCCTGGCCATTTATTATAACTGCCTGAGCTCTTCTAATTTTCTGTATCAATTACTCTGAAGGAGAAACTTCAGTGTTCTTAACTACCTGTAACGTCGATCTTAACAAAAGTGAACAGGTGGGTTTTAATAGCTTTAACATAAAAGCAAAATGTCATGTCGACCATAGCTATTTATTTATTTTTTAGCATCGAGATAAAAAAGAACAGCTATGGTCAATATGTCATTTTTCAATCGATGTTACCTTTGAGACTTCCAACCATTTTTTTTTTTTTTTTTTTTTTTTTTTTTTTTGTGAGTGGGTGTTAAAAAGCATTAGATCTTTCATGCAGGAACATCCGTGTATAACATAAGTAACTGTTGTGAGTAATGTTCCATCAACAAGTGAGATTATACCAGAGAGGGGTGGATATAGGCTCATCGGCAGCTGGGGCAACATTATAATTTGGTAACCCCAGCACCTTACTGTATGAATTAAAACATCAATTAAAGATGTAAAAACTGTAAAAAGAGCAAAGAAACCAAAATAAAATAAAAAAACGGGAAGGCCTGGGCCTAACATAAAAAATGAACTTAAGTAACCGATATTCTTAAAGAACTCAAAATATTTCATATTAAATAAAAAATAAATGAGATTAACAAATATAATTTGAAAATACTACGATATTCTCAACGTAAGTATTTCACTAATGTACAAATAAATAAAGCGCTAATATTTACTTAATGCGTTAAGTAAACGTAAAATCTGAATATAAACAATGTGTACTTTTCTATGGGTAGATTTTCTGTAGTATCTAATTTTATTATCATTTCTCGAACTAAAATAGTTGAAGAATTCAATCATCGGAATATTTACTGAAACAAGGAAGCAATATGAACAAATATTGTAAACTTCAATATAATTTTATGAGCATTTCATTCCGTAAGAGTATTGAAAAGAAATAGTATCACATGACATCTAAGACTAAATGTGTAGTGGGACGGATGATTGTATCCGCTACTACCTTATTTTAGCTCAGTTTCGCTGATTATTATACTTATGTTTATGTTGATTAATGATTTTAAATGTTAATACTTTATGTTACGTGATTCTTAAGAAAGTTCTGTGTGTTTCTTATGTTTCATGTGCTGGCACGGCGATTCAACCTACGAGAGCAACACCTTCAACGCCGAGTTCAAGGAGTAAACATCAGGCCACTTCAAGTCGCGGGTCGACGGCCAAGAGGTAGGAAGATGTTGGTCTCTGCGGTTTCCGCCGAAAATGTTTATTTATATTTATATTATTAACCGAGATGATTTGTAAAATTCAAATGAATCAAAATTTAGTCGTTGTTTAGCTCTTGCTGAGTGATGACTTGTATATTATGAGAGCAATAAAAATGTTATAACGTCTTCAAATTTAATAGTGTGTTGAAGATCATTCCTTCAACCTTATACAAAATTTTGCAAGATATATTCACAGTGATATTATTTGAAATATTATAAATCATGAGAGGAGTCTTTTTTTAATTTTTTATACATTTTGACAGAAGACTTTTATATTAGTGAAAGTTAACCTTTATATTGATTATGAATGAGAGCAACTTATAATATCTGTGTTGACAACAACATACATAGCTACGGAATTTAAGTTTTGAGTGATTACAAGAGAACTTTGAAATATTTTATCTGAAGTGACAGTTTGATGAAAAGGTGATAGTCAAATCGAACGCTTCTTCTCTCTGCGCAAGAACCTGCCACTGAAATTTGAATAATAGTTAGAAAGTCAATATAAGGAATCATTTTTTTTTTTTATTTTTCGATGACGCATGGACGACGTTCGGATCCTGAAGCTCGACAGGGTACATCTGAAACTGACATTTCGTCGAACGAACGAGTGGTTGCAGTGGTCATCTCGTTGCAACTGACACTCAGACTTGTGAGACAAGGCAACATTTTCATAGCGCAAGGGCTTCAAATAACTCAGGCAACTAGCGTGGAATAAAATGTTCAAACGTTTGTTAAGCTTAAGGGACTTAAATGCGTGGTCATCAGTCCCTAAACTTACAAACTACTTATGAACTACCTTATACTAAAGACGACACAAACATCCATGCCCGAGGGGAGATTCGAGCCCCCGATCGTAGCGGCCGTGCAGACTGTGACCGGCGCGCCACAGACCGCTCGGCCACTGCTGGCGCCTAGCGTGGAAAATTTGGAAATTATATGCACCAATATTTATCATTATTATATATTGCTGAAAACAAGATTAAAATCCTTATAGTACGCATATCTTGAGACCTTTCACAGGTTACGAATGCCCAGTACGTTTATAGTGGCAAAAAAGTGATAATTACAACTTAGCAGTTTTAGGGTTTAGTTCCTTACTTACACTGTATAACCTCGCTTCTTATGAAATTTAATGTTAAGACGCCAACTGGAAGTACGCTATACGTTTGGATGAGCTAGTATGCGAGTGTAAAAGTATGTGACATTAAAAGCCGTTTCTTTTCATTGCTTTGTCTTAAAAGCTAAATCTATTTAAAGGAGAAGAGAAATTTTTACGTCGTCAAGGGGCCATTGACTTTAGTATGTGACATAAGTATCAACTTGTAATTTCCACCTGTTCCTGAGAAAGAGACCTCTCGGACAGAGAAGCAGACATATAGACAAAATTATCGTATATGAATTTTGTTTTCACCGATTGATATATGGATCCCTAAAAGAGAACAAACATCGAGAATATACCAGTTCGATTCTGATTACAAGAATCGATAGTGCATGCCAAAAGAATCCGCATTTCGCGTTCCTGCCATTTTGTGCGGATGTCACAATACTACTGTATATATTAGTTTAATGGTGGATGGATGGCGAATGACAAGACTCTCAGCCAGTAATATAAGTAGTAAGCCGATGCATTATTCACTAGTCAAAAGAATTAGGGTATCAATTGAGATATGTAGGTTCTGAAGAATTGTCAGCGATAGTATGAACTAACACGCTTCGACGTCTTACTGTCGGTTGTACGAAGTGGAGACAACAACATTACGGCAAACGATATAGTGAATGTTGCAGAAGGGATTGTGTATACTGTACCAAACGAATTACAGAAGTAATTGGATTCAAATAGTGTAGAGAGCACGTAGTGTAATGCAAAAACAAAGTGGCTTACCCAAAGCTATGACGTGGAGAGCCATATGAAGGTTTGAAGTTAGACAGACACAGAAGTGGCTGCAACAAAGTGTAATCTCAGGGTGTTCACGGTCTTTCGTGAGTACGTACCTGGCGAGCATGGCGCCCCGAGCTTATGCAGTCTATTCTCACTCCTTCCCCTCCCCACCGGGAGACTGATGACCTACGAAGTTTAGTCCCCCTGTCGAAAATCACCAACCAACCAACCCAGAGTGTAATTTCCAGGACCTGGACGCGATTTCAGACAACAGGAACCGTTAAAAGAAGGCATGGCCAGAGGCGTCCACGGGGAACATCTGCAAACCGATACGAGTATTTGGTTCTGAATCACCAGTTTTGATCAGTATTTACGAGGGTTGGAACTTAAATAATGGCAACACTGCTGTGGAGACACAATGCAATGGAATCTACTATTGTCGCTGATGGTACACTTTGTTGACACACCTACCTTACTTCCGAACATATGACTCGCCCGTCCCACGTAAATGTCCACGAAAAAACACAATATTGTGTGTACTGAAGATATGGTGTAACAGCATTACACGCAACGATGTTGGAACTGTTGGCAGTTTAACATAGGTGAAGGTTGAAAGCTCAGTGGGGCTAGGCGGTGAGGGATGCGTTGGAACCCAGACCTACCAAGTTCACGCCTGTAGAGCAGTCCAGATTGAAGGGGAGACCCATCATATCGATGGGGCAAGAAGTCATTGCCATGCGCAAAGTCGAGGGAACACAATCACTTGTGAGCGAGCGATCTAGCATAACCGTCTCACTATGTTTTCGAAAAAGGACCAACGGAGTTGGATACGATTGAATGTGGCAGAGGACGTTCATCACGACAGTGTCATCAGAGGTCTTCAAGAGGCGTGCGGGAGAATCGTCATTGCCCTACAGAAGAGTGGCAAGTTGGGTAAAAGCCTTCAAGGAAGTTCGGCAAATTGTGCAGACATGCATCGGGTAGGTCATCCTAGCGTCTCTGAAGTGCATACTGTTGCTGCGTTAGTGTATGGTGATAGACGGCAGAAGATTCTTGAGCTCGCCCACGAAGGTGGGATTGGTGCATACGACTGTGCTTCGCATCCTGAAGGAACGCTTGGGCATGCGAAAAATTGCATCATGACAGTTCCGCATGAACTGACGGATAGACAGAAATCGATGCGTTACGACGCTGCTCAGACGCACTAGGAGCACTATGAGTTCGAAGAAGAGGCTTTCTTACGGCGTATCGTAACACTGGATGAGACATGGGCCACATCGTACGAGCCAAAACTGAATCGTCAATCCAACGAATGGCATGATTATGGGTCGACGCGAAAGTCGGAAGTGCATCAGAGTCCCAGTATCCTGAACGTTATGGTAATTCACGTGTACGGCTGTGATGATGTTATCACAATGCATTTCCTTCCTCCACGGCAGACCGTCAATGCACAGTATTACTTCGAAAAACTTACGGGTATGCTGCCAGGTATCAAAATCGACGACGGCCGATATTTCGGCAGGAGACCACCCTGCCATTTTCAAGGCAAACTGCAGTCAGGAAGCAATGTGCATTGGTTTTCAATGAGTAAACAGGAAAGACAACACACACCGAGCAAGCAAGCACACAGAACCGACACGACTAAAGACGAAACCGGTCAGATTATCGATAATGAACATCAGTTCTCGACGGAAAAGGTCGGATTAGTTTTGTCCCTCTGTTTTTTGACTTGTGAGAGAGCAGGATCCCAAGCGGAATTTAAGCAGAACCCTCCATCCCTATTCATGAAGTTGTCAGCTAGTTTTATTTCTGTCGCTTCCTTGATAACACAATCCCAGTAGTTGGAAGCGCATGTCAGAATTTCCGTTTTGTTGTATTCCATAGGGTGACCTGTGTCAAGACAGTGTTCGGCCACAGTAGATTTGTTTGGCTGTTGAAAACGTGTGTGACGTGTATGCTCAATACAACGGTCCTCAACGGTCGTAATAGTTTGACCAACATATGACATGCCACAGCTACATGGGATACGGTAGACACCCGCCTTGCGTAAACAGAGATCATCCATAACGGATCCCATCAGTGCCTTAATTTTAGAAGGTGGACGAAACACACATTTTTACACAAAATGCGGCCAGTATTGTTGGAAGTGCTGCCAACGTATGGCAGAAAGACCACTGACATGGTGCCGACTCTGTGCTATCGTCACTAGCATGTTGAACATGAGGTCGACAGCGCAACTTTTCTCCACCGTTCCATTCTCTAACAGCGCGCGGGAAGAAAAAACACCTAAATCGTTCTGTTTTCGATCTGATTTCTCTTATTTTATTGGGATGGTCATATCTCCCTATGTAGGTGAGCAAAATATTTTCACATTCAGAAGTAAAATTCGGTGATTGAAATTTCGCAAATAGAACTTGCCGCAACGAATTACGCCGATCATTTAATGATATCCACCTCAAATCGTGTAACATTTCCGTGGCACTTTCCCCCCAGTAACATGATATAACGAGCTGCCCCTCTCTGAACCTTCTAAATGTCTTCCGTCAGTGCCACCTGATGAGGGTCCCACACTGGGAAACTTAACACTAAAAACAGAATTCCTCAAATATGGTTTTCACCCTATAGTACTGACTACTCGCAGTGCACAAATAGAGATGTGATCCTTGATTACAACATGATTTTTCAGCAGATTCAGAATCAATAGCAGAAAATTTGTGATTTTTGTAGTATTCAACTCTGCATTACTTTTCGATAAAAGCATCGATCAGTAGTTGATCTAAGTACCGTTTTAGTTCCCTCTTTTACCAGATGTTTTGAATCCGAAGAAAAGTGTAATGCGCTTTCCTATTAAGTAATAGGTCCCGGATTCGAATCCAGACCTCTCCTTCAATTCGGTATCTTTGATGTAATGGAAAAGTACGAGAAACATTTAAAATTTCTTAACCTTTAATTTGCACTTTCGTTATAAAGAAATAATAGTAAATAAACCGATAAAACGGTTATTTAAATAGGTTATGTTGAATGGTTTTTACAGTGCGGTTAATCTGGCTATGAAAAATAACGGTATTTCCGAAAACCGGTTGTTTCAGCCATAAACGCCATCGCCGCGGTGGAGCGGCCGAGCGCATTGAGGCGCTATGCTGCGATGCGCGAGGCCGCTCTTCGTCGGGGGTTCGAATCCCCCCTCGGGCGTGGATGTTTGTGTCGTCTTTCGTATAAGGTAGTTTGTAAGTTTAGGAACTGATGACCCCGTAGTTGAGTCCCTTAAGCCTCACAAACACATAACCGCAATCCCTAATCTGTGCACAGAGGTCTGTGGTGTGTGTCCCATTAAAACCACGACATAGTTTAGCTCGCATAAACTGGAGGAACATCGGATTGCTGTAGTAACGAAATACACGGGATTCTGTTCATAGATGTATGCTTTTGTGTTCAGTCGGACGATAGTCGTTCTCTCATCTGGAGAGAAGGTGAAAATCGGAACAGTCCTGGTAATGTGCAGGAAAAATCGCCATATCATGGTGATGGACCAATGGCGAGGGCCAGGTATCAGTATTGGGTGACATACGGGCGTCTATGTAGTTCAGAATGACGCTTTATCTGGTCGGTGGTATAGAGCCCTACGCTGCTGCCATAAAATATGAGTTCCTTTTGATGGATGATAGTGCTCGTCCGCATAGAGCTGCACTGGTGGATATCATACTTGAAGCTTATGGTATTGAGCGAGTGGAGTGACAGCTTGTTCACCGGACTTAAGCCTGATTGAGCATGTCTGGGAAATATTTGGAAGATGCACTGCAGCCAGACCAGTACCTCCCACAAAGATTGAAAAGTAGGATATAGAACTCATGGAAGAAAGATCAAATATTCCTCTAGAGCTGATTGATATCCTCGTACTGGCCATGCCACACAGGTGTGCAACTATACTTGCCGTTCGAGGTGACCACACAACCACATCAGTGGGCAACTAGAATGACTCTTTCACTATAATGGTAGCCTCATTGTGCTTCGCTCTAGGTAAACGTCATGCAAAGCTCAAGTAAAGAGTCCAGACAGCAGAATAGCTTACTGATCACACAGAAACTACAACTGTATCGAATATCTGAATAAAATAACTTACTATATGTATATTGTGTATGATATCTTGCGTGATCCTCTAATTGTATATAGAGGCATCCTCTTATTGTATATAGAGGGAATAATAAGAATATAACGACGATGTGCTCGAAAAGACCTGTAAGAAAAGAGTGCAAAAGAAAGATAGATGCAGTTTTTACTCCATAGAGTTCAATACAAACAATGACGGAAATAAAGAAAGATTCGAGAATAGTGGTAAAATTTAGGGTGAAAGGATATCAGTGATAGAATTTTTTCTATCTTTGCAATAATCAGTGAAAGTGAAGCAGAATGACAGAAATTACTGAATGAAATGAAAAGTCTAATACAGAATGTGGACTGCGTGAAAACAGTACAAAGTCAGACGTTATTACAAGTAGTAGAAATGAAAGTACAGTAACATAAAGTTGATGATAACGACGTAGATGATATTGAAGAAGACTACTACCTTGGAAGTAGTCGACGATGAAGAACATAAAAATTAGACTGGCACAGGCAAAGAGGAGGAATTCAAGGCCAAGAGGAGGCTACTGGTATTAAGATGAAGTAGAAATTTCTATGAATGCAGGTTTAGAGCACAGATTCGTAAGCATGTGAAACAAGCGGGTAAGAGAATCGAAGCGCTAGGGACGTGGGCTCCAGAGGAATGTTGAAAATTTGTTGTACTGATAACAAATGAGGAGGTTCTACGTTGAACTGGCGACTAAAAGGAACTTAATGGAAATTGCGAAAAGAAGATGGAACAGAATGATACCAGGGGACAACCTCCATGTTATTAGAAGGAACTGTAGTGGGTAAAGGCTGTAGCCAATGACAGAGGCTGGAACACACCCAGCGGATGTTTAAGAATGCAGGGTGCAAGCTCTATGAAATGAAGAGGTTGGTGCAGGTGAAAAGGGTTTGAGGCGGGCCGTATCAAGCCAGACTGATGACTCAAAAAGTTTTGTTTGCCAGTGCTTCTGATCTGTACTCTGCAATAAAACACATTCAGTAGCTGGTACGGTATGTCCGTCACGAGGAGCGACGCTGTTAAAACCTTCCCCGGCGCGCGAGCTACGCTCAACGACGACATCGACGACCGATTCACCGCCAGGAGGCGCCAGGGGGAGCCGCCTAGAGGGTAGGAGCGCCGTTGCTCGTCTCATGTGGTGACCGCCGAAGAGAGACCAGCTGGTCGTCGAGACGGAGAGTCGTCGTCTTTAGAGTTTGGCGTGGCGGACTTCTACCTGGACTGGGCAGTGCGCCTCACAAGAAGAGTTACCGACCGAGAACGCTGGGAATGTGCACTGGACGAGGTCAAGTAGTCTGTGTACATGATCCGTGACTTCGTCAGTTAATAGGTCCGCTGGAAGGGTTATGTAACTATATTTGCTGACGTGTATACTTTACTTGACAGCACTGGTGCCCAAAAATTAAGAAAGCTTAGTGAACTGAAAGTTAAGAGTCGAGCCGCGAGTGAGTACGTATTTTTTAGGGTCAAGTGCCAATTATTTCTTTCATGCAGATATCTAAATCGTTTTGCAGCTGATTTTGAACTTCTGATGACTTTACTAACCGATAAGCGGCAGCATTATCCGCGAACAGTCTAAGAGAGCTGCTCACACTGTCTCCTCTATTATAATGATTAGGAAAAGTAGAGGCCCTATGACACTTGCCTGAGGAACTTCCGTTTTACTCTATGACTTTCCATCAATAAGTACGTACTGTGTCCTTCCTGACAGGAAATCGCGAATCCAATAGCACAACTGTGGCGATATTGCAGTATCACGCAATTTGGTTAGAACACGCTTGTGAAGTAGTGTCCCGAAAGCCTTCGAAAATCGAGAATCGATTTGAGATCCCTTGTCGATAGCATTCATCACCATACTTGAGTAAAGAGCCACCATAATATTGTAATAATCTCTGGAATTAATGATATGCCTACTATGTGATAGAGGGTGACTTCATTAAATCATAAAATGCAACTATAGGATATCATTAAGAGTTAATAATAATCAAATCACTGGAACTGCGGCAGGAGAGAGTTGGCACCACATCTTCATAAATGAGTCTATTTCTCTAAATCCTAGGGAGTGGAAAGAACAGCTCTGACTTCACGACCATTCACATCCAAGATATGCTTCAGATATGGCAAGTTGGTGGTTCAGCACATGATTTTTCACCTTGGTTTTACGACTTGTTGAAGACACTCACCAAAGCAGTCCTCTAACACCCGACAAGTAGTGAAATTTTCTGAAATGCTAGTTCTTAGGTTTTGGTCTAATACAGAATGCCTTCGGTCAAACTCGGATAGCTCCTCCGCTTTTCCCATTCCTACCTACGGACAGCAAACTCACTGATACCACTTGCACAGACTCTCTCTAACTAGCACTCATTCCTATTGTATGGACGGGTTTATATCGAAAGTGGTCGTAATGATCTGGATGATCAGTGTAAGAAAACTCTTACATTGTTTCCTCAGATCTCAGTGAATGAAGAGAGGTCACATTCTTCTTATATTGTATCAGCATTAAAAATTAAAGTAACAGAGCATGGTACGAATTTGAGCTACATCGCAATGCTTAACTTGCGAATGAAGATTTGGAAGTGCGTCGGATGCCACTGCCAGAAACTGGATGGGTGGGTTTCGTCATCGCGCATATTTCCCAAGGCGAGACGGCGTCTGCTCTGAGGTCAGTCTCTGCTGCAGTGGTCAGTCTCTAGGGAGGGGCGGCGCTCTGCTGCACTATAAAAGAGCCACACCGCCACTGCAGGCGTCAGTTCCATCTCTGTCAACTGAAGAGAACAAGCATAATGGCTTCTCAGGTGAGTAACGCTTTGCGATAGACACAGCGCTGACATTCCGATAGTAGGTCCTAGGCGACAGAAAATAGCCTATCTCACGGCAACTCTGTCCCTCCGACTAAACAAATCAATACCAGCGGATATTATGGCGTCAAAAGACGCTACAAAATACTTTTCTGGAGCAGTAATCGCGAAAGTAAGATGGAGGTGATAAGTCAACTGCGGTGGCAGACGCTGCAAGAGAGGACTAGTTTTACAATCCCGAGAGTGTCCTTTCGTAGATCATATTAAACATTCTCTTAACGACAGGGTGTTACAAAAAGGTACAGCCGAAATTTCAGGAAACATTCGTCACACACAAAGAAAGAAAATATGTGGACATGTGTCCGGAAACGCATAATTTCCATGTTAGAGCTCATTTTAGTGTTTCTCTTTAAATGTAAATTGAAATAATTCATGCAGACAATTGACAAAATACCCAATTGCTTCGTTAGTATGTACTGTACTTCCTCGATTCACATCATCAACACAGATTTTCTGTGAACTTTTGGGCAGGAATTGTTGATGTCTTGAATTCGGCCTCATGTTCTTCCACCTACGCTCACTGGAGCACGTTAACATGATTTCCTACGGGATTACCTGTGCTGCTAGAACATGTGCCTTTACATATACGACATAACATGTGGTTCATGCACGATGGAGCTTCTGCACATTTCAGTTCGTACGCTTCTCAACAACAGATTCGGTGACCGATGGATTGATAGAGGCGGACCAATTCCTTGGGTTCCACGCTGTCTTGACCTCAAGCCTCTTGACTTTCATTTATGGGGGCATTTGAAGCTCTTGTCTACGTAACCCCGGTATCAAATGTAGAGACTCTTCGTGCTAGTTTTGTGAACGGCTGTGATAGCTACAATACGCCATTCTCCAGTACTGCATCAGTGATTCCATGCGACGGAGGGTGGATGCATGTATCGTCGCTAACGGAGGACATTTTGAACATTTCCTGTAACAAAGTGTTTGAACTCACGCTGGTACGTTCTGTTGCTGTGTGTTTCCATTAAATGATTAATGTGATTTGAAGTAATGAAATGAGCTCTAACTTGGAAATTAAGCGTTTCTGGACACATGGCCACATAAAATATTTTATTTATTTGTGTGTCAGGAATGTTTCCTGAAAGTTTGGCCGTACCTTTTTCTAACACAATGTATATCTCGCGGAAAGGCCATTAATATAAAATTAGACAGACTTGAGCTCACACTCAGGCTTACCAGTTATGGTAATTTCCAGGAATCATAAGTGATTGGTCCAGGGGGAAGTGACAGTGGTAGATACAGTAGATGTAGACGTCGTTGTTCTCTAGAAACGTTAGACAACTATTGCCTTTCTACATTTAGAGAGCTCTAAAATGAATACCTATACAAAACTCAACATCTCGTTTGTACATGTTCTGTGCTTCAATATATTCATAAGAATAACGTTGTTTCCTGTCCTTGTACAGGACGTTTATAAAAATTTTGTGTGTCACATCAAGCTGAGAACGTCATTGGATACCCTTGCAAACTTAAGAGATTTGTGAATGAGATCATCTGCTACACCATAATTATTCACAGACTAGTTACTCGTCAGGCCTTTTCTTTCTTTTCCAAATGATTTCCGTACATATCTCAGTCATTTTATGGTCATTTTCTTGACGGCTGTTAACGTGCCTTAATAAAAATTACTCCCGGATGGTACTCTGGAAACTATGTCACTACGCTGTTAGTGGACGACGTTCAAACCATTACATCTATTATCCACTAGGTTGCATGTACCATCATCGCATAACAATGGACGGCGTCTTTGCAAGGCTATTATGTTTTCTTTTCGGCAGTGCGAATTGTAATTAGAAGTGAGTGGTTGGATGTGTATATCGCAAATTGGTGCGAATGAAGCGAGGAATAAAATCATTTATATTATTGTTACAAAGAGTTCGCTGTTTATTTACGAACATATTGCGAACCTAGCACCAATCACAGCGAAAACCGGATACACGCTCCTTTCTCTGAGAGCAATGAATGGACTTCAAAGGCTTGCTCGGATGGGTGTGGAGAGGAGGGGGGGGACTCGCAGTCGGAAGAGGATGCAATAGCAGCATGTTTATACCAAACCTGTGTTTCGTGACGTTCAGCTACTATGGAAGACGTGCTACGCTCAGGTGACAGGATTTCATGAAAGTCGCCTAAAAAGTGCCACAGAAGAAGATTCTGAAGAGCACAGCCGATCACAAATTGTCACATAATGTGTCAGACCACTGCTTTTTCGGAGATCAAATTTTGTTCAGAGGCTTTATCTACCAAAAATTAATGGCAGTGCTGTTGAGGTCAGAGACAAAGAAGTGCGATCTGAGTTACCTATTTCGTGTATTAGTCCCATTTTCTTACTAAAATGTTACCTTTCTAATTCTACACTCATTCACCAACTGGAACTCTTGCTAAATATTTCTGTGAATACTTCGGTGAAAAGCTATTTGAAGAGACAGAGAAATATACAAATATGTATAGTGTTGCAAAGACAGGGAAATCCTTAGATACAAGTCAAATGTTCAAATGTTTGTAGAACTTATGGGACAACTACGGGGTCATCAGTCACTAAGCTTACAAACTACTTATCAACTAGCTAAGACTAAGGACTGCACGAATATCCATGCCTGAGGGGGGATTCGAACCCACGACCGTAGTGGCCGTGCAGACCGTGACTGGAGCGCCTCAGTCCCCTCGGCCACCGCGGCCGGCCCTTAGATACAACAGCTCATGCACGTTGTGTTAAAAAAGAAATAATTTTTTTGTGATTTTTAAATTTTTCGTCACAGTATATGATTTGTAATCTATGGAACATTTATTATAATAACTAATGAATAAAATTAATGTAAGAATAACTTTTTATTCCTAACTGTTCTTCGGGTAACTTATAATGTCAAACAAATAGCAGGGAGTCAGAGAATAATTGTGGTGAAATGAAACCTAACCCTCATTGTGGTTGTGGTCTTCAGTCCGCAGACTTGTTTGATGCAGCTCTCCACGCTACCCTATCCTGTGCAAGTCTCTTCATCTAAGAATACGTTCGGCAACCTCCATTCTTTAGAATCTGCTTACTGTATTTCTTCCTCGGTCTCCCTCTACGATTTTTACCCCACATTCTTCCTTCTAATGCTCAGATGACAACTCCTTGATGTTACAGAATGTGTCCAACCAATCTATCCCGTCTCTTAGGGTATGACAGAGACTCCTTTTCTCCCTGATTTGGGTAAGCACCTCCTCATTATGCACATTATCTACCCATCTAATTTTCATCATTCGTCTGTAGCACCACATTTCAAAAGCTTCTATCATCTTTTTATCTGAACTCCTTATCGTCCACGTTTCACTCACATACAATGCTACACTCCAGACAAATACTTTCAGAAAGGACTTCTTAACACTTGAATTAATAATGTTAACAAGTTCCGCTTCTTTAGAAATGCTTTTCTTCCCATAGCCATTCTGAATTTTATATCTTCTTTACTTCGTCCATCAGAATTTATTTTGCTACCCAAATAACAAAATGCATCTACTACTTTTATTGTCTCATTGCCTAATCTAATTCCTTCCGCATCGCCTGATTTTCTGACATTAAACTCCATTACCTTCGTTTTACTCTTGTTAATGTTCATCTTATATCTTCCTTTCAAGACACTGTCCATTCCATTCATTGCTAGATCTTTTGCGGTCTCTAACAGAATTACTATGTCATCAGCAAACCGCAATGTTTTTATTTCTTCTCCCTGCACTTTAATGCCCTCTCCAAATTTCCCCATCCATTCCTTCACTGCTTGCTCAATGTACAGATTGAACAACATCGGGGAAAGGCTACAAACCTGTCTTACTCCATTCCCAACCTCTGCATCCCTTTCTTGCCCTTCGACTCTAATAACCGCTGTCTGGTTTTTGTATAGGTTAAATGTAGCTTTTCGCTCCCTATATTTTACCCCTGATATTCAAATGTTTGTATAGCTTATGGGACTTACAAACTACTTATGAACTAGCTAACACTAAGGATGGCACACATATCCATGCCCGAGGGGGGATTCGAGCCCCCAACTGTAGTGGCCGTGCAGACAGTGCTGATGCGCCGCAGTTCCCTAGGCCATCGTGGCCGGCTTATCCCTGATACCTTCAGAATTTGGAAGACTATTCCAGTCGACATTGTCAAAAGCTTTCTCCAAATCGACAAACGCTAAAAACGTAGGTTTCCCTTTCCTTAGCCTATCTTCTAAGATAAGTCGTAATGCGAGTATTGCCTCCCGTGTTCCCACATTTCTCCAAAGTCCAAACTGATTTTCCCTCACGATTGTGCTAATAGTTTTCCTGCTACATTTTGTTTTTGAAGATTTTTTAAATTATTTTTCCCAGTGTCTACTATGCTTAAGTATACATAGAACCCAATATTATTCACCGTTAAAAAAAGTGTTCATGGTGGTAAGGTCTAGAGTACAGAGACTAATGGGCTTAGTTGGTCAGGCAAAGTCGTAGACAGCGCTCAGGTGAAACCCCACGTGTGGCCGGTGGTGTCGAGGCTGGGGTAGCCGGCCTCAGTTTGTGAGTTGTTCACGTTGTGATGGAGTCTGGCGCTGCCCGCAGGCACTGCTGGTGGTGGCGTGTGTGGCGGTGGGCGTGGCCAGCGCTGGCTTCCTCGGCTCCCCGGCCGTCTCCTACTCAGTGTCACCCGCCGTCCGCGCTGCGCCTGCGCTTCCAGGTAAGAAGCGTTCTCGCCAACCGCACGGTACCACGGTGTGCTGACTGCACATCATTTCAAACAATACACTATTATATTTTTCTTCCTTATTTTTCTTCGATTTCATCTGTGGAACACATGGCTTTATAAATGCAGCACCAGGAAGTACCAGATATATCACAGCCAAATTTATTTAGGAGTAAACACTTTCTACAAGCGTTTGAAGCCCCATCAAGGAAATGATGAAAACAGTATTTAGTATTGCCACAGTCTAACATGTATAGTCATGACACTCACTGCCATGAAAGTTTGAAACTTACTGCCAACTGACAATTCCAAACAGACTAGCACTACCAGCGGTGGGCAAGCTGCCAAAAGAGTAATTTTTTATTTTTTTTTATTTTTATTTATTTTTTTTATAATTGACGAACTAGTTAGAATTATTTTTGCGTTATAAGCAATATTAAAATATCAAGAGACATACATAATGCGAAATATAATGTAAAAACAACAGAATTTAACTGATTCAGTGGTACAAAGAATAACTACGTCATGAAAAAATACTTACGAATATGTGTATATTTGCAGCTTATTCCGCTGAAAGTAAGTAAATTATAAACGCAAGAGAGACATACATTGCAACTATGGCCTGTTCTTACTTTGACAGGCAGCTATTTGACACGTATCAGTTCAGTGTGGAGTCTAGTGATTCACAGGTTTTTACACCTCTGTCGTCTTTCTTATGTGCTTATGTTCTTTTGATTGTAATTATTTTAGCTTAAATTTTTTAAAGATTCTTATCGTTTCTGCTTCAGCTGTAACAACAGTTGTCGAATTGGATGTTTCTTTGTTGGAAAACGGTCTTCGTTCAGCTGTTGTCAGAGCTTTGATTCCTCCCTCGGGCATGGGTGAGTTATCTGCGTGTGTGTTGTTCTAAGCCTAGGGACTGATAACCGCAGCATTTGAGTCCAAAAATATGTTCAAATGTATGTGAAACCAAGGGATTTAACTACTCTGGTCATCAGTCCCTAGACTTGCAAAGTACTTAAACTAACTTATGCAAAAAACAACAAATACACCCATGCCTGAGGGAGGACTTGAACCTCCGAGTGCGAGCAGCTGCACCTTCCGCAGCTAGAAGCCTTATAACCTGCACATAATAATGTTCGTAAGTACGGTACTCATGGCGGCGGAGGTGACAGTGACGGTTAATTTGATATGCAAATTAATATTAGATCGCAACCTTTGGAGGCATGTTCCCCAGTGTCTTGGGGGCGGCATGTCGACCAGGTGCGTGGCTGGGGTGGGGGGATGTGGTGTCAGTCTGGCGGGTGGACAGGTCTGGGTCTGCCGGAGGTGCCGCCTGTCTGGTGGCGCCGGGGAATGGAGAGGGGTGTTGTTTACTTTCAAGCGTTAGGTGCACCAGTGTTAAGTGTATTTTCATGTAACCTGTCAATCATCTTAAAGTTCGAGTGTGGCGGCATCCTTTGATCTATGGTCCGGCTATTGGTCGAGCGCCCGGCGGCTAGGGTTTGCCCAGGTAGCGAAGCGGTACCCTGCGCTGGTACCACTGTTGTTATACTACTTATGGGACAGAACTGCGGGGTCATTAGTCCCTAAACTTACTAACTACTTATACACTAACTTATACTAAAGACAAAAGAAACCAGTTTGCCTGAGGGAGGATTCGAAACCCTGATGGGGAACGGCCTTGCGCATAGGTCAATGGGGCTTCAATGAGTTCTGGTACTCTGCCGCGGCCAGAGAGGTTGTCCCTTTTTCCCGGAAGAAAGGGTTTGGTGCAGACATCACTGAGCCATAGCCTAGGGGATGTTTCCAGACTGATATTTTAACTCGGCAGCGAAGTGTACGGTGATAAGAAACTTCCTTGCGGATTAAAACTATGTGCCGGAACTGGGATTCAAACATGGGACCTTTGTCTTTTGCAGGCAAGCGCTGTACTTTGTGAGCTATCCCGGCACGCTTCACGGTCTGTCTTCAAATCTTTACTTCCGTCAGTACCTCGCCTCCTCCTATCGAAACTTTATAGAAGTTCTCCTGCGAATCTCGTAAAACTAGCACTCCTCAAAGAAAGGATATCATGGAGACATTGCTTAGGCACAGCTTAGGGGATGTTTCCAGAATGATATTTTCACTCTGCAGCCACATGTTCGCTGATATGAAAATTCATGACAGATTACAACTATGTGCGGGAACCCGGATTGGAACCTGGAAACTTTGCCTTTTGTGGGCAAGCACTCTACCGACTGAGAAGTTCTCTTGCGAATCTTGCAAGACGAGCACTCCTGGAGACATGGCTTAGCCAAATCCTAGGCGAAGTTACCAGAATGCTCCGGAGTGGAGTGTTCACTGATAAGAAACATCCTGGCAGATTAAATATGTGGGACTGAACCGGGATTTGAACCTGGAACGTTTGCCTCAGATGGCAGAACGCTTGCCACTAAAGGCAAAGATCCCAGGTACAAATCCCGGTTACGTTACACAGTATTTTTTTTTTTTTTTTTTTTTTTTTTTTTTTTTTTTTTTTTTTTGCATTAAGAAGATTCTTGTGTCCATGTTGTTGACTAAACCAATTAAGCAGTTGAGGAAAAAAGAAAAAATCTAAATTTCCAATAATGCTAGAGGCAGGCTTAATACAGCCACTTACAAACTGCCTCTGTCAACTACACGAACATATCACTGTGTCCTCATCGAGTCAGTATTATGATCTGCAGCTAGTACCTTTGCTCAAAGATTGAGCCTAGAGCCTAGTAACCGATGAAACAATTGTGAGACGTGGGCAGAGAAGTGTATCATTACAACTTACATGTGCTTTCAAAACAACACCGATATCAACGCTATACGTCCTTCTCGGTATCTTTCCAATTGATATTACAATAAGATTTAGAGCTGTGGCGTACTGGCTTAAAATGGAGAGTCTAGATAAAGTGCATTAAATAACCGTCAACTGAGAACATGGCGAACGGATACATGGCACCAGTAATGGGAGGCTTGTGACAAGGGACGTACACTGTACACCCTACCACCAGATATCATTGAAAGGTTTCCCACAGCCGCGGCATGGTATATTTCCTTACAGAACATGGCCCACATCCCACTTAACTGTTTTGAATGTATGTCCTGCTTTATGATACAAGGTAGCAGGACGTTAAATGAAATACAAATAAATGAAATGCTACGGGTTGGTGACAAGCACAGTGGGTAAAGTATCTCTCCCGTTTTCACCGGCAGCTGCGGCGGCGGCGGCGGCCGGATCTGACGCGGACTACGACCCGAACCCGCAGTACAGCTTCAGCTACAGCGTGAGCGACGCGCTGACGGGCGACGCCAAGCAGCAGCAGGAGAGCCGCAGCGGCGACGCCGTGCAAGGCAGCTACAGCGTCGTGGAGCCGGACGGCGCGTTGCGCACCGTGCAGTACTCGGCCGCGCCGGGAGCCGGCTTCAACGCCGTCGTCTCGCGCACAGGCGGATCCGCACCTGCACCACCACCTGCACCTGTACCAGTCACCAAGGTCATTGTGCCGGCGCCTGCGCCAGGTCAGTGCCACACTACCAGCCACCTAACCTAAACATGTCCGCCGAGGTCAGAGGAGTGTTCTACCAAGCCTGAATATATGAAGATCTCAAGGGAAAATAATGATAACACTCATTTATAAAGTTCTGCGATATGACGACTTGTATGTTTGAAAAATAGTTCTACATCTACATCTACATACATACTCCGCAATCCACTGCAAGGTGGGTACACTGTACCACTACTAGGCACTAGGCACTTCCTTTCAGCGATCCCCAACTGAGTTGTCAGAGAATTTCCGTGACACTCCCGCATTGGTCGAACCTACCAGTAACAAACCTAGCTGCTCGCCTCTGAACTGCTTCTATGTCTTCCTTTAACCTGATCTGCTGCGGGTCCCAAACACTTGAGCAATACTAGAGACAGTGGTCGTACAAGCATTTTATATGCGGTCTCCTTTACAGATGAGGTACATCTTCCCAAAATTCTCCCAATAAACCAAAGTCAGCTGTCCACCTTACTCACAACTGTCTTTACATGTTCGTTCCATTTCATATCGCTCTGTAATGTTACTCCTAGATATTTGAATGATGCGACAGCATCAAGAAGCTCACAACAAATGCTGTATTCGAACATTATGGGACTGGTTTTTCTACTCATGTGCATCACCTTATATTTTTCTACATTGACAGCTAGCTGCCATTCTTAACACCAACTAGAAATTTTGTCTAAGTCATCCTGCTATTACAGTCAATTAAAGACGATACCCAATCATACACCACATCATAATCTCCAAAGAGCTGCAAATTACAAGTTACTCTGTCCATCAGATCATTTATATAGATAGAAAATAATAGCGGTCCTATGACACTCCCCTGGGGGCACGTCTGACGATACACTCGTCTCTGATGAACACTCGCCGACGAGAACAACATACTGCGTTCTATTATTTAGGAAGTCTTCCAGCCAGTCACAAATCTGTGAACCTATTCCATAAGCTCGTATCTTCGTTAGCAGTCTGCAGTTTCTATTACATGTGTTAATATTTATATTTGCCATCTCCCTGCAGCTTCATGTAATACTTGAAGAAAGTGAAACATTCTGTCGGATGTGATTGTTAGCACCTAAATCATTAAAAAATACAGAAGTCGAGGGTTATTATTATTTACCCCCGAGGTCTTCATGTATAAAAATTGAGGTTTGTACCTATATTTCGCTCTGCAGCCAAAACTACACGTCGCAAACTAATAGTGTTTCTACGTGTTAGTAGGTTTCAGTCTCCCATTGTGCACTATGGTGGTAGAGGCTTGATAACGATTAGGGGGTGGAAGATATGGGAGCTGAAATTCGACATATGGGTATCAATATTTTGCTCTTCAGCAGAAACTACACAATGGAAACGAACAATCTCTCTGTGCTGTTGTAGTGCAAACTCAATCCATTGTACACCTTAGCAGTTCCCTGTCGATAGCTATAACAGGGTGGAAGATGCAGTCGTCAGCTTATATAAGATTAGGACTGAAGACTTTTGACACTATAATAGCAAAGAGGTTAGGAACAGTTCTTCATTTATTTTTCTGCAACAAATGTAGGAATAAGGAAAAATAAGCGCATATTCCAGTTTGAAAAGTAAAATTACCAAGAAAGATGTCAAACCGTAAGAAAGAAATTTTGCGTTCTCGATCCATTTCTAAAAGAAAACTTGAAACTTTTAGTAATTCAACGTAATTCCTCCAGGATCATTTGTCATTTATTAATCATCTAACCAAACTCCACCAAAGCTACAAGAAAAGTAATTCTTTCTTTACTCTCTCTCTCTCTCTCTCTCTCTCTCTCTCTCTCTCTCTCTCTCTCTCTCTCTCTCTCTCTCTCTCTCTCTTTTACTCACTCTTCCCAATAACAGAGCGGACTAAAACGTTCTCAAGTCTTTTCTTACAGTAAGAAGTATAAGGACCCGGGTGTGAGACACTAAACTGTTACCATGCAGTTCAATAAAAACCTTTTTATATAGTGGTACAATAACCAAGATATTTTAACGCAACAGCATCTCTCGCCATTGGCAGATCCCATACCATGGATGTTGCATAACACACGGTTATTTACCGCGTCTCATCACAACCAAAATAGTGACTCTGTAACACAGAAACTACTGTTACAAACATGTGAAGCACGACAACCAAATATAACACTCCATTGGTGGACAATAAGTTAAAGGAAACTACGTGTTTAAACAAGCAGGGAAATATGAAAACAGTGATTTGAAAAACATTTGGCACAATTTAAAAATCAAACCACATCGTTCCTCGAATAACAACTAATACTGCACGAGGTCAGCTTCAGAGTGTATACCTCTAACAAAAAAAACGATCCGCATGTCGGTACCACAACACCAAGACGGTGAGGCGAGCCTCAAACGTTCAAATGTATAACGGCAGCAGGAATTGGTGACTGTTATGGAGGTGGCTCACCGTTAATTCTAATAGCTGCAGACACTTCGAACCAGCCGAAATGCAGCCCGGCGCCCACGCCTCCAGGAGAGAGGAACTCGCTTAATATCAGCCACATGACGCGTCTAACACCAACAGACCGCTGGCCGACTAGTTCCGCGGCAATCAGACTGCACACTGCGGCACACACGATGTACACACACCGTCGAGCACATCCGTCTGCCCCTGGTACCAGTCTGGAGCACATATACATCACAGCAATTTCATCACGTCACTCACTGCCGTTCAGCCAGACCTGCTTGCGCATAACTGCCGTCTCACCATGCACTCTCGTCTCCATACTTTTCGCCTGTGCGCGCGCGCTCTTAACACGTGACCCAGTCAACCACAGCGCGAGCGGTCCAAATTTTAACTTGGAAGCTATCCCCCAGTAAATCAGAGATGTTACGGCTCAGTTGTAGTATAAACATTTTTGATGAGTAGGGAGGTACGATACAGCTTGACTGAAGGATTATACTGAAAAATTATTCAATTTCATTTAACAGTGTTTTGATTCTATGTCCATGTACAAAAATGACAATTTCACGATAAGGCGGAGATACGCTAAAAGCTATTGGCATTATTTAAGGAAGAACTGATAGAGGCTTATGAAATTAAAATAATTTTGAATGAAGTTCGTGATCTCATGATCTTCGTAATCATACAGAGATACTTAAAAGCATGACAAAAGCCTCCCTACGCTTCCACCCGAAAGATATTTTTGAGTTGTGTAGCTCCATCATATTTTTGTACACCCCCCTTCCACAAACACTCTCACTGCAATCGCAGCATAGTATTCCCCTCTCTACATCATTGCACGTTTTTCTCTCTCAGCTACCCTAACACTACTCTCGATGCTCCCACTATGCCCGCATCCGGCGATGCAATCACACCGGCTGCAAAGATAAACTATACTGTAAATGTTGAAAGAAAGAATCAGCAGCTGTGTTAAGAGTTTTTCAATTGATTAAGCGACCGATTTCGGTTGTACATTCGCATCAGCTTCAGGCTGTCAGTAACAGCGCATTTAAAAATGGTGGCCGTTGACGAGGCTGACAACTACGCAATGGGGGCCTGAAGATGGTGCGAATATAGCACCAAAACCACTCGTTTAATTATGGAGAGAAATGAACACCTTTTGCTAACTTATCTGAATGGAAAATGAGAATTAACCTCTGCACTTCCACAAGTTGTTCTGCTACAAAGCCTGCTGCTACTGGTGACTGTTGTGTTGTGCCCGCAGCTCGTCTGGTGGCGCTGCCCGCGCTGCCGCGCCTGGCGCCGCCGCCGCCCCCCGCCGCCCCCGCGGTGGTCGCCAGGCTGCCGGCGGTGGTGGCCGCCCCCGCCGCCCCCGCCAGAGCCGCCCCGCCGCCCCCAGCCGGGCTGTACGGCGCGCCGCTCAAGACCTCCCACACCGCCGTCACCACGTCGCACGCCAGCTACCACTACTGACGGCTCCCACCCACAGCCTCTGTAAATACTCACGTGTAACACATACTGCAAACTATTTAAAAACCACAATAAAAAACAGAACGACGAATTTCTCCTAACGAATGTCTTATTTATTGCATCTACATATCCATATACACACCAAAATCCATACACTGTACCTCTACTAGCCATTCCCTTTCCTATTCCACTCCCAAATGGAACGAGGGAAAAAAAGTATATTCCTCTGTAAGAGCCCTAGTTTCTCTTTGTCATCTTTACGTGAAATGTAAGTCAGTCCCAGATAACCCATCAAAAACTGAATACAGATCAAGCACGGAAGTAGAATGCAACTGCGGATTCTGCCTCCAAAATAATCAAATTGATATCAAATTAATTAGAGTAATTGCAGAATTAGAGTAATTGCACAATTAGAGTAGTTGTGTACTTAGAGTAACTGCATAATTAGAGTAATTGTGCACTTACGGTAATTGTTTATTGTAATTGTTTATTTATTTATTTCTTTATTACACTTGCATGTGTTCACAACTCCACGTCTACATGGAACTGAGGACACCCCCTAACAATCAATGGGGGCACAGCACGTGGCCACCCCCTCCCCACCCTACCACGTGACCATCGACCAATGGGAGCAGAGCATGGTCGCAACTAACAGTTTGCAGTCATTCAGATGCAGTCAATTTCAAATTCCGGCTCTCTAAATTTCCTTAATAGCATTTCTCGAAATGAATGTCGTCTTTCCTCCAGCGATTCCCATTTGAGTTTCTGGACCATTTCTGTGACGCTCGCACATTGGTCGAACCTACCAGTAGCTTCTCGCCTCAGAACTGCTTCCATGTCTTCCTTTAAACTGATCTCCTGCGGGTCCCAAATACTTTACCAATATTCAAGACGTGGTAGTACATGCACTTTATACGCGGTCTCCTTCACAGATGGAGTACATCTTCCCAAAATTCTCCCAATAAACCGAAGTCGACTGTCCGCTGTACTCCCTACTGTACTTACATGTTCATTCCATTTTATACAACTCTGCAAATTTTACGCCTATATATCTGAACAGTGCGACTGTATCAAGCAGCTCACTACTAATACTGTATTCGAACATTATGGGATTGTTTTTCGTAGTCATGTTGTAAAGTTTCTGCTACGTTGCACACTCCTAAAAATCAGTTGCCAACATAGAAACACGAAATATCTGACACCTAAAATAAAACTTCATTACCAGACATGTAAAATATCACATTTTCGCCTTCTGTTTGATATTCTATTAACACTATTAGTAAAATACCTTTAAGAAATAGTATGTTGATTTAAATATAACTTTGGTGACCTTTTACGTAATTTTCCATTTTTAATACTTTCGTAAATAATAGCTGCAAACACTAAAAATGCATTACACTTAGTTTCGGAAATTGCTGAACCTATATAGATACTAATTTGTATAGAAACAATAATACTACATGTTATAACTATTGCACAACATGATTTCATATATACCTTTTGTTTAAATAAATTAGGGCAAACCATGTTTTATATATCACTAGATCCTAAATTAAATACTGATAATTTTTCATACCCTAAAATTAATAATCCATTTGGTACTAAGAAACTATCTTCGAAATTAACAAAACTATGACAACCATATACAAATCCATATTAATAAATAATTTGACCACAAACTGAAACACATTTAAATTCCATGTCACAATAATATTACGCCTACACAATATTGGCAAAACAAATATGTGTGCACTTCGAAAACACAAATAATGTAAATAATTTGAGCACAGTAAACACTAGTCAAAAGGATGACTTTGAATTTGTGTACCAAATTAAATACAAATTTCATGAAACAAGTACATACACTGACATAAATAGTCAAAGCTTAAATGTAATGTTTTAATTTCTGTATTTTGGCAAATTTAATGTAAAAGAATATTGTTTAATTGTGAATTACAAAACTTTGTCATCAATCTTATTACGCGGTTACATAGAAAGATGTTGGAGAGAAACCATGTTTTATTTAGTCTTCCAGCAGCCATAAACCTGTAAGCAGCTCTGTTGGCTTGCCGCTGCATTTCTTGATTGTGCAATAATGTGATTGATTTGAACGTTGTTTAAGTGGAAATAAAATCGTTTCCATATCATCTGACATGTTTATAATTTACGAAAAGATCCTGTAACATCAAATCTTTTAGTGAATGCCGAAGACAGCTCACAACGCAATGGACCTCAGCCAGCATATAAGATAAGTTCAACTTCACCTACAGTGGTATGACTTTGTTATAGACTGTGAACCAATAAACTTTCCGTGATTCAGGAAAATATTAGGGCTCAGTTTGAGTCATTCCGAAAAGGGGTGACGGGCATTAGAAGTGGTGACGTGACCACAGGATTTTAAAGAGTATTCACTAATGTAAAATGTGTTTCAGGATACAAGGAAAATAATGTATATGATGGATGCGCAGTAAAACCATCATAAAAGTGCAGAATTCGACTACAATACTATCCACACCTACGATGTCAAAATTTAATGGAGGAAGATGGCAGTAATTTGAACTACTAGATTCCTGTATCGCCGCATCCTTGTGACCAGCTAAGTACTTTTGTAGTAACTTTTGTAGTGACTGTGTGAGAGGGGTTTTATGTGGAGTGAAAAGTTATTTTAAAATGGATACAGTAAGAAAGGAGGGAGATGATAGTACTCAAGTTTCGGACTTTGACAGTGGGGTAGAAGGTTCTGGTATCACGAGTTCTACACCGATTGCAAGAAAGCAGCCGGTCCCATTTTCTAGTGATTTACAAGAGACTGGACAACAGATTAGTAATATGGCAGCAAATACGGAAATAGAAAATAAACCAATCTTGGAACTTTTATTACAAATGAAAACCGAACTTTTATTACAAATGAAAACCGAACATTCATTACAAATGGAAACTATGAAAACCGAACTTTCATTACAAATGGAAACTATGAAAACCGAACTTTCATTAGAAATGAATACCGAACTATCTGACATGAAATCTCAAACAAATGACGCAATATCAAACCTAGAACATAGAATTTGCCAAACAGTGACTGATTTAAAACAATGTATTGGAGATCTAGACACAAAGTTTAGTACTAGACTCGAAAGTGTAGAAAGTGAAGTTACAAGAAATGTTTCTCAGATTACACAAACAAATGAGCGAGTGAATAAAATTGAGTACAGTGTACGAATAGTAAATTCTCAGATCCACACCACCAAATCAGAGTTATGTGGAAAGATTCTCGATGTTGAAGAAAAATGTAATAGCAATCTTAAAGATGTTATAAAAGAGCATACAGATAAATTTAGTGTGTTAAATAATAAAATTGAAAATGTCAGAAAAAGTAATTCTGAATTGAAGCTAGAAACCCAGAGTACAGTCTTAGAATTACAGCAGAAGTTAACTTAGGAAGGGTTAGATACAAAAACTGTGATAAGTCCAAGCTTTGCTAATTTAAGTAGTGTACCTGTAAGAAGTTTCCCAGGTGACAAGAAATTTCATCCTGTGGACTTCATACAACATTGTCAAGATAGTTTCTTACCTGGCATGAGTGACACTGCAAAGATTAAATTTGTAAAACGTTTCCTTGAGGGTGAAGCACTTTCATGGGCAAACCAACTGAATAGCAACATTAATACCTATTCTGAATTTGAAACTAGTTTTCTAAATAAATTCTGGTCTAGTGCAGAACAGTCTAGAATTAAAACTGATTTCTCTAATGAACCTATTTACAGGGATCACATGGGAGATATGAAAGAATTTTGTACAGAACAACTGAAGAATCTTGTACATTTAACAGAACCATTAGATGTGATTACACAAATTGCTGCCTTGCACAGGAGGTTACCTAGTTGGATACAAAAAGGGTTGTCTTATGGACCTAAAGATTCTGTTGAGAAGTTTCTATCCTTTTTGGGACAAATAAATTCATGTGAGGAAAGGAAGAGTAACCTGAACCAGGGGTCAGATAGGATAAATTGGGGTATGTCAAGTAATAAACATAAACAGTTCATGCCAAAGTATAACCAAAACTTTAACCCACAGTTAGGTACTAACTTTGTTCCTACATACAATTCCTATGTTACTCCACCTCTTGTTCAGAACTATAATCCAGGCTACAATCAGAATTTTGCACAACCTTTTAATGCTAATCATAATTTCCAACACAAGGGTAATGGTTATAAACAGGATTACAATAAGAATCAAGGAAAAAGAAACTCCTATAATCACAACAGTAAGCAGTGGTAGAAGAGCAATGAACAAGGTGGCCAAGGAAACTAAACCACTCTCGTTTGGAGGTCCTCAATACGAGAGACTTTACATGTAACTAGGCAGGGACCAATGATGCTAAACTAGTAAATGATAATGACAAAAGGGGGAAGGCTATAGATTTGCAACAGACACATACAGTAAACAGTGGGTCTACAGATGAATTTTGGACAAACTATTGGAATAAAAATGTAAGTACAGTGAATTTAATTAAGGATAGTAATGATACCATGTGTAAATTTGAAGACGGTGAGTTAAATAATGTGTTCAAACTGGATTTTGGCAGTAATTTCAATGAAAAGAATAACTTAAAGAAAACTGTAAGTTTCAGTAACGTGATAGAACCAATAATAGAGGTAAAAGATGGAAGAAAAGTAGAGGGTAGTTCTGAGAAAAATTGTAATATTAGTAATATAAGTAACCGTACATGTGGCATTACAAATGACAATAGTGAAGTATTTTATAAGTTTAGAAGAAGAGTTGATCTATGATAATGAGGATAGGGAATTCCTTGAAGAATTTAATATCTGGAATAGCCCATCTGGTTAGTCTATCATGGTAGAATCGACACTCTTGTAAATAGCTTAAGGCTTTAAGGTCAGAGTATACCATGGTTTTATGTCCAAATAAATAACTTCTAAATTTAGTAAATGCCCAATGCGCTGCAAGTAATTATTTTTCTGTGACTGTGTAATTCCTTTCATGTTTTAACATTAGTCTACTGGCAAAAGCTATAGAACAGACTTTTTCTACACCATCTTGCATTATGGCTTGAAACAAATGAGCTCCCAGCCCATATTCACTGGCATCACAACTTAGACAAAATGGAAAATTAAAATTAGGTCTGCACAGGATATCACAATTACACAAAGCATCTTTAAGGTTATCAAAGGCTACTTGACACTGACCATTCCACTTCCATAGTGTGTCTTTCTTAAGTAGATCACTCAAACAAGGTTGGTTTATATACTTAGCTTCAATAAATTTCCTGAAAAATCCTATTGTACCGAAAAATGATTTAAGTTGTTTTCTATTTCTAGGTGGTGGTAGTTGTGAGATTGCCTTAAGTTTATCAGGGTCAGGTGATATTCCATTTTCTGAAATCTGATGCCCTAAAAATTTCAATTCACAAAGTCCAAATTTACATTTTCTAATTTTAGGGTCATACCCCTATCATACAGTTTTGAAAACAATTTGACTATGAAATTCACTATATCAAAGGTTCAGAGAACCTAGTAGCTGACACATTATCTAGAATGCCTGTGGATAATAACCAAACGTTTTATGATTTATCTGAGGAAAGAGAGTTTACTATTATGTACATGAAGGGGGTGAAAGAAGAGAAAGCAGTTAAGACAATATGTAATGACATTAGACGAAATCAGAATCATGATGAAAACTGGAGGTTAGTAAAAAGTTTATTAGGTAAGCCAGGAGAAGACAAAGTTGGTAAATACTATAAAGTATTCAAGGGTATATTGTTCAGAAGGATGAGTGAAGATTCAGATCTATGGAAGTTATACTGGCCAAAAGATCATATTGACAAGCTAGTAATATACACACATGAAAGTTATGGACATTTTGGTGCACAAAAGTGCTTACAGAAACTCCAAGAAAATGTATATTTTTACAATATGTCTAAACATGTAAGGAAAATAATATCTGAATGTGACAAGTGCAAACGTGTCAAGGTAAGTAATCGAACCTATCAAGGTGAAATGCAGAGTATTATACCAGATAAGCCTTTAACCTTAGTAGCTACAGATTTATATGGACCACTACCAACTGCAAAACGTGGATATAATTACATTAAGGTATTGGTTGATCTCTTCTCATCAGTCTATATCCTTTAAGAAAAGCTACAGGGCAAGCAGTTGCAGCAATAGTAGAAAATAAATATATTATAGATGTTGGAAAACCTGAAAAGATTCTTTCTGATAATGGGTCACAGTTTCTATCAAATATGTGGAGGTACATGCTCCAAAGGACCAAAATTAAACACATTTTGATATCTGTTTATAATCCATCTAGTAACCCAGCTGAAAGGTATATGCGTGAGATAGGGAGACTTTTCAGAACATATTGTAGCCACAAACATGTTCGTTGGATAGAATACTTAAATATTTTCGAAAATGTAATGAATAGTTTACAACATTCATCAACAGGATTTTCTCCGTATGAAATATTATTTAACAGAAAACCAGAAAACTTTCTAAATGAAAATATTGAATACCCTGCTTGTATACCAATTACAGCACAAGATAGAGAGGAAATAGTTAGAGTAACAATGAATAAGCAAGCAAATAGTAGGAAGGCTAGACATAATAATAAAGTTAAAGCTTGAAAATTGAGAATTGGGGACTTATGTCTTGTAAAAACACACTAAAAATCTAGATTACTTATCTCTGAGTTGAAAAAAATTTTTCATATATATGTTGGACCATTTGAAATTATTGAAAACCCTTACCAAAATGCATATCGATCGGTTTACCCACGTTCCAGAAAGTTGCTTGGCCTCAGAAATATTACTGCACTTAAACCCTATATACAGAAATCTAACTAATATCTAGTACTCATTACTAGTTCATCATCATAAACTGAATATAGGGAAAATATATATCTTAATGACTCCAGAAAAAAGAATGCTCTGTGCATGATATGTTATTAGTGTGGATTCCATGTCTGTGTATTTATGTAGAATCAAAATTATATTAGTGTCTTAATTATGTATGTTTTCAAAATGTTATAAATATGTAACAGTTTTCCCTCAGAGGGATAGGTCACTCTCTGACCTGTCAAGCTGTTGACGCCAGCTCAGGACCTCAGTTATGTATTGTGATTTTTCTATTAATCACGTCCACAGTGCATTACAATTCAAATGCTTTAAGTCTTTTCACTCTTGTTAATCATTCATTAGTATTTTTTGTGTTGTTGGTTGAATTTTGTGTTGTACTTTGATGTGTCAAGAGGGACTTGCTAACAATTAGTACAAAAGTGACTATAAGCATGGGAGGACACATAGGCCACACAAATGTTGACCAATGTAAAATTCAATTTATATCCTTGAGCTTACAGCTTAATAGGAAAATATTTAATACTGGTTTAAGATGACCATATTATAGTATATTGTACATATGACACAGTTTTGGCTGATGCAAGGTTTAATTTTACTTTTTATTCTTAAAGTTTACAATGAAACTATTGATGTTTTACAAGTTACATACTTAGTATGTTTATCATGCATACTTGCACATACTCATGATGTAAGGTCGTACTGTATTTTGTACAGAAATATGAAGGTTAATGAACCATTACAGACTACCTATTACTCATTATTATTATCACCAAACTTGTATAATTTTGTATTTTTCATGTGGAACACCTATGTTTAGTTCATGACACACTTGTTGACTTGCTCATGCATGCAAGCTTTTGTGTATCAATTTGTAGTTGATTACAGGGTGTTTAGTTTTGATATGGTACTGTATCTGAAGATGATCAGGCAGACCATATGTCAATTTTGACTTTTGTGTAGTATATAATTATGAGATTTTACACTGTTAACATATACATGTACAGACTTTCAGAACACTTAAGATAGTTACTCATTTTCATTCACTTCTACTGTATGATTGTCACTGATTTTGAAACACTACTGGACAACATTGAATGTTGATTTTGAGTTATTGGGGGGTAGTAACTGTTCATCATTCAACAAATACAGGGTACTCTGGACTGTGTTGTGTTTGATTGGGGCAGTTTGTTCAAAGAAGAACAAAAACTATGTGGTGTTTTTTTTACTTCTGCAGAAATAGTCAAGTTGCCAGTTGCAGCTTGTAACTCTTGGTAAGGTAGTTACCTTTAATACAAACATTCCGTTTAGAAGATAATCTATGAAAACTAAGTGGTGTATCGTAATACCTTACGAACACTAAAATTGTTAAACAAAATATAGGTATACGAAACCAGAGCCTTTTTCTGCTTATGTAGCCGTTAGCGAGTAAGTTACCTGCCCTGGCCATGGACGTAATTTAATGGCAGCGTATTATTCCGCCCTCTCTTGATTACTGCCTTGAGAGTGGGTGTAGTTTGGCAGTTTAAAAAACTTTTTCATTTATCTTTAAATTTTTCCCCCAATTTGGGAAAAATTTGACACTTTGATGGATCAGTTGAGAACTGACACTTATTACTTTAATTTCCATACTTGATTTGAGCTATGAGATTAACCATTGCCACTGCTAACGACTCGCAGGGGGGTTGGTTTTTGGAATTTTTATTAATGCATGTTTTTTTAATAAGTAAAATATTATGTAACACTATGATCTAATTTGTTTATACTCTTTACTACTACTCATTCTAATCTCTAACTGTATAAGAAATATTCAATACCTAGAGTTCTTGAAAAAGTTTCAAAACCACGATTACATTTTCTATCTATATAACCATTTTAACTATACCATAATTTTGAATGGTAAATGTTTGATGTGCTCACTGAGAGCTTGTTTCTATCCATTGTTTTACTATTTAATTATGTCATTCTTTCACTTAGTAAATTGACTATATATTTTGAAGTTATTACAATATACAACATCCTTTGTAGAGGAATTAGGAGCTTAGTTCTCACATAATGGCATTTACTTACATGTACACATAGAAGAAAATTATTCTGAGTAAAATACTTTTTTATATGAATTAATACCAAACATGACTGTTTACAATATGAATATCAATGCTCTTTGAAAAAAAAAGTTGTAAAAGCTTGCTATTTCATTCTTCAAACTAAAGTAAATAAGAGAGATTTCTCGTTAATTTTCAGTAACATTTAAGGGTTAATTTGAATCCATAATTTTGTTTGTTTAAAGTACCGTATTGATAAAATTGTTTACTCTTTCCAATAGCCTGATAACAGTATTCTTATTTATGTATGTAGTTAGGGAAAAGTAGTATGTGGTTCTGAGAAAGATACAACCATGTTGTAGGAACCGTCTTGAATGCCTGTATCTACAGTCATCTGAAGCTGCGAGCCACTACATCACCAACAGCAGTTTGCAGATACACCACTGTCGGCGTATCAAGCAACATCAACAACCACCGGCATTCGCAAGACTATAATCAACATACAATTTTTTATTTTAGCCTAAACTAATACAGACTCACTATGAACACTTAAATCACAACATATTGAAACGATAGTACACAGTGAACCCTACATTACATTTCAGGTACACTATGTAGGGGGGGGGGGGGGTGTAACATTTCTGCTATGTTGCACACTCCTAAAAATCAGTTGCCAACATAGAAACACGAAATATCTGACACCTAAAATAAAACTTCCTTACCAGACATGTAAAATATCACATTTTCGCCTTCTGTTTGAAATTCTATTAACACTATTAGTAAAATACCTTTATGAAATAGTACGTTGATTTAAATATAACTTTGGCTGACCTTTTACGTAATTTTCATTTTTTAATACTTTCGTAAATAATAGCTGCAAACACTAAAAATGCATTACACTTAGTTTCGGAAATTGCTGAACCTATATAGATACCAATTTGTATAGAAACAATAATACTACATGTTATAACTATTGCACAACATGATTTCATATATACCTTTTGTTTAAATAAATTAGGGCAAACCATATTTTATATATCACTAGATCCAAAATTAAATACTGATAATTTTTCATACCCTAAAATTAATAATCCGTTTGGTACTAAGAAACTATCTTCAAAATTAACAAAACTACGACAACCATATACAAATCCATATTAATAAATAATTTGACCACAAACTGAAACACATTTAAATTCCATGTCACAATAATATTACGCCTACACAATATTGGCAAAACAAATATGTGTGCACTTCGAAAACACAAATAATGTAAATAATTTGAGCACAGTAAACACTAGTCAAAAGGATGACTTTGAATTTGTGTACCAAATTAAATACAAATTTCATGAAACAAGTACATACACTGACATAAATAGTCAAAGCTTAAATGTAATGTTTTAATTTCTGTATTTTGGCAAATTTAATGTAAAAGAATATTGTTTAATTGTGAATTACAAAACTTTGTCATCAATCTTATTACGCGGTTACATAGAAAGATGTTGGAGAGAAACCATGTTTTATTTAGTCTTCTAGCAGCCATAAACCTGTAAGCAGCTCTGTTGGCTTGCCGCTGAATTTCTTGATTGTGCAATAATGTGATTGATTTGAACGTTGTTTAAGTGGAAATAAAATCGTTTCCATATCATCTGACGTGTTTATAATTTACGAAAAGATCCTGTAATATCAAATCTTTTAGTGAATGCCGAAGACAGCTCACAACGCAATGGACCTCAGCCAGCATATAAGATAAGTTCAACTTCACCTACAGTGGAATGACTTTGTTATAGACTGTGAACCAATAAACTTTCCGTGATTCAGGAAAATATTAGGGCTCAGTTTGAGTCATTCCGAAAAGGGGTGACGGGCGTTAGAATGTGCATCACCTTACATGTTTCTACATTTAGAGCTAGCTGCCATTCTTCAACTAGAAATTTTGTCCATGTCATCTTCTATACCATTACATTCAATTAATGACGACAACCCGCTATACACCGCAGAATCATCAGCAAAGAATCGAAATTTATAAGCTACTCACTTCACCAGATCATTTATATAGATAGAAAATAATAGCGGTTCTATCAGACTCCCCTGGGGCACGCCTGACGATACAATCGTCTCTGATGAACACTCGCCGTTGAGAATAACATACTGCTTTACATTACTTAGGAAGTCATCCAGCGAGTCACAAATCTGTGAACC
This sequence comes from Locusta migratoria, assembly GCA_026315105.1. Lineage (NCBI taxonomy): Eukaryota > Metazoa > Arthropoda > Insecta > Orthoptera > Acrididae > Locusta > Locusta migratoria. Next base: position 187,804,632 of record CM048750.1, on the reverse strand, counting down.
TATTCTATAAGCTTGTATCGCATCAAATGCCTTTTTGAAATCGAGAAAAACACAATCTGCCTATTGCCCTTCATCTATGGCTCGCAAGATGCCATATTAGGAAATGGCAAGCTGTGTTTCACATGAGCGGATTGCTAAACCCGCCCTGAATCATAGAAACAAGCTTATCTAAAAAAATGCATTATATTCAAACTGAAAATATGCTACAAAATCTACAGAAAACTGTTTTTAACGATATTGGCCTGTAATTTTCAATTTTATTATATTACCTTATTACTAATCACGCAAAAGTGGCACTCTGAATCTTTTGCGTCTCTCGGCATATTGCATATTCGTTTCCAGCTGGATAACAGCGATGACCACCGATGTTTCAGCAAGATATGGAAACGAAAGGAAACACAAACGATTTTACAATGGAAAAGCCCCATAGCAAGCCTCTAGATTTGCGGCAAGATGACGCAGCGGATAGACCATCAAAAACTGAACAGAGATCAAGCACGGAAACAGGAAGACGTTGTGTGGAACTGTGAAATAAAAGAGGAAAATAGAAACAATTAATGGTGGAAGTGCTACATATGCAACATCGAGCAGGGTGGTACAGCGGTGGCGTAGTGGTTCTATGGTAATTGTGATGGACTGCGACATTGGAGGTCTAGAAATTTTTACTTTATGTTTTTCACAAGTTGTCTACTGTCCGTTCCGTTATTGACATCTGCTTTTGTAGCATTTGAAATTCTCATATTACACGTAACTCACGAGATAAGTACAAGGCTCGTCTAAAGAGTATCCGACCTTTGAGCAGAAAAAATATTTTGAACTATCTGAAAACCCGGAGTTGACCGAGTGTTTATTTATTCCTCACTCTTGTTAGTCGGTCTCCTCTCCCCTCGTCTGCCTTCGTCCACCTTTTCCTCTTTCCCCTCTCTGTAAATCTCATCCTCCCCCTCTATAGACGCATTTCTTCATGCCACCCTCTGTCGGTCTCCTCTTCCTCAGTTCATCTGCCCTCGGCTATGGTTCTCATAGGCGGTCAGCGGAGAACTGGCGTTGTGTTGCACTGCGTCCCCCTAAATAGTCGGTACGCAGTGATATGTGGCAGTCTCATGCTGGTCTCACGTGATTGTGCAGAGGAGAATACTTCCAGTTTAGTGCGCTCTCTGACGGTGCTGGTTGCATCTACTGGTGACTCCGGAACTGCCGCTGTGAAATGCTTCACTGGTATGCATCCATGCTTTTGTACCCTGCCTTACTGGTTGTTCGCTCATCAGGCGAACCACCATAATCAGATGAGCCAGACGGAGGCCGGAGTCTGGATGGACACCCATGGCATCGGATGAGTCCGGCAGTGTGTGGTTCGCCAGAAGTGTGTGGTCGACGTCCATCGGTTATTGGCCAGGGTGCAAGAGTTGGCTACCCACCATTGGAGAGGCCGTAGAAGGGGTTGGTCTTGCAAAGCCTCCCAGCTGCCTCGTCGACGGGCCTGCAACAATAAGAGGCAGTGAGTCGACTGCAGTCAACTGACGGCTCCTGGGGCATACCTGCTGCAGGTGCTTGCGGCAAAATGAGCCATCTGAAAGTTGAACGTCCACCATTACTCGTCCCAGTAATTTTGTGACCACAGCCAGCGCTGGATCACAATGGCGGCCGCGGCGGGAGAACATCAGGACGCAGACATCATCGTGGATAGGAAAACGGTGTCACTGGCATCGTCTAGTGTGTTCTACAGGTCATTAAGGATGGACGAGGGAGAGGAGCGAACGCTGTGGGCGAACATGGAGCCGCTCTGCTGGACTGGCTCCCTCCTGTGGAGTTGTCCTGTAAGAGCCCACAAAGATGGACAAAGAATCGTCCAGTGAGTGGTGTGCGGAGCGCTTTGACATTTGATTCTTGAAAGTACTTACAAACTACTATGCCAGTCCATTGGACGCGGGGTGGAAAGGCGCTGTGTGTACCACAGCAATGCCAATGGATGCACAGAAAACGTAAATTGAGAGCCATTGTCGGTCACAATTGTCTCTGGTATGCCTTCATTGGTGAAGATGCGAGTGACCGCCTTGATGACGTGGGTCGATGATGTGGAGGACATACGGGAGACATAAGGAAACCAAGAGCCGGCGTCGACTGCAATAAACCACAAGGAGCCCAGGAAGGGGCCTGCAAAGTCCAAACGGAGCCTGGACCAGGGTGTTGATGCCTCTGGCCATGGGAAATACTGGCATGCAGGAGCAGCTTGTTTGCTTTGGCAGGAGGGGCAGGCTGCTACCATAAAGGCGATATCTGTGTCGATCCCCTTCCAGCAAACATGTTGACATGTGAGGTGTTTTGTTACCATGACTCCACAAAGACCACAATGAAGCAGGCTGAGGACCTTGTGTCGTAAAAGGAAGGAATGACAACCTGTGGTCGGCCGTTTTGGCCGGCCACAGTGGCCGACCCGTTGCGGCGTGCCAGTCACGGTCTGCACGGCCGCTGCGGTCGGGCGTTCGAATCCCCCCTAGGCCATGGACATTTGTGCCGTCTACTACTTCATAAGTAGTTTGTAAGTTTAGGGAGTGATGACCTCGTAGTTGCCCATAAGCTCTACAAACGTTTGATCATTCGGATGTTTCGCTCTGGAGTGGCAGCACACTTCTGGGTCAGCGTGAAATGAAGGATTCTGACCTAATGGTAGTGTGGAGAGGTGATCGGGACTTGCATGGTTGGTCGTCGAGCGACACTGAATATCATAGGAGTAATTATCCAGAAATAAGGCCCACTGTTGGAGGCATCTAGCCGTTTTGGTAGGGATGTTTGCATCACATCAAAAGAGAGGCAGCAGGGGTATGTGGTAGGTGAAGATGGTAAAATGACGACCATAAACATAGTCAAGGAACATTTTTAAAGCGAAGGCCTCTTTTTCAATTTGCCCGTAGTTGCCTGCGCCAGAGACAATTTTTTTGGATATGAACGCAACTGCTCGTTCCAGCACATCGGTCCGGTGTGAAAGGAATACACCCATACCATAATCAGAGGCATCTGCCGCAACAATCACAGGGAGCGATAGATCAAAGGCCCTAAGACATGTGGGCTGAAGCAAGGCCTGGTCGAGATTGCGGAAGGCACTTTCACATGCCATGTCCAAATTCCATGTCACATTCGTATGTAAGAGACGGTACAATGGGGTGCGATGGTTGCGGCTGCTTTACGTTCAAAGGGGAAAGTAAATCCTGCATGGCTTGGACATGATGAGGCAGCGGCTGAATACCTGTGGCACTGAGGACATGGTCTTTCGACTTGAGGGAGAAAAAATGGCATTTTTCCAAATAGCAGCGAAGGTTGGCTGTTCGGAGGAAAAAAAAAAGGATGTCCAAATTGTCCGCTAGGTGTTGAACGGACTGTCCGGAAACAATGATGTCATCCAGGTAAGGGTTTTGAGAACGTCTGGTAAATACCTGGGGCACTCGCGATCCCAAAGGGGAGCCTATTATAGCGGAAAATACAGAAAGGAGTGTTAATAACCAGCAAGTTGTGGAACGTCTCGTCTAAAGGAAGCTGTAAATCTGCGTCCTAGAGGTCGATTTTCGCGTCGAGTTTGTCCCCATTGAGGCGAGTGCGGATCTCGTCGACCCTGGGAATGGGGTATGTATTAACAATCGACTGGGCATTGATTGTTTTACTGAAATCACCACATACAAGGATAGAACCATCAGGTTTGTCTACCAATACTATGGACTCGGCCCATAAACTGTTAGAGACAGGTGTTAAGACGCCAGCTCCCTGCAAACGTTGGAGCTCTGCCTGCAATTTGTCACGAAGAGCAAATGGTACAGGTCGGGCTTTGAAGAATTGGTGTACGGCCGTCGGAAGGAGCGTGACGTGCGTCTCAAACCCTTGGATACCAGCAGTAAAAAGGCAGAACACGGAATGATACTTTGTGCAAAGAGTCTGGAGACAGGGACTGGTAAATCCTGGCTGGATGTTCCTAGTGTTATCGTGGACTTCCAGCTGCAAAGAAGCGAAATGGTCAAGCCCCAGCGAGTTCGTCGCTCCCGGTGTATCCACAAGTACGAGACACATCCTGCAAGTTGTGGCGCAATGTTTGATGAATGCCGTAAACTGGCCTTTAACCATCACTAAGTCATTGCTGGAACTTCGAAGGTTGTGGGTGAATGGTTGAAGAGGGAGAGAGCCCAAGCGTTGGTACGTTTTCCACACAACGATAGAAAAGAAAGACCCAGTTTCTACCTGGAAGTCGACTGGGTGGCAATTGACCAACACCGACATGAACAGGAATCACTGCATGAACATGGAAATCCTCCTGATAAGCCATGGCTGGGTCTGAAGCAGGATCGACCTGAATACAAACAGCTTGCATCCTGGAGGAAGTAGAACAGATTTCGGCCCAGTCCCATTTTGCCTCACGAGTTACATTTGTTACGGCGAAATTGACACTGATGCCTAGTGTGTGTGACAAAACAGTCGTTGCAAGAGGGTAACTGCGTAAGGCCGAGAGTGAAGGATGTTTGTTTACCAGAAGGAAGATAGGGACGTGGTTTCTGAGGTGTCTGTCGGCGGGTGAGGCGGGCCGCATGCACCTGAAATGGCTCGTGGAAGGAGGCAGACGCTTGCAGGGTCTGTTCATACGCCCGAATAACTGGAAGACATGCTGGTAAGGGGCGGTCCCGAAGCTTTAATAAGTCCTTCCGGAGGCCCTCGTCGGGGGCATGAACCAATATCATATCCCTCAATACGATTGTTGGCAGCTTTCATTGGCACATCGAAATTGGCAGTCCCTTGATATGCCCTGGAGGGTAGCAGTCCATTTCCGATACGACTGACCTTGCTTCTTGTGACAGCTAAAGAATTTGTGTCGAGCTTCTGTAGCATGCACTTGTGAGTCAAAATACCCCTGGAAGCAAAACTTCGTTATAGGGTAGGGTATGTGGTTCGTGCTCCTGTTTTAATTGCTGAAGAGGACTGTACATCTACATCTACATCTACATCTACATCTACATACATACTCCGCAATTCACCGTAAGGTGCGTGGCGGAGGGTACACTGTACCACTACTAGGCATTTCCTTTCCTATTCCACTCCCAAATTGAACGAGGAAAAAAAGATTGCCTATATGCCTCCGTACGAGCCCTAATTTCTCTTATCTTATCTTTGTGATCTTTACGCGAAACGTAAGTAGGCGGCAGCAAGATCGTACTACACTCAGCTTCAAATTCCGGCCCCCTAAATTTACTTAACAGAAATTCACGAAAAGAACGTCGTCTTTCTTCCAGCGATCCCCAATTGAGTTGCCGGAGCATTTCCGTGACACTCGCGCATTGGTCGAACCTACCGGTAACAAATCTAGCTGCTCGCCTCTGAACCACCTCTATGTCTTCCTTCAAACCGATCTTCTGCGGGTCCCAAATACTTGAGCAATACTCAAGACGTGGTCGTACAAGCGTTTTATACGCGGTCTCCTTTACAGGTGAAGTACATCTTCCCAAAATTCTCCCAATAAACCGAAGTCTGCTGTCCGCCTTACTCACAACTGTCCTTACATGCTCGTTCCATTTCATATCGCTCTGCAATGTTACGCCTAGATATTTGAACGACGCGACCGCATCAAGAAGCTCACTACTGATGCTGTATTCGAACATTATAGGATTGTTTTTTCTACTCATGCGCATCACCTTACATTTTTCTACATTGAGAGCAAGCTGCCATTCTTCGCACCAACTAGAAATTTTGTCTAAGTCAACCTGTATGCTATTACAGTCAGTTACAGACGACACCCTCACATACACCACAGCATCATCAGCAAACAGCCGCAAATTACAACTTACTCTGTCCATCAGATCATTTATATAGATAGAAAATAATAGCGGTCCTATCACACTCCCCTGGAGCACGCCTGACGATACACTCGTCTCTGATGAACACTCGCCGTCGAGAACAACGTACTGCGTTCTATTACTTAGGAAGTCTTCCAGCCAGTCACAAATCTGTGAACCTATTCCATAAGCTCGTATCTTCGTTAGCAGTCTGCAGTGTGGCACCGCGTCGAACGCCTTTTTGAAGTCGAGAAAAACACAATCCGCCTGTTGCCCTTCGTCCATGACTCGCAAGATGTCATGTGAGAAAAGGGCAAGCTGAGTTTCACCAGCTCAGGACCAACATAGGCGAGGAAGAAAGTCCTAGGGTGGGCCTCACCAGAGATACAGTACGCCAAAAAATGTTGTTGAAGGCGGGCCATGTAGTTTGCCCAAGATTCCACCAGCCTACCAAACGCTAGAAAGGGCGGAAGGGGCCCCCCGGAATCCTGTACTATCAGGAAGGGAACGAGGCGTGCGGGCCGTAGCTGAAGCGCTAACGGCCGCCACTGCCTGTACAATTTTCGCTGAACCAGCTGCATGTCTCGTAAGAGGGGCAAAATTTGCTGCGACACGTCAGGGGTTGCGGTGATTGGTTGACCGTCCATGTTACACAACGAGAAAGACAACAAAGAAAACGACCTACTTCACCACCAGAGTACGAAAAGAAATCCTCGTCGCTACTGCTATATCTTGCCTGAGGAGATAATAACTAAAAGACACTGTCTGATACGGAAATTGTGTTGATTGACAAGACAAACTAATCACATTCTGAAAACAAAACAAACCAACTTCTGAAATTAATGCAAAAACAACAAACATCAAGTGAAAGTTTTCTTCTTCACCAATTAGGTACAAACCACTGAGATAACGACAGCCTTGGGAGAACGACCAGGAAGACCGTGCTGGAAGACGTTTTCCGTTGCAGGGAGTCCTGGAGGCAAGGCGTCGCTGGCAGGGACTCTTCCCCAGAGGCGTCGGTCGCGATTCCTCAACTATGGTTCTCATAGGCGGTAGGCAGAGAACTGCTCGTTGTGTCCTCTGATGACTCCGGAACCGCCGCTGTGAAACACCTCTTGTACCCTGCATTGCGGATTGTCCGCTCGTCAGGCGTTACATGAGAGACTTGTCTTTCCGTTTGTGGGTAGTACCAGTACACCTATGACTCATCTTCATTTATCACTGTGTTCAGAAACCCAGGATCAGTTTTAGTGGTGTCCAGAAGGTCCCGTGAAACTTCAAAACGGAAGGCGTTTTGATCCGAAGACAAGAGCTTGAGGATCAATTTCACAGCCACTCGTTGCATTTTCAAATCATCACACAAAATTACAGTGCAGAATGTTTACTCACACCAACATTTAGGGCAATCTCCCGCACAGTCAAACGACGATCTACCCTCACCAAATTTTGGACCTTCTCTACAACAGCTGCATTACGATCAGTTTGGGAGAACGCTGGTCTCTCTCCACTGATGTACTGTCATTTTTGAATCGGTTGTACTACTCCTTAATTTGTTTTATTCCCATTGCATCTTCTCAAAACACCTGCTGAATCTTACGAATTGTTTCGCTTCGAGAATCACCAAGTGTTTGGCAAAATTTGATGCAGTATCTTTGCTCAACATATTCAGTCATCTTGAGAGAATCGACAATCCGCGAACACGTTGTGCAGTACCTCACTCAGCGACCGACAGGTAGCGACTGGCGCGCCGGAAGGCGGGTACAAAACTCATGCATGCGAATAAAGGTCTCTTCATTTACTGTGCACAATGGCACCGCGCTATTGTCTCTATTTTTGGCGGGAAAATCAAAAAAATGTTTGTAGAGCTTATGGGACTGAGCTACGGGGTCATGTCCCAATCTTACAAACTACTTATGAACTAGCTTATACTAGGTAGAAACATCCATGCCCGAGGGGGGATTGACCCTCCTCGCGTATCGTAGCTTAGCACCTCAATGTCGCGGGAAAATCAAAGGTCGAATTCTTTTTAGACAGATCTCATAAATTACAGTCGCTAGTAAATGTGCACGTGTCGCAGAAAATTTTGCCCCTCTTACGAGACATGCAGTTGGTCCAGCAGGAAATTGTACAGGCAATGGCGGCCGTTAGCGCTTCAGCTACGGGCCGCACGCTTCGTTCCCTTCCTGATAGTAAAGGGTTCCGGAGGCCCCTCGGCCCTTCCCAGTGTTTGATAGGCAGGTGGAATCTTGGGAAAACTACTTGACCCGCCTTCAACAGACCTGTAGGGCTTTCTTTCTCGCCTACTTTGGTACTGAGGTTTACCTTCTTCTTCAGCATTTAAACCGGAGCATGAACCACATGCCCTTCCCTATGACGAATCTACATACATCTACATACATACTCCGCAATTAACCGTAAGGTGCGTGGCGGAGGGCATCCTGTACCACTACTAGGCATTTACTTTCCTATTCCACTCCCAAATAGAACGAGGAAAAAAAGAATGCTTATATGCCTCCGTTCGAGCCCTAATTTCTCTTATCTTGTCTTTGTGATCACCACGCGAAATATAAGTAGGCGGCAGCCAGATCGTACTACACTCAGCTTCAAATTGCGGCCCTATAAATTTCCTCATTATAAATTCACGAAAAGAACGTCGTATTTTCTCCAGCGATCCACAATTGAGTTGCCGGAGCATTTCCGTGACACTCGCGCATTAGTCGAACCTACCAGTAACAAACCTAGCTGCTCGCCTCTGAACTGTCTCTATGTCTTCCTTTAAACTGATCTGCCGCGGGTCCCAAACACTTAAGCAATACTCAAGACGTGGTCGTACGAGCGTTTTATACGTGGTCTCCTTTACAGGTGAAGTACATCACCTTACATTTTTCTGCATTGAGAGCTAGCTGCCATTCTTCGCACCAACTAGAAATTTTGTCTAAGTCATCCTGTAGGCTATTACAGTCAGTTAAAGACGACACCCTCCCATATACCACACCATCATTAACATACAGCCGCAAATTACTACTTAATCTGTCCATCAGATCATTTATATAGATAGAAAATAATAGCGGTCTTATCACACTCCCCTGGGGCACATCTTATGATACAGTCGTCTCTGATGAACACTCGCCGTCGAGAACAACGTACTGCGTTCTATTACTTAGGAAGTCTTCCAGCCAGTCACAAATCTGTGAACCTATTCCATAAGTTCGTATCTTTGTTAGCAGTCTGCAGTGTGGCACCGCGTCGAATACCTTTTTGAAGTCGAGAAAAACACAATCCGCCTGTTGCCCTTCATCCATGGCTCGCAAGATGTCATGTGAGAAAAGGGCAAGCTGAGTTTCACATGAAAGATGTTTCCTAAAGCCGTGCTGATTCATAGAAAGAAGCTTTTCCGTTTCAAGGAAATTTACTATATTGGAACTGCTAGAAAATCCTACATGAAACTGATGTCAACGATATTGGCCTGTAATTGTGTGGGTCAGTTCTCTTTCCTTTCTTATAAACGGGAGTCACCTGCGCTTTTTTTCAATCACTAGGAACTTTGCCACTCCCATGAACCACAGACATTGCCGAGGTGGGGTGGCTTGCGTGCCTCAACGATACAGATAGCCGTACCGTAGGTGCAACCACAGCGGAGGGGTATCCGTGGAGAGGCCAGACAAACGTGTGGTTCCTGAAGAGGGGCAGCAGCCTTTTCAGTAGTTACAGGGGCAACAGTCTGGATGATTGACTGAGCTGGCCTTGTAACATCAGCTAATGTGGCTTTGCCACACAGCTACTGCGAACGGCTGAAAGCAAGGGGAAACTACAGCCGTTATTTTTCCCGAGGACATGCAGCTCTACTGTATGAACATATGATGATGGCATCCTCTCGGGTAAAATATTCCGGAGGTAAAATAGTCCCCCATTCGGATCTCCGGGCCGGGACTACTCAGGAGGATGTGATCATCAGGAAAGACAATACTGGCATTCTACGGGTCGGAGCGTGGAATGTTAGATCCCTTAATCGAGTAGGAAAATTAGAAAATTTAAAAAGGGAAATGGATAGGCTGAAGTTAGATATAGTGGGGATTAGTGAAGTTCGGTGGCAGGATGAACAGGATTTCTGGTCAGGTGAGTACAGGATTATAAATACAAAATCAGTCGGGGGTATCACAGGAGTAGGATTGATAATGAATAAGAAAATAGGAATGCGGGTAAACTACTATGACCAGCACAGCGATCGCATTATCATTGTCAAGATAGATACGAAGCCAACACCGACAACAGTAATACAGGTTTATATGCCAACTAGCTCTGCCGATGATGAGGAGATCGAAGAAATATATGAGGAGCTAAAGGAAATTATTCAGACAATTAAGGGAGAGGAAAACTTAATTGTTATGGGAGACTGGAATTCGGTAGTAGGACAAGGAAGGGAAGGGAAGATAGTGGGTGAATATGGTCTGGGCAAAAGGAATGAAAGAGGAAGCCGCCTGGTAGAATTTTGCACGGAACATAATTTAGTTATAACAAACACCTGGTTTAAGAATCACAAAAGAAGGTTGTATACGTGGAAGAGACCAGGAGACACCGGGAGATACAAGATAGATTTTATAATGGTAAGACATAGATTTCGGAACCAGGTTTTGAAGTGTAGGACATACCCAGGGGCAGACATAGACTCTGACCATAAATTGTTGGTTATGAACTGTAGGCTGAAACTGAAGAAACTACAGAAAGGTAGGAAAATAAGGAGATGGGACCTAGATAAATTGAAGGAACCTGAAGTTCTTAAGAATTTCAGAGGGAGCTTCAGGCAACAATTGACAGAAACAGGGGAAAATAAAACAGTTGAGGAGGAATGGGTAAAATTGAGAGATGAAATAGTGAAGGCAGCAGAGGACAAAATAGGTAGGAAGGCAAGACCTACAAAGAATCCTTGGATATCACAGGAGATACTAAATTTAATCGATGAAAGGAGAAAATATAAAAATGCAGTAAATGAAACAGGCAAAATGGAGTACAGACGACTAAGAAATGAGATTGACAGGAAGTGCAAAATGGCTAAGCAGGAATGGCTAGAAGGCAAATACAAGGATGTAGAAGAATGTACAAATAGGGGAAAAATAGATACAGCCTACCGGAAAATAAAAGAAACATTTGGCGATAAGAAAAACTGCTCTATGAATATCAAGGACACTGATGGAAAACCAGTTCTCAGCAAAGAAGGGAAAGCTGAAAGGTGGAAAGAGTATATAGAGGGGCTCTACAAAGGAAACGAACTTCGAGACACTATTGTAGGAAGGGAAGAGGATGTAGATGATGATGAAATAGGAGATACTATGCTGAGAGATGAATTTGACAGAGCACTGAAAGATCTAAGTCGAAACAAGGCCCCTGGAATAGATGATATCCCGTCAGAGCTACTGAAGTCTCTGGGAGAACCAGCCATGACAAAATCGTTTCACGTTGTGTGTAATATGTATGAGACAGGTGAAGTACCCTCAGACTTTAAGAAAAATGTTATAATCCCCATTCCAAAGAAAGCGGGTGCAGACAGGTGTGAAAACTACAGAACTATCAGTTTAATAAGTCATGGTTGCAAAATATTAACACGAATTATATACAGAAGGATGGAAAAGCTGGTAGAAGCCGACCTCTGGGAAGATCAGTTTGGGTTCAGGAGAAATGTAGGAACACGGGAGGCAATACTCACTATACGCCTTATCCTAGAAGATAGATTAAGAAAAGGCAATCCAACATTTCTAGCTTTTGTAGATTTGGAGAAGGCTTTTGACAATGTTGTTTGGAATAAACTCTTTCAAGTTCTGAAGCAAGCAGGATTAAAATATAGGGAGCGTAAGGTTATTTACAACTTGTACAAAAACCAGACAGCGGTTGTCAGAGTTGAAGGGCATGAAAGGGATGCAGTGGTTGGAAAGGGAGTAAGACAGGGTTGTAGCCTTTCCCAAATGTTGTTCAATTTGTACATTGAGCAAGCTATAAAGGAAAGCAAGGAGAAATTTGGAGAAGGAATTAAAGTTCAGGGTGAAGAATTAAAAACATTGCGTTTTGCCGACGACATAGTAATTCTGTCAGATACAGCAAAGGACCTGGAAGAGCAATTGAACGGAATGGATAGTGTGCATAAAGGTGCATATAAGATGAACATTAACAAGAGTAAAAGTAGGGTAATGGAGTGCAGTGTAAGAAAATCAGGTGATGCTGAAGGAATTAGATTAGGTAAAGAAACAATAAAGGAGGTAGATGAGTTTTGTTACTTGGGCAGTAAAATAACAAATGATGGTCGCAGTACAGATGATATAAAATGCAGAATGGCAATGGGTAGAAAGGCGTTTTTGAAAAAGACAAATTTGTTAACATCGAATATTGATTTAAGCCTAAGGAAGTCCTTTCTGGAGGCATTTGTATGGAGTGTTGCCTTATATGGGAGTGAAACATGGACGATAAGCAGTGTGGACAGAAAGAGGATAGAGGCTTTTGAAATGTGGTGCTACAGAAGAATGCTGAAGATTAGGTGGGTGGATCGCGTAACTAATGAGGAGGTACTGAACCGAATTGAGGAGAAAAGAAATTTCTGGCATACCTTGACTAAAAGAAGGGATAGATTGTTATGACACATTCTTAGACATCAAGGAATTGTGAATTTAGCGTTGGAGGGAAGTGTGTGGGGTAAAAATCGCAGAGGGAGACCAAGAGACGCGTATAGTAAGCAGATTCAAGTGGATATGGGTTGTCGTTCTTATGAGGAGATGAAAAGGCCTGCTCAGGATAGAGTAGGGTGGAGAGCTGCATCAAACCAGTCTCTGGACTGAAGACCACAACAACAACAACAACAACAACAACAACAACAACAGGAACTTTGCGCTGAATTAAAGATTCGCGATAAATGCAAGCTAAGTAGGGGACCAATGCCACAGAATACTCTTTGCAAAACCGAACTGGTATTCCATCCGGACCAGCAGACTTTTTTATATTTAGTTTTGCTTGCAGGAATACTTTGACTCACAAGTGCATGTTACGGCAGCTCGACACAAATTCCTTAGCTGTTACAAGAAGCAAGGTCAGTCGTATCGGGAATGGATCGCTACCCTCCAAAGCTTATCAACGGACTGACCATTTCGAAGTGCCAGCAATCGTATGCGGCTTCGCTCATGAGGGATATGTTCTTGGTTCATGCCCCAGACGAGGGCCTCCGGAAGGACTTACTAAAGCTTCGCTACCCCTCCTTAGAAGCATGTATTCCAGTTAGTCGGGCGATTGAACAGTCCCTCCAAGCGTCCCTCCAGGCTCCATGAGCCATTTCAGGTGCATGCGGCCCGCCTCACCCACCGACAGGCACCTCAGAAACCACGTCCCCAACTTCCTTCTGGTAAACAAACCTCCTTCACTCGCGGCCTTACGAAGTAATCCTCTTGCAAAGACTGTTTTATAACACGCCCTAGGCATCAGTGTCAGTTTCGCCGTACAAAATGGGCACAGATGTGGAGTATTGCTTTTTGGTACAGTTTGTTTAAAGCCCCTTGAAATAAGCGCTCTTTGGACAAGAAAATCGCATACTGTATAAGAGAAACTATCACTCGCCATTGCAGCATTTAGTTGAATGTCTCGCTGTCATATTTCAACTGAATACAATACGATCGTTTGCTTATTGCTTAGATGGGCTCCGCAGTCAATCTGAAAAAAAAAAAAAAGAAAAAAAGTTTAGCAAGGTTTGCCTTGTTCCGAGTAACAATTTATGTGACACGAGAGCTGGATAATAAACTTTTAGCTTTTATACTGCATAAAACGCAAAGCTCCGTGTTCCAGCCCAGACAATCCAATCGGGACCCAGAAATCGTTTTGGCCATCTTTTGTCATTGACATCAATCGGATGTAATACCCAAGGAGGTTAGAATAAGGGGAGATGTTCTTTACGCCGTAGAAGTGAAGACGTGAAGCAATTGTCACGACATTACGGTGTCAATAATATTTGTGGTGACGAGTGTATTCATTGCATTCTGAGTTGAATGTGGTACTTATCTAAAATAAATATTACGTGCATTACCTATCCATGTGCAAGCAGAACAGAATAGTCATCCGCTATTTTACACAAAACATTTTTCTGGATAAATTAATTATTAGTACTTGTTACAGTGTTTTCCCCTCAGTGACTTTTAATTTCATAATTAAAATAATTAAATAATTAAAATAGACAGTCTAGATCGCAATTTGTTGCGTTTATTGCTGGAAACCGAAACTGGTTGCCAGCAACAAATTACGGTCTAGACTGTCTATTTTAATTATTAAATTTTTAAGATCGCTGTTCCAAAAAAATGCTTTCAAAAATTACTTGTTCTTTCATTTTTACGAGATATAAGTTCGTTGTAAATTTCAAAGACCTGGGGGGAAAGAATTTTAGTATGTATATTTAATGATGCGGAAGAAAGAATTTTGTGTGTTCCACATACAACATCGCCTCTTCCTTACTGAACTTACGAAAATGATACAGCTTGGTTCTGTCATTGTTGGAAAAACTCTTTCTACATTTCCTGTGAACTACTACAGCAGGAAATTACAGTCTTGTAAGGAATTTGGGTATTATCCCGATATGTAATTCATACTTATCCAATGAAATTTTGCGTTAACAGTTCAACACTCTGGAAGGTCAGTATTTGTCCACAAAAGTACACTGTATCAAATAATAGTAAAAATGAGTAATTTAAAACCGCGGCGGAGTGGCCGAGCGCATTGTGTCGCTATGCTCCGATGCACGAGACCGTTCCCCGTCGCGGGTTCGAATCCTCCCTCGGGAATGGATGACTGTGTGTTCTCTTTGGTAGTTTATAACTAGTTAGTAAGTTTAGGGACTGATGACTCTGTATTTAAGTCCCATAAACTTAACATACATTTGAACATTTGAGTCATTTAAATGTATGAAAGTTAACTGGGCAAGAACCACACAGTGCTTATACCTGAAAACAAATTTCCTTGGTTCCGTAAGATGGCGTACTGGCTTCAATCGACAGCTAAGCTTTGCGTATTAGCGCTGTTTCCCCTCAATTTTACCTCGTTGGTAATACCGCTGGACGTTGTGCCAACACGCCGCTCTGCAGACCTTTGTTGACTTTTTTTTTTCTTAACCTCGTAGCTACTACTTCTGACCCGAGTAGCTCCTCAGTTGTATTTCCATGGTAGTCTGCCCCAGTTCCCGTCCTCCCACCAAGGGAAGGTTCATGGCAAATTCCAGGAATCGAAGCCGGGTCCTCCGTACGTAGCCAGGAATCCGACCACTTTTTTGTATCTTCCTCCAGTTATGTTTCTTCGTCATTTTTCGTCAGAAGTTCTGTGCGGATGTCAGATGACATTTTTGAAATTTCATCGATGGGAAAATTCACTCAGTTTTTTACTTCCTAGAGTGACTGAGGAACCACACCTGTGCTTTGAGCTACGTAGGAAGCCACATCCGTGGCTAACTAAATATACCTAAAAAGTGGGAGGTTGTAGATGCAGACCGATCTTATCTCAGTGGGCACGACAGTAGGCCTATTTGGAATACCAAACGGCGTTCATGGGGTCCACGCCTCTTAGCGTCACTAAGCTCTGTTAGTGCAGATGCGTCAGGAATGCAACTCATTTTATCTGGCGCACTGGATAATGGGGAGGGGGGAGGGGACAGTCCAAAGCCAAAGAATGGCTGAGGGTACGTTGAATCAGTAGCAATTTTCTTGTGTCGTTAGTTTGGGTGGGGGGCATAAAGGAACCGAACTACTTTGTTATCGGTCCAACTAATTTTCTCCCCATCCTTTTCGCGTAGTGAAAGACGCGACTCTCATTTTTATCACTATCTCTAAGTGGGATATATTTTCGCGGCTGAACAATGATATATTAATTCTTTCAAAGTCTTTTGTCACATCTTCTCGATAAGAAAACCTTCAGCCTCTTTGGATGACGTTTCCAAATTTTGGTCTCGTATCCTCAACTTGTTCGCAAAGATCCCAACTACAGTGCTACATATTTTGTCAAGCTATACGAACATGGTTGTTATAATGTATAATCACTGTGCACGAGGTCTCTTTAGGGAAAGAAGGCTGGTGCGATATTTCCTTGGACCTTATACAGAATGATTACGTGGCGGTGTTGCAGTGTTTAGAGGACGATGTTTGGGAAAGACATGCTGGAAAGAAGTATGCCAAAAATGTAGTGTTGCGTGTTGTGATGACACCGCGGATAACTACACCACTATTGATATGACCACGAGACAGTTACAAGTTCATACATCCACTCACGACGCAGCTCATTACCAAGTGTATCGTGTCTGATACTCCGCAGCGTGGTTGTCGGCGCATGCGACCTACAAGATAGTGTCTGTCGATTTCGAGGATTCGATAGAGGAACGGATGAAAAGCAGAACATGTCACATTCACATATGGTTTATATGACTTCGTTACCGTGTTAATGACATTGGTTGTGGTTTACATACCACAGGTACTTCACTATACAAGCTGGTTATTTGTACTGATACGGCGTAATTTACTCAGTACAGTTCTCTACTGAAGGTTCTCAAAATGACTACCACGAGCTGTAATGCGCCACATCACTGACTCACTCGTTCCCATATTCCAGGCGGCTGTCGTAACTGCTGACACCCTTGCTCTCTCCGCTGACGCAGCAGTAGCAGGTCAAGAATAGGTGTGGCACACACAATAGCCTCCAAACGACCCTATACTTAGACGTGAAGTCGAGAGTACGGTGTCAGTCCCGGACACCCTATCCATTTGTTTGACGATAGGTGATCTAAAACTGCTCCAGGAGCACGACCAAAATGAGATGGTTCTACATCACAACAAATGCCTGTAACACAGTAACAAAAGCAAATAAACCATACGTTTGCAGGACATGTTGTGCTTATTGTCCGATCCTCTATCGAATCGTCGGAACGTTCCCGCATATTTAAATACACCCTGTATATTAGTCGTCGCACATCACGCTTGATTTGAATGGGCTTACATCTCACAGTGGGGTTCACTGTTTCCCAGTAAAATATTAACAAGTGTTGTAAAGTAATTAATGTATACAATGGACCAGATTATGCGTATGGAAGATCGTAAATATTGTTCCTTACCATTACAAGAATAAGAAAAACACTTTTTTCCCAAATGTCCAAATAATACATTCTATTTTATAATGATGCCTTTTTTTTAGCTGTCGGCTGAGTCACAGCAGACGCCACATTCATGTTTCGTAAGTGAAACCGGCTTCTGATTAGGATCGATGTACAGTATTTTTTCTTTTTGTCTGCGCTTTTTCGTTTTAGTTTGTATAGGTACAGAGCCGAGTGGAGGGTCTGAATCAGAGGCTTAGTCGGTTCTGCGACAGTATGGGCTGCAGATTCGTCGACTTGCGTCATCGGATTCCGCTGAATAGGTCTGGAGTCCACTACACGCAGGAAGCGGCTACACAGGTAGCGGAGCTCTGTGGCGTGGACTAGACGGTTTTTTAGGATGCCTCGGGAACACACAGAGATGGTTTCAATCTCAAAGGGTACAGCTCAAAGATAGGAGGAATACAGATCTAACGGTTGTAAATTATTTTAGCTCTGTGGGGACAGTACCAGAGATACAAGCGCTAACAGAAAGTACTGAATCCCAAATCATTATAGGAACCGAAAGCTGATGAAACCCAGAGAGAAGTTCTGCTGAAATTTTTACAAAAAGGCAAATGGTGTTCAGAAAAGCTAGAGTGAATAAAATAGGGGGTGGCATTTTTATTACTGTCAGAGGCAGTTTATGCTGTAGCCAAATTGAAGTAGATTGCTCATGTGAATTGGTGTGGGAAGAGGTTATACCAGACGATTCGTTTGCAGAAATTTCCAAAGAAAGTTTGGATCAAATTTCAAAATCGTACCCAAAGATTTAATTTTAATTGGTGGCGACTTTAACTTACCCTCGGTATGTTGGCAAAAATACATGTTCAGAACCGGAGGCAAGCATAAAACATCTTCCGAAATTCTACTGAACGCATTCTGAGAAAATTATCTTGAGCAATTAGTTTATGAACCCACTAGAATAGTAAATGGTTGTGAGAACATAATTGACCTCCTAGCAAGAAATAATCCGAAGCTAATAAAGAGCATCAAAACAGACACAAGGATTAGTGAACATAGAGTTGTCGTAGCGAAACTGAATTTCGGACTTTCGAAATTCATCAAAATTGAAAGAAAAATATATTTATTCAAAAAGCAGATAAAAATTCGATTAACGCTTTCTTGAGTGAGGATTTTCAGTCTTTCGCAACTAACAGTGTGAGTGTAGACCAGATGTGGCTTACATTCAAAGAAATAATATCGACAGCCATTGACAGATTTGAAGCAAACAAATTAACAATAGAGGGGGCTTACCTGTGGTACACAAAACAGGTTAGATCAAAGTTTTTTTTTTTTTTTTTTTTTTTTTTAACTTAGATATTTAAACGCACACAAATTACCAAGACTGGCAATCTTTTATTGAAACTAGAAATTTAGCTCGAATTTACATGAGAGAAGCTTACAATAGTTACCACAACCAAACCCGGTCACGTAATTTGGTAGAGAATCCTACGAAATTCTGGTCGCATATAAAGTACACAAGCGGCAAACGCATTCAATACCTTCATTACACGATAGAAATGTTGACGCTACTGATGACAGTTCTGCTAAAGCAAAATTGCTTAACGCAGCTTTCCGAATTTCCTTCACTAGAGAAGACGAAGCAAATACTACAGAATTCACATCAAGAACAGCTGCAGCATGCGTAATTTACAAGTTGATACTCCTGGTGTATTAAAGCAACTCAAATCATTTAACAGAAGTAAGTACCCGGTGACGATTATATGACAATTAGGTTTCTTTGACAGTATACTAATGCGACAGCCCTATACCTATCATATACAAACGCTCGCTCAGCGAACATTCCGTACAAAAAAACTGGAGAGTTCGATAGGTCTCTCCAATATTCAAGAAAGGCAATTGCAGCGATCCGCAAAATTACAAGCCTATATCATTGAAGTCTATTTGCAGTAGGATATTAGAACATATACTTTTCTCAAATATTATGTACTACCTCGAAGAGAACGACCTATCGAACCATAGTCAACACAGAATCAGAGAATATCGTTTTTGCGAAATATAGTAGCTAGCTATCGACAAGGGATGTCAAATAGATTCCGCATTTCTAGATTGCCTAAAAGCTTCTGACACCTGAAAAGCGACTTCTAATAAAAATGCGTGCTTATGGAACATAGCCACAGTTGTGCGATTGGATTCGTGATTTCCTGTCAGAAAGGACACATTACGTTGTAATTGACGGTAAGTCATCCAGCAGAACAGGAGTGATATTTGGCGTTCCCTAGGGAAGCGTTACAGGGTCGCTACTGTTCCTTATTTTTTATACACTGTTTAGGAAACCTTCTGAGTAGCTCTATTACAGTGTTCGCGGATGATGCTCTCTTTTATTGGTTAGTGAAGTCAGCAGAAGATCAAAAGGACAACTTACATTTCCCATAAAGACCACAAACATAAGATCACAGAAATTAGGTCGCATAAAAACAATCGTTTCCCCCTTATTCCTTGTGGGAATGGAACAGGAAAACAAGTAACTTGAAGGGGTACTGAGTAGCCTCCACCACGCACCTTTGAGTGGGATGCGTAGTATATTTGTAGATGTATGTAAGCTAGATAAGAAGGAACATTGACTAGTCATGTGCAGAGATACACCTGAGGAAAATATGTCGTTAACAGTCCCGCAGAGATGGGTTGGTAAAGGCGATCAGTAAATGCTATCTATAAAATGGAAGTCTATTTGACACGAATTGCAATGGTGAACATCAACGCAGATTGATGTTTGCGTTGCGGAAGCAGACGTTCACAGGCTATTGCAGGCATTATCGTTGATCATAATGTCACAGTGAGAGGATTGGACTTTTTCTATCGAAAAAGAAAAATTTAATGAATAAAGATAAAAGAGAACTGAGTCAATAATTCGACACTCAACATGGAACAAGCTAGATATCACATCCTCAGGGACAGCTCTGTAACGAAACATGAACATTAAATAAAAATAAATAAATAAGTAAAAGAAAAAGAGAGAGAAAAAAAGTGGGTGCGTAAGTAAGCAATAGACTCAGTTTTGTTTCACGATCCTGGCACAAATTTGGCTTCAATGCCTCGCCTTGTAATCGTTATGTATGTCAGATATCTAATATCTGCAATCAGCAGTTTATTAGATATACAGGCGTGAAGGTAACGTATTATTCTATTTTTTAGACTTCCTGCAGATGGAATAATTACATAACTGACAGACGAAGTTGATAGCAGTGCTTAAAAAGACTGAAAACGAATTCCTTGTCGCGTCGAATCTCTAGATTTCGACTAATACTTCTGCTGTAATCGTCTTGAGTTGCCTGCAGCCATTTACTACTTTATTTGATTGATCTAATTATGCCTGAAAGAGGTCATGGATCTTCCATAAATAACAGAACATTACGTCGACGTCTGAGTGGAGGTTCGTTAGCAGCGATGCAGGTTTCTTTAGGTGTCGGTCACTCAGCAAAATTGTGAAAACTCAATTATCTTCCATATAGCGACAGATAACTTCAGACGATGACGACAAGTCAATGAATATTTTAGATTATGTACAAATCGAGCAAGAAAATAATTCCGTGGAAACTCTAGCCAGGAATGCTCTCGAGAAATACTAAATTCTCAAGGTAGAAAACTCTTTCTGCTAAACGAGTATGACTACTTATTTCCAATTTTCTGAACAGTCACAGGAAACGTTTGCTCTTGGAAGGTAAGTCGAAGTGTGTGGTGCCACAAGATCAACAGTGTCGCATAAATGTTTGCGTTGCAAGAGAGTGTGAAGGCTGGGAAATACCTCCATTGTTCAGGAGCCAAGTAATGAAATTACTATAGAAGAAAACAGGGCTTCATTGGTTAGTAAAAAGTAAAGGAATTGTTGCTAACAAACAAACCTAAACGATACAAAAACAATTGTAAAAAACTAATATTTCTAGTAAGACTCCGATTCCAAGAGGACTCAAATTCCTAGGTATTATCTTACAATTGAGATGATGCTCTTCAGCGGTGACATTTTTTTGAAATTGTATGTATTTAAGCCTTGTTGTAAGTTAAATTAAAAATTAGGAATAGTACAGATTGCAAAATTGTTCCCATGTCCACCGCCACAACCTACCATCCTGATGTTATTTACCTGAAGATGGTCTATCTACACTGAAACAGATCATTAATTAAAAACAACAATTCTGCGATCTCAACTGTAGTTAATTTTAACTTTAACCATTTTATCAAGATGGCTGTTTATCTCCATTATGCTTTTTAAAATTACTTGTTGGAAGTAACTAGGTACTCTCACTATCATAAAATAAATGAAAGGTCAATTTCCACTTTATTTGAGGGAAAAAGCTAGTTTTTCATCCATGTCAATGTTGATGATATTGTCGCGTTGCAATGGAAGCAGGCTTGACTTCGAAGGCAACTAAACACAGCACTTATACTGAAAGCACGTTTATTACGAACTCAACATACACGCAGCACTGACTGCTTCTCAGGCAGAGTGCTCTGCTATTTATACACAGACAGAATTTACCAGAAATTAGAAGAACAGTTAACATAAGAAACAAGTAGAATTTACAAGTGAACATAAGAAAGATGTAGAACCTTCTGGTATTGTAAATTACAAAGAAATAAATTTTTGCCGGTGGGCAGGATTGAACCGGCGACCTTCTGCTCCGCAGTCCGTGACGCTATGCCCTGCGCCACGCCGGCAGTTGGTGTCCGTGCTCTCTCGCGGCATTCCTCCCTCTCCTGGAGAAACAGCGACCCGCTGTTATGATCCCTGTGGAGCCAGCTGCAATGTCCTGGATCTTGACCGTGTCATGGGTTCTCCGTATGACAGTTCAAGAGAATCCTTCCCTTCTTCGCGTTCCTGTCGTGGCTTCATCAGGAACGTTTCCGTCCTTAAAGTCCTTGAACAAGAAGCCATTGTCGTCTACCTGCTCTTCAGGATCGTAGTAAGGCTTCATGCGCAGGACGTGAACAATGTCTCTTCGGTCTTGACGTTTCGACGACGGCTCAAAATCCTCAACTTCGTATGTGAAGTCTGACAGGCGGCGTATAACACGATATGGACCAAAGTATCGCTTCAATAACTATTCTGACAGTCCAACCTTCCGTACAGGGGTAAAAATCCATACCAGATCTCCTGGGCTGTACACAACAGGTCGGTGCTTGTCGTTATACCGCTGATGGTCCTTCTCCTGGGCGTCCAGTGTCCGTATGCGAGCCAGCTGTCTTGCTTCTTCGATCCTGGTGATGAGCTGTTTAACATAGTCATCCTGAGTGTCGTCCGGTTGGAACGGGAACAGTGTATCCATTGTCGTCTCAGATTCACGGCCATGGAGCAGGAAAAACGGAGTGAAGCCTGTGGTGTCTTGTCTTGCGGTATTGTAAGCAAATGTCACGACTGGCAGAATTGTATCCCAATCCTTCTGCTCAACATCGACGTACATCGACAGCATGTCGGCTAACGTTTTGTTAAAACGTTCCGTAAGACCATTTGTCTGAGGATGGTATGCAGTTGTCATTCTGTGGACAATGTTGCACCGTGACATTACCTCTGATACTAGTTTTGACTGGAATACTTTTCCACGATCAGATATCATGACACGTGGTGCTCCATGCTTCAAAATAATGTCTTCTACAAGGAATTTTGCGATCTCTGGAGCTTCTGCAGTCGGCATAGGTTTGGTGACAGCGTAGCGTGTGAGGTAGTCAGTGCAGACTATTATCCAACGGTTACCGGTTGTCGACTTCGGAAACCTCCCTAAAAGATCGATCCCAACTCGTTGGAATGGAGCTGCTGCCGGCGGAATCGGTACGAGATGTCCTGGAAGTAATTGCGGCACATGCTTCTGTCGCTGGCACTCTTACAGTGACTCACATAGTGCTTGACAGATCGGTAGAGACCTTTCCAGTAATACCGGCGTCTGATCCTGTCTAGGGTCTTCACGAATCCCAGATGACCGGATATTGGAGCATCGTGGAAATATTTGAGAATAGCTGGCTGGAGATGAGCTGGAACAACAAGTACCCATTTGGGGCCCAGTGGCTCGTAGTTGCTTTTGTACAATGTTCCGTTTATAAGTTGGAACTCTCCATTGGTCGGGTCTCCTTTCTCCAAGGCCTCTATCATTTTTAATAGCTGTTCAGCTGTAACGTCATCTAATTCAGTGAGAGCTGAATTTTCATTAATACTGTTGTGTTCCACTAATGGATTCCTCGAAAGGCAGTCGGCATCCTTGTGTTTGCGCCCGTTCTTGAATACCACTGTGACATCGTACTCTTGGAGTCTTAGTGCCCATCTTGCTAGTCGACCTGATGGATCCTTCAAGCTAGTCAGCCAACACAAAGAATGGTGGTCTGTCACGAGGGTGAATGGTTTGCCGAATAAATACGGCCGGAACTTGTTGATAGCCCAGATAACCGCTAGACATTCTTTTTCAGTTGTAGAGTAGTTTATCTCGGACTTTGAGAGTACTCTTGACGCATAGGCTATCACTTTTTCAGCACCTTCCTGAACTTGTACAAGCACTGCACCAATCCCATAGCCACTGGCGTCTGTGTGAAGTTCCGTTTCTGTATTCTCGTCGTACAAGGCTAGCACTGGTGCGGAAGTTAGAGCCTCCTTAAGTGCTCGGAAAGCTCTTTCTTTTGTCTCATCCCAGTAAAATTTGGCGTCTCCCTACCTAACACCCGCTGGCGTTGTTCCTTGGTCAGTCCAGGCCCTATTGGCAGTTCCACGTTTCTTTCCTCCAGCGTGTTGTCTGTACTAATAGCAGGGCGTGGGTCTTCATTGATGACGTTGAGCTCACCGTCCTGGATTGGTTCAGCTGTCCCGATACACATTCCCTTGGGGATAAGTTGTGACTGCTCGTGACAATTTGTGATCCAAATCTCTCCTTGACCACCGGTAATGCTTATGATAGCCGCTGGTATGTAAATTTCTTTTGTGAGCCTGATAAACTTTTTACTATCAACAAGAACTTCACAGTTTAACCAGTCATCTGTGTTTGTGACTGCAACTCTTCTCATTGTCAACGGCGGTATCGTCACATTGTCAACG
Source organism: Locusta migratoria (assembly GCA_026315105.1). Lineage (NCBI taxonomy): Eukaryota > Metazoa > Arthropoda > Insecta > Orthoptera > Acrididae > Locusta > Locusta migratoria. Next base: position 187,780,661 of record CM048750.1, on the reverse strand, counting down.
ACGAATAACTTCCCAGAAAATTCTGTATTACGTTCATCTGGCGGAACAACTTCTTCAATTTGTAGCTCAGATCTTCCACAGTCAATGATAGCTTGGGATGCCTGATGGAAGTCCCATCCGAGAATGACATTGTGACTACATTCTGTTAACACGACAAGTTCAAACGGCTTCGTCCTGTTGTTGATGGTTATTCTTGCGAAAAAGTTCCTGCTGGATGGACGTACTTTCCATTCGCGACCTTCAGCACAGTTGCACCCGCATCACAGAAAATTGTCTTCTTTACTGTGCGGCGGTAATTATCCGATAATACAGAAAAAGAGGCTCCTGAATTAACAAGTGCCCGGACAGGTTGGCCGTCAATTATGACGTCGATGAGATTTTCCGACATCTTGGCGACTGTCGTCCATGGAGGATTTTCACCTGGGCGTCCTCACCTCCGTAGATGGTCGCCTCGCTTAGTTATCCTGGGCACGGCGGCTAGGGGAGCGGCTGGTACATCTGTACGGCGACGGTGAACGGCTGAGGCGCGTCTGGGAGTGACCTCGTCTAGGGTACGGCGATGGGCTTCTTCCTATAGGTCGACTGAACTCATCAGCAGGTGACTGCCTGGGATAGAACTGCTACGACGGCTGACGTCTTGCGGCAAACTAATCATCGAATACTCGCCTCCTCTCTCTGCAGTAGCGTACGACATGTCCAGGGCGTCCACAGTGGAAACACAGTGGTGTGTTGCCTTCTGTCCTTCAGACGTCTGTTGTTCTGCAGGGCGTCATAGTTACCGGGGGAGTGGGCTGTGGTCGCGTCGGTCGGTTCATGGGCTGCTGTTTGGCGGCTGCAGCGTAAGTCATAGCAGGGCGACGCCATTCTTCACGTCGGGTGCGTTTGACGGGGCAGACAGGTGCTAATGTTTGAAATACCTCGTCCTCAGCGGCGTCGGCTACCTCGTGACTTGGCCATAATCTGATGCTCGCTCGGTCTAATAGTCCCGGCTGCCACGCACTGTTGTAATTCTTCTCTCACGATTTGTCGTATGAGAGACGCCAAGTCCTGCTGGTCTTCCACAACGGCCATAGGGACTACATTTGGGAGTCTGTCATACTTCTTGCGTCCAACCCTCCTTTGTTGCATCTCTTCAATACGCTGGCGCCACTTGATGAACTCTTCTGTCGTAGCGACGTCTTTTATCAGAAGAGCTTGGTACATATCTTCTGCAATTCCCTTCATAAGGTGCGTGATTTTGTCCGCTTCAGTCATGTTCGGATTGACTACGTTACACAGGGCCAAAACACTCTGTATGTACGATTGTGTCGGCTCACCATGTCGTTGGGCCCGGTTCTTCAGTTGTTCTTCCGCCGAGCGGATTTGTCGCTGGCGGTCTCCAAACGTCTTCTTAAGTTCCTCCTGGAACGTCTCCCAGTCATTCAACTTGTCTTCGTTGTTTTCGAACCATTGCTGAGCTGTTCCATCCAGGTAGAAATAAACGTTGGCCAAGCACATCGTATGATCCCACCTGTTGTACTTGGCGACTCGGTCGAACCCTTTTAGCCATTTGTTGGAGTCCTGTCCAGCATCTCCAGAGAACACCGACGGGTGTCTGATGTGCAGCTGACTTATTGCTGGTTTCGTCTCCATCGTTCTTCTGATAATACGGACTTTAGGAAGGATGTACTTGGTGTATCCCTTGCATTCCGGTTCCAGTCCGTGTAAGCGACGGCTTTTACGTTGCCTAATCGGAGCCACGGTGATGCAGCTGTTGCACAGTGTGCCCGGCGCCTCCACCAAACAATGTCGCGTTGCAGTGGAAGCAGGCTTCACTTTGAAGGCAACTAAACACAGCACTTATACTGAAAGCACGTTTATTACGAACTCAACATACACGCAGCACTTACTGCCTCTCAGGCAGAGTGCTCTGCTATTTATACACAGACAGAATTTACCAGAAATTAGAACAGTTAACATAAGAAACAAGTAGAATTTACAAGTGAACATAAGAAAGATGTAGAACCTTCTGGAATTGTAAATTACAAAGAAATAAATTTTTGGAGGTGGGCAGGATTGAACCGGCGACCTTCTGCTCCGCAGTCCGTGACGCTATTCCCAGCGCCACGCCGGTAGTTTTTTTTTTTTTTTTTTTTTTTTTTTTTCTATGGTTGGTTCTATTCATTGCGGACGCTGATCGTGTATGTTCGTTTTTGTTCGATGAGTTCTTGGCTCAGCTTTTTTATTACAGAGGGCGTTGAGCCCTCTGACCGGGCGCGCTGAGCCACGGCGCCCGGCTTGGTGGTCGTGCTCTCTCGCGGCAATATCATATCTCCTGAACCCTGTATCGTACAGTGATATACAATTGCAGAAAAATTCCGTAATGTATATAGATACTGCCTGCAACATTGTGTTGCGAATTAGTAATTTAGAAGTAATAAATAAATGCAGATGCTGATATTTAACAGCAGAAACAGCGAAAACGTTAAATGTGGTTAACGTCTTTCAGTTTATTGGGTATTAGTGAGCAATTTTTTTCGAAAAGCTTTGTAATTTTTTGTGAGTTTTCTTAGTCATATTCTAGTAATCGATGAACAATAGCGTTTAGAGCTGTTTCTAAGTGTAATTCTCGACGTATCATGTTGAAGTTTACAAAAGGTTATACCTCTTAATGAGTAACATGTCATGTCATTAATATTGTTTTTTAAACGGTTAAGAGTAACATGATTTATTGAAAATGAAATTAGTGGGAATCGTATTTATGATAAAGGCTAGGGTTTGGGTTCAAATGTATAAAATTATTATACTTTGAACAAATGAAGGTAATTTAGTTTCATCTATTCAGTTCCGTCTCTTAACCCTTTCAATCCCACATTATGAAATCAGCTTTGGAAAAATTAAAATTTAGATATTTATGTATTAATACAGTGGAGTAAACATCAAAACATGTGTTTTTAATTTTTTGGTCGAAAGATTTTTTGTCACGTATTTTATGCACAACGCATGGACGTTATTTTGTTGGTAGTTAACACTGCCAGATCAATAATGCTTGCATAATCTTCGCCAGAGCACATTAGACAAGATACTTCACAGCTGGAATAAAATAAAAGGAAACCACACTCATAGCCAAGTCAGACGGCAACACAACAAAAAATGTTTAAATGTTTGTATAGCTTATGGGACTTAACTACGGGGTTATCAGTCCCTAAACTTACAAACTAGCTAATACTGAGGACGGCACAAATATCCATGCCCGAGGGGGGATTCGAACTTCCGACCGTAGTGGCCGTGCAGACTGTGACTGGAGCGCCTCAGTCCCCTCGGTCACCGCGGCCGGTATGGCAACACAACCTTCAAAATGGTCAGATTAATGTCTCAGAAGTGACTACACGCCGTACCAAGCGGCAAAATGTACTAGAAGCATGTTGTTTCCAACAGAAATGGAACTTTAAGGATTGATGCACAAAATACGGTATAATACAACTTTTAATATTTTGTTGTTTAGAAACAACACTGAGAATGAAAAGGTTAGGTGTAAGTTGGTGATCCCTGGGAACCTGAGTACCCCTTTGCGAGATTGAATAATCAACCCCAGTGGGCAAAAGGGTTAAGGCAGACGACCGAGGGAAAAATGGTTCTCCGAAAACCATGAGGTTGGACAATGACCTAGTAGTAACCTATTCCTAGACAAAGGTGTTACGGTAGCTTATGGAAATTAAGTCGCACGGAGCCAAAGGCATAGACATGAAACGGAATATTGAATATAAGATATGGATCATGGAATGTACAGACACTAAGGCTATTGAATCTAAAGTCCTGAAAAACTCAAATGATAAAACAGGAGCCCTCGGTCGCAAATTGAAAATTATTTGACCTGGTTTCGGCAAAGACTAAGATTGCCTTCATCAGAAATTATAAAATAAAACAAGTCACACCTTAAAATATACAATTCAGCTGTAAAGCTTACGTCTCAAAATTTAAACAGAAACTATGGGCCGTTTCCCGTCGGTGGTTCGAATCCCCCCCTCGGGCATAAGTAATTTGTAAGTTTGGGGACTGATGACCCCGCAGTTAAATCCCTTAAGCATTACAAACATTTGAACATTTGAATTCGAAACTATGGGCTGCACGCCTGCACGGAGGCATCAGACTGGCGTGTGCTAAGTGGAGTTGTGAACAGGAAGACGTCACCTCAGTAGTGCCATCTAGTAGCCGCAATTACAACTAGGCTACTGTACAGAGATAAACAGTATTGAAAAAACAAGTGCTTCAAAATACTTTGTTTAACATGAGAGATGGCTGAGGCGTTACTTGTGCAATACAATATTAGTAGAGAAACTAAATGAGTAACTGTAACTGTTCATTTAAAATAAGCTCGTAATTACGATTAAAATGTTTAAATATTTGCAATTCCTCGAGCACGTTCAGGTAATGAATGGCTTTAGGTGCGTGACCTGTAATGAGAAGGTGGTGAGCAAAAAACTGCTCTGTTTCAATAATACCAAAGTTCTCACTTTCACATATCCTAGTTAGTTAAGACGCAGAATCTTTACTGGTGTCGGAAGTGCCTGAAAAAGTTGACAGTACTTGAGTTCACCTTTTAGTAGTACTCCAATTTACGTTACTGACAGTTGTTGCTGTATGAGCAAAAGTGCCTTTTTAAAATCTTTTTTCTGCATATGGCTATACAGGATCTTGACCCGACAATTGTATTGATCAGTGCGTGCAGATGTGTGTGTGTGTGTGTGTGTGTGTGTGTGTGTGTGTGTATGTCTGATTATTCAGTTGGAGGTTATTGATCACGAGGGTGTTTTCTTGACAGCGCAATTTGTTTTTTATGGACGCCGTAAAAGCCCTAACATCCACATGAGAAGCGATGCTGAATTCACGTCTTAGTCACTGATAAGGCGATGTCCACACTGTACTTTCCGTGATAACCACCAACAAGAGGGTTGAGAGGACAGCTCTCGTCGGTTAGGGGCTGCCTTCTTCATCACCACTATTGGAAAAGAGATAGGGATAAGGTAAGCCCAGATTTAACGGGTTAGGGCAACGCACAGGAAGACTGAAAAAGGTACGCTAGACAGGATGAGTTTGCACTGAGAATCAATGTCTGAACTCGTGAACTTATCTCAGTATGATTACCATAGGTAAGTGGATTTACAAATTTTATTATGCGACAGTTCAGGACTGAAGAAATCAGAAAAAAAGAATAAAGTCATTTCCACAGGGTTAATGAGATCGATACCCTAATACGGAAAAAAGAACATCTCTGTCCATGATATAATTTTTATTTAAATTTCTAAGTGTTTGTAGTGTTTACCTGATGATACCGTAACAGCCGAAAACCGGTTAGTATCATAAAATCTCGCACCAGTTGACAATATAATACTTTAGTCGTCACAAACTAGTGCGAGATATTATGATACAGACAGATAAAGAGGCAAAGGCGGCAATTCGGAAACTGGTTTGTAAAAATAATAAATATGTACAGTATTACACAATTATATTGTGTGTTTCAATCAAAATGAATAAATCATACTGTCAAGAATAACGATACAAAAACTAAATATTAATTTTGTTAATCTACTATTTCAACATCTTGGGAAAGGAAAGCTTGATTTAACTAGATTTAGATAATATAATTACGAAATTTGTGGATGAGATTAATAAATTCAACGTGCGGTGCAAAAGTTAATGTATTCGAGGCTGAGATACATAATACTAAATGAGTTAAATGTTGCTGTAATATATTTTTAGAAAATTGTAAATGTAAAGGCAATACGTGTGTATGATGTTTCACTTAGAACGATGGATTATGGTTTCTCTAATAGAGTACTAAAGTCAGTAGTCAGAAGAAATGTTTTATTGAATAATGTTGTTATTCCAAAGGAAAGCTAGTAAACACTGCCCTTACACATAGTTTGCCTGAGCGTGGTATATTTTGAAACATCGAGTCATACAAATACCTACATGGTAATCTGGACACAACCGTGATCTTCTCTTCAGTACATTTTTAATTTGTTATTTACCACAGCATTCTGCCTTACAGAAACTTTGTCGTGGTAGTTTTATGTTGTCTGGACAAAATCGTTCTTAGTAGTCGTCGGTCGACGCCAATTAAATTTTGATTTTGCCCCCACTCGGCACCAATGATGTTTTACCTTGATCTGTGTACGATGATCTTGATGCGATACTATCGGCAGTGAAATGGTAAATAATAAAGCCGTTAGCGTCACAGATGCTGTCATTAACCTCACGTCCACCTGCTATATGTGTGAGTTAGAAAACGGATAGGATAACTCATATAGACTTACTTGTGTAGTCTACAAGGCTCACAACCGATAACAATAGGCACAATGTTAGCCACAAAGTCTCACGCACGGCGCGAACAAGGCTAGGGCACCGCAACCCTGACTTTCCCTGACCCAGTCGAACTCGGGTTCTGTACATAAAGTATTGAGTTTAAGGAGTGTCAGGTATGCGCTGATGTGTTCTGTAGGGTAATAAGGAATTGTAACGGGGTGTTTCGTATACTCCAGCTGAGTGACTTTTAAATTTCTAGGAGAGATGTTTCATTTTACGAAACTACGGACATTGGCGTAGCATGACGCGTCTATAAATCACTGCATAGAGCAAGCTGAAGCAGTAACGCTACTGTGCTCTTATGCTCTGCTGAGCTCGAACCTATATATATAAATAAAAAAATAAAACTCTGCTCGCTGCCATAGCCTACTCCCGAAGAGTACCTTTCCTCATCCCTTAGCAGTTAAGTCAGCGTGCTTTTCCAAATATTTGCTGGAGTAACTGACAACGACCTCCTCTAAATATTCGAGCAAACGGCACGAAATCCTCTAGATTAGCAGAACTATGCAAAAATCAAATAAATACTCTGACGATATTTCGGGGGTTATGCACAGATATAGAGGGCGGTGCAATGGTTGAGCTTACTTCGGTATTCATGCGAAAAGGGTTACGATGATTATGGTCTTATGGCGTGAATTAACAGACTCTGAAAACGAAATAGCACGCATGGGACACTGAAATTCGGAAATCGTTGAGGAATTCAGTTTTCTGAGATCAACAGTCCCATGAGAACATAAAATTGGATAAAAGACTGTGTTTGTTCAGGTACGACCCCTATTGCCCGACTAGTACAAATAGGACAATGTACGTGTAGGAAAATTTCAACAATTTTTAAAAAGAAATTATCCTTTATCAACAAACAATGCTCAAATCTGTACAGATGAGCATCTACCGCTACATAAATACTCCGCTAATCACATTTAAGTGCATGGCGGAGGATTCAACAAACCGATTTTATGATATTTCTCTAGAGTTCCATTCTCTAGTAGCACGCGGGAAAAAAGTACAATGGAATCTTTCCGTTTTCGATCTGATTATCCAAATTTTATTAAGATGATCATGTCTCCCTATGTAGGTGATCGTTAACAAAAGATGTTCGCATTCTGAAAAGAAAGTTAGTGACAGAAATTTCCTAAATAAATCTAGTCGCAACAGATAAAGACTTTCTTTTTATATTTCCGCCTCAACTCACGCATCACTTCTGTGACACCGTCTCCCTATATCGCGATAATACAAAACTAGCTGCCCTTTTCTGTTCTCCATATCTCTCGTCAGTCCCACTTGGTGGAGATTCCACAATTGGCAGGAATATTCCAAAATAGGACTCACAAGCGTAGTGTAACCTTTGTCTTTGGCAGAACTATTGCATGTTCTAACAAGGAGACCACTTGGGTATTGGATTTCAGATTTTTTTTTTATATTTATGGGACGTGAAGTTCAGAACTTAATTAACAACTAGCCAAAGCCATTCGACGCAACTCTCAAAAATTCTTGAGAAAATCTACTTTCAATTGTCGCAAGTACCGGATGGTCAAAAAGTCAGTATAAATTTGAAAACCTAATAAATCATGGAATAATGTAGATATATAAAAATTGACACACATGCTTGGTATGACATGAGGTCATATTAGCACCAAAAAAAAAGTGTTGTTAGACGCGTGAAAGATCTCTTACGCGCGTCGTCTGGTGATGATCGTGTGCTCAGCCGTCACATTCGTCATGCTTGGCCTCCCAGATCCCCAGACCTCAGTCCGTGAGATAATTGGCTTTGGGGTTACCTGAAGTCGCAAGTGTATCGTGATCGACCGACATCTCTAGGGATTCTTAAAGACATCTGACGCCATTGCCTCACCCTAACACCGGACATGCTTTACAGTGCTGTTCACAACATTATTACTTGTCTTCAGGTATTGTTTAGGACTGATGGTGAACATATTGAGCATTTACTGTAATGAACATCATCTTTGCTTTCTCTTAATTTCATATGCTAATTATTGCTTTTCTGATCAGATGAAGCGCCATCTGTCCAACAGATTTTTTGAACGTTTTGTTTGGTTCTAATAAAACTCCCTGTCATTCCAAGCATGTGTGTAAATTTTTACCTCTCTACCTACATTATTCCGTAATTTATTAAGTTTTCAAATTTATACTGACTTTTTGATCACCCGGTATATGTAAGTAACAATAATTAAAACGCAGCATCTGCCTGTGTAGCTTAGGTGGCAACGATGTGGCCTCACACCCATGGAGTCCGTGGTTCGAATCGCGCTGTGAAGATTTATTTTCGTTGTTTTCCCAATTGTTATGTAAAACATCATTTTGGAATCTCTAATTCCACGTGTTGCGTAAGTTTATGTTCATGTGTATGCAGACGAGGCGAACACTTTGGCGTCACCTAGCTGATTCTCTTCACAAACGAAACAATCAAGGGGAACCGTCGTCAACTAATAGTGAAGCCAATACTGTAAAAAATGTAATTTATGTTCTTTTTAATTGAAATAAATAATTATTAACAACCTTTTATAACACATAGAAAATTACGAATAAACAAATATAGGTGCATTTTTCGTAAAAACAACCATTAGGTATTAACGTTTTGTAAGTATTTGAAAACAACTAAAAAATGTGCCATGGTGGGTTTCGAACCACCAACCCTATTGTCGGAAGGCGAGAACGGTACCATCTAACATACGTCGACAGCTGCAGCAATTGATGTACTTACAAACCTTCGCCGGCCGCGGTGGCCGAGGGGACTGAGGCGCTCCAGTCACGGTCTGCACGGCCACTACGGTCGGGGGTTCGAATCCCCCCTCGGGCATGGATATTTGTGCCGTCCTAGTTCGTAAGTAGTTCATAAGTAGTTTGTAAGTTTAGGGACTGATGACCCCGTAGTTAAGTCCCATAAACTGTACAAACATTTTTACAAACCTTCAAAGTCGATTTTCTCGAGAATTTTTGAAGCTCTGAACTTCACGTACCATAAAATAATATCAAAACACCCATGTGGTCTCCTGCCAGTGAAAGGTAGCCTTACGTTCACCTTCCCTACAATATTTTCAGTGTGTCCTTTCCAATTTAAGTTTTTCGTAATTGTAATTCCTTGGTATTTAGTTGAATTTATGGTCTTTGGATTTGACTGATTTACCGTGTAAATGAAGTTTAACGGATTTCTTTTAGTGCTCATATGGATGATACACACTTATCATTGTTTAGGGTCCAGTGCCACTTTTTGTTGCATGCAGATATCTTATCTGAATGTTTTGCAGCTGTTTTTGAACTTGTGATGACTTTACTAACTGATAAGCGGCAGCATCAGAGCTGCTCCCATTGTCTCCTCAATTATAATGATTAGGAACAGTAGAGGCCCTAAAACTTGCCTGAGGAACTGACAGGAAATCGCTGATCCAATCGCAAAACTGTGGCGATATTCCAGTAGCACGCAATTTCATTAGAACACACTTGTGAGGTACAGTGTCGAAGCCTTATGGAAATCGAGAATCGATTTGAGATCCCTTGTCGATAGCATTCATCACTATACTAGAGTAAAGAGCTACCGTAGTATTCTAATAATCTCTGGAATTAAAGCCATGCCTACTATGTGATAGAGGGTGACTTTATTAAATCATAAAATGCAACTACAGTATATCATTAAGAATTAATAATAATCAAATCACCGGAGCTGCGGCAGGAGAAAGTTGGCACCACATCTTCATAAATGAGTGTATTCCTCTAAATCCTAGGTAGTGGATCGAAGAGTTCTGACTTCACGTCCAAGTAATGCTTCAGATCTGGGGTGTTGGCGGTTCAGCACATGATTTTCACCTTGGTTTTACGACTCGTTGAAGACACTCACCAAAGCAGTCCTCTAACACACGACAAGTCGTGAAATTTTCTGAAATGCTAGTTCTTAGGCTTTGGTCTAACACAATCTGCCTTCGATCAAACTTCCCATCACAACTACGGACAGTAAGCTCACTGATACCCTTTGCACAGACTCTCTCTAACTAGCAGTCATTCCTATTGTATGGATGGTTTACATCGAAAGTAGACAGGTGGTCATAATGATCTGGATGATCAGTGTAAGAAAACTCTTACATTGTTTCCTCAGTTCTCAGTGAATGAAGGGAGGTCGCATTCTTGTTATAGTGTATCAGCGTTAAAAATTAAAGCAACTGAGCATGGTACGAATTTGAGCAATATCGCAATGCTTAGCTTGCGAATGAGGATTTGGAGGTGCGTCGGATGCCACTGCCAGAAACTGGATGGGTGGGTTTCGTCATTGCACATATTTCCCAAGGCGAGACGGCGTCTGGTCTGAGGTCAGTCTCTGCTGCGGTGGTCAGTCTCTAGGGAGGGGCGGCGCTCTGCTGCACTATAAAAGAGCCACACCGCCACTGCAGGCGTCAGTTCCATCTCTGTCAACTGAAGAGAACAGCAAGTACAATGGCTTCTCAGGTGAGCAACGCTTTGCGATAGCCACAGCGCTGCAATTCCGATACTAGTATCTAGGCGACAGAAAATAGCCTAAATGACAGCAACTCCGTCCCTCCGACTAAATAAATTGACACTAGCGGATATTATGGCGTCAAAAATCGCTACAAAATACTTTTCTGGGGCAGCATATTTTCTTACTGCTTGATTTAGTAACCGCGAAAGGAAGACGGAGGTGATAAGTTAACTGCAGTGGCAGACACTGCAAGAGAGGACTTGTGCATCATGATATGTACTAGTGATACAATTCCGAGAGTGTCCTTTCGTAGAACATATCATGTATTCTCTTAACTATATCTCGCGGAATGACCATTAATATAAAATTAGACAGACTTTAGGTCACACGGAGGCTTACCCGTTATCGTGAGTCCCACGAACTATACGCGACTGGACAAGGGGGAAGTGACAGTGGTACATAAAGCAGATGTAGACGTCGTTGTTCTCTAGAAACGAAAGATAACTATTGCCTTTCTGCATTTAGAAAGTTCTAAAACTCAACATCACGTTTGTACATGTTCTGAGCTTAATAACGTTGTTTCCTTGCCTTCTACAGGATGTTCATAATATTTTTTGTCACATCATGACAAGGTCATTAGACACCCTTGCAAAATCATAATTAACCATAACTATCCACAGACTAGTTATTCGTCAGGCCTTTTCCTTTTTTTTCAGATGATTTCCGTACATATCTCAGTCATTTTACCGTCATTTTCTTGATAGTGACGGCTGTAAACGTGCCTTAATAAGAAGTACTCCCGGATGGTGCTCTGGAAATTATGTCACTACGCTCTCTGTTGGTGGACGATGTTAAAACATTATATCTGTTATCTGATAGGTTGCATGTACCATCATCGAATAAAAATGGACGGCGTCTTTGCAAGGCTATTATATTTTCTTTCCGGCTATGCGAATTGCAATTAGAAGTGAGTGGTTGGACAGAAACAAAAGCCTTTAGCGGAGATTGGTGCGAATGAAGCGAGGAACAAAAACGTTTATGTTATTGTTACAAACAGTTCCCTGTTTATTTACGAACATATTGCGAACCTCGCACCAATCACAACGAAAACCGGATACACGCTCCTCTTCCTGAGAGCAGTGAATGGACTTCAAAGTCTTGCTCGCAGGGGGTAGGGGGAACGGGCGGGGTTCTCACAGTCTGAAGAGGATGCAGTAGCAGCATGTTAGTACCAAACCTACGTTTCGTGACGTTCAGCTACAATGGTAGACGTGCTACGCTCAGGTGACAGGATTTCATGAAAGTCGCCTTAAAAAGCGTCACAGGCTGGCCGGGACTCAGACCCCTTTCGTTAATCCGCCGGGCGGATCCAATCGGGACCGGTACGCCTCCCCGTGTCGGAAAGCGGTGCGTTACACCACTCAGCTAACCGAGCGGTTTTTTTATTTTCCCACCTTATTATTGCTTGTTAATTAAGCAGTTTAAGAGCATTTATGCAGTTCCTCTACAGTTATTTACTATGCCCGCAATCCTCTTTATAACTTCGTCACATGTTCCAATACTGTTATGTCAGAAAAACAAATAAGCACTAACTTAATATTATTTTTAATCAATACATAACAATAGCATTCTCCTACTGGATCATGGTAGTTAGTACCTGGTAACGAGTTTTCAATGTAAAATTATTTTTAATCAAACAATAATGATATTATTTTATTATTGGATCATAGTAGTTTGCTGCTGGTTAAGGGTTTTCAGTATTCTTTCGAAGAAATCGAATGTTTTTGAGTATCCTTGATTATTAAGAAGTGATGCAAAGCACCTTTGATGGTTTCGTACTTGCACATGACAACACTTCGCCACATATTACACATTGAAATTCATTATTTACTAGCTGAAAACCAGTTTTTTTTTTTTTTTTTTTTTTTTTTTTTTTTTTTTTTTTTTTTTTTTACCTGTGCAAGCCCTAAGTTCTCATATCGCTTCTCTCTCTGTCCATCTCCTTTTTCGTCAGATGGAGACGACGAGTTTGTTTCTTCTCCTTCAAACAGTCAGCAGGCAGACGACTCGTCTGATGATGATGTGAATGCCGAAGAAGTTCCTGAAGAGCACAGGCGTTCACAGTGTCACAGAAGGTGTCAAATCTGTGCTTTTTAGGAGATCAAATTTTGTTCAGAATTTTCCTCCACCAAAAATTAATGACAGTGCTGTTGAATTCAGTGACAAAGAGGTGCGATCTGAGTTACCTATTTCGTGTATCATTGATATTTTCTTACTAAAAAATATTTTTTTAAATTCTAGAGTCCTTCATCAATTGGAACTCCTGCTAAATATTTCTGTTAATACTTCAGTGAAAAGCTGTTTGAAGAGACAGCAAAATATATAAGTATGTATAGCGTTGCAAAGTCAGGGAAATCCTTAGAGACAACAGCTCATGAACTTTGTGTTACAAAAGAAAGAAATTTTTTGGGATTATTACATTTTTTGCCACAGAAAATGATTTGCAATCTATGTAACATTTTTTATAACAACTAATGAATAAAATTAATGTAAGAATATTTTTTATTCATAACTGTACCTCGGGTAACTTATAATGTCAAACAAATAGCAGGAAATCAGAGAATAATTGTTGTGAAATAAAACCTAACTCTCATTGTGGTTGTGGTTTTCAGTTTGCAGACTGATTTGATGCAGCTCTCCACGCTACTCTGTCCTGTGCAAGTCTCTTCATGTAAGAATACATTCGGCAACCTACATTCTTTTGAATCTGCTTACTGTATTCCTCCCTCGGTCTCCCTCTACGATTTTTACCACACACACACATCCTTCTAATGCTAAATTGACAATTCCTTGATGTCTCAGAATGTGTCCAACCAATCTATCCCGTGTCTTAGTCAGGGTATGCCAGAGACTCCTTTTCTCCCAAATTTGGTTAAGCACCTCATTAGTTACATGATCTACCCGTCTAATTTTCATCATGCGTCTGTAGCACCACATTTCAAAAGCTTCTATCATCTTTTTATCGGAAGTCCTTATCGTCCACGTTTCACTCCCATACAATGTTACACTCACGACAAATGCTTTCAGAAAGGACTTCCTAACATTTCAATTAATATTGGATGATAACAAGTTTCGCTTCTTTAGAAACACTTTTCTTACTATAGCAATTCTGCATTTTAGATCTTCTTTACTTCGGCCATCAGAAGTTATCTTGCTACCCAAATAACAAAATTCATCTACTACTTTTCTTGTCCCATTACCTAATCTAATTCCTTCAACACCACCTGATTTTCTGACTTTACATTCCATTACCCTCGTTTTCCACTTGTTAATGTTCATCTTATATTTTCCTTTCAAGACACTGTCCATTCCAATCAACTGCTCTTCCTTATCCTTTACGGTCTCTGTCAGAATTACGATGTCATCAGCAAACCGCAATGTTTTTATTTCTTCTCCCTGTCGTTTAATGCCCTCTCCAAATTTCTCCTTCCATTCCTTCTCTGCCTGCTCAATGCACAGATTGAACAATATTGGGGAAAGCCAACAACCCTGTCTTACTCCCTTCCCAACCTCTGCTTCCCTTTCTTCCCCTTCGACTCTAATAACCGCCGTCTGGTTTTTGTATAGGTTAAATATAACTTTTCGCTCCCTATATTTTACCCCTGATACCTTCAGAATTTGGAATAGTGGATTCCAGTCGACATTGTCAAAACTTATAAATATAACTTTTCGCTCCCTATATTTTAAGCCTGATACCTTCAGAATTTGGAAGACTGTATTCCAGTCGACGTCGTCAAAAGCTTTCTGCACATCGACAAACGCTATAAACGTAGCTTTCCCTTTCCTTAGCCTCTCTTCTAAGATAAGTCATAATGTGAGTATTGCCTCCCGTGTTCCCACATTTCTCCTAAATCCAAACTGATTTTCCCTCAAGCTTGTGCTTATACTTTTCCCGCTGCATTCTGTTTTTGAAGATTTTATAAAATTATTTTTCCCAGTGTCTACTTTGCTCAAGTATACAGAGAATTCAATATTATTCACCATTAAAAAAAGTGTTTATGGTGGAAAGGTCTAGTGAACAGGGACTAATGGGGTTAGTTGGTCTCTGGCAAAGCCATAGGCAGTGCTCAGGTGAAACGACATTGGTGGTGTCGATGCTCGGGTTGCCGGCCTCAGTGTGTGAGTTGTTCACGTTGTGATGGAGTCTGGCGCTGCCCGCAGGCGCTGCTGCTGGTGGTGTGTGTGGCGGTGGGCGTGGCCAGCGCCGGCTTCCTCGGCTCCCCGGCCGTCTCCTACTCAGTTTCGCCCGCTGTCCGCGCTGCGCCGGCGCTTCCAGGTAAGAAGCATTCTCGCCAGCCGCACGGTACCACGGTGTGCTGACTGCACATCATTTCAAACAATACACTCTTATATTTTTCTTCCTTATTTTTCTTCGATTTCATCTGTGGAACACGTGGCTTTATAAATGCAGCGCCAGGAAGTACCAGATATATCACAGCCAAATATATTTAGGAGTAAACACTTTTTACAAGTGTTTGAAGCCCCATCAGGGAAATTATGAAAACAGTATTTAGTATTGGCACAGTCTAACATGTATAGTCGCGACACTCACTGCCGTGAAAGTTATTACCAACTGACAGTTCCAAACAGACTAGCACTTCCAGCGGTGGGCAAGTTGCCGAAAGAGTGATGTTTTTTTATAATTGACGAAATAGTTAGAATTATTTTTGCGTTATAAGCAATAGTAAAATATCAAGAGACGTACATAATACTAAACCTGATGTAAAAACAACAGAATTTAACTGATTCAGTGGTAGAAAGAACAACTACGTCATGAAAAAACACTTACGAACATGTGTATATTTGCAGCTTATTCCGCTGAAAGTAAGTAAATTATAAACGCAAGGGAGACCTAAGTTTTAATTATGGCCTGTTCTTACTTCGACAGGCAGCTTTTTGACAGGTATCAATTCAGTGTGGAGTCTAGTGATTCACAGGTTTTTACACCTCAGTCGTCTTTCTTATGTGCGTATATTCTTTTGATTGTAATCATTTTAGCTTATATATTTTTTAAAGATTCTTATCGTTTTTGCTTCAGCTGTAACAACAGTTGTCGAATTGGATGTTTCTTTGTTGGAAAATGTTTTTCGTTCAGCTGTTGTCAGAGCTTTGATTCCTCCCTCGGTCATGGGTGAGTATGTGCGTGTGTGTTGTCCTAAGCCTAGGGACTGATAACCGCAGCATTTGAGTCCACAAATATGTTGAAATGTATGTGAATCCAAGGGAATTAACTACTCTGGTCATCAGTCCCTAGTCTTGCAAAGTACTTAAACTAACTTATGCAAAGAACAACAAATACTCCATGCTTGAGAGAGGACTCGAACCTCCGAGCGCAACCAGTGGTGCGTTCCGCAGCTAGAAGCCTTATAACCTGCACATAATAATGTTCGTAAGTATGGTAATCATTGCGGCAGAGGTGATGGTGACGGTTAATTTGATATGCAAATTAATATTAGATCGCAACCTTCGGAGGCTGGGCATGTTCCCCAGTTTCTTGGGGATGGCATATTGGCCAGGTGTGTGGCTGGGGATGGAGGGATGTGGAGTCAGTCTGGCGTGTGGGTGGACAGGTCTGGGCCTGCCGGAGGTGTCCCCTGTCTAGCGGCGGCGCCAGGGAGTGGAGAGGGGTGTTGTTTACTTGCAAGTGTTAAGTGCACCAGTGTTAAGTGCATTTTCATGTAACCTGTCAATCATCTTAAAGTTCGAGTGTGGCAGCATTCTTTGATCTATGGTCCGGCAATTGGTTGAGCGCCCAGCGGCCAGGATGTGCCCAGGTAACGAAGCGGTACCCTGTGCTGGTACCGCAGTTGTTATACTACTTATATGACTTAACTGTGGGGTCATCTGTCCCTAAACTTACTAACTACTTATAAACTAACTTACACTAAAGACAAATCAAACAAGCTTGCCCAAGGGAGGATTTGAACCCCTGATGGGGAACTGCCTTGCGCATAGGACAATGGGGCTTCAATGAGTTCCGGTACTCTGCCGCGGCCAGAGAGGTTGTCCCGCGAATCTTGCGAGACTAGCACTCCTGGAAGAAAGGATTTGGCGCAGACATGGCTGAGCCATAGGCTAGGGGATGTTTCCAGAATGATATTTTAACTCGGCAGCAAAGTGTACGGTGATAAGAAACTTCCTTGCGGATTTAAACTATGTGCCGGAACTGGGATTCAAATACGGGACCTTTGTCTTTCGCAGCCAAGCGCTGTACTGTGTGAGCTATCCCAGCACGCTTCACGGTCTTCGGTCTTCGGTCTTCAAACCTTTACTTCCGTCAGTACCTTGCTTCCTACTATCGAAACTTCATAGAAGTTCTCCTGTGAATCTCGTAAAACTAGCGCTCCTCGAAGAAAGGATATCATGGAGACATGGCTTAGGCACAGCTTAAAGGATGTTTCCAGAATGATATTTTCACTCTGCAGCTGCATGTTCGCTGATATGAAAATTCCTGACAGATTAAAAG
Source organism: Locusta migratoria (assembly GCA_026315105.1). NCBI lineage: Eukaryota > Metazoa > Arthropoda > Insecta > Orthoptera > Acrididae > Locusta > Locusta migratoria. Next base: position 187,763,343 of record CM048750.1, on the reverse strand, counting down.
TATGTGCCGGAACCCGGATTGGAACCTTGAAACTTTGCCTTTTGTGGGCAAGCACTCTACCGACTGAGAAGTTCTCCTGCGAATCTTGCAAGACTAAACCTCCTGGAGACATGGCTTAGCCAAATCTTAGGCAAAATTTCCAGAATGCTCCAGAGCGGAGTGTTCGCTGATATGGAACATCCTGGCAGATGAATCTGTGTGCCTGAAACGGGATTTGAACCTGGAACAATTGCCTCAGACGGTAGTACGCTTGCCACCTAAAGGCAAAGGTCCCAGGTACGAATCCTGGTTACATCACACAGTTGTTTTGCGCTAGGAAGATTTTTGTGTCCATGCTGTTTGACTACAACAATTAAGCAGTTGAGGGAAAAAGAAAAAAATCTAAATTTTCAATGATGCTAGGGGCAGGGTTCTCATCGAGTCAGTATTATGATTTGCAGCTAGTACCTTTGCTAAAAGATTGAGCCTATAGCCTAGTAACCGATGAAACAATTGTGAGGCGTGGGCAGAGAAGTGTATCATTACAACTTACAGGTGCTTTCAAAACAACACCAATATCAACGCTATACGTCCTTCTCGGTATCTTTCCAATTGATATTACAATAAAATTTAGGGCTGTGGCGTACTGGCTTAAAAAGGAGAGTCTAGATAAAGTGCATTAAATAACCGACAACTGAGAACAAGGAGAACGGATACATGGCAACAGTAATGGGAAGCTTATGACAAGGGACGTACACTATACACACTACCACCAGATTTCATAGAAAGGTTTATCACAGTCGCAGCATGGTCTAGTTCCTTACAGAACATGGTCCACATACCACTTAACTGTTTGGAATGGGACTGGGCGACACGTACACATACATAAACACCGAAGGCTCCTCTTAACAAAAAATGTTCCAATGTTTGTAGAACTTATGGGACTTAAATACTGGGTCATCAGTTCCTAAACGTACAAACTACTTTTGAACTAGCTTATATTAAAGACGGCACAAACATCCATGCCTGAGGGGGAGATTCGAACCCCCGACAGCTGCAGCTGTGCAGACCGTGACTGGCAAGCTGCAGACCGCTCGGCCACCGCGGTCGGCTCCCCTGAACACATCGTCTTCTTCTGCGAACTATACACACATGTCAGAGACACACGGAGGCTTGACTTTACAAGAGACAAAAATGGAGACAACGCACTCGCAGACAAGATATTCAATGCGACACATGAAGAATGCAAACACCCTACAGGAGGCGTGCCCGCATGCCTCTCAGAGTGGATAGGCAAAGCTGGGAACAAACGGATGAGAAGCAAGACGATGACGTTTCCACAAATGAAGGAAGCAGCACCGTTGACACTAATCGAGACTCTTCATTAACAGGACGCTCTTTAAATTGACATGGAAACCATTCCAAGATACTCAAAGTCCGGCACACTACAATGTAACCAGCTACTAGGACAGCAATCTCCTTAATTTCTAAATATATTTCTTTTCTATTACATTGCTTTATTCCATAGTTACAATTAACCGAAATTTTAGAATCCACACACACACACACACACACACACACACACATATATATATATATATATATATATATATATATATATATTGCAGCGGCGGCGGCGGCGGCGGCGGCTGGGTCTGACGCGGACTTCGACCCGAACCCGCAGTACAGCTTCAGCTACAGCGTGAGCGACGCGCTGACGGGCGACGCCAAGCAGCAGCAGGAGAGCCGCAGCGGCGCCGCCGTGCAGGGCAGCTACAGCGTCGTGGAGCCGGACGGCGCGCTGCGCACCGTGCAGTACTCGGCCGCGCCGGGAGCCGGCTTCAACGCCGTCGTCTCGCGCACAGGCGGTGCCGCACCTGCACCACCACCACCACCTGCACCAGTTGCCAAGGTCGTCGTGCCGGCGCCCGCGCCAGGTCAGTGCCGCACTACTTTCTAACCATCTAACCTAAACATGTCCACCAAGGGCAGAGCAGTGTTCTACCAAGTCTTAACATATGAGGATCTCAAGGGAAAATAATGATAACCCTCATTTATAAAGTGCTACGATATGACGACTTGTATGTTTGAAAATTATCTACGCAATCCACCGTAAGATGCGTGGCGGAGGTTACACTGTACCACTACTAGGCACTTCCTTTCCTATTCCTTTCCCAAATAGAAAGAGGGAAAAAAGAATGCTTATATGCCTCCGTACGAGTCCTAATTTGTCTTATCTTGTCTTTATGATTACTATGCGAAAAAGAAGTTCAAAATTCAAATGTTTGTTAAGCTTATGGGACTTATCTACGGGGTCATCAGTCCCTAAACTTACAAACTACTTATGAACTACTTACGAACTAGGACGTCACAAATATCCATGCCCGAGAGGGGATTCGAACCCCCAACCGTAGTGACCGTGCTGACCGTGACTGGAGCGCCTCAGTCACCTCGGCCACCGCGGCCGGCGAAGTATAAGCAGGCGGCAGAAAGATCGTACCAAGCTTCAAATTCCGACCCTCTAAATTTCCTCAACAGAAATTTACGAATATAACGTCGTCTTTCCTGCAGCGATTCCCAATTGAGTTGCCGGAGTATTTCCGTGACACTCCCGCATTGGTCGAACCTACCAGTAACAAACCTAGCTGCTCACCTCTGAACTGCTTCTATATCTTCCTTTAAACTGATTTGCTGTGGGTCCCAAACACTTGAGCAATACTAAAGAATTGGTCGTACAAGTGTTTTATACGCGGTCTCCTTTACAGATGAGGTACATCTTCCCAAAATTCTCCCAATAAACCAAAGTCGGTTGTCCGCCTTACTCACAACTGCCTTAACATGTTCGTTTCATTTCATATCGCTCTGCAATGTTATTCCCAGATATTTGAACGATGCGACAGCATCAAGAAGCTCACTACAAATAATGTATATGAACATTATGGGACTGTTTTTTCTACTCATACGCATCACCTTACATTTTTCTACATTGACAGCTAGCTGCCATTCTTCGCACCAACTAGAAATTTTGTCTAAGTCATCCTCCTGTTACAGTCAATTAAAGACGATACCCAATCATACACCACAGCTTCATCACCAAACAGCTGCAAATTACAAGTTACTCTTTCCATCAGATTATTAATATAGATAGAAAGTAATAGCGGTCCTATCACACCCCCCTGGGGCACGCCTGACGATACACTCGTCTCTGATGAACACTCGCCGACGAGAACAACATACTGAGTTCTATTACTTAGGAAGTCTTCCAGCCAGTCACAAATCTGTGAACCTATTCCATAAGCTCGTATCTTCGTTAGCAGTCTGCAGTTTCTATTACATGTTTTAATATTTATATTTGCCGTCTCTCTGCAGCTTCATGTACTTTTTAAAGAAAATGAAACATTCTGTCGGGTGTGATTGTTAGCAGCAAAATCACTAAAAATGCAGAAGTTGAGGGTTATTATTATTTACCTCCGACGTCTTCATATATAAAAATTGAGGTGTTTGTGCCTAGATTTCACTCTGCAGCCAAAACTACACCTCGCAAACTAATAGTGTTTGTACGTGGTAGTAGGTTTCAGTATCCCATTGTGCACTATGGTGGTAGAGGCTTGATAACGATAATGCGATGGAAGATAAGGGAGTTGAAATTCTACGTATGGGTGTCAATATTTTGCTCATTAGCAAAACCTACACAATGGAAACGAACGATCTCTCTGTGTTGTTATAGTGCAAAAACTCCCGTTGTACACCTTATCAGTTCCGTGTCGGAAGCTATAAGAGGGTGGAAGATATTGAAAGGCGTCAGCTTATATAAAATTCTGACTGAAGACCACAGATGACATTTCATACTATAATAGCAAAGAGGTTATATACAGTTCTTTACTTGTTTTTCTGGAACAAACATACGAATAACGAAAAGTAAGTGCATATTCCAGTTTGAAAAGAAAAACTACCAAGAAATATGTCAACCAGTAAGTAAGAAATTTCCCGTTCTCGATCCATTTCTAAAGGAAAACTTGAAAAATTTTAGTAATTCCAATTAATATCTCCACCATCATTTATAATTTATTAACCATTTAACCAAACTTCACCAAAGCTACAAGGAAAGTAATTCTTTACTTTCTCTCTGTATGTATGTCTCTCACTGTCTCTCTCTCACTCTTCCCAATAAGAGAGCAGACTAAAATGTTCTCAAGTCGTTTCTTACAGTAATAAGCATAAGGGCCCGGTTGTGAGACACTAAACTGTTACAATGCAGTTAAATAAAAAGCTATTTATATAGTGGAACCATTACCAACATATCTCGCCATTGGCAGATCCCATACCACTGAGGTTGCATATTACACGGTTATTTAACACACAACCAAAATAATGCCCCAGTAACACCTAAACTACTGTTACAAACAGCTGAAGCAGAACAACCAAACCTTAACACTCCTTTGGTGGAGAATAATGTAAAGGAAACTACACGTTTAAACGAGCAGGGAAGTATTAAAACAGTGATTTGAAAAACATTTGGTACGACTTAAAAACCAAACCACATCGATCTTCGATTAACAACTAATACTGCACGAGGTCGGCTTCACAGTGTATACATAAAAAAAAAAAAAAAAAAAAAAAAAAAAAAAAAAAAAAAAAACCATCCGCATGTTGGTACCACAACACCGAGACGGTGAGGCGAGCCTCAAACGTCCAAATGTATTCCGACAGCAGGAGTTGGTGACTATTATGGAGGTGGCGCACCGTTAATTCTAATAGCTGTAGACATTGCGAACCAGCCGACATGCAGCCCGGCGCCCACTCCTCCAGGAGAGAGGAACTCGCCTGATATCAGCCACACGACGCGTCTAACATCAACCGATCAGGTAGTACTGCTGTGAAGCTGGTTAGGTCGCAAATCTTTATTATTGGTCACACTTCATGTACAGCGTGCCCTAAAAAATGACGCGTTTCGGAATTACCATCATCAGATTAGCATCTCTTCCGTGCCATGTGCACACGTGAACAGATGGAAGATGTTTTTCAATATACATACAAAAGTTGGTACCCTAACACTAATGTCGACGGTCCCGCGCTCGCCGCATCCGGCGATGCAACGAACCGACTGCGAAGATAAACTAAACTTCTAAGATTGAAAGAAAGTACCAACAGCTGTGTTAAGATTTCTTCAACATTAATTACGCAACTGATTTTGGTGCTATATTCCCACCATCTTACGCCCCGTTGGGAACTGTCAGCGTATTTAAAAAGGGTGGCTGTTGACACCGGCTGACAACTACGCAACGGGGGCCTGAAGATGGTTCGAATATAGCACCGAAACCACTCGTTTAATTATTAGCTGTAGTCCTCAGCCCATTAATTATGGAGAGAATTAAACTCTTGTTGCTAACTTACCTGAATGAATACCCGAAAATTCCCCTCTGCACTTCCACAAGTTGTTGTGTTCTGGAGGTGCAGCCTGCTGCTCCTGGTGACTGCTATTGGTGTTGTGCCCGCAGCTCGTCTGGTGGCGCTGCCCGCGCTGCCGCGCCTGGCGCCGCCGCCGCCCCCCGCCGCCCCCGCGGTGGCCGCCAGGTTGCCGGCTGTGGTGGCCGCCCCCGCCGCCCCCGCCAGAGCCGCCCCGCCGCCCCCAGCCGGGCTGTACGGCGCGCCGCTCAAGACCTCCCACACCGCCGTCACCACGTCGCACGCCAGCTACCACTACTGACGGCTCCCACCCACAGCCTCTGTAAATACTCACTTGTAACACATACTGCAAACTATTTAAAAGCTCCAATAAAAAGAACGACGAATTACTCCTAACGTGTGTCTATTATTTATTACATATACATATACACACCACTGTACCTCTACTAGCCATTCCCTTTCCTATTCCACTCCAAAATGGAACGAGGGAAAAAAGAATGTCTATGTGCCTCTGTACGGGCCCAAATTTCTCTTTGTGTTACTTATGCGAAATGTAAGTAGGCAGTCAATTTCAAATTCCGGCTCTCTAAATTTCCTTAATAGAATTTCTGGAAAAGAACGTCATCTTTCCTCCAGCGATTCTCAAGTCACATTTCCGTGACGCTCGCACAATGGTCGAACCTCCCAGTAACTAACCTAGCTTCTCGCATTTGAACTGCTTCCATGTCTTCCTTTAAACTGATCTGCTGCAGGTCACAAATACTTTAGCAATACACAAGATGTGGTAGTACAAGCGTTTTATACATGGTCTCCTTCACAGATGAAGCACATCTTCCCAAAATACTCACAATAAACCGAAGTCGACTGTCCGCTTTACTCCCAAGTGTACTTATATGTCCGTACCATTTCATATAACTCTGCAAATTTTACGCCTAGGTATCTGAAAGACGCGACTGTATCAAGCAGTTCACTACTAATATTGTATTCGACCATTCCTACTCATGTTCATCCCCTTACATGTTTCTACATTTAGAGCTAGCTGCCAATCCTCAACTAGAAATTTTGTCAAAGTAATTTTCTATGCAATAACATTCAAATAATGACAACACCCTCCTATACACCACGGAATCATCAGCAAATAGCTGCAAATTAAATGCCACTCCCTTCATCAGATTATTTATATAGATAGAAAATAATAGCGGTCCTATCACACTCCCCTGGGGCATGCCTGACGATACACTCGTCTCTGATGGACACTGGCTATCGAGAACAACGTACTGCATTCTATTACTCAGGAAGTCATCCAGCATGTCATAAATCTGTGAACCTATTCCATAAGCTTGTATCTAGGTTAGCAGTCTACAGTGCGGCACCACGTCAAATCGTTTTTTTGACATCAAGAAAAACACAATCTATGGCTTGCAAGGTGTCATGTGAGAAAAGGGCAAGCTCTGTTTCACACGAGTGGTAGTAGAATGCAAAACCGGAGTCAACAACAAAAATAATCAAATTGATATCAAATTAATTAGATTAATTGCATAATTGGGTAATTGCAATTATGTGTACTTAGAGTAATTGCAATTGCGTGTACATAGAGTAATTAGGGTAATTATTTATTTATTTATTTAATGTAATTTTTTTGTTAATTTGCAATTGCACATGTTCACTCCTCCACGTCTGGCATGAAACTGAGCTCACCCACCGCATCTCGTGACTATCTATGTCACTCCCCAACCCTACCATGTGACCACCACCAACCAATGAGAGCACAGCACGTGACTATCCTCAACCGGTATTCTGCAGTCATTCAGACCCAGATTGTCAGAGGAACAGCAGCAGCATAGAAAGGATGCAATTACGGTAATTACAATTGACTTACGTAGTTGGGAGGTTCCTGGTACAACCACAAATTATCAGGAAGACCAAATTCTGGTTGTCCTGGGAGGCTTTCACCTCTCCAATCCGGTGGAGCACCATCAGACTGCACTAGTTTCTATATATAAACTCAAATCAGAGCATTCTCTTCTGTAACATGATAAAAAGAGCCTTAATTAGAGCTCAAATCGCATCCAAAATTAGATGTGCATATGGATGAATCATATAGAAGATCAACTTTAATGTCATTTGTATGTACTCCCATTACTCTACTAATTATGTAGAATTTTCAACTGAAGTCGGCTTCCCAGAATGTCTCCCACTGGAAGCAGTAATTCCAACCGCTGATAACAGATGGCTCTTCTCCCTTCCACCCACCCAGCACCTATACAATGAAGCCACGTGTGAATCCGCCTCTGGAGCTGACCGCTGGACCCCACTATCGTGTGCCTCAGTCCGCCAGCCGTAGCCGCTTCGACCGGGGAGATGCGATACACAGATCGCCTGCCCACTCACCCAGCTTCAGCCCTCAGAGGATCAAGTACATACGAGAAAAACTACTGTAGTGCACTTACGGGTGTACACTTTACCGGCGATCACGTCAGCCATGGCCGAGCCGAGAATTAAACTATTGCACCATGCATGTATTGCCGTGGAGCCCGCTCCAAAAAAAATTATTTAACCGCGCCACTGCTCGTCCTTGGCCGTCGGCCGCAGCTGCACCTTGCATGTGAAGTCTGCGCCGGAAAAAATTATTATTATTTTACATTGCCACTAGCCGTCCAGGCGATGTGACGCAGTGATCCGACCGCCTCAATTATTATTTTATTTTGCATTACATTTTTCTTCTACTAACATTATAGCTCCTTGTACTGCCTGTACACCAACGTCCGCGAACTTCTAGATTGATTTTATTTGCAGTGGAACAAAACAAATTGCTGTGTCTCTCCTGGCGAGAAAATCAGATCTCAGACTGTATAGACCTCTGAGAATATTGGCCATCGTCTCTATTCAACCCCTTGCTGATACCTGATCTCCCTAAGCCTTTCAAAAAACGCGCACAGCTGCATCGCTAGCCAGCCGACTGCTACCTGTAGAGGCACGTTCCACTGTGCTGTGCCGACAAACCTTAAAAATTATCAAACGTATATCACTTCTCAAAACAGTGACACGAACGACTGAATCATGCTTTCTTACAAACCTCTCTCTCTCTTTCCTATTCCCCTAAAATAAATAAATGCACAGCACATGTAAAGCAATCCAGCAAAGAATGCCCTTTCTCGAACCAGTATTATGTAGGAAAAAAACACGCCAGGCTTATTGCATACGTCATATTCCAATACATTTTTTGTCTTCTGCAGGAAGGGATAGATTAGCGCAGAATCTCTAGCTGGCGACTATAACAGGTGTTGAATGGCCGGAATCCATTGTGAAAGAATACTGCATACACAGATTTCTGACAGCAAATCACACGTACTTTTTTCTTTCTGTGCATTTGACCTGTCCATTCTTAAACCTAGATCATTGTATCGCTATCTACCAACCAGTTCTATGCCTTCCGACAATATTCTTCTAAACACTCTGGTATTTTTTTAACTCTGCTCATTATTTCCTGGTTTTAACACTCTGCGTGTACGCCACCGATCTTATGATACCTGCAATTCCTTATGGAACACTAGGTTATGCATAAAACGACCGTTTTCTAACTGGTTATTCCATCGGCTAAAATATGTTTCAATATAGCTGCATGCCTGACTCTCCAAGTAATCTCTCCATGTATGTTAGCCGGGACCGTAGGGATGGGGGCAATGCACAGCACAACAACACACTTTGTAAATACCGTATCTTCTCTTTTAGAACACTTAAGCAATCTTATTGCACAGATCCACAATCTCCCATCTTGATAATGCCATCTTCTCAACCCAGCGTAAGAATAAAAGTCGTCACAATCACCAGTCTGGATGCTTTATAAAACCGATAACTTAACACCAGGGTTCGTTATTTTTGGACCAATTTATTTTGATTCCACAATTCGACGCCAACCACGTTAAGCAATCGTTTCCATTTGTCTTATTCTCGCCCTCAACCACGTTGCTGTTGCTCCTTCCATCCGAAAGTCTTGCTTGGTTTAAAAAATCCCTTCGAAATCCTGTGTGTTGTCCAAATCCAGGACATAGAAGCCATCTACACGAAACTTCTGCTGTACAATAGATGATGGCCCCTCCATTAAAAAACGTCGATTAGTTGCACTTTATAAGATATATACCCACAGGACGTACATATTTCCCCACTGTATTCCAGAAATAGTAGCTTCGTCTTATCTCCAGCGTTTGCAGTATCGAACTTGCTGAATTTACTACGCATGTAGATCCGCACACACGCACTCCATGGACTACAACTAGCACACATTAAGATTCCAAACTATAGGAGTTTTATAAAACACGTTAATTTTCGACGAGAGAATTATGATTTACCACAGCAGGCAAATGTTCAAGTGTTTGTACAGCTTATGGGACTTAACTACGGGGACATCGGTCCCTAAACTTACAAACTACTTATGAACTACCTTATACTAAGGACGGCACAAATATCCATGCCCGAGGGGGGATTCAAACCCCCGACCGTAGTGGCCGTGCAGACCGTGACTGAAGCGCCTCAGTCCCCTCGGCTACCGCGGCCGGCCACAGCAGGCATATCCGCTACGTAACATAATGCACACCAGCCGTAAAGTAGACAACACTTGCATACGATTAAACAGGCAATGCTTCGAATAAATATCACAAGAAAGTTTTTTTACAATGTCGGTTTTCTTTAGAGCTTTACCGAGACGTGTATTTAGGGTAATCAACACTGTTTACTTAAATTCCGTCCCATCTAGTCTACAACACTCTCTGTAAGCGTCAAACATTTCCAACACAGTAACAGAACTACACGTATAACAACAAACGTTTCTAGCCATTCCAACTCGTTTTTCTGACTTAACTAGCATGCTGAAAGCTCTGTATACGTTCGTAACAACCCAGGCAGGGCTATCCTTACAGCCGTCACTAGCCCAGTACCAACTCTAAGTTCCCCCGCATAAATATGTTACCACAGACGGTGTTATAACCGCTATCAGTAACAGACAAGATCTCCCAGGCACATACAGCGCGTTTTAATAAAGTTTCGCCGGTTGCGGTGGCCGAGGAGACTGAGGCGCTTCAGTCACGGTCTGCACGGCCACTACGGTCGGGGGTTCGAATCCCCCCTCGGGCATGGATATTTGTACCGTCTTTAGTATAAAGTAGTTCATAAGTAGTTTGTAAGTTTAGGGACTGATGACCCCGTAGTTAAGTCCCATAAACCCAATAACTGCGTTGGTTGCTTGACCCGTCCCAAACATCCAACCACAACTTTGTTTCCAATGCATAGCCCGGCAGGCAATATTTCTGGAACGCCTTCTATCAGTCAATAGACTACATACCTCGAGCATTCGTGCACAAACAGTCACCGTATTCTATCTTCTAACAAATAAATACTCTCCATAAACATCTGTAACACACCTAATTACATCGTAAAAATGACTGACACACATAGAACAGCTAACAAGGAACGATTCAGTTCAACAACTAGCTCTTTTCTTATATTTATATACTAGCTGGATTTGGACAACACACAGGATTTCGAATGGATTTTTTAAACCGAGCAATACTTTCGGATGGAAGGAGTAACAGCGACGTGGTTGTGGGCGAGGATAAGACAAATTGAAGCGATTGCTTAACGTGGTTGGCGGCGAATTATAGACTGAAAATTAAATCTGTGGTAAGTGCCAAAAATGAAATATTTTGGTTTATTGTGAAAATGTGTGCTACATGCCTAACACTACTCTATCTGTTATTCGATGTGGAAGTAGTTCTAATGTTTCTCACAAGAATGTCCGACGATCTATGTGCTACCTGCTGTGAAGTAAAATCTGGGCTATGTGCCAGTGGCCAGAGGTGCATGTGAGCTTTGTTATTACTGTTTGAGTTGAGGTTCCATCGTGTAGCAAGCAGTAACTATTCATTTTGTGCTTTTTCTGCAATGGAAGTGGTAAATAAGCGCCGTAAAATTGGTTAAGGGAGTGTTTCTCAATGCAAGATAAAGCTTAGAGCAGAAGGGAAGTCCTACAAGAACAGCCGGTACGTGACAGTGCCTTAGAAAAAAACTCCACCTGTTGCGGTAGGTTTAAATACCTCTATAACATCATAGACCTAGGTTGTCGTTTATTAAAAGCTCAAAGTTGTATTCCTTCGGCTTTTAATGTTGCAGTTGTTTGTATATGCGTTTTTGTTCTGAGTGCAAATTAGTGACAAACAGGTTATTAGGTACAGTGTTTACACTGCTAATGGCCTTCTTTTATGTAGGTTTCATGCCGATGCCCATATCTATGCAGAAGCATTGCCTTCAAACAAAAACTATACATCTTCAATCAATGAACTAGGAGATAGCGTCAAATAATATTCGTATCTAATGGGAAACATAAGTATTAAACGTAGGCGACATGGGTCGTACACAGATTCGACAGAAAGTAGAAGGCTTGCCAATTTAATGGCAAAGGTGATCATAAACAAGTGTCCAAGCAAACATTTATGGAAATCCATTGCATCACAAAGCATAGGGTTGAAACGTTGGTTAAATCGAAAAAGCGTGGTGACGTTACATACGTTGAACCTAGGGGAAATAAGACCAAAGAGAGGAAGTACGCAGGTGATGACGCACAGCGTATAGTTGAACGCATAGCAATTTTTCCCCAAGAGGAAAGTCATTACACAAGGGCCAAAAATTCGCTTATGTGTCTAAGCCAAGATTTTAATTATCAGAGAATGTATGATGTCTTCGTTGACCTTCATCAAGACCACAAAGTTCAATACAGCTTTCCATAAACTCGAATTTTGTACATAATCCAGTTTTTACAGTAGAGGGTATGGCACGAAGCCCTATTCGTATTTTTTATCAGGAAAACTGAATGTTCAATTCAACTGGAAAAGTCTTTAAAGATTAATGGTAGACACTAATTAAGGCGAAAAAATTGCACATGTAGTCAAACTTTTCATTTTAGGAGTCTTTTTTTTTTGCGTTTTACTCAGAACGTTCATTTTGGCACTTAGCACGTATTTTATAGTCAGTCTACATATTGTGGAATCAAAATAAAAAATCACGAGCCTTGGTGTAAGCAAAGTTATCGGTTTTATAAAGCGTCCAGACAGGTGATTGTGAGAACATTTATTTACCCGCTGGGTTGAGAAGATGGTAGTATCAAGATAGGGGATTGTGGATCTGTGCAAGAAGATTGCTTAAGTGTTCTAAAAGAGAAGATACGGTATTTGTAAAGTGTGTCGTCGTGCTGTGCATCGCCCTCATCCATAGGGTCCTGGCTAACATACACTTTTAATGATCAGTTGGAGTGATTACTTGGAGAGTCGGGCAAGGAGCTATATTAAAACATATTTCAGCCTATGGAATAACCACAGTTAGCAAGCGGTCGTTTTATGCATAACCTAGTGTTCCATACGGAATTGCAGGTATCATAAGAGTCAGTGGCGTATACACAGAGTATTATAACCAGGAAATAATGGGCAAAGTTAAAAAATACCAGAGTGTTTAGAAGAATATTGTCGGAAGGCATAGAACTGATTGGGAGATAGCGATACATTGATCTAGGTTTAAGAATGGACAGGTCAAATGCAGAGAAAAAAAATATAATTTTCGGTAAGTGTCCGAAATCCAGACGTTGTTACAAAGTACATGTGATTTGAGCTCTAATGGAGAGGTGCTGTCCGAAATCTGTGTATGCACTAGGCGAAAGGATTCTTTCACGATGGATTCTTGGATTCTGGCCATGTAAGACCTGTTATAGTCGCCAGGTAGAGATTATGCGCTCATATGTCCCTTCATGCAGATGACAAAAAAATGTAGTGTTTCCAAGTGAGATTACTGTAACTGCAGAGAACTTGTAACCAGGATGCAGTACATAATAATAAATAAATGTGGTCGCATGTGTGTATTGGAATATGACATATGCAATAAGACTGACGCGTTTTTTTCCCTACATAATACTGGTTCGAAAAAGGGCAACATAAGTTGCATTAAAAACATATTGCTATCATTCTCTGTGGGATTGTTTTACATGTGCTGTGCATTTATTTATTTTAGGGGAATAGGAAAGAGAGAGAGAGGTTCGTAAAAGAAGCATGATTCGGTCGTTGCTGTCACTATTTTTGAGAAGTGATTTACGTTTGATAATTTCTATGGTTTGACTGCACAGCACAGTGGAACGCGCCTCTACAGGTAGCGGTCAGCTGGCCACCGATGCGGCCGCCCGCGTTGTTTTGAAACGTTGAGGGGGAGCAGGTATCAGCAAGGGGTTAAATAGACAGGACGGCCTCTATTGTCAGAGGTCTATACTGTCTGAGTTCTGCTTTTCTCGCCAGGAGAGATACAGCAATTTTTTTATTTTTTTTTATTTTTATTTATTTATTTATTTATTTATTTATTTTTTTGCGCATGGACTGGTCCACTGTAAATCTCTCTAGAACCTTGTGGACGTTGGTATAGAGGCAGTACAAGGAGCTATAACGTTCGTAAAAAAAATTGTAATGCAAAATAAAATAATAATTGGGGCGGTCAGATTGCTGTGTCTGCGTTGCCTGGATGGCTAGTGGCAAGGTAAAATAATAATAATTTTTTCAGCGCAGACTTCACATGCAAGGCGCGGCTTCGGCCGACTACGGCCAGGGGAGGAGCGGTGCCATGGTTAAATAATTTATTTCGGCGTGGGCTCCATGGCAATACATGCATGGTGCAATAGTTTAATTCTCAGCTCGGCCCCGCCTGACGTAATCGCCGGTAAACTGTACACCCGTAAGTGCACTATAGTAGTTTTTCGTGTATGTACATAATCGTCTGGGGTCAGAAGCTGGGTGAGTGGGCAGGCGGCCTGTGTGTCGCATCTCTGTGGACGCAGCGGCTACGGCCGGCGGCACACAATAGTGGAGTCCAGTGGTCAGCTCCAGAGTCGGATGCACACGTGGCTTCATTGTATAGGTACTGGGTAAGGGGAGGGGAGGAATGCCATCTGTTGTCAGCGTTGGAACTGCTGCTTTCAGTGGAAGACGTTGTGGCAGCCGATTTCAATGAAAATTCTATATAATTACTAGAGTAATGGAAGTACATATGCATGGCATTAAAGTTGATCTTTTATATGATTCGTCTGTATCCACATCTATTTTCGGATGTGATATGAGCTATAATTAAGGCTCTTTTTATCGTGCTACCGAACCGAATGCTCATTTGATTTTATGCATAGAAACAGGTGCAGTCTGAGGGTGCCATCCTTTCCACCTGGTAGAAGGCATCGCCATTACGATTGTCTCCGTAACTCTGCTGTGCTTCCAGGTCTGCCGCCGTCCCTGCTGCTCATTGCCGTTGCCGTCGCCGTTCCAGTGCCAGGAGGACCTGCTGCTTGCCACTGCCGCTGTCACCGCCAGGAGGCCCTGCCGGACCTGCTCACTGCCCCGCTGCCACAGTCCAGTCCGGGGATCATCTCACCATCGCCGCCACCACCCGGAGGTTCTGCCCTGGGGGTGCCGCTGACCGCTGGACCGGTTCGCCACCCCGTCTCCGCCGCTATGGAGCCGCCCCGATCCCCTCGGGTCGGTCCTTGCCGTCTACCAGCCTCTGCTGCCGCCTCCAGCGTCGTCTCCGCCGCCGCCGCCGCTGCCGCGCTCCAGCCAGCTGCCGGTGGTCTTCCGCCACTCCACCGTGGCTCGAGGCTTCCGCCAGATCCAGCCGGCCACCTGCAATGGTCGCCACGTTTCGCTTGAACAGTCCACCTTTTCTTTCTCTTCGACTTCTTTCCCTCTTTGTCTGTTGCGATGTCCGACACTCCAGTCACCATCACCACCACCGTTTTATATACCCCTCCATTACGACTTGGAGCTCCATGCACGCCCTCCCTTCCCATGACATCCCCCTCTCCGTGCTCCTCTCCACCACAGCCGTCTCCCACGTCTCTGCTCCACCCCCAGCTACCATGTATCTCCCCTTCACCTCCCCTGCAGACTTCCCCCCATCTCACCAGCACGGATCACCCATCGCCGAGCCACGGCGGCCTACACCCCACAGTCGCCACCTTTTACCGCCGCATTGCAACAGTGCCCCGCCCCCCGCCACAGCCCCATCGACCCCGTTCCGTCTTTCTCCACCTCCACTGGCGCCCGTAAAAAGACCACCAAATGTGGAAGCGCGGACTCCGTCCCTTCCGTCTCCAAGAAGGCTCCTCCTCCCCCTCCTCCCCCTCCTCCTCTACCTCAACAGCCTGCTGACATCATGGACACTGCACCCATCCCCCCCAACCGGATCTGTACACCTACCTCCTCTCCCGTCCTGATCCCCGCTTCTTCGCCAATTGTACCCTCTCCCTGGAACTCCGAAAGTACTTCCCTGCCACCCCTATCGCCCAACTCATCCCCCGTAGGGTCTCTGTCCTTATCAAATCTCCCAGCCCTACGTTCCACACTGACATGCTTCAGCGCCTCCCTGCCATCCACCTCGGCCCCCACACAACCCTCACCCCATACTATACCTCCTCCTCCCCCCGTCAATCTCTCCCTCCCCACCATCCACCCACCATCACCGCCATGATAACCAAACTTAGTCCGGTTATCACGGAGGAGGAGGTGTTGGGCCAACTCAATGCCCACCCAGACATATCCGTTCGCTCTGCCAAGCGGATCCATTATGCCACCGGACCCACCTACCTGATGCAGATTTTCACTAAATCCGCATTCTCCATCGATCGCCTCCTCCTCAAGGTGGCCCTCACCTATGACCGCCGCCACAAGGTAGAACCCTCCCGCTCCCCACCCCAATCCTAACGCTGTGCCAGGTGTCTCGTTTATAACGATCACCTGACACAGGACTGCCACAACCCACCCACCTGTCCCCACTGCAAGTCCAATCACATCCACAAACACTGATGTTCAACACCTGTGGTGGCCCCCATCCCACCTACTCCTATAAATGTAAATCCGTCCCTGGCCCCACCACTCCCGAACTTACTGTCCCTGTTCGTCCTGTCGATCCCATTCTCCATCCCAACAACTCCCTCTGCCCCCCTCCAACTGTAGAGGACGACATATGATTTGTCACGACCGTTATCCAGAACATCCATCCCTTCCAGCATCCTCATACCCTCCAGCAGATCGCCCTAGCCGCCCACTCCGTCTTTCACCTTGAAACCTTCACCACCCTCTCCCGTGCACATTCCCACTTCACCTTCTTCAACTTCAACTTCGGCAAGTTACCCTAGTCTAGTACCCTCTTTTCCCGTCGCCCCCTCTCCCCCCTCTTGCCCTTCCCTTTCGACCCCTATGGCAAGCCCTTCCTATACCTTCCTCTATCATAATGTCCACTTTTCCTGCCAATAAACACCTCCTTTCCCACCACCGCATGGATGCCTTCCTCCTGAACGAGACCTTCCTCCAACCCTGCCGTCCTATCAGCACCGCTCCTTACGTCGTCCACCGTACCGATGGCCCCCAACCCCTCGGCCGAGGCGGAGTGGCGATCGGCCACCTCCGCCACCACCCCGTCCAGCTCCAACCTCTCCTTAATGACCCCACTGAACACCTGATCCTCAGCCTCTTCCTCCCATCCCTTACTGTCACCCTCGATACCATCTATATCCGCAGCACTGCTCCTCTCCCGTATGCCTTCCTCTCCCACATAGATCGCTCCTTCACGACCTATGTGATTGCTGCCAACCTTAACCTTTCTTCCCGTCCGCCCGCTGATCTCCGGCGATGGCGTCAGTTCATCACCACCTCGCTTCGGGGTGACGTCCTTCCTCTTCCCCACCCAACCCGCCTACCCGCATCACGGCGGATGTCCTCGACCTTATAGTCAGTGACCACGCCCCTGTCCTACTTACCCTTGACCACTGCCCCCACCCTGCCCCTGCTTCCCATCCTATGCCGCCTCCCAAACTTGTTCATGATTATACCTGTGCCGACTGGGATGCCTAACGTCGCTCCATTCACACCTCAGTCACAAGCCACCCACTTCCCGTCCGAACTCCCGATAATATTGATCATGCCTCCTGCTTCCTCCAGCAGACCGTTGCTGATGCGGTCCATGCCCACATTCCCACCCAGGCGATTTATCCTCACCGTCCTACCCTTCCTCCACAGGCCATTCTTCTCCTTTGTGAATCCCATCATCTGTACCGCTCCTTCCTCCGGACCCATGACTGGGACACACTCCAATGCCACCAGCAAATCCAACGCCACATCCGAAACCTCTTGTCCGCAAAAAAACGCCGGGACTGACGCCAGACATGCACTCGCCTCATTTCCACGCTCCCTGTCAACTCCTCCAAGTACTGGCATGCCTTCTGCCGCCTTACTGGCAGTCACTCCTGCCCCCACTACCCGCTTCTCCATGATGACTGTCCTTTTCCTGACAACGCCAGTAAGGCAGAACACTTTGCCTCCTACCTCTCCAAAGTCTTCTCCATTCCTGAAGATCCTCTCTTTGACTATTCTCTTTTTCCGGACGTCCATGAGCGAAACGATATCTCCACTCCTCCGCTCGCCCGTTGCTTCCAGTACATGGACCACATCCCCCCCTCAGAACTTAACACACCCCTTACCGCCCGTGACATAATCGACACTCTTCTGACTAAACACAACACTGCCCCCTGTCACGACCGGCTGACCTACTGCCACCTCCGAGCCTGCCCCCCCTCCTTCCATGAAGCTCGTGCCATCTTATATAATGTCATCCTTTTCACTGGCTTTTACCCTGACCTGTGGAAGACCTCCCGTATTGTCATGTTCCTAAAACCTAAGAAGCCCCCATCCCAGACTTCATCCTACCGTCCCATCAGTCTTACCTCCATGTTCAGCAAGGTCCTCGAAACCATCCTCTCCCGTCTTAACCATCAGCACCTCCATCGCCACCAGTTCCTCCCCCTTTCCCAATGTAGCTTCCGACCCTCCTTCTCTGCCGATGACCGGCTCCTTCGCCTAACTCATCTCCTATCTGTCCAACTCAACTCCCGTCACTCCGCAATTTTTGTCTCCCTAGATATCCAAAAAGCCTACGGCTCTATATAGCATTCCGGTCTCCTCTTCAAGCTCCAGTTCTATGCCCTTCCTATTAATTACGTCCGCCTCATTGCTTCCTTTCTCACTCACCGCACCTCCTAAGTCACTGTCTGCAACTCCGACTCCCGTTTGTTCTACCCCTCTGACAGGGTGGCCCTAGGCTCTGTCCTCTCTCCTATCCTTTATCTCATCTACTCCACCAACATGCCCAAACCCGAGCCTCCCGTTTATCTTCTACAACATGCTGACGACACTGCCTTCCTAGCCCTTGCCCCCTCCCTTGCCCGCTCCCAGTTTTTGCTCCAGTCCCACCTCACCGAGTTCACCTCATGATGTAACCGGTGGCTCCTATCTGACAATCCTGACAAATCCCAGGCAATTATCACAGGTCATGCCACCCCCTCCTCTCGTCTCCATGATTTCTACCTTACCCTCAAAATGTTCAAATGTTTGTATAGTCTATGGGACTTAACTATGGGGTCATCAGTCCCTAAACGTACAAACTACTTATGAACTACTTACGAACTAGGACAGCACAAATATCCATGCCCGAGGGGATTCGAACCCCCGACCGTTGTGGCCGTGCAGACCGTGACTGGAGCGCCTCAGTCTTCTCGGCCACCGCAGCCGGCACCTTACCCTCCACAACCGCCCTATCCACCACACATCCACCCTGAAGTACCTTGGCCTAACCCGCGACCATAACCTTTCCTGGACCCACCAACTCCGCAATGACCGACAGAAAGCCCTCTCCTGCCTTAACTCCTCAAACTCCTCACTGGCTGGACGTGGGGTCTTAGCCCCTCCACCACCCTCTACACCTACCGGTCCCTCATGCGTCCTGTCCTTTGAGCTTTCATCCCGCCTGGATCTCCGCTCCCACATCCTACTATAAAACCCTTCAAGTCCTCGAGCGCCACGCCCTCTGCCTCACCTACCGCATCCGGCTTCCTTCCCCCACGCAGATCCTGTATGACCTGATCCCGTTTCCCCACCTCCTTGAATATCTCCAGCATATCCGTATCCTCTATACCACCCGTAAAATAGACTCCCGCAACCCCCTGGTCCACCCCATCCTTACCAACCCTGGGCCTCTGCCACGCCTCTACCACGTTATACCCCCTTCCCTTCATCTTCACACCCTCCATGTCCTATCCCAGGTTAATTTCCGCCGCCTCCCCCTCCCTGATGACGTCCTCCATTCCGACATTTTCCCTGACCTACCCCACCCCACCCATAGATAAAGTACCTCCTCTCCCCCCCTTCCAATCCCCCGCTTGGCTACCCCCTCCCTGCCCTGCCCTATGGCTCCTCCTTTCCCCGCCGTTTTTCCTCACCCCCACGCTTCCCTCCCCCACCTTCTCGAGGTCCTAGACCGACAGTTTTAACAGTGCTACGTCAAGTGTTGCGTGCTGTGCTCCAGTGAAGTGTGTGTTTTTTAACTGCGTCCACCGCAACCAGACAAGTGTCGCACCGTGTATTTTAATTAGTGTCTCCGAGTACTCGCCGTCCTGTGTTATTGTCGTTCTACATGTGCTTTTTAGGTCGCCGTGGCTCTTCATTTTTGACTAAATCTGATTTTGATCATCTGTCAACTATTTGTACTTCGAATTGTCACCATGTCTATGTCATTGTTCCCCTGTTGTTTTTTCGCCTGTCTTGTATTTTAATTTTCATCTCATCCACATATTTTATTCTCTTGGCTGAAGAGCAGCCTCTGGAGCTGCTGCCAGCCTAGTGGTGTAATAGCTGGTGTGAAAACACAATAAAGGAAAAAAAAAAACTGAGGGTGCTCCACCGGATTGGAGGGGCAAACCAGAATTTGGTCTTTCTGCCAATTTGTGGTTGTACCAGGAACCTCCCAACTACGGAAGACGAGTGTAATTACCGTAATTGCATCCTTTCTATGCTGCTGCTGTTCTTCCGACACGCTGTGTCTGAATGACTGCAGAATATCGGTTGGGGATATTCACGTTCTGGGCTCTCATTGGTCGGTGGTGGTCACGTGATTAGGGTGGGGGTGACATAGATAGTCACGTGATGCGGTGGGATTAGCTCAGTTCCACGCCAGCCGTGGAGGAGTGGACATGTGCAATTGAAAATAAACAATAAATAAGTAAATAAACAATTATCCTAATTACTCAACGTACACCCAATTGCAATTAATCTAAGTACACATAATTGCAATTACTCAATTATGTTATTACTCTAATTATGCAATTACTCTAATTAATTTGATATCAATTTGATTATTTATCTCGTTGAATCCGCATTTGCATTCTCCTGGCGGTTTTCTAAGCCTGTTCTGAATCATAGAAACAACCTTATTTGTCTCAAGTAAATTTACTATATTCGAACTGAGAATATACCACAAAACCCTACAGTAAACTGATGTCAACGATATAGGCCTGTAATTATGTGTGTCATTTCTTTTACCATTCTTAAATGGCTAGACGTCAATTCAATTGCAGCCTTATTAATAATCACGCGAAAGTGGCACTATGAATCCTTAGCGTCTCTCGGCATATTGCATATTCGTTTGAAGCTGGATAACAACATCGCCGACCACAGATATTTCAGAAAGATATGGAAATGAAAGAAACCACACACGAACTCACAATGGAAACTTCCCATCGCAAACCTCTAGATTTGCGGCAAGATGATGCAGCGGATAGCCCATCAACAAAAGAGGAAAAATGGAAACAATTAATGGTGGAAGTGCTAGATATGCAACATCGAGCAGGGTGGTATGGCAGTGGCGTAGTGGTTCTATGGGAATTGTGATGGACTGTGATGTTGGGGTCTAGGCATTTTTATGTTTTTCACAAGTTGTATACTGTCCGTTCGGTTATTGACATCTCCTTCTGTAGCTTTTGAAATTCTCATATTACACGTAACTCACGAGATATGTAAAAGTCCATCCCACACCATAATCAGAGACATCTGACGCAAAAATCACAAGGATCAAAGGCCATAACACATGTGGGCTGAAGCAAGGTGTGCTCAAGATTGCGGAAGGAACTTTTATGTGCCATGTCCCAATTCCATGTCACATTCTTATGTAAGAGACGGTACAATGGGGTTGCGATGGTTGCAGCTGCTTGACGACCGAAGGGGCGGTAAATCCTGCATGGCTTGGACATGATGAGGCAGCGGCCGAATACCTGTGCCACTGAGGACATGGCCTTTCCACTTGAGGGAGAAAAAATTGTCAGCAGCGAAGGTTGGCTGTTCGGAGAACAGAAAAAAAGGATGTCCAGATTGTCTGCAAGGTGTTGAGCGGCCTGTCCGGCAACAATGATGTTATCCAGGTAGTTGACAGTGCAAGGCATGTCCCTTGTAAGGGTTTGGAGGAACCTCTGGTAAATCGCAGAGGCACGCGCGATCACAAAGGGAAGCGGAAGCCTATTATAGCGGAAAAGACAAAAATGAGTGTTGATAACCAGAAAGTTGCGGGACGCCTCGTCTAAAAGAAGCTGTAAATATGCGTCCTTGAGGTCGATTTTCGCAAAGAGTTTGTCTCCATTGAGGCGAGTGAGGATCTCGTCGTCCCTGGGAATGGGGTACGTATCAACAATCGTCTGGGCATTGATTGTTTTACTGAAATCATCACATACAAGGATGGAACCATCCGGTTTGTCTACCAATACTATGAGCGTGGTCCATAAACTGTGGGAAACAGATGTTAAGACGCCAGCTTCCTGCAAACGTTGGAGCTTCTCAATTGTCTTTCCATGGTAGTCTGTCCCCGTTCCAGTCCTCCCACCAGAGGAAGGTTCATGGCAAATTCCAGGAATCGAAGACGGGTCCTCCGAACGTAGGCAGGGACCCGATCAATTTTTTGTACCTTCCTCCCGTTATGTTTCTTCGTCGTTCTTCGTCAGAATTTCTGTGCGGATGTCAGGTGACATCTTTGAAGTTTCATCGATGGGAAAGTTCACACAGTATTTTACTTCCTAGAGTGCATGGAGTACCATACCCGTGCTTTGAGCTACGTAGGAAGACACATCCGTGGCTAATCAAATATACCTAAAAACTGCGAGGTTGTAGATGCAGACCGATCTTATCGCAGCGGGCACGACAGTAGGCCTATTTGGAATACCAAACGGCGTCCGCAGTGTCCACGCCTCTTAGCGTCACTAAGCTCCATTAGTGCAGATGCGTCAGGGATGCAACTCATTTTAGCTGGCGCACTGGGTGTGAGTGAGGGGGGGGGGGGGTCAGCAGTCGAAACCCACCAAAGGATGGCTGAGTCGTTAGTTTGGGAGGTGGGCATAAAGGGACCAAACTGATATCGGTCCAACTAATTTTCTCCCCTATCCGTTTCTCTTAGTAAGAGAGGAAGACGCGACTCATTTTTATCACGATCGCTAAGTGGGATATATTTTCGCGGCTGAACAATGATCTCTAATTCTTTCAAAGTCTTTTGTCACATCTTCTCGATAAGAAAGCTTTCAGCTTCTTTGGATAACGTTTCCAAATTTTGGTCTCGTATCCTCAACTTGTTCGCAAAGATCCTAACTACAGTGCTACATATTTTGTCAAGCTATACGAAAATGGATGACATAATGCATAATCACTGTACATAAGGATTCTTTAGGGAAAGAAGGCTGGTGACATATTATCTTAGACCTAATACAGAATGATTACGGGGCGGTGTTGCAGCGTTTAGAGGACGATGTTTGGGAAAGACATACTGGAAAGAAGTATGCCAAAAATGTAGTGCTGCGTGTTGTGATGACACCGCGGATAACTACACCACTATTGATATGTCCACGATACAGTTAGAAGTTCATACATCCTCTCACGACGCAGCTCATTACCAAGTGTCTCACGTCTGATACATCGCAGCGTGGTTGTCGACGCATGCGGCCTGCAAGATAGTATCCACCGATTTCGGGGATTCGATAGAGGAACGGATGACAAGCAGAACATGTCACGTTCACATATGGTTTATTTGACTTCGTTACCGTGTTAATGACATTGGTTGTGGTTTACATACCACAGGGACTTCACTATACAAGCTGGTTATTTGTACTGATACGGCGTAATTTACTCCGTACAGTTCTCTATAGAATGTTCTCAAACGAGCAACAAAGCGCCACATCACTGACTGACTCACTCGTTCCCATATTCCAGGCGTCTGTTAACTGCTGACACCCTTGCTCTCTCCGCTGACGCAGCAGTTGCAGGTCAAGAATAGGTGTGGTGCACACAATAGCCTTAAAACGACCCCATAAGTAGACATGAAGTCAGGAGTACGGTGTCAGTCCATGACGCCCTATCCACTTGTTTGAGGATCGGTGATGTAAAACTGCCCTAGGAGCACGACCAAAATGAAGCGATTCCACATCACAACAAATGCCTGTAACACGGCAGCAAAAGCAAATAATCCATATGTTTGCAGGACATGTTGTGCTTCTTGTCTGATCCTCTATTGAATCGTCGGAACTTTCCCGCATATTTAAATACGCCCTGTATATTAGTCATTGCAAATCACGCTTGATTTGAATTGCCTTACACCTCACAGTGGGGTTCACTGTTTCCCAGTAAAATATTAACAAGTAGTTAATATATACAATGGACCAGATTATGCGTATGGAAGATCGTAAATATTGTTCCTTACTGTTACAACAATAAGAAAAATCACTTTTTTTCCAAATGTCCAAATAATACATTCTTTTCTATAATGTTTACCTTTTTGTAGCTGCCGGGTGAGTTACTGCAGACGCCACATTCATGTTTCGTAAGTGAAACCGGCTTTTGATTAGGAGCGATATACAGTATTTTTATTTTTGCCTGCGCTTTTTCGTTTTAGTTTGTACAGGTACAGAGCCGAGTGGAGGGTCTGAATCAGATGCTCAGACGGTTATGCGACCGTATGGGCTGCAGATTCATCGACATGCGTCATTGGATTCCGCTGAATAGGTCAGGGGTCCACTACACGCAGGAAGCGGCTACACAGGTAGCCGAGCTGTGTGGCGTGGATTGGGCGGTTTTTTAGGTTTCCTCGGGAACACACAGAGATGGTTCCAATCTCAAAAACCATTGATCTAACGGTTGTAAATTATCTTAGCTCTGTGGGGAAAGTACCAGAGTTCCAAGCGCTAATAGAAAGTACTGAATCCCAAGTCATTATAGGTACCGAAAGCTGACTAAAGCCAGAGAGAAGTTTTACAAAAAGGCAAATGGTGTTCAGAAAAGCTAGAGTGAATAAAAAAAGGGGGTGGCATTTTTATTACTGTCACAGGCAGTTCATGCTGTAGCGAAACTGAAGTAGATTGCTCATGTGAGTTGGTGTGGGAAGAGGTTATACCAGACGATTCGATTGCAGAAATGTCCAAAGAAAGTTTCGATCAAATTTCAAAATCGTACCCAAAGATTTAATTTTAATAGGTGGCGACTTTAACTTACCCTCGGTTTGTTGGCAAAAATACATGTTCAGAACCGGTGGCAAGCATAAAAATTCGTCCGAAATTCTACTGAACGCATTCTCAGAAAATTATCTCGAGCAATTCGTTTATGAACCCACTAGAATAGTAAATAATTGTGAGAACATACTTGACCTCCTAGCAACAAATAGTCCAGAGCTAATAAAGAGCATCAGAATAGACACAGGGATTAGTGAACATAGAGTTGTCGTAGCGAGACAGAATTTCGGACTTTCCAAATCCATAAAAATCAAAAGAGAGAGACAGACAGACAGACAGAGAGAGAGAGAGAGAGAGAGAGAGAGAGAGAGAGAGAGAGAGAGAGAGAGAGAGAGAAGCTTACAATAGTACAATAGTTACCACAACGAAAGCCGATCACGTAATTTGGTAGAGAATTCTACGAAATTCTGGTCGCATATAAAGTACACAAGCAGCAAACGCAATCAATACCTTCATTACACGATAAAAATGTTGATGCTACTGATGACAGTTCTGCTAACGCAGCTTTCCGAAATTCCTTCACTAGAGAAGACGAAGCAAATGTTCCAGAATTCACGTCAAGAACAGCTTTACAAGTTGATACTCCTGGTGTGTTAAAGCAACTCAAATCACTTAACAGAAGTAAGTCTCCCGGTGATGATTATATGCCAATTAGGTTTCTTTGACGGTATACTAAAGCGATAGCCCTGTACCTATCATATACAAACGCTCGGTCAGCGAACATTCCGTACAAAAAGACTGAAGAGTTGGATAGGTCACTTCAATATTCAAGAAAGGCAATTGCAGTGATCCGCAAAATTACAGGCCTATATCATTGAAGTCTGTTTGCAGTAGGATATTAGAACATATACTTTCCTCAAATATTATGTACTACCTCGAAGAGATCGACCTATCGAACCATAGTCAACACAGAACCAGAGAGTATCGTTTTTGCGAAATACAGTAGCTAGGGATGTCAAATAGATTCCGCATTTCTAGATTGCCGAAAGGCTTCTGACACCTGAAAAGCTACTTCTAATCAAATTGCGTGCTTATGGAATATAGCCACAGTTGTGCGATTGATTCGTGATTTCCTGTTAGAAACGACACATTACGTTGTAATTAACGGTAACTCATCCAGCAGAACAAGAGTGATATTCGGCGTTCCCGATGGAAGCGTTACAGGGTCGCTACTGTTCCTTATTTTTATACACTTTTTAGGAAACCTTCTGAGTAGCTCTATTACAGTGTTCGTGGATGATGCTCTATTATATTGGTTAGTGAAGTCACCAGAAGATCAAAAGGACAACCTACGTTTACCGTAAAGACCACAAACATAAGATCACAGAAATTAGGTCTCATAAAAACAATCGATTTTCCCTCATTCTATGTGGGAATGGAACAGGAAACAAGTAACTTGTAGGGGTACTGAGTACCCTCCAACACGCACCTTTGTGTGGGATGCGGAGTATATATGTAGGTGTATGTAAGCTAGATAAGAAGTAACATTGACGAGTCATGTGCAGAGATACAGCTTAGGAAAATATGTCGTTAACGGTCCCGCAGAGATGGGTTGG
Organism: Locusta migratoria; assembly: GCA_026315105.1. Taxonomy (NCBI): domain Eukaryota; kingdom Metazoa; phylum Arthropoda; class Insecta; order Orthoptera; family Acrididae; genus Locusta; species Locusta migratoria. The sequence continues at coordinate 187,736,967 of CM048750.1, read as the reverse complement.
TAAAGGCGATTAGTAAATGCTGTATATGAAATGGAAGTCTATTTGACACGAATTGGAAAGGTGAACATCGATGCAGCATTGAAGTTTGTGTTACGGAAGCAGACGTTCACAGGCTATTGCAGGCATTAGCGTTGATCATAATGCCACAGTGAGACGACTGGAAGATTTCTATTGAAACTGAAAAAAAATTAATTAATGAAGATAAAAAATAACTGAGCCAATAATTCGACAATCAACATAGAACAAGCTAGATATCACGTCCGCAAGGACAGCTATATAAGAAGAAAAAAAAAAAAAAAAGAGAGAGAGAGAGAGAAAAGAAACACTGGGTGTGTAAGTAAGGAATAGACTGCCTAGTTAGCATGGAGGTCCGGGTTCGATTCCCGGCCGCACCACAAATTTTAATTCAATGCTTCACATCTAACAATAATGTCTTAGACTCAGTTTTGTTTCACGATCCTGGCAAAAATTTGACTTCAGTGCCTCGCCTTGTAATCGTTATATATGTCATCTATTTGCTTTGCAGTTGTAGTATTAACTAGTCTTGCGATGTTATCTGCAATTAGCAGTTTATTAGATATACCAGGCGTGAAGGTAACGTACTAGTCTGTTTTCAGACTTCCTGTAATTACATAACTGACAGACGAAATTGACAGCAGTGCTTAAAAGATTGAAAACGAATTCCTTGTCGCGTCGAATCTTTAGATTTCGACTAAAGCTTCTGCTGTAATCGTCTTGAGTTGCCTGCAGCACTTTAGTACTCTCTTTGGTTGATCTAATTATTTCTGAAAGATGTCATGGATCTTCCATAAATAACGGAACATTACGTCGATGTCTGAGTGGAGGTTCGTTAGATGCCATGCAGGTTTCTTTAGATGTCGGTCAAATCAACAAAATTGTGAAAGCTCAATTATCTTCCATATAGCTGCAGATAACTTCTAACGATGACGCCATAGAAAGTCGCTGAATATTCAATAGCTTTTAAAGCAGTTTGTAGGTGTAATTCTCGACTTAAATGTTGAAGTTTACAAAAGGTTATACCTATTAAAGAGTAAAATGTCATGTCATTAATATTTTTATAGCGGTTAATAATAACGTGATTTATTGAAAATTAAATTGGTGGGGGTCGTATTTATGATAAAGGCTAGGGTTGGGGTTCAAATGTATGAAATTACTCTGAACAAATGAAAGTAATTACTCAGTTCTGTCTTTTAATCCTTTCAATCCCACATTATGAAATCAGCTTTGCAAAAATTAAAATTCATTGTTTTATGTATTAACACAGTGCAGTAAACATCAAAATATGTGTTTTAAAATCTTTGGTCGAACTGCTAATTTTTTACGTCACGTATTTCATGCACGACACAGACGTTTGTATAGAGGTATTTTATTACTTGCACGTTATTTTGTTGATAGTTAACACTACCAGGTCAATAATGATAGCATAATCTTCGCCACAACACCATAGACCAGATAATTCACTGCTGGAATAAAATAAAAGGAACCACACTCACAGCCAAGTACAAACGGCAAAACAACACAAACTCCAAAATGGACAGATTAATTCCCCAGAAGTGGCTACATGCCGTACCAAGCGGCAAAACGTACTAGAAGCATGTTCTTTACCAACAAAAACGCAACTTTTAGGACTGATGCACAAAATACGGTATAAAACAACTTTTAATATTTTGTTGTCCATAAACAATACCAAAAATGAAAAGGTTAGCTGTAAGATTGTGAACCCTGGGAACCTAAGCAACCCTTTGTATCATTGAATAGGCCCTACTTAACCCCAGTGGGAAACAGGGTTAAGGCACAGGACCGTAGGAAAAATGGTTCTCCGGAAACCATGAGTAACCTATTCCTAAAGGAAGTTGTTACGGTAGCTTATGGAAATTCAGTAGCGCGGAGCCAAATTCATAGACATGATACGGAATAAGGCATATATGAAATGAATCATGGAATCTACAGACACTAAGCCTATTAAGTCTGAAGTCCTGGAAAACTGCTCTGTTTCAATAATACCAAAAGTTCTCACTTTGATATATCCTAGTTAGTAAAGACGCTGCATCTTTACTGGTGTCGGAAGTCCCTGCAAAAGTTGTCAGTACTTCACCTTTTAGTAGTACTCCACTTTACGTTACTGACAGTTTTCCTGTATGAGCAAGTGTCTTTTTTAATCTTTTTCTGCTTATAGCTATACAGGATCTTGACCCGCCAATTGTATCGATCAGTGCGTGCAGGTGTGTGTGTGTGTGTCTGATTATTCAGTTGGAGGTTATTGATCGTAAGGAAGTTTTCTTGACAGCGCAATTTGTTTCTTATGGAAGCCGTAAACGTCTTAACATCCAAATGAGAAGCGTCGCTGAATTCACGTCTTAGTCATTGATAAGGTGACCTCCACACTGTACTTTCCGTGATAACCACCAACAAGAGGGTTGAGAGTGCAGTTCTTGTCGGTTACGGGCTGCTTCTTCATCACGACTATTGGATATGAGATAGGTACAAGGTAAGCCCAGAATTAACGGGTTAGGGCAACGCAGATGAAGACGGAAAAGGGTACTCTATACAGGATGAGTTTGCACTGAGAATCAATGTCTGAACTTGTGAACTTATCTCAGTGTGATTACTATAGGTAAATGGATTTACAAATTTTATTACACGACAGTTCAAGACTGAAGATATCATATAAAAGAATAAAGTCAATTTCACCGGGTTCATGAGATTAATACCCTAATATGGAAAAGAAAAATTCTATTCTTGATATAATTCTTGTTTAAATTTCTACGTGTTTGTAGTGTTTACCTCGTGATAGTGTAACATCCGAAAACCGTTTTGTATCATAAAATCTCGCACCAGTTGATAATATGACAACACTTTAGTTGACACAAACTGGTGCGTCACGGTCAGCACGGCCACTACGGTCGGGGGTTCGAATCCCCCCTCGGGCATGGATATTTGTGCCGTCCTAGGTCGTAAGTAGTTCATAAGTAGTTTGTAAGTTTAGGGACTGATGACCCCGTAGTTAAGTCCCATAAGCTTAACAAACATTTGAAACAAACTGGTGCGAGCGTTTATGATACAAATTGAGAAAGAGGAAATGGCGGCTATTCGGAAAACCGGTTTGTAAAAATAATAAATTTGCACAGTATTACACAATTATATTGTGTGTTTCAATCAAAATGAATAAATTATTCTGTCAAGAATAAAAATACAAAAAATAAATATTAATTTTGTTAATGTGCTACCTCAACATCTTGGGGAAGAAAAAGCTTGATTTAACAAGGTTTAGAAAATATAATTAAGAAATTTGTGGATGAGGTTAATAAGTTCAACGTGCGGTGCAAAAGTTAATGCATTCGAGGCTGAGCTACGTATTCCTAAATGAATTAAATGTTGCCTGTAATATATTTTTAGAAAATTGTAAATGTAAAGGCAATACATGTGTATGATGTTTCTCTTGAAACGATGGATTATGGTTTCTCTAATAAAGTACTAAAGTCAGTAGACAGAAGAAATGCTTTATTGAATAATGTTGTTCCTCCAAAGGAAAGGTAGTAAACACTGCCCTTAAAGATAGTTGGTCTGAGCGTGGTATATTTTGAAACATTGAGTCATACAAATACCTACATGGTAATCTGGACACATCGTGATACTTCTGTTCAGTTCATTTTTAATTTGTTTTTTACCTCAGCATTGTGCCTTATCAAAACATTGTCAGGACAAAATCGTTCTTAGTAATCGTCGGTCGACGTCAGCTAAATTTGAATTTTGCCCCGACTCAGCAGGAATGATGTTTTCCCTTGATAAGTGTACGATGACCTTGTCGCGATACTATCGGTAATGAAATGATAAATAATAAAGCCGTTAGCGTCTACCTCCTGTACGTGTGAGTTAGAAAACTGATAGTATAACGCAGAAAGCCTTACTTGTGTAGTCTACAAGGCTCACAACAGATGACAATAGGCACAAAGTTAGTCACAAAGTCTCACACACGGTGCGAACAAGACTAGGTCACTGTAGCCCTAACTTTCCCTGACCCAGTCAATCTCTGGTTTCGTACATGAGGTACTGAGTTTTTAAGGAGTGTCAGGTATGCGCTGCTGTCTTCTGTATTGTAATAAGGAATTGCAACGGCGTAAGGCCGAGGTGTTTCGTATACTCCAGGTGAGTGCCTTTTAAATTTCTAGAAAAGATACTTCATTTTCCGAAACTACGGACATGGGCTTATCATGACGCGTCTGTAAACACAGCGCCGAGCTCGATCGTGTAAAACAAAAAACACTTTGCTCGCTGCCATAGCCTGCTCCGGAAGTGTGCCTTTCTTCATCCCTTGGCAGTTAAGTCAGCGTGCTTTTCCAAATATTTGCTGGAGTGACTAACAACGATCTCCTATAAATATCCGAGCAAACTGCACGAAATCCTCTATATTAGCAGAACTATGCAAAACTCAAATAAATACTCTGACGGTATTTCACGCGTTATGTACAGATGTAGAGGACGGTGCAATGGTTGAGCTTACTTCGGTATTCATGGGAAAAGGGTTACGATGATTATGGTCTTATTACTTGAATTAACAGACTCTGAACACAATATAGCACGCATGGGACATTGAAATTCGGAAATCGTTTTGGAATTCACTATTCTGAGATCCACAGTCCCAAGAGTGGGTTGTTGTTGTTATGGTCTTCAGTCCGGAGACTGCTCTCCACCCTATTCTATCCTGAGCAAGCCTTTTCATCTCCTCATAAGAACGGCAACCCACATCCACGTGAATCTGCTTACTATACGCGTCTCTTGGTCTCCCTCTGCGATTTTTACCCCAGACAGTTCCCTCCAATGCTAAATTTACGATTCCTAGATGTCTAAGTATGTGTCCTACCAAAAGATCTCTTCTTTTAGTCAGGGTATGCCAAAAATTTCGTTTCTCATCAATTCTGTTCAGTACCTCTTCATTAGTTATGCGATCTACCCACCTAATCTTCAGCATTCCTCTGTAGCACCACATTTCAAAAGCCTCTATTCTCTTCCTGTCCGCACTGTTTATCGTCCATGTTTCACTCCCACACAAGGCAACACTCCACACAAATGCCTTCAGAAAGACTTCCTTACACTTAAATTAATATTCGATGTTAGCAAATTTCTCTTTTTCAAAAATGCTTTTCTTTCCATTGCCATTCTGCATTTTATATCCTCTGTACTGCGACCATCGCATGTTATTTTACTACCCAAGTAGCAAAACTCATCTACCACCTTCATTGTTTTGTTACCTAATCTAATTCCTTCAGCATCGCCTGATTTTCTAAGACCGCATTCCATTATTTTTGTTTTGCTCTTGTTAATGTTCATTTTATACGCTCTCTTCAGCACACTGTCCATTCCATTCAACTGCTCATCCAGGTCCTTTGCTGTCTCTGACAGAATTACAATGTCATCAGCAAAACGCAATGTTTTTATTTCTTCCCCCTGAACTTTAATCCCTATTCCAAATTTTTCCTCGCTTTCCTTCACCGCCTGCTCGATGTACAAATTGAATAACATCGGAGAAAGGCTACAACCCTGTCTTACTCCCTTCCCAACTGATGCTTCCCTTTCATGCCCTTCGAGTCTAATAACAGCGGTCTGGTTTTTGTACAAGTTGTAAATAACTCTCCTCTCCCTGTATTTTACCCCTGCTGACTTCAGAGTGGGTAGAGAACACAAAGTTGAATAAAAGCCTGTGTTTGTTCAGGTACGACTCCTTTCGCCCGACTAGTACAAATAGGACAATGTATGTGTAACAAAATTTCTACAAGTTTTTAAAGAAATTATCCTTTATGAGCAAACAAGGCTCAAATCTGTACAGATGAGCATCTACCGGTACATAAATACTCCGGTAATCACATTTAAGTGCATGACGGAGGATTCACCAAACAGCTTTTATGATATTTCTCTAGAGTTCCATTCTCTAATAGCACGCGGGAAAAAGGTACAATTGAATCTATCCGTATTCTGTCTGATTTTTCAAATTTTATTAAGATGATCATGTCTGCCAATATAGGTGAGTCTTAACAAAAAATGTTCGCATTTTGAAAAGTTAGTTAGTGACAGAAATTTCGTAAATAAAACTTGTCGCAACGAATATAGCCTTTCTTCTTATATTTCCGACTCAACTCGCGCATCACTTTTGGGCCACCGTCTCCCATATATCGCGATAATACAAAACGAGCTGTTCTTTTCTGTTCTCTATATATCTCGTCAGTCCCACTTGGTGGAGATCCCACAATAAGAAGGAATATTCCAAAATAGGACCCACAAGCGTAATGTAACCTATCTCTTTATCACAACTGTTGCATGTTCTAACAAGGAGACCAGGTGGATAAAGGATTTCAGTTTTGTTTTTATATTTATGGTTCGCGAAATTCAGAACTTAAATAACAATTAGCCAAAGCCATTCGACGCAACTCTCAAGTGTGAAGTAACAACAATTAAAACGCAGCATCTGTCGGCGTAGCTTAGTTGGTAGCGTTCTGGCCACACAGCCATGGAGTCCGTGGTTCGAGTCGCACTGTGACAGATTTATTTTCGTAGTTTTCCCAATTGATATATAAAACATAACTTTGGAATCTCTAATTCCACGTGTTGCGTCAGTTTTTGTTTATGTGTATGTAGACGAGCTAAACACTTTGGTGTCACGTAGCTGCTTGTACAGTCACTAGTAGCTACGGAGATGACTTTCTAGACACAGCGTTGTAGCTCTTCACAAACGAAACAATCAAGGGGAACCGTCGTCAACTAATAGCGAAGCCAATACCGTAAAGAAAGGAACTTACGTTTTTTTAATTGAAAGCAGAATTATTAACAACCTATTATAAAACATAGAAAACAAATATAGGTGCATTTTTCGTAAAAACAACCATTAGATATCAACGTTGTGTAATTAATTGAACACAACTAAAAAAATGTGCCACGGTGGGTTTCGAACCACCGACGCTGTAATTCGAAAGGGAGAACGCTACCACCTGACCTACATCGACAGATACAGGAACTGATTTAATTATTGATACTTACATGTACTTGCAAACCTTCAAAGTCGATTTTCTCGAGAATTTTTGAGAGTTGCCTCGAATGGCTTAGGGTGATTGTTATTTGAGTTCTGAACTTCACTTACCATAAATATCGGAACAACCTTGTAAGTGTTCTGCCAGTGAAACGTAATTGTAATTCCTAGGTATTTAGTTGAATTAAATTTAAACCTTTGGATTTGATTGATTTAGCGTGTAAATGAAGTGTAACGGATTTCTTTTAGTGCTCATATGGATGATACACACTTTTCATTGATTAGGGTCAAGTGCCAATTTTTTTGCATGCAGATATCTTATCTAAATCATTTTGCAGCTGATTTTGATCTTGTGATGACTTTACTAACTGATAAGCGGCAGCGTCATCCGCGAACAGTCTAAGAGAGCTGCTCACATTGTCTCGTCAATTATAATGAACAGTAGAGGCCCTATTACACTTACCAGAGGAACTTCAGTTTTACTCTGACTTTCCGTCTATAACTACGTATGGTGTCATTTCTGACAAATCGTGAATCCAATCGCAAAACTGTGGCGATATTCCAGTATCACGCAATTTGATTAGAACACGCTTGTGAGGTACAGTGTCGAAAGCCTTCTGGAAATCGAGAATCGATTTGATATCTGTTGTCGATGGCATTCGTCACTGTACTTGAGTAATGAGCTACCACTCTGGAATTAATGATATGCCTACTATGTGATAAAGGGTGATTTCATTAAATTATAAAATACAACTATAGGATATCATTAAGAGTTAATAATAAATCAGTGGAGCTGCGGCAAGAGAGAGTTGGCACCACATCTTGATAAATGAGTTAATTCCTGTAAATCCTAGGGAGTGGATCGAAGAGCTCTGACTTCACGTCCATTCACATCCAAGATATGCTTCAGATCTGGTGAGTTGGCGCTTCAGCATATGATTTTCACCTTGGTTTTAGACTTGTTGAAGACAGTCAGCAAAGCAGTCCTCCTTCACCCGACAAGTAGTGAAATTTTTTGAAATGCTTAGGCTTTGGTCTAATACAATCTGCCTTCGGTCAAACTCGGATAGTTCCCCCGCCTTTCCACACTCCATCTACGGACAGCTATCTCACTGCTACCACTTGCACAGGTTCTATCTAACTAGCAGTCATTCCTATTGTATAGACGGGTTTATATCGAAAATAAGCAGGTGGTCATAACGTTCTGGATGATCAGTGCAAGGAAACTCTTACATTGTTTCCTCAGTTGTCAGTGAATGAAGAGAGGTCACATTCTTGTTATAATGTATGAGCGTTAAAAATTAAAGTAACAGAGCATGGTACGAATTTGAGCAATATCGCAATGCTTAGCTTGCGAATGAGGATTTGGAGGTGCGTCGGATACCACTGCCAGAAACTGGATGGGTGGGTTTCGTCATCGCGCATATTTCTCAAGGCTAGACGGCGTCTGCTGTGAGGTCAGTCTCTGCTGCGGTGGTCAGTCTCTAGGGAGGGGCGGCGCTCTGCTGCACTATAAAAGAGCCACACAGCCACTGCAGGCGTCAGTCTCATCTCTGTCATCTGAAGAGAACAACAAGCACAATGGCTTCTCAGGTGAGCAACGCTTTGCGATAGTCACTGCGCTGACATTCCGATACTAGGATCTAGGCTACAGAAAATAGCCTGTCTCACAGCAACTCTGTCCTCCGACTAAACAAATTCATACTAGCGGATATTATGGTGACAAAAAACGCTACAAAATATTTTTAGTCCAGATTGAAATACATTGTTTACATTTACATTTACACTTTTTTTCTTTTGAATCATTAGTCTTTGATTCGATTTGACCATCCTCTTACAGGAATTTCTTCAGCTCATTCTGACACTTTTACACCTTGAAACCCATTATTATTTGTTGGTCATATTTCAATTTCTGTCTACCCCTCAGTTTTTTACCTTAAAACTTTCTCTCGTGTCATGGAAAGTAATGCATGATGTTTTAATATGTGCCCTACCACCTTTCACTTCTTGTCTCATTCTTTGAAGAAACTCTTTACTTTTGTATGTCCACCTAATTTTCAACCGTTATATAGGATTACATACCAGGCAAGATTCCTTTCTTTTCCGTTCAATGTTATACACTGAAGTGCAACAAACAAGGGTACAAGGCGCTAAACTGCAACAAACTGAAAACGGTATCACAGTTTCTTTCTCACTAACTGTAGACTGAAGGCATTACAGTTGTCAAGTAAGATACATAACAGTTAGGACTAATAGAGTGAATAGCGAAGATCAAGAGAGAAGCAGCATATTTCCTTATAGGTTGATTCAGTAATCGCGAAAGCAACACGGAGGTGATAAGTCAACTCCAGTGGCAGACGCTGCAAGAGAGGCATTATGCATCATGATATGTACTACCGTTACAATTCTGAGAGTGTCCTTTCGTTGAAGAGCCGTAACAAATACTATACTTTCTCTTAACTGTATCCCGCGGAATGAGCATAAATATAAAATTAAAGAGACTTGACCTCACACGAAAGCTTTCCAGTAATCGTCATTCCCACGAATCATACGCTATTGGACAAGGGAGGAGTTACCGTGGTACATAAAGTAGACGTAGACGTCGTTGTTCTCTAGAAACGTTAGATAACCACTGCCTTTCTACATTTAGAGAGCCCTAAAATGAATACCTATATGAAGCTCAACATCTCGTTTGTACATGTTTTGTGCTTCAATATATTCATATGAATAACGTTGTTTGCTTGCCTTGTACAGGATGTTCATAAAAATTTTTTGTCACATCATATTGAGGGGGTCATTAGACACCCTTGCAAATTTAAGAGTTTTGTGAATGATATCATCTGCAACACCATAATTATCCACAGACTAGTTACTCATCAGGACTTTTCCTTCTATACCAGATGATTTCAGTACATATCATTTAGGTGACAGGATTTCATGAAAGTCACCTAAAAAGTTTCACAGGCTGGCATGGACTCGGACCCCATTCCTTAATCCGCTGGGCGGATCCAACCAGGGCCGGTACGCCTCTCCGTCTCTGAAACGGTGCGTTAGACCACTCAGCTAACCGAGAGTTTTTTTTATTTTCTCCATCTTATTATTACTTGTTAATTAAGCAGTTTAAGAGCATTTATGCAGTAGCTCTACAGTTATTTACTATGGTCGCAATCCTCTGTCATGACTTCGTCACATGTTCCAATACTGTTATGCCAGAAAAATAAATAATCACTAACTTAATATTATTTTTAATCAATACATAAAAATAGCTTTCTACAACTGGATCATGGTAGTACAACGTTTCCCGCCTGGTCGATGTTTGGAAAAAATTAAATGAAAGATAAATATTGATAAAAATCTATCTGAAATGATTATTCATCCTCTGCTTTTAATTGAGATATTTAATTATTGCTATTTAGTTGGGGCGGCAGAAGGCGTTATAATACGGCATCTTCGCATTACAACAATGTACGTAATTATAAAGCCCAATTTGCATTTGTGACTTTAATATGCATGAAAATGCCGTAAAGATTTTGAAAAAGAAAAGTTAACTGCAGGCTCGTTTCCAACAAAAGAATAAATCGACTGATATTAATGCATTTATGAATAAAGTATTACCACATTTATGACTGTTCAATAATGGCGTCGTATTGCAATCCATAGAACCTACTAGAAAAACTGAGGAGGGTTAGATAATGAAATAATTTAAATTATTGTTAAAGAATGACTCATGTTTTATTATGCATTAAATAATTAAAAATATAATTATTCACACATTACATAAAGAGTAGCCAGAAAGGAGAGCCTAATTGTCCGAGAGAACAATATCAATCGTAAGACAATCACAGACAGAGACAAAGCAATGCCTTCTTCTTCCTTTATACAGTTGAAAAATATGACAATCAATCAATGATATAGAAAGGAGAAGGCCGCCAAGCTAATTATGTATGGGATAGAACCAGAGGACGCTTGTAATGCTTCATTTGTTAGTAGCTTATAACGAGTTTTCAATGTAAAATTATTTTTATTCACCTAATAACGATATCATTTTATTATTGGATCATAGTAGTTTGCTGTTCGTTAAGGGTTTTCAGTATCCTATCGAAGAAATCGAAAGTTTATGAGCATCCATGAATCTTAAGATGTGATGCATCACCTTTGATGGTTTCATACTCGTACATGACAACACTTCGCCACATATTACACATTGAAATTTATTATTTAGTAGCTGAAAATTCAGGTATTTTTTTTTTATCTACCAACCCTTGAATTCCTTAAGTTATTACTTCTCATATCCCTTCTCTCTCTATCAATCTCATTTTTTTCTAATAACATGTTATATTTATTAGAGAATATATAAGAAATAAGGCTGTATTACTATATATATGACATTTTAAGAACACTATCTAAACAAAGAAAGATAATAATAAAAATTCAATTGATATATAATTTTCATACATTCATTTAATTCACAACTGTACTATAAACAATTATTCTTGATACTTGTCCAGGATCTAATATTAATAATTACTTTGGTGAGGCCACCCTTGAGCAAGTGACATAAAGTTGTCCGTGTGAGAAACATGGGCATGTCAGATTCACTCCACAGTAATGAATAGATTAACCTGTGGGTTATTAATTGCATTAGAAAATACAAGCCTCACTGGAAACTGCAGTCGAAGTTAAAAGCCAGATCTGTCATAATAATGAACATTCGTTGGATGTACTCGCTCTCCTTAAAACTCTATAGGTCTATTTCTGTCGTTTGCATCCGGGTGAGCTTCAGAGATCAAAGGGTTCTACCCTACTGTCACCTTTCCAGGAATTTCCTTAAGCAGATTAGAGTACGTGTTGCATGATGTGACAAGATTTTACCCATGGAAGTATATAGGATCTCATATTTATTGAATTATATATTGTAAGATTGTATAATTTTGCAGTTGTATATTCTTTTGTACGTCGGTAAAATCCGTTTCGAACAGTGTTAATTGTAAAGAAGTAACAGATTAAAACTTAGTGCGTGATGGGGCAGATTTCTATGAACGTTACTGTTATTGTTTTCATATCTCATGAACCTCATCTGTGTGTGTGTGTGTATTCTATCTGTATCTGTGACTACAATTTGTAGTGTAGAAATTATAACTGCAACGTCATACCGAATGTAGTAGTTTTGTTCCATGAACAGCAGAGAAGTCGTAAGCGAGAAACTTTTTCCTTTCATTATTTTGGTGTGGTTGTCAGCTAGAAAAAGCTTAATAAAGGTTTGAAATTATGTTTAAAGTTTGTTGCAAGTCACTTAGTACTGTCATTGTCATATAGTGTACGTATAAAGTCCCATCGAATTATATGGCAGTTTCTTGCTACTCCAGTTGTTTATGCTGTTACATATCCTGAACTGTCTGTCATATGTGGTTCTTACTCCTACAGCAATTGTTATATCTTGTAAGGAATATGTACACCAAATTTGGTTGAAATCGGTCCAATGGTTTAAGAGGAAATGAGCAGCAGTATTTTGCGCATTTCATTATTTATGACGTCATATCACGTGATATATGTTTTGTACGTGATTCTTACACTTACGGCGACCGTTCTCGTGGATTGAAGATTTCGTATACAAAATTTCATAAAGATTAGAACAAAACTATTGATTTGTATGCAATACGTACACAGGAACACACGGACACTGTGCTTTATACATAAAGATGACAACAAAACTCGTAGTCATAAAGTCTTTTTTATTTTCAGTTTCGATTCCTGCAACTTTCATCAGACGTGAATGGTTGCACAAATCTTAGCTACATATGAGAAATAAAATTGTATACTTTACCTTTGGAATTACTAACATGGCTTTAATAAGGGCCGGGGGTCTCCGAACATTTGTAATCGGAAAGTGGGTCGCTGGTTCAAACAGGTTGAAAAACACTGCCCTAGACCTCTCCACACGGGCCCACACGACAAGTGAGCATTATGTCGGTGCCAGGTTAGTAGGTCATAATTAAGTTAAATGGAACTGTTTCGGCGAATTGCTCAATCTGGTTATTTGTAATAGTGTGTACAGTGCTGTGATATTGATAATTATTAGTAACTTCATATCTCTGGACAGTAATTGTGCGTTACATTTGTACTAGCACAATTGTGCGGGTTAGGTGTTGACTGTGTATCTTCATCCTCGACTGGGTGTTGTTGATTGTGTCATTGGCCTTCCTGTATTGCTGCCTTTCATACAGTTTTGAATGAGAAAATATTCACATCATTGAATGCACATTAATCAGACAATCAAATTCGTTCTCTATTAGAGGATTCGGATTTGAGTAGCATTTCGTCAGATGAAGACGACGAATTTGATCCTTCTCCTTCTTCAAATAGTCAGCAGGCAGATGACTCGTCTGATGATGATCTGAGTACCGATGAAGTTCCTGAAGAGCACAGGTGTTCACACAGTGTCACATAAGGTCTCAGACCACTGCTTTCTCGGAGATCAAATTTTGTTCATAAGTTTTATCCACTAAAAAATTAATGGCAGTGCTGATGAAGTCAGTGACAAAGATGTGTGATCTGAGTTACCTATTTCCCATTTTCTTACTGATATATTATCTTTTTAATTCTAGAGTCCTTCACCAATTGGAACTCCCGGTAAATATTTCTCTGAATACTTCAGTGAAAAGCTTTTTCAAATATGTATAGTGTTGCAAAGACAGGGAAATCCTCAGAGATAAAAGTTCATGAACTTTGTCTTATAAAAGAAATAATTTTTTTTGTGATTCTTAAATTTTTTACCACAGTATATGATTTGCAATCTATGTAACATTTTTTTATATAAACTAATGAATAAAATTAATGTAAGAATATTTTTTTATTCACAACTGCCTCTCGGGTAACTTATAATGTCAAACAAATAGCATGAAGTCAGAAAATAATTGTGGTGAAATAAAACCTGACCCTGAAGATTGTGCTATTTTTCCCAGTGTCTCCTATGCCCAAGTATGTAGAGAATTCAATTTTATCCACCATTAAAGAAAGTGTTAATTGTGGAAAGGGACATGTCTTGAGATGCGACACGCAAAGAAAGGCGAAAGGAACCAGCAGGAATTGGTATTTCATTTGCAGTGTTGGCAATTTGTTAGCTTTGACCCCGACACGTATAGTAAAATTTACCTGTTGTCAAAGTTTTGAAGTGAAAAGGTGAAGGCAGAATTTGGAGAATCACGTACTGTAGCAACACTGTGGGCATTCTATCGGGCTTTTAATGTGTAGGTTCAAAATGTTCAAATGTTTGTAGAACTTATGGGACTTTACTATGGGGTTATCAGTCCCTAAGCATACAAACTACTTATGAACTAGCTAAGACTAAGGACGGCACAAATATCCATGCCCGAGGGGGGATTCGAACCCCCACGTAGTGGCCGTGCAGACCGTGACTGGAGGGCCTCAGTCCCCTCGGCCACCGCGGCTGGCAATGTGTCAGTGAGCAGGAATTTGCAACCATGGAAGCCACCAGGACACACACGAAAGACAGTAGCAAGTAGGAGGGATGTTATGTTACGACAAGAAATTGGACGTTTTGCCAGGTGTGGCATACGTGTATTTTAAATGTGTTAGGGTGTCTAGAGCTGGGAGAGGTGAGATGCACCGGCAGGGGCTGATATTTCGGCCGCAGTGGTGACAACTGTCGAGGTTAGGCGCTTGACATCTGAAGTAAAAGTTTCCTGTTTTCGAAGTTTTGAAGTAAATAGTGGAAGGCAGAATTTGGACACCTGCGATCTGTAGCAACGCTGTGGGCACTCTATCGGGGTGACTAGCGTACAGCGACGGCCGCGGTGGAGTAGCCGAGCGGTCTGAAGCGTCCCGCTGCGGAGTGCGTGGTTGCTCGCCGTGGAGGTTCGAGTCCTCCCTGGGGCATGGGTGTGTGTGTGTGTGTGTGTGTGTGTTGTCCTTAGGTTAGTTTACCTAGGTTTAAGTAGTTTGTAAGCTACGGGACTGATGATCACGCAGTTTCGTCCGATAGATTTATAAACATTTGAACATTCGTACAGGGTCCAGTGGGGTTAGTTGGTCTCTGGCAAAGCGAAAGACAGTGCTCAGGTGAAACCCCGCGTGTAGCCGGTGGTGTCGAGGCTCGAGTAGCCGGCCTCAGTTTGTGAGTTGTTCACGACGTGATGGAGGCTGGCGCTGCCCGCAGGTGGTACTGCTGGTGGTGTGTGTGGCGATGGGCGTGGCCAGCGCCGGCTTCCTCGGCTCCCCGGCTGTCTCCTACTCGGCGGCCCCCGCCGTCCGTGCCGCGCCGGCGCTTCCAGGTAAGAAGCATTCTCACCAGCAGGATGGCACCACGGTGTGCTGACTGCACATCATTTCAAACAATACACTTTTATATTTTTCTTCCTTATTTTTCTTCGATTTCACCTGTGGAACACGTGGCTTTATAAATGCAGCGCCAGGTAGTACCAGAGATATCACAGCCAAATTGATTTAGGAATAAACACTTTCTACAAGCGTTTGAAGCTCCTTCGGGGAAATTATGAAAGCAGTATTGAGTATTGGCACAGTCTAACATGTACAGTCGCAACACTCACTGCCTTGAAAGTTGTTACCAACTGACAATTCCAAAGACACTAGAGCTCCTAGCGATGGGCAAGCCGCCGAAGGAGTGATGTTTGTTTATAATTATTTTTTAAAGTAATTTACGAACTAGTTAGAATAATTATTGCGTTATAAGCATTAGTGAAATATCAACATACATACATAATACGGAATTTAATTGAAAAACAACCGAATTTCAAATGTTCAAATGTTTGTATAGTCCATGGGACTAAACTTACAAATTACTTTTGAACTACTTACGAACTAGGATGGCACAAATATCTATGCCCGAGGGGGGATTCGAACCCCCGACCGTAGTTGAGCGTGGAGTCTAGTTATCAGCAGGTTTTTACACCCCACCCGTCTTTTTATGCGTGTAAATTCTTTTGACCGTAATTATTTTAGACTAATTTTTTTTGAAGATTCTTATCGTTTGTGGTTCAGCTGTAAAAACAGTTGTCGAATTGGATGTTTCTCTTTTTGGAAAACAGTTTGGTTGCTTTTGCCGTTTTATTGCCGTCTGTGACGTTCTTCGTTCAGCTGTGGTCGGAGCTTCGATCCCTCCCTCGGGTATTGGTCAGTATGCGCGTGTGTGCATGTCGAAACCACACAGACTGCAGTACGCGAAAAATACATCCAGAGCCTGTATGAATCACTGTCGTAGCACCGTTATAGCCTGGAACAGAGCCATCACTCAATACTGATTTCATAATCTACCTCTCTTCACATGGGGCCGTATTTTCAGTCATGCGGTCTTTCTAAAACGTGACGTTTCCTAAGTAAATTTGGATGTGAGGCCTGCAGACCTTGTTGGTGTTCCATTTTATGTAACCACCAGTGTAATTTCCTCATGATTTTGTGTATTTACTGCTTTTATTCTATGTACTCCTTCTGTCTTTCACGCTGTTGTTTTCTTCTCTAACCTATCCCAGCAGTGGAGCGTTTGCTGTTATTCTACTGCAACTCCACGATGTATTCATAATGTCGCAGATAAGAATTCGCAGCCGCAGTGGAATAGCCGAGCGCGTGGTTGCTCGCCGTCGGAGGTTCGAGTCCTCCCAGCGGCATGGGTGTGTGTTGTTAGTTTACTTAGCTTAAGTAGTTTGTAAGCTACGGACTGATGACCACGCAGTTTGATCCGATAGATTTACAAACATTTCAAGAATTCGCAAACACGCATCACAAATCTACTTCAGACCGTGGCTGGCACGCCGCAGACCGCTCGGCCACCGGGGCCGGCTCCCCTGAACACATCGTCTTCCTGTTCCTATAATACAACCAGCCGCCAGGACGACAAACAATTTCTAAATATATTTCTTTTCTATTATATTGATTTATCCCATAGTTACAATTAACCACAATTTCAGAATCTCGATATGTGCGTCACAACCTAGTAAGTAATGAAGTTTTTTATGTTCTCTACTACAACTAATTTATCGTAATATCTATGACGTAATTCACTATATATTTTATATCTTTGTTATCTCCATCTATTTCAATATATAACACGAGATGTAAAACAACAATTTTACATCCTGCATTATATTAAAAGCTAAATGGACGTTAAATGAAAAATGAAATGAAATGCTACGGGTTGTGGGCAAGCGCAGTGGGTAATGTATCTCCCTTTGTCGCCGACAGCTGCGGCGGCGGCGGCGGCGGCCGGGTCTGACGCGGACTTCGACCCGAACCCGCAGTACAGCTTCAGCTACAGCGTGAGCGACGCGCTGACGGGCGACGCCAAGCAGCAGCAGGAGAGCCGCAGCGGCGACGCCGTGCAGGGCAGCTACAGCGTCGTGGAGCCGGACGGCGCGCTGCGCACCGTGCAGTACTCGGCCGCGCCGGGAGCCGGCTTCAACGCCGTCGTCTCGCGCACCGGCGGCGCCGCACCTGCACCACCACCACCACCTGCACCAGTCGCCAAGGTCGTCGTGCCGGCGCCCACGCCAGGTCAGTGCCGCACTACCATCTAACCTACCATCTAACCTAAACATGTCCACCAAGGGCAGAGGAGTGTTCTACCAAGTCTGACTATATGAAGATCTCAAGGGAAAATAATGATAACACTCATTTATAAAGTGCTGCAATATGACGACTTGTATGTTTGAAAAATAGTTTCTATTACTTGTTTTAATATTTATATTTGCCGTATCTCTTGCAGCTTCATGCACTACTTGAAAACATGAAACATTCTGTCGGATGTGATTGTTAGCACCAAAATCATTAAAAATACAGAAGTCGAGGGTTATTATTATTCACCCCCTAGGTCTTCATATATAAAAATTGAGGTGCGTGTGCCTATATGTTACTCTGCAGCCAAAACTACACCTCGCAAACTAACAGTGTTTGTACGTGGTACTAGGTTTCAGTCTCCCATTGTGCACTATGGTGGTAGAAACTTGATAAGGAGGTGGATGATTTGGAAGTTGCAATCTTCGCTCCTCAGCAAAAGCTACACAGTGGAAACGAATGATCTCTCTGTGTTGTAGTAGTGTAAAGTCTCCCGTTGTACACCCCAGCAGTTCCGTGTCGATAGCTGTAAGAGGGTGGAAGATACAGTGATTGAAAGTCGTCAGCTTATATAAAATTCGGACTGAAGACCACCAATGACTGTTGACAGTATAACAGCAAAGAGGTTATATACAGTTTTTCACTTATTTTTCTTTAACAAGTAAATTTGGTGCTATATTCGCACCATCTTGAGGTCCCGTTGGGAGCTGTCAGCGTATTTAAAAAAGGGTGGCTGTTGACACCGGCTGACAACTACGCAATGGGGGCCTGAAGATGGTGCGAATATAGCACCGAAACTACTCGTTTAATTATCAGCTGTAGTCCCAGCCCATTAATTATGGAGAGAATTAAACTCTTGTTGCTAACTTATCTGAATGTAAAATGGAAATTACCCTCTGCACTTCGACAAGTTGTTGTGATATAAAGTGTGGTCTAGAGGTGCAGACGGCTGCTTCTGGTGACTGTTGTGTTGTGCCCGCAGCTCGTCTGGTGGCACTGCCCGCGCTGCCGCGCCTGGTGCCGCTGCCGCCCGCCGCCCCCGCAGTGGTCACCAAGCTGGTGGCCGCCCCTGCCAGAGCCGCCCCGCCGCCCCCAGCCGGGCTGTACGGTGCGCCGCTCAAGACCTCCCACACCGCAGTAACCACGTCGCACGCCAGCTACCACTACTGACGGCTCTGTAAATACTCACTTGTAGCATATACTGCAAACTATTTAAAAGCTCCAATAAAAACAACGACCAATTTCTCCTAACGTATGTCTATTATTTACTAGCTACATCTACATCTCCATATACACTCCGAAATCCACACACTGTACCTATACTAGCCATACCATTTCCTATTCCACTCGCAAAAAGAACAAGGGGAAAAAGAATGTCTACATGACTCTGTACGAGCCCTATTTTCTCTTTGTGTTGTTTACGCGACATGTAAGTAGGCAGTCAATTTCAAATTCCGGCTCTCTAAATTTCCTTAATAGAATTTCTCGAAATGAACTTCGTCTTTCCTCCAGCGATTCCCATTTGAGTTCCTGGACCATTTCTATGGCGCTCCCGCATTGATCGAACCTACCAGTAAGTAACCTAGCTTCTCGCCTCTGAACTGCTTCCTTGTCTTCCTTTAAACTGATCTGCTGCGGGTCACAAATACTGAAAGACGCGACTGTATCAAGAAGCTCACAACTAATATTGTATTCGACAATTATGGGATTATTTTTTCTACTCATGTTTCTACTTTTAGAGCTAGCTGCCATTGTTCAACTAGAAATTTCGTCTAAGTTATCTTTTATGCCATTACATTCAATTAATGACGACACCCTTCTATACACCACAGAGTCATCAGCAAACACCCGCAAATTACAAGCTACTCTCTTCACCAGATCATTTATATAGATAGAAAATAATAGCGGTTCTATCACACTCCCCTGGGGAGTCTCTGATGAACACTCGCCATCGAGAACAACGTACTGCGTTCTATTACTTACGAAGTCATCCAGCCAGTCACAAATCTGTGAACCTACTCCATAAGCTAGTATCTAGGTTAGCAGTCTGCAGTGTGGTTCCGCGTCAAATGCCTTTTTGAAATCGACAAAAACACAATGTGCCTATTGCCCTTCATCTCTGGCTCACAAGACGTCATGTGAGAAAAGGGCAAGCTCTATTTCACACGAGCGATTTCCAAAACCCGTTCTGAATCACAGAAACAAACTTATCCGTCTCAAGGAAATTTACTATATTCGAACGGAGAATATGGTACAAAATTGTACAGAAAACTGATCTCAACGATATTGGCCTGTAACTATGTGTGTCATTTCTTTTACCGTTCTTATATTACTAGATGTTAATTCAAATGCAGTCTTATTAATAATAACGCAAAAGCGGCACTCTGAATCTTTTGCGTCTCTCGGCATATTACATATTCGTTTGCAGCTGGATTACAACATCGACGACCAAAGAAACGATAGGAAACACACACGAACTTACAATGGAAACTCCCCTTCGCAAGCCCCTAGATTTTGCGGCAAGGTGACGCTGCCGTTTTGCCCTGGATGAGAATAACACCATCAAAGAAGAGAATTCGTGCTGACGATGCTAATAATTTTGAACCCTTGGGGTAAACACCTGCGGTTGATCCGACGGCCAACCCTACTGAACCAGCCAGATGATATCGCGAAGGACTGAGTCCTCTGTAGACTTTCCATCAACGGGAAGGGCCGCGAGAGTGTGTTCCGTGTCTAAGTGGCAACAAACTTCTGGGTCAGCATCAATTGAAGTTCCTGACCTAATGGTAGCCGGTAGAGGAGATCGGCATTGGCATGGTCGGTCGTCGAGCGATACTGAATAAGAGTAATTATCCAGAAATAAGGTCCACTGTTGGAGGCGTCTGACCGTTTTGGTAGTGATGTTTGTATCACATCAAAAGAGAGGCAGCAGGGCTTTGTGGTCAGTGAATATGATAAAATGACGACCATAAACATAGTCATGGAACTTTTTTAAAGCGAAGGCTACAGCCAAGGCCCCCTTTCCAATTTTCCCATGATTGCACTGTGCCGGAGTAAATGTTTTGGAGGTGAAGCAACTGGTCTTTCCAGCCCATCGACCCTGTGCAAAAGGACTATACCCACACCATAATCAGAGGCATCTGCCGCAAGAATCACAGTGAGCGATGGATCAAAGGCAGTAAGACACGTCGGCTGAAGCAAGGCCAGCTTGAGATTGCGGAAGGCACTTTCACATGCCGTATCCCAATTCCATGACACATTCTTATGTAAGAGACGGTTCAATGCGGCTGCGATGGTTGAGGCATGTGGAATGAATTTCCTGTAATAATTCAGGTAGCCCAATACGGATTGCAGCTGCTTGACGCCTGAAGGGGACAGTAAATCCTGCATTGCTTAAACTTAATGAGGCAGCGGCCGAATACCTGTGGCACTGAGGACATGGCCTAAGTATTCGATTTGAGGGAGACATTTTGCCATATACCAGTGAATGTTGGCTGTTTGGAGAACAGAAAAAAGGATGTTGAGATTGTTTGCTAGGTTTTGAGCGGATTGTCTGGCAACAATGATGTCATCCATGTAGTTGGCAGTGCAAGGAATGTCCCTTGTAACGGTTATGAGGAACCTCTGGTAAATCGTTGGGACACTCGCGATCCCAAAGGGGAGCCTATTATAGCGCAAGAGACCAAAAGGAGTGTTGCAGGACGCCTCGTCTCAAGGAAACGTCAAATATGCGTACTTGAGGTCGATTTTCGCGAAGAGTTTGTCCCCACTGGGCGAGTGAGGATCTCGTTCAGCTCCCTGCAAACGTTGGAGCTCTGCCTGCAATTTGCCCGAAGTGCAAATGGTACAGGTCGGGCTTTGAAGAATTGGGGTACGGCCGCCGGAAAGAGCGTGACGTGCGCCTCAAACCCTTGGACACCAGCAGTAGAAAGCTCGAACACGGAATTATACTTTATGCTAAGAGTCTGGAGATAGGAACTGGCAGATGCTGGTAGGATGCTTCTAGTGGTATCGTGGACTTCCAGCTCCAAAGAAGCGAAGTGGTCAAGTTGTGGCGCCATGTTTGATGACCTTTAACCATTACTAAGTCATTGATATAACTTCTAAGGTCATGGGTTAATGGTTGAAGAGGGGGAGAGCCCAAGCGTTGGTACGTCTTAAGCGGGATCGTCCTGAATACAAAAAACTTGCATCCTGGAGGAAGGACAACAGACTTCCTCCCTGCCCCATTTTGCCACACGAGTTACATTTGGTACGGCGAAACTGACACTGATGCCTAGGGTGTGAGACAAAACAGTCTTTGCAAGAGGGTAACTGCGTAAGGCCGCGAGTGAAGGGGGACTGTTTACCAGAAGGAAGATGGGGAGTTGGTTTCTGTGGTGCCTGCCGGCGGGTGAGGCGGGCCGCGTGTACCTGAAATGGGTCATGGAAAGAGGCAGACGCTTGGGGGTCTGTTCAAACGCCCGAATAACTGGAAGACAGGAGGGGTCCTGTAGCTTTAGTAAGCCCTTCCGGAGGACCTAGTCTGGGGCATGAAACAAGATCATATCCCTCATGATCGATGCCGAATACGATTACTGGCAGCATTCATTGGCACATCGAAATCGACAGTCCCTTGTTAAGCCCTGGAGGGCAGCAATCAATCCCCGATACGACTGACTTGCTTCTTGTGACAGCTAAAGAATTTGTGTCGAGCTGTCATAACATGCACTTGTGAGTTAAAATACTCTTGCAAGCAAAACTTCAATTGGTCATATGGAGGGCATGTGGTTCGTGCGTCGGTTTAATTGCTGAAGAAGACTGTAAACCTCAGGACCAACGTAGGCGAAAAAGAAAGCCCGATGGTGGGTATCACCAAAGATACCGTACGCCAAGAAATGTTGTTGAAGGCGGGCCACGTAGTATGCCCAAGATTCCACCTGCCTATCAAACTCTGGGAAGGGCGGAGGGGCTCCCTGGAACCCTTTACCATTAGGAAGGGGACGAAGCGTGCGGTCCGTAGCCTGTACAAGTTCCTTCTGGAGCAACTGCATGTCTCGTAAGAAGAACAAAATTTGCTGCGACACTTGAGGGGTTAAGGTGACTGGTTGACCGTCAAACAACGAGCAAGACAGCAAAGAAGGCTACCTACTTGACCGCCAGAGATATAGCAGTGGCCACGAGGATTTTTTTCCTCCCTCCACGTGGCTGAACCACTGTCTGCTTTCGTTTACATATTGAAAGAATTAGTATAATTTACTTACCCAAGTTAAGTCTTAGGTAGTTAAATTTCGATGTCAGAAGTAATAGATTCGTGGCGATTCGAGATCACCCTAAAGTGCAATTTGCAGTTGCTACACAACAGTTTCGAAAAATTAGAACTTTCTTGAATCAGAATAGTTACAACCCATTAAAGTTTCAGAGCATGTATCATCTTGCAGATCAGACAATAGAGGTATAAACCTGGTATGGTTAATTATAACGATGTGCGAAAAAAAGTTCATAATTACCTATTTTGCTTTAATATACGACATTCGCATAATTTATGGAACTGGGGGTTGAAACCCGGAAGTCAGTAACAGTGAATTGCTTAAATCAGGGCGGTATTGTTCAAACGTTTGTAAATCTATGGGATCAAATTACATTGGCCATCAGTAACTAGGCTTACAACTACTTTAAAAATGTTCAAATGTTTGTAAATCTATCGGACCAAACTGCGTAGTCATCAGTCCGTAAATTACAGACTACTTACACTAAGATAAACTAAGGACAACACACACA
Source organism: Locusta migratoria (assembly GCA_026315105.1). Classification (NCBI taxonomy): domain Eukaryota; kingdom Metazoa; phylum Arthropoda; class Insecta; order Orthoptera; family Acrididae; genus Locusta; species Locusta migratoria. The sequence continues at coordinate 187,713,584 of CM048750.1, read as the reverse complement.
TACACCCATGCCCCAGGAAATAATAGAACCTCCGAGGGAGAAAACCGCGCGCTTGGCGCCTTAGACCGCTCGGCTACTCCAACAGGCAAACTACTTTAACTAAAGGACAGCACATTCACACACACCCACACACACACACACACACACACACACACACACACACACACAGACACGCGCGCGCGCGCGCGCGCGCGCGCGCGTATGCGCGCGCGTTCGCGCCTTGCGCAGGACTCGACCCTCTGGCGGGAGCAGCTTCTCAGTACCTTACGTGGCGACTAGAATCACTGTAGTGGGACAAGATAGTCGTACTACATTTTCCTATGTCAGTACTGTTTTGAACTTGTAAATAGGAAAACGAAACTTTTTATTTAAAATGTATACATAATTGATGTTCATGTAAATACTGTTATTTTATAATACGATTCTTAAAATGTTTTATTTTCTGTATGTTACATGTACGATCGAGTCAACCCAATCAACAAGGGCAGCGTCGTCGCCGCCGCAGACAACCTAGAAGTATGTGACCGCTAGCAGAATTTAACCGACGGCTACGGGGCTACGAATGTAGCTGCGCCTTCTTTATTGCCGCGCGTCAATCGTTTCAAAGAAGAAAAGAAAATAACATATAAAGATTTATTATTGTTGTTTGAGATTCAGTCCAAGCAAGTTGAACAGGTTAAGGTTTTTGTATCCCATCCTTGTCGCCACTTTTGTGTCCCAACTTCGACGTCGCTTTTGTGTCCCAGCCTCGTCGTAGGTGTCGGTGGCCGAGTGGAACGAGACCGACACAGGAACAAAGACAGCACGCTGGTGAAGGTACGGAGGGGAGCAGCCAGAAACTATAAACACTCGAGTAAATTAGAAAGAGATATATATTGCACAGAATGTAACAATACTTAACTTTTACATAGTACTGCAGAATGTTGATACATAGTTGTTAGAGGCCTGCCTAGTGCGTGTACGATAGCAAAGTCTTCACTGGTGCCTATCTGATTACGAAGGTTCTAACTGGTCGCTATCTCAGACCCAAGTGGCCAGTCACGATGTCGTTCAGTGGTGGCCACGAGCGGCGTTGCAGCAGAGGGCGCTCGTGGCTGTCGTCGTAAGAACGCCGCGCCGTGCGTGCATGGCGGCGCGCGGCGAAAGTAGGTGGCACGCACTTTGTACTTGTGCGACACCACAAAGGTCTCTTGCTCAACTGACTTTGTATTAGTATGAAGAAGAATAAATATTTGTTAATATTGAAAAGTATCTTGCATTTATGAAGAGTTATTTATAATCAAGAATATATTATAGCAAGAGTAATTTGATTTTTGTGAAGAACTTCGGCTTATTTCAGAAAACAACTTAAATTCTAGTTTCGAATGTGATATTATATTGGTATCGAGTGTGAATATGGCAAGACAGTGTTTAGCAGGCGGTGGAATGTTTATTTTTTCAGTGCACGTTAGCGACAGCAAACAGTAGTGCCTGTGTTTGACTTTGATAAAATTCTAGTAACGATCCCGCTCGTACAAGAACCTAATTTACTTTTTGTGAACTATTTAAAGGAGACATTCCTATATTATTCTGTTTTCTACTATGGTGCGGGACGCTTCGGATGAAGTCTTGAAATTTTACACAGTTCAAAGGACACGGGTGCTTTTGAAGGACGTGTAGCACACGGGTACTGAAGCGGTAGTGTGAGCCGTTGCTTTGTCTCGGATTCTGCGCGTAGGTACGTCGTCTGGCTGAACGCAACTTAGAGGTGCAGTCGCGAGCGCAATCTACGGGGGCAGCCTTGGCGTTCTGTCCCGCTGTTCCCAACGAGACGACGCGGCGCTTGGGGTGCAGCCTGTTGCTGCATCTCGCCACGTTTTCTTTGATTTAAAGGCCCAGTAGACCCATCAGTAGTGTGTCTGCGTCCCGATTTGCTGTCGCCGGGGCGTAGCTGACGACGCAGTCTGCAGCTACGAGAGCGGCCTAATACAGCCTACGGCGTTCTAGTCAGCGTACCATCGGCTGCTGAGATTCCACCCACACCGTCACAGCAAAGTTATCACATCAGCTGTCCTCACGACAGTTAATACAGTACATACGAACTGATCAAAATCATTTATACTATAATAATCATATACGGTGAGTCTGTTTCAAACTGAGTTTTGTGTGTGTTGTTAGGAACAAAGTGTTAATTTCTCTTTATTTTGCGTTTGTAACTGTGACAATAAGTGTAACGTAATGTCAGATAACGAGGCATTTGATTTAGAACAGTCAACGACTGATAGGGAAGAAAGGTCAATTTCGAGATTACTTAATAAATTTATGAAGCAATATGCTGAGGAAAAAAAAAAAAAAAAAAAAAAAAAAAAAAAAAAAAAAAAAAAAAAAAAAAAAAAAAAAAAAAAAACGTGCTAGAGAGGAATAAAAACGTGCTAATGAGAAACTAAGGGAAAGGTTACAACAATCCATCGAGTCAGTAAAACAATCTACCGATGAGTCGATTGCTGAGCTAGAAAAACGCCTATCCTAAAAATTAAAAAATTCCAAATCCGAAACCCAAGAACAGTTAGCGAACGTTACAAACCGGCTAGAAGTTCACATACGCGAGTCTCGAGAGGAAAAGACGGAAATGTGTAATGATCTCGAACACTTAAAAGAAAGACTATACACTATTAACGTTATCGTTATTGACGAGATAGAAAAGAACAATCGAGTTTTAAGAACTGAGATAAAAGAAAAAGTAGATGATATTCGTAATGACATCGTTGAATATGTCAAAGAAATTTCTACAGAAGCTGTAGAAACTTCTTTAAAGGAAAATCCTGAGTTAATTGCTTTGTCACAAAGAATCGATCAAGCAGAATCTGAAATCTAACACGTTAAAGAGTTAGTCTCTGAGATGCAGAGTGATTTGGAAGCCGTCAAAGATTCTATAAATATACGAAAGGCTACGCCTGCATCTTTTGACAGAGGAAAATCCTGAATTGATACGTCGACTGCCACAAACAGAGATGCGCATACAAGAGCTGACAAAGCAGTTATCTCAGATGAATACTAACCAAGAAAATATTAACATTGATAATCGTGCATCTACTTCCATTAGAGATGATATTCGAACTGTTTTTGTAACTGCAAATAATAATAACGCAGATAGCTGTTCTTATATAAACAAAAACAGTGCGAAACCATCTTCGCAGGCGAAATCCAATCAAATGTTAGCCCCTGTGAAATGGTTAGAAGAGGTTAGTAATTCCAACAACTCGAATACTGTTAATAAATTCCCTACATTTAGATCTGGTAGTGATATTCACCCGATGATTTTTGTAAAAGTATTTGAGAATTTTTTTCAGGCTAGATGGAATCATGACAGGAAAATTCAGTTTGTTATCGGATACTCAGAAGCCGAAGCCAAAGAATGGATAGTATTACGTGGGAACGAATTTAATAACTGGAGTGATTTTGTCAACCAATTTAAAGAAAGGTATTGGTCGCAAGGGGAACAGCAACGTCTAACCTTGGAGCTACTAGATCCCCCTTAATATTCAAAACGTAGGGAAAACTATAAACAATTCTTTGACTGGCATTTAAATCGAGTTCGTTTGGTAGAACAGCCAATAGTGGATAGCATCTAATACGAGTATTAATTAGTCGGCTTCCGTACCACGCAAAAGAAAAATTAATGGAAAAAGAATGGTCGGAACCTCGATAATTATTCAGTTATATAGAGAAGCTAGATAATTTAAATAGATAAAGGGAAGACGAACGTCTTAAATACAATAGCAATGGTAACAATTTCAACGGTACATAATAATAATATTAATAATAATAATAAGAAGAAGAAGAACAATAGTAACAGTAATTTTAAAGGAACTCGAAGGTTCGGAAATGCTAATAGAAGTAACGGTAAAAATAATAGTCAAAGCCAGTTAAACTGCAATTTAGTGAAGCAGATAACAGAGGACGGCCAAATAATAAACGTTACAGAAGAGCAAAGAATAACGAGGGTGAAGTAAGTCGTCCCCAAGTAGTTAGCGATGGACAAGTTGTAGGGGATATTATTGTAGAAAATCAAGGAAACTAAATCAGTCCCTTAGTGCGGGTCAACTAATAAGGACTTCAGTTATCCAGTATATAAGACCCAATTATGTTTTATCATACGACCAGGAATGGCAACAAGATTTATTAAAAGAGGATAATCACATTCGAAGAGCTATAAAGTTTAAGCTTGTTATTAAAGGTCAAGAACTTAATATCATAATTGATTCTGGCAGTGAAGTTAGTATCATTTCTAAAGAATTATTTAAAGTCAAGCGAAAGTATTGGAACTTTCCAGTTCTACCTGTAACGGGTGTTACGATTGTTGGTGTAACAGGCAATAAAAGCCAAAACATTAATAAAGAAGTTTATTTAACTTTTACAATAGGCCAGTATACATTTTACCATTCATTTCTAGTAGTGGAAAAATTAAATGTATCTATGGTAGTAGGCAATACCTGGTTATCCAAATATCAGGCTATTATAGACTTTAAACAACGATTGCTTTCCTTACATCTAGAAAATACAATCTTTCGAGTGCACTTCAATGATATATCTTCTACCGAAAATAATTACGATTCTTTAAAGATTAAAATCGAAGATAATCACAGTGCAACAGTAAATGATGAAGGTCTTGAATGTGACGTATATCACTGCGAACTAAATGATAATCTCGAAGCAGAAATACACGAGAAATGTTATTCCAACCAGTTTCTATCAGATAGAGAAAAAGAGGAGTTAGAATCAGTACTTTGAGAATACAAATCTGTATTCTCCAATATGCCACATAGTGTAAAGAACTACATTTGTAAATTGAAAATAAAAGATAGGAAACCTTTCTTTAGGAAACCATATCCCATTCCTGCCGAATAAAAAGAAGCTGCGTCTAGGGAAATAGATATGATGATAGAACAAGATAATTGAAAGGTCATCTAGCGCTTTCAATAGCCCATTGTGGGTGGTGAAAAAGGCTGGAGGTGAGTAAGATTAGTTCTGAATGCTCGTGAGTTAAATAAGATTATAGAAATGGAAAGAGATCGACCAAGTCCTATGGAGGAGGTACTTTTGAAACGCACAGGTTCACGTTATATGAATACCATGGATCTGACTGCAGGGTACCATCAAGTTGAGTTGCACCCTGAATCAAGAGAGTACAAAGCATTTCTCTTTGAGAGGAGATCTTATCAGTATTGTGCATTATCTTATGGTCTCAATATATCTGTATCTACATTTATTAGAGCTTTAGATCTTGCTCTTGGTAAAGAATTATTAGCAAAGGTTATTGTGTATTGTGCCGTGTAAGGCACGTTAGGTTGGCTACCCTGTGATCGATTTCGGCGTTGGCTTCCTTCCGCAAATACGAACTCTGGTGGAGGAAAATGAGGAACTTTGGCGGTGGGTTGGTCTGTGGACAGTCGGTTACGGGGCGAGCGAGAAGGAAGTGCCTTCCTGTGTCAGCGTGGAGAAGGTTGTTGTTGTTCGCTGGTACACTGAGTACCGACACTAGTCAGTACGAGCAAGTGCAGGACGTTATGCTTGCTGATTGTGTTGGAAGACTGTACTGTTCTTCGTTTCCGGGGAGGAACTGCACGGGGACAAGTTTGGCCGAATCATACAGTGTATATTAAGGTATGTTAAGGTCACGTCAGTGAATGATGTATTGACGTGTGGCAAGTGCAAGTGCCCCATGATATCGCATACAGCAATGCAGTTACTGTGATTGTGTTCGCTGCTTGAAATCGGCCCGAGCGATATCAAGTGTTACTTTCTGTGAGATGCGGTGGACATTTCTATATGTCTGAGCCACATTAGGACTTTTAATAGTCTGCTAAACGGTATAAACTGCTTGACATTTGGTTTTCGTTGGTTGATTTTGTTTGGGGGGGGGGGTTCCTCGCTGGTGTGCTATACTTAATACCGCTATTAACAGTGGGGAGTGCTAATTAACATTGAGCTGATGCAACTGTGGTGACGTGTTGTGGTGCACATTGACAAACCGTTAATACTAGTCTGTTGCAGGTACGTCATCTTGGAATATGTTGTTACAGTATATGACAGGAAGCTCAATGTATTTACTGAATTGAGTTATGAGGTCACCAAGGAGCTGAATAAGACTATAAAGGAAGCATACGTTTCTCGAATCCTGTTTTCTGATCTGGATAAAATTCTGAGAGGGAAGCATACGTTTGTCTGAATTTAATAATTGTTTTAATTTTCATATTCTTGTATTATTACTGTAGTGTATAGTAGATTTGGAATTTGATCAGTTGCAGGCTGACGCCACATTATTGAACTATTTGTAAATTATCAAATGTTACATGGTCGGTTTTTAAATTAATATTGAAAGTATATTAAGTAACTTGTTAACGTCATACGACTTGATGAACAGCATCATTGCAGAGAAGTTTTCTAATTTGTTTTCAACTTAATTGTGGAAGACTGTAACTCAACCAATCGTTCCCACCTTTAATCCTGGCCCACATGTTCTGCCATCACAGTTTGTGGACGATATTCTATTAGCTACCAAAACTTGGTTCGAGCATATAGCAATATTAAGAGAACTATTTCAACGCCTCATTAATAAAGGTATTACTTTGAAGTTGTTTAAATCCCACTTTGGCAGAGAGGAAGTTATTTTTGGAGCATATAGTTAACAGTGAAGTCAAACCAGATCCGGCACGTATTGAGGCTATTGTTAAGTGTCCTAGTCCCAAGAATAAAAAGCAGTTGAAGTCATTTTTAGGAATGGTAGGTTTTCTAAGACGATTTATGCCAGGTAAAGATTTAGTAAATCCTAAATTACTAGATTTGTTAAAACAGAAGACAGTATGGTTATTGGATAAAGAGCATGAAGAGATGTTTCGTAATATCAAAAATAATTTAGCTCAGGCTGGTATCTTATATCACCCAAATTTTAATGAAGATTTTTATATGTGCACAGACGCATCTGATTATGATTTATCTTGTGTAATATTCCAAGGTGAATTATCAGGTGAGAATGATCTTTTTAAACGTATAGCGTTTGCCAGTCGGATTTTAAACAAACATGAACGTAACTGTTTTGTTCCGGCCGCGGTGGCCGAGGGGACTGAGGCGCTTCAGTCACGATCTGCACGCCCACTACGGTCGGGGGTTCGAATCCCCCCTTGGGCATGGATATTTGTGCCGTCCTTAGGATAAGCTAGTTGATAAGTAGTTTGTAAGTTTAGGGACTGATAACCCCGTAGTTAAGTCCCATAAGCTTAACAAACATTTGAACTATTTTGTAACAGAAAAAGAAACCTTAGCTGTTGTATGGGGTTTTCAAAGATTTAGAGGATTATTAGCTGGAAGAAAGGTTATAGTGTACACTGAGCACCAAGCACTGGTATTCTTAAACAACGGTAGGCTGATACATAGGAGATTATTAAGTTGGATGTTGTTCTTACAAGAGTTTAATTACGAGGTACGATACATCAAAGGTTCGCAAAATATAATCTGAGACGCATGTCCAGGCTTCCTTTAGGCATGGAAGACATCGAAGAACCAGGAACAGATTTTCATGTATACTTTCTACCAATTCCTGACAATGGACGTAAAATGAAGCGAATAGCCAACGTTATTAAAACGAAACAAGGTACTGATCCCATCTTTAGAGCTATTATACAAAACCTTCGTAATAACCAAGAGATTGTAGTTTTTGAAAGGTAGTTGGTTTCTTTGTAACGACATATTATATTGGAAAGCTAAATTGGAACATCCAACATGGATGTTGTATCTGAATTGGTTCATTATATCCATGAAGATTATGGTCACTTTGGTATTCATAACTGTGTACATCTAGTAAAGTACTATTATTTTAGAAATCTGTCACGTAAAGTCAATAATAAGATCTTGTGAAGTATGTCAAAAAGTAAAGAATACTAGTCGACCAAAAAGGTATAAATTGTACCAGATTATTCCAAAAGGCCCATTGGGATTGGTATCTGTGGACGTTTTTGGTGTTTTATTTTGTATCTCGTCCTCGTCGCCACTTATGTGTCTCGTTGCTGCCGGTTGTCCTAGGTGTCGGTGGCCGAGTAGAGAGAGACCGACACAGGGAAATACGATGCACGCGTGTGCGGGTACAGAGTATGAGGTGACCAGCCAGTGGGACAGCAGAAACTAGAAGCACTAAGCTAGATTAGAACAAGAGATATATTTCGAAGAAACATTATAATACTTAACTTCGATAACTAAAGACTAGTGGAATGCAGATACAGAGTATAATTAGGTAGAAGCCTGCCTACTGATGAGTCCTAGTGCCTGTCCTATTGCCAAGTGACCGATACAGTTCAGTGGTGGCCACGAGCAGAGTTGCGGCAGAGAGCGCTCGTGGCCGACGTCGTAAGAACACCGCTCCGTGCTTGCATGGCGGCGCGCGGCGAAAGTACGTGGCGCGCACTTCAGACTTGTGCGACATCACACTTTACCTCGTAGTATCGGAGGATTCACTTACGTATTTGTAGTAATGGAGTTTTGGTCGAAACATGTACGTTTATATACCTTAAAGAGAGCAAACACCTCTAGTGTAATACGATGCTTAACCAAGGATTACTTTGTAAACTGGGGAATACCTAAACGTCTTATGTCCGATAATGGAAGTGCTTCCGTTAGTAGTAAGTTCAGGGAAGTGATGACCCAGTATAACATTAAACATATTTTAATTTCGAAGTATCATCCACAAAGTAATTTGGTAGAACGAACCTTGAAAGAGTTAGGACGCTTATGTCGTACATACTGCTCAACAAGACATACTAGATGGGCAAAATAGACGCCTGAATTTGGGAAAATATTGAATGAACTACCACATTTAACCACAGGTTTATCACCATTAGAAATAGTTGTTAAGCGTGTCATAGGAACACCTTTGTTAAAAGCTTTGCCTAGGCAACCAACCAATAACGAATATAGATATATTCCAGATACCAACATTCAAGAACAGCTAAATGAGAAAGCCGAAAAACGCGTTAGCAATCATAATGTCGCATTGAAATGGAAGCAGGCTTGATTTCGAAGGGAACTAAACACAGCACTTATACTGAAAGCACGTTTATTATGATCTTATCATACACGCAGCACTGAATGCCTCTCGGGCAGAGTGCTCTGCTATTTATACACAGAGAGAATGTACCAAAAATTAGAAGAATAGTTAACACAAGAAACAAGTAGAATTTACAAGTGAACATAAGAATGATATAGAACATTCTGGAATTGTTAATTACAAATAAATAAATTTTTGCCGGTGGTCGGGATTGAAGCGGCGACCTTCAGCACCGCAGTCTGTGGCGCTATCCACTGCGCGACGCCGGCAGTCGGTTTACGTGGGGTCTCGCGGCATTGCTCCCTCTCCTGGAAAAACAGCGACCCGCTGTTATGTTCCCTGTGGAGCCAGCTGCAATGTCCTGGATCTTGACCGTGTCATGGGTCCTCTGTATGACAGTTCAAGAGAATCCTTCCCTTCTCCAGGATTATCGACGACAGACGTTCTTGTCGTGGCTTCATCAGGAACATTACCGTCCTTGAAGTCCTTGAACAAGAAGCCATTGCCGTCTACCTGCTCTTCAGGATCGTAGTAAGGCTTCATGCGCAGGACGTGAACAATGTCTCTTCGTTTTTGTCGTTTAGACGACAGCTTATAATCCTCAACTTCGTATGTGACGTCTGACAGGCGTCGTATGACACGATACGGACCAAAGTATCGCTTCAATAACTTTTCTGACAGTCCAACCTTCCGTACAGGGGTAACAATCCATACCAGATCTCCCGGGCTGTACACAACAGGTCGGTGCTTGTCGTTATACCGCTGACGGTACTTATCCTGGGCGTCCAGTGTCCGTATGCGAGCCAGCTGTCTTGCTTCTTCGACCCTGGTGATAAGCTGTTTAACATAATCATCCTGTCGTCCGGTTGGAACGGGAACAGCGTATCCATTGTCATCTCAGGTTCACGGCCATGGAGCAGGAAAAACGGCGTGAAGCCTGTGGTGTCTTGTCTTGCGGTATTGTAAGAAAAAGTCATGTCTGGCAGAATTGTATCCCAATCCTTCTGCTCAACATCGACATACATCGATAACATATCAGCTAACGTCTTGTTAAAACGTTCCGTAAGACCATTTGTCTGAGGATGGTATGCAGTTGTCATTCTGTGGACAATGTCGCACCGTAACATTACCTCTGATACTAGTTTTGACTGGAATACTTCTCCACGATCAGATATCATGTGGTGCTCCATGCTTCAAAATAATGTCTTCTACAAGGAATTTTGCGATCTCTGAAGCTTCTGCAGTCGACACGAGTTTTGTGACAGCGTAGCGTGTGAGGTAGTCAGTGCAGACTATTATCCAACGGTTACCGGTTGTCGACTTCGGGAACCTCCCTAAAAGATCGATCCCAACTCGGTGGAATGGAACTGCTGCCGGCGGAATCGGTACGAGATGCTCTGGAGGTAATTGCGGCACATGCTTCCGTCGCTGGCACTCTTTACAGTGACTCACATAGTGCTTGACAAATCGGTAGAGACCTTTCCAGTAATACCTGCGTCTAGGGTCTGCACGAATCCCAGATGACCGGATATAGGAGCATCGTGGAAATATTTGAGAATAGCTGGCTGGAGATGAGCTGGAATGACCAGTAGCCATTTGGGGCCTAGTTGCTCTTATACAATGTTCCGTTTATAAGTTGGAACTTTCCATTGGTCGGTTCTCCTTTCTCCAAGGCCTCTATCGTTTTTAATACTGCTGGATCTTCCGTCTGTTCAGCTGTAACGTCATCTAATTCAGTGAGGACTGAAATTTCATTCATGCTGTTGTGTTCCAGTAATGGATTCCTCGAAAGTCAATCGGCGTCCTGGTGTTTGCGCCTGTTCTTGAATACCACTGTGACATCGTACTCTTGGAGTCTTAGTGCCCATCTTGCTAGTCGACCTGATGGAACCTTCAAGCTAGTCAGCCAACATTAAGAATGATGGTCTGTCACGACGGTGAATGGTTTTCCGAATAAATACGTTCGGAACATTTTGATAGCCCAGATAACTGCGAGACATTCTTTCTCAGTTTTAGAACAGTCTATCTCGGACTTTGAGAGTAATCTTGATGCATAGGCTATCACTTTTTCAGCACCTTCCTGAACTTGTACAAGCACTGCACCAATCCCATAGCCACTGGCGTATGTGTGAAGTTCCGTTTTCTCATTCTCGTCGTACAAGGCTAGCACTGGTGCGGAATTTAGAGCCTCCTTAAGTGGCCGAAAAGCTCTTTCTTTTGCCTCATCAACTTGGCGTCTCCCTGCAGAAGTTCTTGTAATGGACGAGCCTTGTTACAAAATCCTTTTATGAAACGTCGGTAGTATGAGCACAGCCCGAGAAAACTTCTCACATCACGAATGTGCTGAGGAGTTGGAAATTCTGTGACTGTCATTACTTTATCTGGATCAGGACGGACTCCATCTCCGTTGACTAGGTGCCCCAGGATTTTATCTATTTGGCAACAAAGAGTCACTTCTTTGGATTGAGGCGGAGTCCTGCAGCCTGAACACACTTCAACACAGTAGACAGGCGACTCAGATGTTCTTCAAATGTTTTCGAGAAAATGATAATGTAATCTAAATAGCAAAGACACGTCGTCCATTTAAGGTGTCGAAGCAAAGCCGTCTTCTCCTTGTCAGCTTCGTCAACCTCGATTTGCCAGTAGCCTGTCTGCATGTCCATAGTTGAGAAGTATGTAGCTCCTTTCAAGCAGTCTAAGGTGTCGTCACTGTGTGGCAGTGGGTAGACATCTTTCTTTTAGATTTTGTTCAGCCGCCCATAATCGACACAGAATCGCCACGTGCCATACTTATTCTTTACAAGGACCACCGGAGACTACCAAGGAAGGTTGAATAATGTCATCTTGCAACATCTTCTCCACTTCCTCCCGAATTATCCGTCTTTCAGCTGGCGACACTCTATACGAACGCTGACTAATTGGTGGATGATCCCCAGTATTTATACGGTGCCTTATCATGGACCGTTGGCCAAGCACATCGTATGATCCCACCTGTTGTACTTGGCGACTCGGTCGAACCCTTTTAGCCATTTGTTGGGGCCCTGTCCAGCGTCCCCAGAGAACACCGGCCGGTGTCTGATGTGCAATTGGCTTACCGCTGGTTTCGTGTCCATGGTTCTTCTGATAATAAGGACTTTTGGAAGGATGTTCTCGGTGTATCCCTTGTATTCCGGTTCCAGTCCGTGCAAGCGACGGCTTTTACGTTGCCTAATCGGAGCCACGGTGATGCAGCTGTTGCACAGTGTACCCGGCGCATCCACCAAACAATGTCGCGTTGAAATCGAAGCAGGCTTGACTTCGAAGGCAACTAAACACACCACTTTTACTGAAAGCACTTTTCCCCTGATGAGGTGTGAATGCACCCGAAAATTGACGTAGTATAGCTAACACCCACTGGCGTTGTTCCTTGGTCAGTCCGGACCCTATTGGCAGTTCCACGTTTGTTTCCTCAAGTGTGTTGTCTGTACTAACAGCAGAGCATGGGTCTTCGTTGATGACGTTGAGCTCACCGTCCTGGATTGGTTCAACTGTCCCGAGACACATTCCCTTGGGGATAAGTTGCGACAATTAGTAATCCAAATCTCTCCTCGACCTCCGGTAATGCTTATGATAGCCGCTGGTATTTAAATTTCTTTGGTGAACCTGTCAAACTTTTTACTATCAACAAGCACTTCACAGATTAATCGCTCATCTGTATTTGTGACTGCAACTCTTCTCATCGTCAACGGAGGGATCGTCACATTGTCAACGGCAAATAACTTCCCAGAAAATACTGTATGACATGTATCCGTCGGAACAACTTCTTCAATTTGCAGCTCAGATCTTCCACAGTCAATGATAGCTTGGGATGCCTGAAGGAAGTCCCATCCGAGGATGACATTGTGACTACATTCTGTTGACATGACAAATTCAAACGGCTGGGTCCTGTTGTTGAAGGTTAATCTTGCTGGCTGGACGTACTTTCCATTCGCGACCTTCAGCACACTTGCCTCCGTATCACAGAACATTGTCTTCTTTAGTGTGCAGCGGTAATTATCCGACAATACAAAGAAAGACGCCCCTGAATCAATAAGTGCCCGGACAGGTTGGCCGTCGATTATGACGTCGATGAGATTTCCCGTCATCTTAGCGACTGTCGTCTATGGAGGATTTTCATCTGTGGCGGCCTCATCTCCGTAGATGGTCGCCTCGCTTAGTTTTCCTGGGCGCGGCGGCTAGGGGAGCGGATGGTACCTCTGTACGGCGACGGTGAACGGCTGCGGCGCGTCGGAGAGCGACCTCGTCTAGGGTACGGCAATGGGCTTCGTCCCATATGTCGACTGAAATCATCAGCAGGTGATTGCCTGAGATAGAACTGCTCTGATGGCTGACGTTTTGAGGCAAAATAATAGTCGAACACTCGCCTTCTCTCTCTGCAGTAGCGTACAACATGTCCAGGGCGCCCACAGTGGAAAAAAAGTGGTGTGTTGTCTTCTGTCCTCCAGACATCTATTATTCTGCGCAGCATCATAGTTGCCTGGGGAATTGGTTGTGGCCATGTCGGTCGGATCATAGGCTGCCGTTCGGCAGCTGCAGCATTAGTCATAGCAGGGCGATGCAATTCTTCACGTCGGGTGCATCTGGCGGGGCAAACAGGAACTAATGCTTCAAATACCTCTTCGTTAGCGGCGTCGGCTCCATCGTCACTTACAGGGCTTACATCCATGGCCCTAATCTGATGCTCACTCGGTCTAATAGTCCCCGCTGCTGTAAATTGTTTTAATTCTTCTCTCAACATTTGTCGTATGAGAGAAGCAAAGTCATGCTGGTTTTCCACAACGGCCATAGGGACTACATCCAGGAGTCTGTCATACTTCTTTCGTCCAACCCTCCTTTGTTCCACAGTCAATGATAGCTTGGAATGCCTGAAGGAAGTCCCATCCGAGGATGACATTGTGACTACATTCTGTTGACATGAAAAATTCAAACGGCTGGGTCCTGTTGTTGAAGGTTAATCTTGCTGGCTGGACGTACTTTCCATTCGCGACATTCAGCACACTTGCACCCGTATCACAGAACATTGTCTTCTTTAGTGTGCAGCGGTAATTATCCGACAATACAAAGAAAGACGCCCCTGAATCAATAAGTGCCCGGACAGGTTGGCCGTCGATTATGACGTCGATGAGATTTCCCGTCATCTTAGCGACTGTCGTCTATGGAGGATTTTCATCTGTGGCGGCCTCATCTCCGTAGATGGTCGCCTCACTTAGTTTTCCTGGGCGCGGCGGCTAGGGGAGCGGATGGTACCTCTGTACGGCGACGGTGAACGGCTGCGGCGCGTCGGAGAGCGACCTCGTCTAGGGTACGGCAATGGGCTTCGTCCCATATGTCGACTGAAATCATCAGCAGATGATTGCCTGAGATAGAACTGCTCTGATGGCTGACGTTTTGAGGCAAAATAATAGTCGAACACTCGCCTTCTCTCTCTGCAGTAGCGTACAACATGTCCAGGGCGCCCACAGTGGAAAAAAGTGGTGTGTTGTCTTCTGTCCTCCAGACATCTATTATTCTGCGCAGCATCATAGTTGCCGGGGGAATTGGTTGTGGCCATGTCGGTCGGATCATAGGCTGCCGTTCGGCGGCTGCAGCATTAGTCATAGCAGGGCGATGCAATTCTTCACGTCGGGTGCATCTCGCGGGGCAAACAGGAACTAATGCCTAAAATACCTCTTCGTTAGCGGCGTCGGCTCCCTCGTCACTTACAGGGCTTACATCCATGGCCATAATCTGATGCTCACTCGGTCTAATAGTCCCGGCTGCTGTAAATTGTTTTAATTCTTCTCTCAACATTTGTCGTATGAGAGAAGCGAAGTCATGCTGGTTTTCCACAACGGCCATAGGGACTACATCCAGGAGTCTGTCATACTTCTTTCGTCCAACCCTCCTATGTTGCATCTCTTCAATACGCTGACACCACTTAATGAACTCTCCTGTCGTAGCGACGTCTTTTATCAAAAGAGCTTGGTACATGTCTTCTGCAATTCCCTTCATCAGGTGCGTGATTTTGTCGGCCTCAGTCATATTCGGATTCACTATGTTACACAGGGCCAAAACATTCTGCATGTACGACTGTGTCGGCTCACCATGTCGTTGGGCCCGGTTCTTCAGTTGTTCTTCCGCCGAGCGGATTTGTCGCTGGCGGTCTCCTAACGTCTTCTTAAGTTCCTCCTGAAACGTCTCCCAGTCATTCAACTTGTCTTCGTTGTTTTCAATCCATTGCTGGGCTGTTCCTTCCAGGTAGAAATAAACGTTGGCCAAGCACATCGTATGATCTCACGTGTTATACTTGGCGACTCGGTCGAACCCTTTTAGCCATTTGTTGGGGTCCTGAACAGCATTTCCAGAGAACACCGACGGGTGTCTGATGTGCAGCTGGCTTATTGCTGGTTTCGTGTCCATGGTTCTTCTGATAATACGGACTTTTGGAAGGATGTTCTCAGTGTATCCCTTGTATTCCGGTTCCAGTCCGTACAAGCGACGGCTTTTACGTTGCCTAATCGGAGCCACGGTGATGCAGCTGTTGCACAGTGTACCCGGCGCATCCACCAAGCCCCCAGGGGGCCCACAGCTCTTTTGTGGGTACGTGTGTGGCGCGCACGGGTCCCCGAGCCATGGTGGCCTTCCTTCCTGTTTCCCATGCCGCTTTTCCTCTTCCCGGTTCCCTTCCCTCCCTAATCCTTCTTCCCACCCTGCCCTTCTGCAACCCCATCTCTAGGTGTTCTCACAATGACGGCTCGGCTTTTTCAACGGTACTCCTGGTTTCTCTCTTATGTTTTGTTTGCCGTTTTCACCATTTTCGGCCCAGTTAGGTCCCCTTTGGGGTTTGACCTCCATCTAAATTTCAGAGTTAGTGTGAGCCATTTGGGGAAGAACTCCCAACCTAGCCCCTACGGCGCGGATTCCTACCCTTCCTTCCACATCCCTCCCTCGCCGTAGCTCCCTCCCCGCTAGGTCACCAGCACGGTAGCCAGTCCGTGTGGTGGGGCTGTTATGTACCCTCATGGTTGAGCCCCCTGAATTGCACAGGGATCACACTGCCGATGCCTGAGCTGTGACCTCCTCACGCATGCCAAGGAGTCGATGCTTGTCTTTGCGGGGCATCAGGACTCCCGGCAACGGTCATCCTGCCAGGTGGCGTTGCTGTGGCTGGGTGGCGCCCTTGAGGAGAGCCCCTGTTTCGGAGTGGGTGGCATCGGGGCGGATATTCCGCAATGAAGAGGAAACAAACCGCTGAAAATCCTGGCTCTAAGTCAGGTGTCTCTAAGTTGGGTAAATTCAATTTCAATGCTGCTCGATACGACCCCAAATCGTTCCCTTCCGTAACACCATCATGGGGGAAACGTGGGCCCACGAAGAAGACTGACCACTACTCACCACGATACCTAGTTGTGACCAGACAGGATGGGGAATCTTTCCAGGCAACTAAGCCTTCCTTCTTCGTAGAACACCTTGAAGAAAGGTTTGGCGAAGTTGCCGGTATGTCTAAACTGCGCGACGGTTCGGTCCTGATACAGGCGGAGACCCCTGCTCAATCACGAAGCCTCTTAACGTGTGACCACCTAGGCGATATTCCTGTCTCCATAACGTCCCATAAATCCTTAAATAGTGTACAGGGCGTCATATACCATAGAGACCTTTACTGCAGACGGATGAGGAGTTATGCGACAATCTGCAACGACGGGGAGTCCAGTTTGTGAGACGCATTTTTCGGGGACCGAAAGATCATAGGGTGGCGACTGGCGCATTTGTCTTGGCCTTTGAGGGTGACAATCTGCCCGAAAAGGTGAAAGTCATGATGTATAGATGTGACGTCCAACCGTACATCCCTCATCCGATGCGATGCTTTAAGTGTTGGCGTTTCGGGCACATGTCCTCTCATTGCAATTCTACTGCAACCTGTCGGGACTGTGGCCGTCCTTCACACCCGGACGCTGCCTGTACTCCTCCTCCTTATTGCGTCATCTGCAGTGGTCACCACTCTCCCTGTTCGCAGGACTGTCCCGCTCTACATAAAGAGCGGAAGATAGTAGAATACAAAACCTTGGACCGACTAACCTACTCAGAGGCTCGGAGGAAGTACGAAAAGCTGCATCCAGTCACTTTACTTTCATCATATGCTGCAGCTACAACGATGGCGCCACAACCAGTGGCCATTTCTCACCCTGTTGTAACTCCATCTGTGGGCCCTATGGGCCGCCTCTCTACCTCGGCCTCCCAGACATCTGGAGGCACACCATCTTCTGCGGGGCCTATACTGCCCCCCCACGTCGGGAGTGGTTACCCCTGCTCCCCAGCCAGAAAAGGGTTCACCTTCTCTGGCTTCTTCTTCTGGGAAGGGAACCTGTTCTTCCCTTCCACCCATGTCACCACCGAAATCAGACTCTAGCCAGCGGCTGAAGGGCCCTCGGCCAGAAAGCTGTCTGGATCCTCAGTCTTCCCACACTCCTCAAGCCCCGTCGGGGAAACCCCCCTCCTCCGGTAGGCCCAAAGAACGACGGGAAGAGATGAAAGAAAAGAAGGATAAGACAGTGCAGCGCAAGGAAACGCTGGCGGCCTCGGTGCCCCCAGCCCTTGCACGTGACGCACTGGAGGATGAGGTCATCCTTCTTGCGACGCCCGAAGATTTGGCCTTCGGAGATGCCATGGACTCGGAGGATCAGCCTTCACAGCCAAAGACGAGTGCTCCTGCCATCCCTCTTCCATCTTCATCGTCTTCATGCACCGCCAATCGGGAGACAGTCTGATCCTCCAATGGAATTGTGGAGGATTTTTCTGCCATTTGGCTGAATTACGGCAACTGTTGAACTCATTTCCTACTCTTTGTGTTTCTCTCCAGGAAACCTGGTTTCCTGGTAATCGGACCCCCACCCTTCGGGGCTACTGGGGGTACTTCCATAACCGTGCGGTGTACAATAGGGTGTCAGGTGGGGTATGTCTATATGTACATACCTCGGTCTACAGTTCCCCAGTGCCACTCCACACAGCCCTGGAGGCTGTCGCAGTCAGGATTCGAGCATCATGGGACATTACCGTCTGTTCCATTTACCTCCCTCCTGATGCAGATGTGGCACCAGCCGACCTAGCAGCCCTGCTTGCTCAACTTCCTTCACCATTTCTTATTTTAGGAGATTTTAACGCTCATCACCCCATGTGGGGGAGCAACGTGACTACAGGACGTGGTCGAGACTTGGAACTGCTTTTTAACCAGCTTGACGTTTGTATTCTTAATACAGGAGCTCCTACCCATTTTAGTGTGGCCCATGGCACCTTTTCCGCCATAGACCTTTCTGTGTGTAGTCTGGGCTTACGTCCACTCCTTAAATGGTGGGTCCATGATGACCTTTGTGGAAGCGACCACTTTCTCATCTTCCTTTCGCTTCCCCACCACCAACGCCCTGCACGTCTACCCTGCTGGTCCTTCCATAGGGCCTACTGGGCATCGTACACTTCAGCTGCAACGCTGGATACCCCTCTCCCTGCTGATGCGACAATGGCAGTCGACCGGATTATTTCCGTTGTCGTTTCTGCCGCTGAGTCCGCGATAACATCTTCTTCTGCCTTACCTCGACGAAGGCCAGTGCCCTGGTGGTCACCGGAGATAGCAGCAGCTATCCGCAATCGCCGCAGAGCTCTGCAGCAGTACCGGCGCCGCCCACCGTTGACCACCTGGTTGTCTTTAAACGTGTTCGTGCCCAGACGCGGCGGCTAATCCGGCAGCGCAAGCAGGCATGCTGGGAAGAATACGTGTCCACAATTAGACCTCGTGTCTCTTCTAGCTAGATTTGGACGAAGATTCGCCGTATATCAGGTTACCACCCACCGGCAGGGGTCGCGGGTCTCTCTATCCATGGTACTATCCACACCTACCCGACCATCATTGCTGAGTCTTTTGCAGCACACTTTGCTCTCAATTCGGCGTCCACTGCCTACAGCCAAGGTTTTTGTACCTTAAAAGAGCGGGCTGAGCGAAGGCAGTTGGTATTTCGCACAAACCGCCAGGAGCCGTACAATGCGCCATTTACAGAGTGGGAATTTAAAACTATTCTTGCCAGTTACCCCAATACATCTCCAGGACCGGACCGAATCCACTGTCAAATGCTGAAACATCTTTCTGCAAACTCGCAACGCCATCTTTTGGACTTCTTCAATCGTCTCTGGATCGAGGGGGCGTATCCATCCCAATGGCAGGAGAGTACCGTTATTCCTCTGCTGAAACCAGGTGCGGATCCATTGAACGTTGACAGTTACCGTCCCATAAGTCTCACAAACGTTCTTTGTAAACTTTTTGAACGTTTGGTGAGCCAGCGACTTTTGTGGGTTCTCGAGTATCGGGGTCTGCTCGCCCCACAACAAGGTGCTTTCCGGCAGGGTCGCTCTGCTATTGATAACCTCCTCTCTTTGGAGTCGGCGATCCGTACTGATTTCGCCCGACGTCACCATCTCATCGCCATCTTTTTCGACCACCGGAAAGCATATGCCACGGCATGGCGTCATCACATCCTTGCCACGCTACATGGATGGGGTCTCCGTGGCTCCCTCCCGCTTTTTATTCAGAATTTTTTACTTTCGCGCCGCTTCAGAGTCCGCGTTGGCACCTCCTTCAGTTCCTCCCATATCCAAGAGAATGGGGTACCACAAGGGTCCGTCCTAAGTGTACCCCTCTTCTTAGTGGCCATTAATGGCCTAGTGGCTGCGGTGGGGCCATCGGTTTCTTGCTCTCTCTATGCGGACGACTTTTGCCTGTACTACTCTACCGCTAGTACAACTGTAGCTGAAAGACGACTACAGGCAGCCATTCATCGGGCGCAGAATTGGGCTTCAGCCCATGGTTTTACATTTTCCCCTGCAAAAACCAGGGTAATGCACTTTTGTCGCCGATGCACGGTGCATCCGCATCCGGAGCTCTACCTTGATGGTGAGCTCCTTCAGGTTGTGGACACACACCGCTTCCTGGGTCTCCTTTTTGACTCGTGTTTGACATGGCTCCCTCATCTGCGCCAGCTTAAGCAACGGTGTTCCCGGCATTTGGACATCCTTCGTTGCCTCAGCCATACTGTCTGGGGGGCAGCACGCCCTATTCTCCTGCGGCTCTACAATGCTCTGGTGCAGTCACGTCTGGACTACGGAAGCCAGGTGTATGGCTCAGCCTCTCCATCTGCACTACGAGTTCTCGACTCAGTGCACCATACCGGCATCCGTCTGGCCACTGGAGCCTTTCGTACAAGCCCTGTCACAAGTCTCTTGGCAGAGGCTGGAGTCGCCCCATTGCGATACCGGCGCCAACAACTACTCGCCCAGTATGCTGCCAGAGTTCACTGTAACCCTCGGCATTTCTGGGAGAGGTCATTCGTTTGACGCAGAGGCGACCTCGGTCGGGACTCCCGATAGGAGCGCATGTGCAATCGCTTCTTTCGACCCTTAACTCCTTTCCTCTTAACAGTCCCTTCCGCACGACTCTCCATGCTCCTCCCTGGACCGTTCCTCGGCCGCGGATTCGATTGGATCTTTCCCGTGAGCCGAAGATCTCTACTTCTTCTCTGGTCCTACGACATCAGTTTTCTGCCCTGCTCCGTGAGTTCAGTAACTCCGAGATCATTTATACAGACGGTTCTTCGGATGGCGACCACACTGGATATGCCTACATGCATGGCGCCCATGTTGAACAACGCTCTTTGCCACCAGGCAGCAGCGTCTTCACCGCAGAACTGGTCGCTATATACCGCGCCCTTAACCACATCCGCATGTGCCCCGGGACCTCCTTTCTGATCTGTAGCGACTCGCTGAGCGGTTTACAGGCCCTTTATCAGTGTTATGCTCGTCATACATTGGTCAGGGCCATTCAGGAGTCGATACTGGCTCTTAGTGACTCCGGTCGCTGTGTTACATTCGTTTGGACCCCGGGCCATGTAGGCATCCCGGGCAACGAGAGCGTTGACCAGCTAGCCAAACAGGCTACCACTTGCCGCCCTCTGGCGATTGGCCTCCCAGAAGCAGACTTCCGCCCGTTGCTTTGCAATAAAATACGCGACCTGTGGAACGCCGAATGGTCCGCTCTGGACGTGCCCAATAAGCTGCGTACGATAAAGGACACATCTGTCTGGAAGTCCTCGCAGCTGGGATCCCGTAGGGACTCCGTGGTTCTCTGCCGTCTCCGCATTGGTCACATCCATCTGACGCATGGTCACCTCCTCCGTCGAGAGGGCCCGCCCGTGTGCCAATGTGGTGCCCCATTGACTGTGGTCCATCTCCTACTCCACTGTCCCATTTTAGCTCCGCTGCGGCATTCTTTTACCCTCCCGAACACTCTCTCTTTGGTGCTCGGCGACGATGCCTCTGTGGCTAATTTGGTTCTACGATTTCTTCGTGCTGGGGGGATTTACCGGTTGCTGTGAGTCCTTTGGGTGGTCTTTTAGATAATTTTTTATGTTCCCTTTGACGTGTCTTTAGACTACAGTTTTTATTTTGTACGCTATGTGGTTGACTTTTCCCTTTTTTATACACATGGTCGGTCAACCACATTCACTGGCTCTGTCATTTTTGTCTCGTATTTGCTTCTGTTTGTCTGGTGTCTTTCGTATTGTCTCGTGTTGACTCTGTCAATAATTCATTGACGGTGCATTCTTTCATTCTGCTTTGTTTTAAATCTCATTCAGGCACATTTTTCGATGGTTCTGTTTTTCTGTGTGTCGCCTAGATATGAAGCGGGGGACTGATGGCCATAGCAGTCTAGTCCCCCTAAAACCACCCATAACAACAACAACAACAACAGCATCCACCAAACAATGTCGCGTTGAAATCGAAGCAGGCTTGACTTCGAAGGCAACTAAACACACCACTTTTAATGAAAGCACTTTTCCCCTGCTGAGGTGTGAATGCACCCGAAAATTGACGTAGTATAGCTAACACCCACTGGCGTTGTTCCTTGGGCAGTCCGGACCCTATTGGCAGTTCCACGTTTGTTTCCTCAAGCGTGTTGTCTGTACTAACAGCAGAGCATGGGTCTTCGTTGGTGACGTTGAGCTAATCGTCCTGGATTGGTTCAACTGTCCCGAGACACAATCCCTTGGGGATAAGTTGCGACTGCTCGTACTTAACATACACGCAGCACTGACTGCCTCTCGGGCAGAGTGCTCTGCTATTTATACCCAGACAGAATGTAACAGAAATTAGAAGAAAAGTTAACATAAGAAACAAGTAGAATTTACAAGTGAAGATAAGAATGATATAGAACATTCTGGAATTGTTAATTACAAATAAATAAAATTTTTGCTGGTGGTCGGGATTGAAGCGGTGACGTTCAGCAGCGCAGTCTGTGACGCTATCCCCTGCGCCACGCCGGCAGTCGGTTTACGTGGGGTCTCGCGGCAGTAATGAGTCGTCAGCCGAGCCTGAATTCCAGATAGGAAATATGGTGTTACTACGTACTCATCCCAAATGTTCTAAATATCATAAACATTGCAGGAAGTTTTATCAATCTTTCGAAGGTCCTTATGTTGTGTACAAAATACCGCACAAGAAGGCTTTGTTATTGAAAGAATTTTCTACAGGCATAATTAAGGGACTTTACAGCATTGACGAGGTCAAGTTGTTCTTAACCCCGCCATAAGGTGATTAACTATTTCGGAGATCCTATAAGTCGATTTCATGGAATTGAAAGCCATGTGGGTTGGGAGAGATGATTATGTAATTAATTTACAAGAATTATTCCAGTTACAATTAATGTAGTTACTATCAACTTAATTTTATTCAGATATCTAATCAAGTTTATTTATAGTTCTGTTCGAGAGATTCTTGTATGTATCCATAGTTATCCATTTTGTACAAACGCATTTTAACAGTATGTGAAGCAGGATTGAAGATTAACTGATATTTATTTAGAAAGGAGAATTTCTTCACAGTAACATACGTTAACAGCAATACTGACTCCTAAGATCATCCGAGAGGTGATATTTTTATTTTTTTTATTTTTTATTTTTTAAATGCAACAAGTGATATATTCGTAAGAAATTAAATGAAATGACCAAGAGGCTTAACGCACATCAGTTATTGTGTGTGGCACAAATTTTTCTGTTTTAGTTCAGCTACTTAGCAACTAGGGATAGTAGTAATTGATGGGATGCAGTATTAGTAATCTGCAATAAAAGAGAGGAACAGATGTGTCATCTAAGGCTTTCCCGGCGTAGTAAATCTTGTTAGTCCTTCCAGATATGCTCCCGGATACTAAGAACAAACTGGTCCGATATTTCGGCGATCCAACTGTCCGCCATCCTCAGGAACGCTGCTGCTGCTGAGTCCCGTCGAGTACTGAGGGTAGAGCCGTATTCTCCGTCCTATATAGGCGTCGCGCCTTCCAAGGTTACTACGTAAGGGATGTGTACTAGTGGCGCCGCCCCTAGTGGGACATCGGTGCAACGATATATCGATTATGGTTGATCAAAAACTGGCGCTGGCTTCGTCACAGAACGTTGTAATTTGATGTTTTTTAAAAGCGGGTTCCAGAACTTCTCAGAGGAAAACCATTGTCTCAGTTAATCAGATTATTCGCCAATCTAATTTCAATAGCTTCTTTGTAGATACTTTTCCCTAAAACCGGAGATGTTGGCAATTATGAGGGTCTCGTGAAATTCCATCTTGTGTCCCTCAGTTAAACAATGTTCTGCCACAGCAGATTTTTCAAGCTGCAGCAGTCTCATGTGGCGACAATGTTCCACGCATCTATCTTTGACAGTGCGGACAGATCGGTCGATGTACGCCTTGCCACATTGGCAAGGTATTCTATAAACACCCGGCTTCCTAAGACCTAGGTCATCTTTTACAGAGCCAAGCAGTGCTCTAATTTTGCTGGGAGGGCGAAAAACACTCTTGATCTTAAAGTTTTTTAAAAGTCTTCCAACCTTGAAAGAGACGCCCCCAGCGTAGGGAATGAACGCCACCGCTTTATATTCCTCTTCGTGAACCTCTGGCGATGGTCCAAACTCCATGGCCCGATGAATTTCTTTGTCAGAATAACCATTTTCTTTAAAGACGGTCTTCAGATGTTAAAGTTCAGGTGTTAAACTATCAGCATCTGGGATGGCAAATGCCCTACGAACAAGGTATTTGCATGCCAAGAGCTGCCATCCATCTTCCCAACGCAACAGTGTCCTTAAAACCCTGGTTGTCCTCGATGGTGATTATTCATAAGTGACTAGGGTAACATCAGGAGTGCCACAGAGAAATGTAGTAGGACGGCCATTATTTTCTGTCCATACAAATGATACGACGGACAGAGTGAGTTGCAGTTTGCGGCTGTTTGCTGATGATTGTGTGGTGTACAGGTGTCGTCATTGAACGACTGTAGTAGGATGGAGGATGACTTGTATCAAATTCGTAGCTTTAAATGTGATACAGATGAGTAGGAGTAACAATCCCGTAATGTTCGAATAGAGCATTAGTAGTGTGCTGCTTGATTGAGTCTCGTCAATTAAACATCTGGGCGTAACGCTGCACAGCAGTATTAAATGGAACAAGCCTGTAAGGACAGTGGTGGGGAAGGCGAATGCTCGTCTTCGGTTTATTGAGGGAATTTTGGGATGATGCGATTCGTCTGTACTAAAAGTTGGGAGTCGCTGGATGGAAGGCGACGTTCTTTTCGACAAACGCTGTTGAAGAAATTGAGGGCCGGAACTGCAGATAGATTATCTTGCCGGCAACCTACATTTCGCGTTAAGACCACAAACATAAGTTCAGAGAGATTATGGATCATGGAAACAATCGTTTTTGCCTCATTCTATGTCGGAATGGATAAGGAAAACAAGTGACTTGTAGTGGTAGTGAGTAACCTCCACCACGCACCTTTGGGTGGGTTGCGGATTATATATGTAGATGTATGTAGGCGAGATAAGAAGAAACCTTGACTAGTCATGTGCAGAGATACAGCGGAGGAAAGTGTGTCGTAACGGTCCCGCAGAGATGGGTTGCTAAAGGCGATTACAAAATGCTGTCTATAAAATGGAAGTCTATTTGACACGAATTGCAAAGGTGAACATCGACGCAGGATTGACGTTTGTGTTGCGGAAGGAGACATTCACAGGCTAGTGTAGGCATTAGCGTTGATCATAATGCCACAGTGAGAGGATTGGAAGTTTTCTATTGAAAGAGAAAAGATTTAACTAATGAAAATAAAAAAGAAATGAGTCAATAATTCGCCAATAAACATAGAACAAGCTAGATATCACGTCCGCAAGGACAGCTCTATGAAAAAAAAAAAAAAAAAAAATATATTGAGAAAAGAACAACTGGTTGCGTAAGTATGCAATAGACTCCGTTTTGTTTCACGATCCTGGCAGAAATATGACTTCATTGCATCGCCTTGTAATCGTTGTCTATGTCATCTATTTGCTTTGTAGTTATAGTATCAACTACAAAATAATATACGAGAAATTAGAGCTAAAACGGAGAGATTCTAGCGTTCCTTCTTCCCACGCGCTGTTCGAGAATGGAATGGAAGATAAATAGTAAAAAGGTGGTTCGATGAACCCTCTGCCAGGCACTTAAATGTGATTTGCAGAGTATCCCATGTAGATGTAGATACTCTTCCGATGTTATCTGCAATCGGCAGTTTATTAGATAATACCAGGCGTGAAAGTAACGTACTAGTCTGTTTTCATACTTCCTACAGATGGAGTAGGGATCCGTGACGCTATAATTACATAATTGACTGACAAAGTTGATAGCAGAGCTTAAAAAGTCTGAAAACGAATTCCTTGTCGCGTAGAATATCTAGATTTCGACTACAGCTTCTGCTGTAATCGTCATGAGTTGCCTACAGCCCTCTAGCATTTCGTTTCATCTAGCGTTGGAGGGAAGTGTATGGGGAAAAAATCGCAGGGGAAGACCAAGAGATGGATACAGTAAGCAGATTCAGACAGATGTAGGTTGTCGTTCTTATGTGGAGATGAAGAGGCTTGCTCAGGATAGGGTATTGTGGAGAGCTGCATCAAACCAGTCTCCGGACTGAAGACCACAACAACAACAACAACATGTCTGAAAGAGGTCACGGATCGTCCATAAACAACTGAACATTATGTCGATGTCTGATTGGAGGTTCGTTAGCAACGATGCAGGTTTCTTTAATGTCGGACAACTCAGCATAATTGTAAAAGCTCAATTATCTTACATTTAGCGGCAGATAACTTCTGACGATAACGCCATGGAAAGTAGCAGAATATTTTAGATTAACTGCAAATCGAGCAAGAAAAGAAATCCGTGGACACTCTAACCAGGAATGTTGCCGAGAAATACTAAATTCTCAAGGTAGAAAACTCTTTCTGCGAAACGAGTATGACTACTTATTTCCAATTATCTGAATAGTCACAGGAAATTTTTGCTCTTGGAACGAAAATATGAAGTGTTTGGTACCACAACCTCATCACTGCCGCATAAATGTTTCTGTTACACGAGAGTGTGTAGGCTGGGTAGTACCTCCATTGCTCAGGAGCCAAGTAAGGAAGAAAAGAGAGCTTCATTGGTAGTAAAAAGTAACGGAATTGTTGCTAACAAACGTAAACGATATAAAAACAATTGTAAAAAACTAATATTACTTGTAAGACCCCGATTCCAAGAAGACTCAATTTCCTAGGTATTACCTACCAATTGAGATGATGCTCTTCAGTAGTGACATTTTTCTGAAATTGTATGTATTTAAGGCTTGTTGGAAGTTAGATTTAAAATTAGTACAGATTGCAAAATTGTTCCCATGTCCATCGCCACTGCCTGCCATCCTGATGGTATTTACCTGAAGATGGTCTGTATACAATGAAACCGATCATTAATTAAGAACAACAATTTTGCGACCTCAACTGTAGTTAATTTTAACTTTAACCATTTTATCAAGATAGCTTTTTTAATTATGTTTCTAAAATTTCTTGTTGGAAGTGACTACGTGCTCTGACTATCAAAAAATAAATGAAAGAAAGGTAATTTCCACTTCATTTGAGGCGAAAGATAGTTTTTCATCCATGTTGATGTCATACCTACTGATCTCTATGTCGTACAGTGATATACAATTGCAGGAAAATTCCGTAAAGTATATTGCCTGAAAAATTGTGTTGCGAATACAATTAGTGATTTAGAAGTAATAAAAATCAGATGCTGATATTTAACGGCAGAATCAGCGAAAATGTAATGCGGTAAACGTCTTTGAGTTAGTGGGGTATTAGTCAGCATTTTTTTCGAAAAGCATTGTACTTTTGTGTGAGGTTTCTTAGCTAAGTGTTGTCATTTTCTAGTAATCGTTGAACAATAGTTAGCGTTTAGAACAGTTTGTAAGTGTAACTGTCGATTTATCATGTTGAAGTTTACAAAAGGTGATGTCATTAATATTGTTTTTAAATCGATTAATAATAACGTCATTTATTGAAAACCAAATTGGTGGGGATCGTATTTCTGGACAGCGTTTTAGTAATACAGAAACTTGAAACCAACAGCTAGTTATAAAGCAAATCCTTCGCGAAAAAGTCCGGGAATACTTTTAATCTAATCAGTCTACGTTTACAAACATTATAGGCAGCCTTTAATTTAGTGACTTTAAAGCGAATGATAAAGACCAGGGTTCGGGTTCAAATGTATAAAATTACTCTACTTTGAAGAAATGAAGGTAATTTAGCTTCATATACTCAGTTTTGTCTCTTAACCATTTCAATCCCACGTTATTAAATCATCTTTGGAAAAATTAAAATTCTATATTTTCTGTATTAATACAGTGCAGTAAACATCAAAATATGTGTTTTAAAATGTTTCGTCGAACTATTGATTTTTTATCTCACATATTTCATACACAACATATTGTAACGAGGCATTATATTACTTGGACGTTATGTTGTTGATAGTTAACACTGCCAGATCAATACTGATTGCATAATCTTCGCAACAACACCATAGACAAGACAATTCACTGCTGGAATAAGGTGAAAGGAACTACACTCACGCTCACACTCACAGCCACGTACAGACGGCAACGTAATGGACAGATTAATGCCTCAGAAGTGGCTACACGCCGTACCAAACGGCAAAATGTCGTACTAGAAGCATGTTGCTCATAACAAAAATGCAACTTTGAGGATTGATGCACAAAATACGGTAACAATCAACTTTAATAACTTGTAGTCTAGGAAAAACACAGGGAATGTAAGGGTTAGCTATAAGTTGGTGAACCCTGGGGACGTGAGCAACCCTTTGTGAGACTGAATACTCAACCCCAGTGGCACAGAGTAACATATATTTGTCTGTGCCAGTGGGCAACAGAGTTAAGGCAGACGACCGTGGAAAAAATGGTTCTCCGGAAACCATGAGGTTGGGCAATGGGCTAGTAGTAACCTATTCCTAGAGGAAGTTGTTACGGTAGCTTGAGGAAATATAATCGCACGGAGCCAATGACAAAGACATGATACGGAATAAGGATTATAAGGAATGTATCATGGAATGTACAGACACTATAGGCTATTGAATCTGAAGTCCTGGATAACTGCTCTGTTTATGTAATACCAAAAGTTCTCACTTTCACATATCCTAGTTAGTTGATAAGACGCTGCAGCCTTACTGGTGTCGGAAGTGTCTGAAAAAGTTGACTGTACTTGAGTTCACCTTTTACTATTACTCCAATTTACATTGCTGACATTTGTTCATGTATGAGCAAAAGTGCCTGGTTTTTTTTTTTTTTTTTTTTTTTTTTTTTTTTTTTTTTTTTTTTAATATTTTTCAGCGAATGACTACACAGGATGCATCGCCAGATCTTGACACAACTGTATCGATCAGTGCGTGCAGGTGTGTATGTGTCTGTCTGATTATTCAGTTGGAGGTTATTGATCGTGAGGGCGTTTTCTTAACAGCGCACTTTCTTTCTAACGGAAGCCGTAAACGCCCTAACATCCAAACAAGAAGCGACGCTGAATTCACGTCTTACTCATTGATAAGGCGATGTCCACATTGTACTTCCTGTGATAACCATCAACAAGAGGGTGGAGAGCACAGCTCTTGTCGGTTACGGGCTGCCTTCTTCATCACGACTATTGGATATGAGATAGGAACAAGGTAAGCCCATATTTAACGGGTTAGGGCAACGCAGTGGAAGGCTGAAAAAAGTACGCTGTAAAGGATGAGTTTGCACTGACAATTAATGTCTGAACTCGTAAACCTATCTCAGTATGATTATCATAGGCAAATGGATGTACAAATTTTATTATACGACACTTCAAGACCGAATAAATTGGAAAAAAAGAATAAAGTCATTTCCACAGGGTTAACGAGATCGATACCCTAATATGGAAAAGAAGAAAAACTCTGTTATTGATATAATTTAAGTTTAAATTTTTACATCTTTGTAGTGTTTACCTGATGCTAGCGGTGGAGTATCTGGGAGACCTAATGCGCCTCGCTGCGGAGCGCGTGGTTGCTCACCGTCGGAGGTTCGAAACCTCCCTGGGGCTTTGGTGTGTGTGTTTGTCCTTAGGTTAGTTTACCTTAGTTTAAGTCAGTTTGGTCCGATAGGTTTACAAACATTTGAATGATAGCGTAAGAGCCTAAATCCGGTTTAAAAAATAAAATTAAATTAAAAAAAATATTAATAAAAATAAAAAATTGCACAGAATTACACAATTCCTCTTCAGCACATTTTTAATTTATTATTTACCTCAGCATTCTGCCTTACAGAAACTTTGTGGTGGTAGTTTTATGTTGTCTGGACAAAATCGTTCTTAATGGTCGTCGGTAGACGTCAGTTAAATTTGTAATTTGCCGTCCACTTTGTCATGAATGATGTTTTACCTTGATTTGTGTACGATGACCTTGACGCTATACTATCGGTACTGAAACGATAAATAATAAAGCCGTTTTCGCTACAGATGCTTACACTAGCTTGACGTTACCCTTTACGGCCACCTCCTGTACGTGAAAGTTAGAAAAGTAAGTAATAGGACAACGCAGAAAGCCTTACTTGTGTAATCTACAAGGTTAACAATAGATGACAACATGCGGAATGTTAAAGTCTGTCGCACGGCGCGAACAAGACTAGGTCACTGTAACCCTGACCCAGTCGATCTCGGGTTCCGTACATATTGAGTTTCTGAGGAGTGTCAGGTATGCGCTGGAGTCTCCTGTAGGGTAATATGGAATTGTAAAGGCGTGAGGCCGAGGTGTTTCGTATAATCCAGCTGTCTCTTAAATTTCCAAGAGAGTTTTTTACGAGGCGCGTCCAGAAAGTAAGTTCCGTTTGGTAATAAAATGAAATTGTACACAGACACAGAAGAAATTTTTATTGCACAATATTCTACAAATCTTAAAATACTTTTCCACATTACTGCCGAAATTTTGGAGACATTTGTCATAGCGTGGCACCAGGTTTTGTATACCTTCTTCATAGAAATCTGCCGCCTGTGTCTTCAACCAGATGGAGACAGTTTCTTTCAGCTCGTCGTCATTGGTGAAATGATGACCGCCAAGGAAAGACTTGAGGTGTAAGAACAGATGAAAGTCGCTAGGAGCGAGGTCAGGGCTGTACGGAGGATGTCAAACACGTCCCAGGCAAATCCCTGCAGGAGGTTTTTCGTCACAATTGCAGTCTATGGTCGTGCGTTGTCGTGAAGCAAAACAACACCTTTTGACAGCAGTCCCCGGCGCTTATTCTGAATTGCAGTTTCACTTGGTTTCACTTTCCTCGCATTCAGAAACCGAATTACCGACCTGATTTCACAGGCGGTGGCATTTTCAAACTACGCCGACATTTCAAACAAGCACAACAAGCGATCTCCAAATGGCGCACGTTCTTCTCCTTGATACACATCGTCTAGAGCGCATGTGCAGAACTGCAATCGCAGCGCTGCAGCGGAGATAAATTGAAACGGAACTTACTTTCTGAACGCGCCTCGTATTTTAGGAAACTACAGACATTGGGGTAGCATGACACTTTAAACACTGCTTAGAGCGAGCTGAAGAAGTCACGCTACTGTGCTCGTCTGCTCTGCGACGTGCTCGAACTTATATAACTGTCACTGTCACTGTCACTGTCTGCTCCCCTGCCGGCCGCGGTGGCCGAGGGGACTGAGGCGCTCCAGTCACGGTCAGCACGGCCACTACGGTCGGGGGTTCGAATCCCCCCTCGGGCATGGATATTTGTGGCGTCCTAGTTCGTAAGTAGTTTGTAAGTTTAGGGACTGATGACCCCGTAGTTAAGTACCATAAGCTTAACAAACATTTGAACTTTTTTTTTTTTTTTTTGTCTGCTCCCGAAGCGCGCCTGTCCTCATTCCATCACAGGTACGTCAGCGTGTTTTGTGTGACTACGCAGACTTTCCCGGCGTAATATTGGGGACTATTCTTCTCGGGTTTCCTGCCGGATAAATACGTTATCTGAACATAATATCTCGGCGATCCACCTGGCCGCCATCCTCAGGTGACAGTACTGGTACACCGACTCGCCGAGACTGAGGACATACTCCCCGGAAGGCCGAGAGCGCGTGCGCAAGAATGGACAGTTCCGGTCCTTGCTTTTCAGCGCCGACAGTAGTAGAAACCGACATAAACGGTAGATGGCTAATCAACAGGTCTAAAGAGAGCCCGTTGTTTTTTTTTATGTCAATACAGGGTTCCTCATTTTACTCAAGAGAAATCCCTTGTGTCTATTTATGATATTATCAGACAGCCGAATTTCGATCGATTCTTTTAAAATACAGTCCCAAAAGCGAGACGCAGAGGCAACCATTTGTCTCGTCATACTTCATTTTATGTCCCCCAGTAAGACCAGCACCGCAGATTTCTCTGGCTGAAGTAATCTTGTGTGTCGATGGTGTTCAGTACAGCGATCTTGAATTGTTCGAATTGTCTGACCGGTGTAAACTTTTCCACAGTGACAAGAAATTTTGTATACGGTGGGTTTCCTCAATCCTAAGTCATCCTTTACTGAGCCCATGAGTGCTCTAACCTTGGCAGGTGTCGAAAAATACATTGGATGTCATGTCTTTTCAAAATTCTTCCAATGTTCGAAGAAATTCTTCCTGCAAACGGTAGGAAAGCCAGCGAATTGTAAGTTTCTCCTTGTCATCGTTTTTTCCCTCAAATATTTGCTGGAGTCACTAACAACCATTACCTCTAAATAACTTACCATGTAGCATGAAATCTTCTATATTAGCAGAACTATGCCAAAATCAAATAAATACTCTGATTTGATATTTCATGGGTTAACGATATGCACAGATATAGAGGGCGTTGCAACGGTTAAGCTTACTTCGGTATTCATGCGAAAAGGGTTACGATAGGCCGGCCGCAGTGGCCGAGCGGTCTGCGGCGCGCCAGTCACAGTCTGCACGGCCGCTACTGTCGGGGGTTCGAATTTCAATTTTTTTGTACAAAAGACTATGTTTATTCAGGTATGACGTCTTTCGACCGACTAGTACAAACAGTACATTGTATGTGTAACAAAAAAAAAAAAAAAATAAAAAAAAAAAAAAAAAAAAAAAAATAAAAAAATAAAAAATAAATAAAATAAATAAATAAATAAATAAAGAAAGAAACTGTCCTTTAGCAACAAACAATGCTGAAATATGAATATCTAAATACTCCGCTAATCACAACTGAGTGCATTACCGAACCGCTGTTTTGATATTTCTCTAGCTTTCAATTCTCTAATAGCACGCGGGAAGAAAGTACACCTGAATCTTTTCGTTTTAGATTACTCTTATTTTGTTAAGATGATCATGTCTGCCTATGTATGTGGGGGATAACAAAATATGTACACATTCGGAAGAGAATGTTAGCGAAAGAAATTTCGCAAATGAATCTCGCCGCAACGAATAACACATTTCTTTTAATGATTTGCACCCCAACTCGTGCATTATTTCTGTTACACTCTATCCCTTACATCACGATAATACAAAACGAACTGCCTTCCTCTGTTATCTATGTCGTCCGTAAGTTCCTCTTGGATTCCACAACGTGCAGCAATACTCCAAAATAGGTTGCACAAATGTAGTGCAGGCAGTTTGTTTAGCAGAACTGTTGCATCTTCTGAGTGTTCTGGCAGTGAAACGTAGCCTTTGGTTCGCGTTCACTGTTATATTTTGTGTGTGTTCTTTCCAATTTAAACTGCTCGTAATTGTAATTCCACGGTATTTAGTTGAATTTACGACATACAGAGTTCACTGGTCTATTATGTAGATGACGTTTAAAGGATTTCTTTCAGTGTTCATATGGATGACTTCACTTTACATTGTTCAGGGTCAAATGTTCAAATGTTTGTATAGTTTATGGGACTTAACTACGGGGTCATCAGTCCCTAAACTTACAAACTACTTATCAACTGGCTTATCCTAAGGACGGCACAAATATCCATTCCCGATGGGAGATTCGAACCCCCGACCGCAGTGGCCGTGCAGACCGTGACTGGAGCGCTTCAGTCCCCTCGGCCACCGCGGCCGGCTGTTCAGGGTCAGTTACCAATTTTTGTAACATGCAAATATCTCAATCATTTGCAGTTGCTTTTGACCTTCTGGTGACTTTACTAACTGATAAATGACAGCATCATCTGTGAATAGTCCGAAAGAGCTGCTTCTACATCGTTTATAATGATTACGAACAGCAGAGCTCTATGCCACTTCCCTGGGGAACATATCCTTTACTCGAAAGTTTCCGTCAATTACTACAACTACTGTGTCCTTTCTGACGGGAAATCACAAATCAAATCGCACAATTGTGGCAATAATCCATTAGCAAGCAATTTCATTAGAAGTTGGTTGTGACGTACAGTGTCAACTATTCCGAAAATCGAGATAAATATAAACGATTTGAGATCCCTTGTCGGTAGCACTCATCACTTCAAGTGAGTAAAGAGCTACTATAATATTGCAATAATCACTGGAATCAATACTACGCCTGGTATGTGATAGAGGGCGACTACATTAAATCATACACTACTGGCCATTAAAATTGCTACACCAAGAAAAAATCCATATGATAGACGGGTATTCATTGGACAAATATATTATACTAGAACTGACATGTGATTACATTTTCATGCAATTTAGGTGCATAGATCCTGAGAAATCAATACCCAGAACAACCACCTCTGGCCGTAATAACGGCCTTGATACGCCTGGGGATTCAGTCAAACAGAGCTTGGATGGCGTGTACAGGTACATATGCCCATGCAGCTTCAACGCAATACCACAGTTCGTCAAGAGTAGTGGCCAGGGCAGGAGTCGAACATTTTCCGTATCCAGAAAGGCCCGTACAGGACCTGCAACATGCGGTCGTGCATTATCCTGATGAAATGTAGCGTTTCGCAGGGATCTAATGAAGGGTAGAGCCACGGGTCATAACACACCTGAAATGTAACGGCCACTGTAAAGATTGCTGTCGATGCGAACAAGTGGTGAAAGAGACGTGTAACCAATAGCAACCCATACCATCACGCCGGGTGATACGCCAGTATGGCGATGACGAATACACGCTCCCAATGTGAGTTCACCGCGTTGTTGCCAAACAAGGATGCGATCATCATGATGCTGTCAACAGAACCTGGATTCATCCGAAAAAAATGACGTTTTGCCATTCGTGTAGTCAGGTTCGTCGTGGCGTACACCATCGCAGGCGCTCCTGCCTGTGATGCAGCGTCAAGTGGAACCGCAGCCATTGTCTCCGAGCTGATAGTCCATGTTGCTGCAAACTTCGTCGAACTGTTCGTATAGACGGTTGTTGTCTTGCAAACGTCCCCATCTGTTGACTCAGGGGATCGAGACTTGGCTGCACGATCCGTTACAGCCATGCAGATAAGATGCCTGTCATCTTGACTGGTAGTGATACGAGGCCGTTGGGATTCCAGCACAGCGTTCCGTATTGCCCTCCTGAACCCACCTTCCATATTCTGCTAACAGTCATTGGATCGCGACCAACGCGAGCAGCAATGTGGCGATACGATAAACCACAATCCGACCTTTATCAAAGTCCGAATAGTGATGGTACGCATTTCTCCTCCTTACATGAGGCATCACAATAACGTTTCAGCAGGCAACGCCGGTCAACTGCTGCTTGTGTATGCCACCGGCGCCAACCTTGTGTGATTGCTCTGAAAAGCTAATCATTTACATATCACAGCATCTTGTTCCTGTCGGTTAAATTTCGCGTCTGTAGCACATCATCTTCGTAATGTAGCAATTTTAATGGCCAGGAGTGTAAAGTATAAAGAGACAATGATAAACAAATCACTGGAACTGCGGTAGGAGGGAGTTGGTATCACATCTTCATAAACCCTTGGGAGTGGATCTAACAGCCTTGACGTCACATTCGATCACATCCAAGATGTGCTCTATCGGCTTCAGACCTGGCGAGTTGGGGGATCAACACATCATTTTCAGCCACTTAGGTTTTGCGATTTTTTTTAAATGTTCTAATGTTTGTACAGCTTATGGGAGTTAACTACGGGGTCATCAGTCCCTAAACTTACAAACTACTTATGAACTACTTACGAACTAGGACGGCACAAATATCCATGCCCGAGGGGGGATTCGAACTCCCGACCGTAGTGGCCGTGCAGACCGTGACTGGAGCGCCTCAGTCTCCTCGGCCACCGCGAATTTTTTAAAACACTCACCAAAGCAGTCCTCTAAAAGCCGACAAGAAGCGCAATTTCCGAAATGCTCTTCCTTCCTTTGGTCTAATACAACGGTAAGTTAATTATTATCCGCAATTTAGTTATACTTTCCTTTGTTTTTATAGTACTGTCCTTTTACGTTGATGACGCATGCTTTGTTTATTTGTTGTTATTTCTTTGCGAATTTTCAAGCTGCTAGGTTAGTTTCGTTATCGCTGCCGTTCTATTAATCATGTCTGCTTCGCTGTCTATATTCACCAAAGAAGGACTACGATCAGAGATCCGTATCAGGAGCCGAAATTCATCGAATACTTTCGGTACAGTACGGGAACAGTGTTTTGCTGCAACGCAGTGTCTTCGAATGGATTGAAAAATTCCGAAATGGTCGCACAAGTGTCAAACATGATGAAGGAGGCGGACGACCGTTTACCGCCACAAATGAATAAACCGTTGGCGTTCACGTGAAATGATTCTCTTAGACGATGAACTAATTACGAAGTGGCACATCGTCTGCAAATTAGTCACGGTTCTGCCTACGAAATCATCCACAACAGACTTGGGTTTCATAAAGTTTGTGCAAGGTGGATCCCAAAACAACTCACACAGTTGCATAAACAGACGCGTTTGAACATCTGCAAAATACATTTGGATCACTGTGGTAATGAAGAGAACAACTTTTTAGACAATATCATTACTCGTGAAGAAACATGGAGCCATCATTACGAGTAGAAGACTAAACGGCAAAGTATGGAATGGAAACATCCAAAGACACAACCGTCCGTAGAAAAACTGATGCTTACTGTTTTCTGGGATGCACAAGTCCAGTACTGGAACATTATCGGGCCGGCCGCGGTGGCCGAGGGGACTGAAGCGAACCCCCCATCGGGCATGGATATTAGTGACGTCCTTAGTCTTAGCTAGTTCAAAAGTAGTTTGTAAGCTTAGGGACTGTTGACCCCGTAGTTGAGTCCCATAAGTTCTACAAACATTTGAACATTTTGAACATTATCGGGAAAGGGGCACAACAGTAAACAGTGTACATCACAGAGAGATGCTTACTGCCAGGCTATAGTCTGCAATTCTAAGCAAACTCCGAGGTGTGCTGTCAAAAGGCGCTTTATTGTTGCATGACAATGCCCGTCAGCATATTGCTGTCCACCCTGCTGAAACGCTCCAGAAACTCAAATTTTAAGTACTGGATCATCCTGAAAATAATTCACATTTTGTTCCGTCTATCACTTGCTTGGTGCACTCAAACAGACGTTAAGAGGCCGTCGATTTGCCTCGGACGAAGCAGTTGAAGACGCAGCTCAACCGAGAACTTTGTTTTATGAGAGCACTAGGAAGCTTTTACAACCATGGACCAAGTGCGATGAAACTCAAGTAGGCTATGTATATCCATCTTAGGCGGATGAAGGATTTGCCAAATCAAGAACGCTATGTGGAAATATGATAGTCTTGTAACTTTCGTATTTGATTACAATAAAATATCGAAATATGATATTCTTTTAACTTTCCTATTTGATTACAATAAAATTTTATAACTACTTTGCGTTTAATAATTGACTTACCCTCGTACAGTCTTCCTTCGGTCAAACTCAGATAGCTCCCTCCCCTTCCCCATCCAATATAAGGACAGCAAGCTTACTGATTCTACATGCACAGTGCGTCTATCTAACTAGCAGTCATTTCTCGTCATTCGTGTCGTCTGAACCAGTTTATATCGATAGTAGGCGGATGATCAGTATAACAAATCTGTCACATTGTTTTCCCAGTTCTCTCAAAGGGAGGCCACGCGTATTAACTAGAAACTTCGTACACTCGTAGTACTCCATAAGGAAAACAAAATGTGTAAGCAGTAGCGCGTACTTCTCAAGCGTTATTGAGAAAATCACAAGATAATTTCGGTCGGGCGTGAAATGTAACATATTTACCTGTGCGTGGCCGTAATAAGCGACGGCAGCCAAGTGGTAGTCGAGCGCCGTGGCCTGCGCGCTAGGTCAGGGGGCTAAACGCCCTCTGTAATAAAAAAGCTGAGCCAGATATAAGACGAACAAAGAAGATCGAACTGAAACAACGACCGCGAAACTTAGATTAAAAAGAAAAAAAAATAGTGGTTAGCGTCCGAGCTCCGTACTCGTTGGATCGAATCCCGTTCGTGTTTTCTTTTCTTTTTCTTTCTTTTTTTTTTTGTAACACAGTGATATTCGTTACTAATTATATTACAATTGATATAAGTGGAAAAATACGTGTAATCAGATGTACTTTTATTAAATTTACAATGTTATTTGACAGTCTACAAAGTTTTATTATCACAAAAATATTATATTCATAACTACCGACTAGTAAGCGACGAAACGCATAATGTGATACTGACGTGAAAATGTTTGCTTGTCCGTGATTTGAGAAATCCCTTATTCCTGCAGGATCCCGAAACTACTTGTTCAAAAAAAAAAAAATGTTCAAATGTTTGTATAGCTTATTGGACTCAACTACAAACTACTTATGAACTAGCTAATACTAAGGACTGCACAAATATCCATGCCCGAGGGGGGGGATTCGAACCCCTGACCGTAGTGGCCGTGCAGACCGTAACTGGAGCGCCTCAGTCCCCTCCGCCACCGCGGCCGGCGAAACTACTTGTTACCTGCAAGTTTTAACCGCTACAGACGGCTTTCGAAAGATGTACATCTAATCGTTGCTTTCGACTTTACAAGTTGCAGGATGGTATTTTTCATAAAAACATGGCTCCAGCTGCATTGAATAAATGTTTCCGCATACTCAAGGTCTTTTGTTTTCCATGAAAAAACTGTGGTGTCGCACAAGTCTGAAGCTCATGCCACGTACTTTCGCCGCGCACCGCCATGCACGCACGGCGCGGCGTTCTTACGACGTCAGCCACGAGCGCCCTCTGCTGCAACTCCGCTCGTGGCCACCACTGAACTGCATCGTTCACTTGGATATAGGACAGGCACTAGGACTCATCAGTAGGCAGGCCATTATCTAGTTCAACTATGTATCAGCATTCTGCAGTCATGATACTTGTAAAAGTTAAGTATGATCAGATTGATACGAAATACATATCTTGTTCTAATCTAGCTCAGTGTTTCTTTTTTCTGCTGTCCCACCGGCTGGTCACGTCAGACTCTATACCCACACACGCGTGCATTCTATTTCCCTGTGTCGGTGTCTCTCTACTCGGCCACCGACACCTAGGACAATTGGCGGCAAAAAAAAAAAAAAAAAAAAAAAAAAAAAAAAAAAAAAAAAAACAACCCTCGCAAACATTTTTAAAGACCTCTTTTTCATCCTAAAATTTGGAAGCAAACCATGCATAACGCAGAGTTTCCTTAAATATCATCGCTGATAATTGGTCACGCAGTATCGAGTGTATTTTAATAGAGTCTTCATGAGAAATTTCTCTTTCGATTAAATAAGAACAATTTTGCAGATGCTTAATGATATGTTTATCTTGCCTGTAGAAATAAACATCGCAAGGTTGGCAACATGGCGTGCATTTGGAAGGTACGAATTTAACCGTACATGTTCTAAGTCTATCGTCAGCGGTGAAAATTTCGTCGTACAAATCAGGATTCATTGTAGACTGCCAAATAACATTCTAAATTTAACAAAAGTACATCTGATTACACGTTATTTTCCCGATTTATCAATTGTAATATAAATAGTAACAAATATGACTGCGTTGAAAGAAGAAGAAGAAAAGAAAAAGGTGACGAACGGGACTCGATCCAACGACCAACGAGTACGGAGCTCGGGCGCTAACCACTTCTTTAAAATCTAAGTTTCGCGTCCCGGCTACCACTCTGCTGCCGCCAACAATAACGGCCACGCACAGATAAATATGGTACATTTGACGACCGACCGAAATTATCTTGCGAATTTCTCAATAACGCTTGAGAAGTACGCGCTACTGCTTACACATTTTGTTGTCCTTATGGAGTACTACGAGTGTACGAAGTTTGCGTTCCAAACGTCGTGACCTTCCCTTGTGAGTGAGTGAATGAGCGGTAACATTATTCTTATATTGCATCAGCGTTAAAAATTAAAGTAACTGAGAATGGTACCATGTCGAGCTACATCGCAAGGCTTAGCTTGGGAGTGAAGATTTGGAGGTGCGGCGGATGCCACTGCCAGAAACTGGATGGGTGGGTTTCGTCATTGCGCATATTTCTCAAGGCGAGACGGCGTCTGCTCTGAGGTCAGGCTGCGGTGGTCAGTCTCTAGGGAGGGGCGGCTGGAATATAAAAGGGCCCACACCGGCCACTGCAGGCATCAGTCCCATCTCTGTCAACTGAAGAGAACAACAAGCACAATGGCTTCTCAGGTGAGCAAACACTTTGCGATATCCATATCGCTGAGATCCAGTAGCCCATCTCACAGCAACGATTTTTAACTCTGTCCCTCTGCCAGCGAATTCAGGCTAGCGATTATTATGGTGTCAAAAACTCTACATAATACTCTTTTAGTCCAGATTAAAAGGTACTGTTTACATTTAAACTTCTTCGGGAGTTTTTCTTTCTTTTTCAATGACACGAGAGAAAGTTTTAGAGCCGGCCGCGGTGGCCGAGGAGACTGAGGCGCTCCAGTCACAGTCTGCACGGCCACTACGGTCGGGGGTTCGAATCCCCCCTCGGGCATGGATATTTGTGCCGTCCTAGTTCGTAAGTAGTTCATAAGTAGTTTGTAAGTTTAGGGACTGATGACCCCGTAGTTAAGTCCCTTAAGCTTAACAAACATTTGAACATTTATTTTTGAAAGTTTTAGAGTATAAAAACTGAGGTTTAGACAGAAATTGAAATATGCCCAACAAATAATAATGGCGTTCGAGGCGTAAAAGTGTTAGCGTGAGCTGAGGAGGTTGGTGTAAGAGGATGGTCCAATCGAATCAAAGGCTATTGTCTTATTATTTTTTGGGCATAGTTCAATTTCTGTCTACCCCTCTGTTTTTATACT
Organism: Locusta migratoria; assembly: GCA_026315105.1. Lineage (NCBI taxonomy): Eukaryota > Metazoa > Arthropoda > Insecta > Orthoptera > Acrididae > Locusta > Locusta migratoria. The sequence continues at coordinate 187,672,878 of CM048750.1, read as the reverse complement.
CTAAAACTTTCTCTCGTGTCATGGAAATTAATGCATGATGTTTAAACATGTGTCCTACCACCTTTCACTTCTCTCATTATTTGAATAAACTCCTTATTTTTGTATGTACACCTAATTTTTAACGGTTCTATAGCATTACATCTCAGGCTAGATTCCTTTCTTTTCCGGCTCACCCCCATTTCTTGTTCCAATGTTATACACTGAAGTGCAACAAACAAGGGTACAAGACGATGAACTGCAACAAACTGAAGACGGAATCACAGTTTCTTTCTCGTTGACAGTAGACTGAAGTCATTACAGTTGTCAAGTAGGATACGTGCCAGATAGGACAAATAGAGTGAATAGAGAAGATCAGTAGCAGCACATTTCCTTACAGGTTGATTCAGTAATCGTGAGAGCAACACGGATGTGATGAGTCAACTCGAGTGGCAGACACAGCAATAGAGGCATTATGCATCACAGTGTGTACTACCGTTACAATTCTGAGGGTGTCCTTTCGTATAAGAACAGAAACAAATACTGTGATTTCTCTTAACTGTATCTCGCGGAATGACCAGAAATATAAAATTAAAAAGACTTGATCTCACACGGAGGCTTACCAGTTATCGTGAGTCCCACAAATCGTACGCGATTGGACAAGAGGGATTCGACAGTGGTACATAAAGTAGATGTAGACGTCGTTGTTCTGTAGAAACGTTAGATAACTACTGTCTTCCTACATTTAGTGTGCTCTAAAATGAATACCTATATGAAGCTCAACACCACGTGTCTGCATGTCCCGTGCTTCAATATATTTCCTTGCCTTGTACAGGATGTTCATAAAAATTTTTAACGTCACATCAAGCTGAGAAGCTCATCAGAACCCTAACAAACTTAAGAGTCTTGCGACTGATATGTTCTGGAACACCATAATTATCCACAGACTAGGTCCTCGTCAGGCCTTTTTTCTTCTTTCCCAGATGATTTCCGAACATACCCAAGTCATTTTATCGTCGCCATTTCTTGATATATAAAACCTCCTCCGATATATATGAGGCCATTGGTGACTAGTAACCTACGAAATGAGAGAAAATTATTATAAGAGCCACGGGCACGTTAAGGACGTTATTGACTGGGATGGGAGTGATATGGCGATGAAGACTTTCCGCAAACGTTATTCAGTCTGTATATTGATCAAGGTGTGAAGGAGACCAAGGAGATATTTTTTAGAAAGGAATTACATTTCGGAGAGAAGAGATAAAAAGTTTGCGGTTTGCCGTTGACATCGTAATTCTATCAGCAAAGGGCCTGAAAGAGCAATTATGTGGAACTGAATCTGAATTGAAAGGAGGGTATAAGATGAACTATAATAAGAGAAAGACAATAGTAATGAAAAAGTAGTCTAAGAAAATCAGGCAATGTTAAGGAAATTGGATTTACTAGCGTATGGGGATTTTTTTATTTTTTTATTTATTTATTTAATTTTTTTTTTTTTTTTAGCAAAATAATTTCTGATGCCCGAAGTAAAGAAGATATAAAATTCAGAATGGCAATGGGAAGAAAATCATTTCTGGAGAGAGATTTGCTGTCATCAAAAATTAATTACAATATTAGGGAGTTTTACTGAAAGCCTTTTTCTCAAGTGAAACGTGGACGGTAAGGAGTTCAAGACATGTTTTGCTATAGACGATTGTTAAAGATAATAAAGATAATTGTACAGATGTCGGGAGAAAAGAAATTTCCTGGCATATCCTGAGTAAAAGAAGGGATAGGTTGGTCGGACACATCTGAGACACCAAGTAATACACAGTTTTGCACTAGAGGGTCGTTTTTCTTTTCTTTTCTTTTCTTTTCTTTTCTTTTCTTTTCTTTTCTTTTCTTTTCTTTTCTTTTCTTTTCTTTTCTTTTCTTTTCTTTTCTTTTTATTTTAAACTAGTCGACCCGGCAATGCTTCGCAGTTGCTAATATGTATATACTCTTGTTTTGAACGTCAAGTGTGCAAAATTTTATCGTAATCGTACGATGATATTGATATCGCAAAGAAAATAGATCTTTTAGTTTTCCAAAAAATTTCCTTTTTTATGGCCAACTATTCCAAACTTTTACTTCACTCAAACCTTCCTCGCGCTTTGAACGTCGAATGTGCAAAATTTTAACGCGTTTAGATGAATGGTATTGATATTTCATAGAAAAATCTGTTTATATTATTTCCTGGGAAACACTTCCAAATTTTTATTTCGTTTGAACGTTAGTCATGCTTTGAACGTCAAATATGCAAAATTTTATCGCAATCAGGCGAATAATATTGATATCCCATTGAAAAAAGCTCTTTCAGTTTCTCGCGAATTTCCAAATTTTCCGGGTAAATTTTTAGTTCATAAGAACGTTCAACTTTCGTTGAACATCAAATGATCAAAATTTTATCGCAATCGGATGAACGGTTTTCAACTTATAGTGTTGAGTGCATTTAGAAACACATTGTTGAAAAAGGAACTTGGTTCGAATTTTGCGACTTTCCTTTTTGTCATTTTTTTCCGCCGTGCGAATAGTCAGTTATAGTGCTGAATTCAATCAAAAACATATTGAGAACGCACTTTCAGTTTTTCTCAAATTTTCCAATTTTCCTGTAGTTTATCCCAAAAAATGTATGTCATACAAACCTTTCCTGTCAAGCCGTACTTAAGCGATGGTATTACAACCATGTAGCAATTGATTTTTACTCTTAGAAAAAAATCGCTTTCGGTTTTTCCTAAATTTTCCTACTTTCCGGGCGACTTTCACAAATTTTTATTTGATGCGAACCTTTCTCTTCCTTTCAACGTGAAATGTACAGAATATTATTGCAATTGGAGGAACGGTATTGATTGCTCACTGGAAAAAACACAGTTTTTCCCGATTTTCCTCTTTTCCGGACAACTGTTTCATATTTTATCACCGTTTAAACCAACCCTGGACCTACACGAATGTTTCAAGACTAAAATTAGCCATATCGGTTCAGCCGTTCTCGAGTTTCAGCGAGACTAACGAACAGCAATATATATATATATATTAAGCTTATGGGACTTAATTGCGGGGGCATTATTCCCTAAACTTACAAACTACTTATGAACTAATTTATACCAAAAACAGCACATACATCCATGCCCGAGGGAGGATTCGAACCCCCGACGGGGAACGGTATCACAGCATAGCGCCTCAATGCGATCGGCTACTCCGCCGCGGCCTAGAAGGAAGTGTATGGGGTAGAAGGTAACAGAGGCAAACCGAGAGACGAATGCAGTAAAGCAGTTCAAAAGGCTGTAGTTTGGCCTACTTATTTGGAGATTAAGAGGCTTGCACAGGATGGGATAGTGTACAGAGCTGCATCAAACTTATACGTGAAGATCACAAGAACAACAATTGGTTCTTAAATTAATGTTTCAGGAGGTACGAAGTGATACACAAACGCGTGAAAAACTGTCTTCTGCTTACACTGTAGTGACATTTTCATTTATTACTTCGTTACTGCTGAAATTATTCACAACCCATTTTGCTTATAGTATAAGGGTGTTTCTATGTTCAAATGTTCAAATGATTGTAGATCTATCGGACCAAACTGCCTGGTCATCAGTCCGTAGCTAACAAACTACTTAAACCTAGGTAACTAACCTAAGGACAACACCCACACACACCCATGCCCCATGCCCCAGGGAGGACTCGAACCTCCACGGCGAGCAACCGCGCGCTCCGCAGCGATGCGCTTTAGGTGTTTCTATGTCACTACGCTATCTGTTGGTGGACAACGTTAAAACCATTACATCTCTTATCCACTAGGTTGTATGGGTCATCGTTTTTGTTGTTTGTTGTGGTCTTCAGTCCGCAGACTGGTGTGATGCAGTTCTCCATGCTATCCTGTCCTGTGCAAGTCTCTTCATCAGAGAATACGTTCGGCAACCTACATCTTTTGAATCTGCTTACTATACTCGTCCCTCGTTCTCTCTCTACGATTTTTGCCCCAGACGCTTCCTTCTAATGTTAAGTTGACATTTCCTTGATGTCTCAGAATGTGTCCAACCAATCTATCTATTCTCTTAGTCAGGGTATACCAGAAACTCCTTTTCTCCTCGATTCGGTTAAGCACCTCCTCATTAGTTACGTGATCTACCCATCTAATTTTCATCATTCGTCTGTAGCACCACATTTCAAAAGCTTCTATATCTTTTTATCTGAACTCCTTATCGTCCAAGTTTCACTCTCATACAATGCTACACTCCAGACAAATGCTTCTTTGGAAACGCTTTTCTTCCTATAGCCATTCTGCATTATATATATTCTTTACTTCGGCCATCAGAAGTTATCTTGCTACCGAAATAACAAAATTAATCTACTACTTTTATTGTCTCATTACCTAATCTAACTCTTTGAGCATCGCCTGATTTGCATTCCATTACCTTCGTTTTACTCTTGTTAATGTTCATCTTATATCTTCCTTTCAAGGCACTGTCCATTCCATTCAATTGCACTTTCAGATATTTTGCGATCTCTGCCAGAATTACTATGTCACCGGCAAACCGCAATGTTTTTATTTCTTTTCCCTGTTTTAATGCCCTCTCCAGATTTCTCCTTCCATTCCTTCACTGCCTGCTCAATGTACAGATTGAACAACATTGGGGAAAGGCTACAATCCTGTCTTACTCCCTTACCTATTACCTACCTGCGTCCCTTTCTTCCCTTCGACTCTAATAACCGCTTTCTGGTTTTTGTATAGGTTGAATATAACTCTTCGCTCCCTATATTTTACCCCTGCTACCTTCAGAATTTGGAAAAGTGTATTCCAGTCGACATTGTCAAAAGCTTTCTCCACATCGACGAACGCTAAAAACGTAGATTTCCCTTTCCTTAGCCTAATCTTCTCCGAGGTCGAATTCCTCATGTTTTTCCATTCGTCTGTAAATAATTCGTGTTAGTATTTTGCAACCATAATTTATTAAACTGATAGTTCTGTAATTTCTGTAATCTTCCATCACCAAATCAAAATGTTAGTAGTGAGTGGTTGGACAGGAAGCGTAGTAGAAGTGAAACGAAGACAAAAAAAAAATTATATTCTTGTTACAAAGAGTTTGCTGTTTATTTACGAGCATGTTGGCGTTTGCTGAGGTAGCACCGAGGACAGCGAAAACGGATACACGTTCCTCTTTCAGCGAGCAGTACATGGACCTATAGTGTTTAGGGACCTGCGGGGTTAGTTGCCCCAGGCAGAACTTAGGTGAAACCCCGCGTGTAGCCGGTGGTGTGGAGGCTCGGGTTGCCGGCCTCAGTGTGAGAGTTGTTCACGATGTGATGGAGTCTGGCGCTGCCCTCAGGCGCTGCTGCTGGTGGCGTGTGTGGCGGTGGGCGTGGCCAGCGCCGGCTTCCTCGGCTCCCCGGCCCTCTCCTACTCGGCGGTGCCCGCTGTCCGCACGGCGCCAGCGCTTCCAGGTAAGAAGCACTTCAAATGTTCAAATGTTTGTAAATCTATCGGACCAAACTTCGTGGTCATCAGTCCGTAGCTTACAAACTACTTAAACCTAGGTAAACTAACCTACGGACAAACACAGACACCCATGCCCCAGGGAGGACTCGAACCTCCACGGCGAGCAACCGCGCGCTCCGCAGTGAGACGCTTTAGACCGCTTGGCTACTCCACCGTGGCAAGAAGCACTTCACATCAAGAAAAAATATTTTCTCTTTCTCTTCCTTAGTTTTGATTTCATCCCTGGAAAACGTGACTACGTAATTCGCCTTTCAATACGCAGCACCAAGAAGTACCGTATATATCACAGCCAGATTTATGTAGGAGGAAAAAATTTCCAAAAATACAGCCCCATCGGAAAGATGATGGAAGCAGTATTGACTGTTGCCGCCATTGGTGGCTATAACCGCTGCCCAGCGTCTCGACTTTCAATCTACACAGCTTTGGACACATTTTTCGCCATAGCAAGCCATGTTGCTCGTATTGTGGGTGGGGGGGGGTGGAGGTGTTATATAGTGGGCATGTTGATTATGGAGCAGTATGAAACAAATATTCCGAATTTAGTTGTAAATCCACTTTTGTTTATTCCAATCACAATGTAATGCTTAGGATACGTAGATACTTGTTTACACATTGTAGAACACAACTTTAAGACAAGGTGTTTTCCAGTACCTGTAATTGTAATTTGAAATTAATCTTACATTTGTTTTACTATGCTCCAAATGCTTCACAACATTCACAACTGAGCCATTTTTTTCCTAGTGCCTGTAATTATAATTTGAATTTACCTTACTTTTTTTTTGCTGTGCTCCATGTGGTTCACGACTTTCAGTTCTAAAGAATTTTTCTAGGATCTGTAATTATAGTTTGAAATTAACCTTATATTTGTTTCATGGTGCTCTATGTGTGAGGTTCACTGAAACAGGTGGTAGGGCACAGTCATACAAAAATGTGTAACATTTCAAAGTGTATTATTTATCTGGTTTTTAACGAAAAACATAATGATAATTATTGCACATTATCACTTAAAAAAACTACAATCTTAACCCTGAAATCATATAGGCTACTTAGGCTTCATATATAAAAAATGTTTTACAACAGTAAAATTAAAAATAAACTTCAATAACTTTGACGAAACATTCTTTGACATTTATCAAATGTTCAAATGTTGAAATGTGTGTGAGGTATTATGCGACCTAACTTCGTGGTCATCCGTCGCTAGACTTACACTCAAATTACTTAACTTTAACTGACGCTAAGGACAACACAAATAACCATGCCCTAGGGAGGATTCGAACCCCCGACCACAGTGGTCATGGAGACCGTGACTGGCGCGCCGCAGACCCCTCGGCCACTGCGGCCGGCTGACATTTATCCCATATTTATAGAAGAACAATTCCAAATGACCTCTTGACTCTTTTTGTTTGCCCAGACTGAACCGTACTGTATATAATCCGTAAGTCGCGGCGGAATAGCCGTGCGCACTAAGGCGCCGTCGGAGGTTCAAGTGCTCTGGAGGTGTTGTTGCCGTATTGCAGTCTATGTGGCTTCGACATATGCAAAGTGATGACAAACCTGGGGCAGCAGCACTGCGACGAGGCGTAAGGCAACAAATCTAAGGGACTTAAATGCGCCGCTGTCGACTGACCGAGCGCTCTAAGGCAACTAACTGCGGAAATCCGCCGCTTCTCGCCGTCGGAGGTTCTAGTCGTCCCTCTTGCATTGGTGTATTTGTTGTCCTTAGCAGAACTTAGTTTAAACAGTTCGTAAGCCTATGGTCTGATGACCAGATTAGTTAAGTTCCATAGATTTACAAACATTTGACTTGAATTCCAAGTGCTGGACAAAACACACACACACACACACACACACACACACACACACACACACATGCCCGCTCGCCAACCGCACTCGGCACACCCAGACGGGAACCGGTGTATCCACTGCTGCACGGCATTTGGCGGTTGCCAGAATATTTTTACTTGGAAGGAGGGCCTCGAACTCAAAATGGTGGAAAAATACTGACCCAGGGGATGTTTCCAGAATTATATTTTCACTCTGCAGCGGAATGTTCGCTGATATGAAAGTACCTGACGCATTAATGCTAGGGGCAAGGCTCAATTCAACCATTTACAAACTGCCTCTGTCAACTATACGACCATATCACTGTGCTCTCATCGAGTCAGCATTATGCTTTGTAGTTAGTACCAATGCTCAAAGTTTGAGCGCAGTAACCAATGAAACAATTGTGAGACGTGGGCAGAGAAGTGTATCATTACAACTTACAGGTGCATTCAAAACAACACCGATGTAAATGCCATGCGTCCTTCTCGGTATCCTGTGGATATTTTGAGTGCCCGTTGGACACTGTAGACCGGCAGTACACCCATGGATATTTTGAGTGCCCATTGGACACTGTAGACCGGCAGTACACCCGTGGATATTTTGAGTGCCCGTTGGACACTGTAGACTGGCAGTACACCTGTGGATATTTTGAGTGCCTGTTGGACACTGTAGACTGGCAGTACACCTGTGTATATTTTGAGTGCCAGTTGGACACTGTAGACTGGCAGTACACCCATGGATATTTTGAGTGCCTGTTGGACACTGTAGACTGGCAGTACACCTGTGGATATTTTGAGTGCCTGTTGGACACTGTAGACTGGCAGTACACCTGTGTATATTTTGAGTGCCAGTTGGACACTGTAGACTGGCAGTACACCCATGGATATTTTGAGTGCCTGTTGGACACTATAGACTGGTGGTACACTGGTGGATATTTTGAGTGCCTGTTGGACACTGTAGACCAGCAGTACACCCATGTATATTTTGCGTGCCAGTTGGACACTGCAGACCAGAAGTACACCCGTGAATATTTTGAGTGCCCGTTGGACACTGTAGACCGACAGTACACCCATGTATAGTTTGAGTGCCCGTTGGACACTGTAGACCGGCAGTACACCCATGGATATTTTGAGTGCTCGTTGGACACTGTAGACTGGCAGTACACCTGTGGATATTTTGAGTGCCTGTTGGTCACTATAGACCGGCACTACACCCGTGTATATTTTGAGTGCCCGTTGGACACTGTAGACTGGCAGTACACCCGTGTATATTTTGAGTGCCCGTTGGACACTGTAGACTGGCAGTACACCCATGGATATTTTGAGTGCCTGTTGGACACTGTAGACTGGCAGGACACCCGTGTATATTTTAAGTGCCAGTTGGAAACTGTAAACTGGCAGTACACCCATATATATATGGAGTGCCCGTTGGACACTGTAGACTGGCAGTACACCCATGGATATTTTGAGTGCCTGTTGGACACTATAGACTGGTGGTACACGGGTGGATATTTTGAGTGCCTGTTGGACACTGTAGTCTAGCTGTACACCCATGTATAGTTTGAGTGCCCGTTGGACACTGTAGACCGGCAGTACACCCATGTATATTTTGAGTGCCAGTTGGACACTGTAGACCGGCATTACACCTGTGGATATTTTGAGTGCCCATTGGACACTATACACCAGCCGTACACTCATGTATATTTTGAGTGCCCGTTGGACACTGTAGACTGGCAGTACACCCGTGGATATTTTTATTATCAAATAAGCCGGGAGAAACTCAAGAATCACATCAAAACTTTTCTAGCTTGAAGGGGGAAAACAGATGGCGCTATGGTTGGCCCACTAAATGGCACTGACATAGGTCAAACGGATATCAACTGCATTTTTTTTAAATAGGCACTCTCATTTTTATTACATATTCGTCTAGTACGTATATATATATTATCTATTGGAAATGCTTAAAATATGTAAAATCGATGACTAAATGTAGAATACAACGTGTAAAACTACAAATGTACGTCCTGCTTTATATTAAAAGGTAGAAGGACTGTAAATGAGAAATAAATGAAATGTCGGCAAGAACAGTGGGTAATGTATCTCCTATTGTCGCCGTCAGCTGCGGCGGCGTCGGCCGGGTCTGACGCGGACTTCGACCCGAACCCGCAGTACAGCTTCAGCTACAGCGTGAGCGACGCGCTGACGGGCGACGCCAAGCAGCAGCAGGAGAGCCGCAGCGGCGACGCCGTGCAGGGCAGCTACAGCGTCGTGGAGCCGGACGGCGCGCTGCGCACCGTGCAGTACTCGGCCGCGCCGGGAGCCGGCTTCAACGCCGTCGTCTCGCGCTCCGGCGGCGCCGCACCTGCACCACCACCACCACCTGCACCTGCAACAGTCGCCAAGGTCGTCCTACCGGCGCCAGGTCAGTGCCACACCGTCTGCACTCTAAAGGCCCCTACACACGGTCCGATTTGTCAACTGACCAACGAACCAACCAAATTCGTAGCAGCCTACACACGTTACAACCAACTGCATGCAGCGAGTGAAGCGCGCCCCTCCCCTGTTCTATAGTGTCCGTTTGTCGAACTGTTTTTGTTTTCACGTGTTCGATGTTCAGACAGCAGACGTTCGCAGGCAGGAAGTTGGTCGGACAGCGCTACACACGCACAATTTGTTGGGTGGAATGGCGGGGGGTTTGGATGTCGGACGGCCAGGCCTGGCCAACCACCCGACAAGCGATGTTGATCGGAAAGCGCCTCCACACGTCCAGTTTATCAGACCACCGATAAATTAGTCCCGATAAATCGCAGCGTCTGTAGGGACCTTAACCTAAACCACTAACACCACCAGTCCGGGAGCCGTCAGCTCCACCTCAGTGGATTCTCAGAATATGCCCTATAGACATCACGATCAAATACAGCGTGAATCAGGAGGAAAGGCACACGCCTTTAAGGCTGATACTGCTGGTGATTCTGAACAAAAACCTCTGATAAACATATTTCTGGACACCGGAATTCTCCTCTGTAAATGAACATGATTTCTAAAAGCAACGATCATGTGAAACCCAGCTCGAGCTGTTCATCAATGAGTCTTAATATTCATTAATGACGTTACTCACGACAATGCTAAACTAGTTCTTTTTGGTGATGAGACAAGTATAGCTATAGCGCCTGACAAACAGGAATTAACTGATGAAAATTATTGAGTGGTCCCTATAGATGGACTCTCATTAATATCTGATAACTCAGTTAACGGCATGACACCATTAATAAATACAAACTTTGAAGAGAAATTCAAAATGTTTAGCTATTTCCATTGATGAGGGATTGAATTTAAAGAAACATATTGAAGATATGCTGAAACGTTTGAATTCAGCTATTTACGCTATCAGGGTTTTTGCAATTTTTGGTGATATACACTGAGTAAATTAGCTTACTATGCCTAGTTTCATTCACTGCTTTCATATGGGATCATATTCTGGTGCAATTCAACACTGAGTAAAAATAGTATTCATTGCACAAAAGCGTTTAATCAGAGTAATTGCTGGAGCCCACCCACGATCATGCGGCAGACATTTCTTAAGGGTCTAGGGATCTTCACTGTAGCTTTACATGGAATTTGTTGCTAACAATGCAACCCAGTTCAAAAGTAGCAGTGTGCATATCTTCAACACTAGGAGAGGGAGGGTGATATTCACTATTCAAGGTTAAATCTAACTTCGGCACTGAAATTAGTGAATTACGCTGCCACAAATATATTCGGTCACTTAACAAGTAGCATCAAACTCTGACAGATAGCTAACTACTATTTGAAATAAAATTAAACGAATATCTGAATGACAACTCCTTCTTCACTTTACATGAATTGTTACATAAAACGTAGTAATTTAGCTAAAAAAATACATAAAAAAGAACATAAAAACAACAAAAACTTAAAAATCCTTAACTTCTTGATTGACATGTATAGAAACTATATATGAAACTGGCACTTTCCATATCATAGTAAAATATATTTATGATCTATGGAACACGTATTAATCTAATCTAATCTAAACTAGATTCAAAGGGCAGTAGATGCAGGCTCCCTTAATATGGAAAACTTTGTCAAAGGAGGACCTGCGATCTTCTTTTGAGAAATTAATGTTGAAAACACTCTACAAGTTGGAAGGTTATTTTATTCGACCGGTTTCGACCTTACCTTATGCTCAGCTTCAGAAACATATATATATATAGGGAAGCTCTGGATAAGTCAACGCCAGCCACTTGGGCTGTATGAATGTTTCTGAAGATGACGTAAGACAAATTCGAAAGTGGTCGAATAAAATAACCTTCAGCTATCTATTTTTCAACACAAATTTTCCAGAAAGATGCCGTGTTTCTTCCACAGGGCCTAAGATATGAATTCCAACTGTTGTCTGGTGAACAATGTTGAAGCTTACGAAATATTTGAAAAAAAAAAAAAAAAAAAAATCAGTGTGGCTGGATTGAAGATTTTCTAGCTAACAGAATGCAGCATGACATTCTCAACAGAAAGAAATCTTCAGACATAAAAGTGATTTCTGGCGTTCCCCAGGGGAGTATTATAGGACCGTTGTTTTTCACAATAGACAGGATGAGTCAGGAGGAAAGGTAAATGCTAATGATCATTCCTTAACTGTTTCCAGGTAATTCAATGAAAACAAATAGGAACGGGAACACTGCAGGTGAAAGTAAATTAAGATACTGTTATGTTACGTTTGTTTATTTGTGTAAGTTTCCTCATAAAAGGTGTTTAAACAGTAATCCGTTAATATCAATGCATTTTCCTGCTTTTGTAGACTTTTGCCAACCGCACCTCAGTTCTGCGTTCCTTTGCTTGAGCACCAAAAGTTCTTCTCTTTTGTGAAATCTAGTCCTGTACACTTCGCTCTTCAGCCACCTTAACAAATGTGCTAAGATCTGGTGAACTCGGTAGCCAAGCAGTGACTCCTCGGCACTGATCCACAGACAAGCATACGTTGTGTTGAGATATTGTGTCACTGGCCGTTCAGTTGTGTTGAGATGTTGTCAGTGGCCGTACGGAATGTATAGGAGCTCCGTATTGCTGGAAGAACATCGTGTTCCAAACGGATATTCTCAACGTATTCTGGTAACACAGTTTGAAGAAAATGAATATACTGTGTCCCATTAACAATGCACTTATAATTTAGTCATCAATAGCCACGAACCACAGGTTGACTGAGAAGCCTGTTGAAAATTCGATTCCACAGTAGCATGCACATTTTCATTTGCTTATATGTAAGTATTTCGTGTGTTGTTGATTCCGTTGCGGATAAATATTGACTCATCAGTGAACAGAATACGTGGAATTAATCGATCAATGGCAATGACTCATTGTTATACTTCTTGATGGGCAGCAGAATTTCCTTGATGCAGACGGTATACACTTTGACGATGGCTAGGGACCTCATTCGTGTACTGCGCACATCACTCGTATTTGTGGAATTCCAAGTTGGGCAGTTGTGAGCAAGTAGTTGGGCTGCCCTCCAGTGCTTTAAGAATATTATCAACTTCATTAAGAGTTTGTTGAACGGGACGTTGAGTGGCAACATTTACGCTGGAAAGCAAACCAAGATCACGCAACCATACTGCCAAACAGCCTGCTATCTGGCATTCTACGAGTCGGAAATCTTTGTTGGTATTCTTGCACATCGACTCTGGAATTCCCATTGGAAAAACCATAGACAAACATGCATTCTCTGCATAAGTGAAGATCCGTGGTATTTTCACGACAGTAATGTGCAATGATGAGATATAAAAAGATAAAACTAACGACCAGTGAGGTGCACTACTTTGTTACTAAAGGATGAAACTGAAAAACCATTCAATTTCATTTAACAATGCCTTAAGTAGTTTCTAACTAACAATGTCCGTGTGCAAAAACGTCAATTTCATGAAAAAGGTGGAGATACACTAAAAAAGAATTGGCATTATTGAAAGAAGTGATAGGGGGTTATGAAATTAGAGTAATGGTGAATCAAGTTCGTGATCACCGGAGCTGTATTTGAATGCCTCACAGTTCAGTAACTAACGAAATGAAGGGTTTTTAGCTGTGTCGTAATCACATCGAAAAACAAAAATCATGACAAAAACTTCCCTACGCTTCCAGTCGAAAGTTCCGTAGCCCCATCATATTTTTTATATCCGCCGTTCTCCAACACTTTCACTGTAATGGTTATAAAACTCTTTATGAGCTCTTTAATTGCCATCGATCACTTATTGATTTTACGTTGATAACTAGTTTCGACTCGTTAAAGACACATTATCGAATCTTAATTGTCCAGGCACTGTAAGACATATGTTTCAGAAGAACCAATATCATAGTGGCAAGTTATAAATGGTACGCACATCATCAATCAAATATGACACATTGCCCGGACATATGGGACAGTATTGCACAAGGTCCTGATTCAAAGGCATATTTGATTGATGTGCATACCATTTATAACTTGCCACTATGATATTGGTTCATCTGAAACATATGTCTTACCACGCCTGGACAATTAAGATTTGATACTGACTCTTTAACGAGTCGAAACCAGTCGTCAGTGTAAAATCAATAAACGATCTATGGCAAATAAATATCTCATAAAGGGTTTCATAACCATTTTACATTAAAGATCGCCTCCTATAAAACAACCCGAACAAGATATGTAATTACAATTTCTCTGCAATCGCAGTATATTATTCCCCTCTGTACGTCATTACAAGTCTCTCTCTCTCTCTCTCTCTCTCTCTCTCTCTCTCTCTCTCTCTCTCTCTCTCTCTCTCTCCCCCCCCAACTACCATAACACTAATGTCGACACTTCCGCGTTCGCCACCTCCGGCGATGCGACGACACCGCCTGCAAAGATAAACTAAACTGTGAAGATTGAAGGAAAGTACCAGCTGTTGTATTAATTTTTTTTAAATTAATTAAGCGACCGATTTCGGTGCCATATTCTCACCATGTTCAGACACCCGTTGCGTAAAAGTTCAATAGCGCATTTAAAAGAGGTGGCCGTTGACACCGCCTGAGTGTTATGCAACGTGGGCCTTAAGATGGTGCGAATATATCACCGAAAATTTAAAAAATCTTAACACAGTTGCTGGTACTTCATTTCATTCTTTACATTTATCAACTATAGTCCCAGTGCATTAATTTTGGAGATAATTGAGCCAAACTCTTGTTGCTAACTTATCTGAATGGAAAATGAGAATTACCCTGTGCACTTCCACAAGTTGTTGTGTCCTGGAGGTGCAGCCTGCTGCTACTCTACTAGTGACTGCTGTGTTGTGCCCGCAGCCCGTCTGGTGGCGCTGCCCGCGGTGCCGCGCCTGGCGCCGCCGCCGCCCCCCGCCGCCCCCGCGGTGGTCGCCAGGCTGCCGGCGGTGGTGGCCGCCCCCGCCGCCCCCGCCAGAGCCGCCGCGCCGCCCCCAGCCGGGCTGTACGGCGCGCCGCTCAAGACCTCCCACACCGCCGTCACCACGTCGCACGCCAGCTACCACTACTGACGGCTCCCACCCACAGCCTCTGTAAATACTCACGTGTAACATATACTGCAAACTATTTAAAAGCTCCAATAAAAAGAACGACGAATTACTCCTAACGTCTGTCTATTATTTATTATATCTACATATATACTCCGCCACCCACCGTTAGGTGCGTGGCAGAGGGTACACTGTACCACTACTAGCCATTCCGTTTCCTATTCCACTCCCAACTAGAACGAAGGAAAAATGAATGAAAAAAGAAAATACCCCAGAAATGCCGCTATTGGAAGCATCCGTTTGAACAACAAACCGACGTTGAAAATCATGGACTTCTAAAACTGGTGGGTTAGCAGTAGCGGATTTGATGGCGTCGAAGGCCTTGTCTGTTCCTCTCCTCAAGAGAAGGGAACATTCTGCGGAGTCGGTTCAATGGAGCTGCTAACTGGGACAAATCAGGTACGAAGCGTCGAAAATAATTGGCTATGCCAATGAATCGAGCAATTCCCTTCTTATCTCTGGGAGGTGGTAAATCCCTAAGCCTGCTTCGAGTAATCAGCGCGGAACAATAGGTAAGTGTTCAACATGTTCCTGAAAGGTTTTACTATAAATGACTAAATCATCAAAATAGTTAAAAACGCAAGAGTGTTTAAGGTCTCCCAATACAAAATCGAGCAAACGGGACAAATCAGTTGCACCGGTGGCTAACCCAAAAGGTACTTACTAAATTCAAAGAGATTCCAGTCAGTACTAAAAGCAGTAATGTGTTTACGGTTTTCAGTGAGCGAGGTTTGATAGTAAGCCTGATTGAGGTCAAGAACGGTAAACCACTTGGCGGCCGAAAACCAGGTGAAAGAATTATGCAAATCGGGCAAGGGAACAGATTTAACAATGGCATTTTTATTCAGACGTCTATAGTCAACAACAGGGCAAAAATCTTACCCTTGGTCCTTACGTACTAAAAATATAGGGGAAGCATAAAGAGAAGTAGACGGTCGTATTACGGCCTGCTGTAACATAGTATCGAGTGTAGTCAGCAATATTCAACCTTAGGAGGTGAAAGATGATACGGACGTTGACTAACTGGAGTATCATCCATCAATCTCATTTGATACTGTATAACATTCGTCACACCCTGTCTATCCCAAAAGAGATGGTGGAATTCAGTCATTTTATCAGTGAGTTGCGAGGCCTGTTGAGGAGTAAGATGAACAACTTCAAATTGAATACCAAAACAAGTGTGGAATAGCTGTTATCGCGTTTACATGCACAAAGACCAATTGTTTCGCCTGGAGCGAAATTAAACTGAAAAGCACGCGTGTATAAATCTAGTTATAACCCTGTTTTCTGTATAGAGTCACAACCCAATACGACGGAAACCAGCAGACCGCGAACCAAAGCAAACTCACATGGCAAAGAGAATCTAGTTATTGATAAACTACCCTTAAGACATCCTGGTAGAGGTAACCGTTGGCCATTTGCGATACGACATCTCTGCATGGATTTAAGTTTGGTTGGTAATTTAATGAAATGCCCATACTCGAGTACTCGAGGAAACAGTGGTAATTAATTAATGACAGAGAACTTCCAGAATCAAGAAGGGCAAAAATCGGCTCCCCCCCCCCAAATTGACAACAAACAAAAGGTAAGGGGAAATGTGGAACAACTCCTATTTTATTGCAAAATATTTTCTTTCTACCTCGACTTGGACAACCGCGCCCCTTCTCCTGGTGTCGTTTAGTATGACGCCGTTCTCTTTGGATCGGACAATTTTTAATTAGATGTTCATTAGATTCATATCTGATGAATCGTCTAACGTTATAGTTGGATGGCTGACAACAAACTGTGATTGTACTCTCTGTTCCCCGTGTAAATGTTGCCTCTGCTTATCAACAAAGTCGGTTATGACTATTTCTCTTGCACCTTTAGTAACTGATACCACTGTTCTAGAGGTCCTAAGACCAAAAGTTGAGTTCTATACTGGGGGCACATTCCCTGAATTATGCGGGATACAAAAGTTGATCCGATACCTCAGGTTTAAGGCAAAAAAGGTACACCTTACTCTATTGATACATTGGCGCCATGACTCGTGAATCCTCTGTACTCGCCACAAATCTTCTTACAAATCTCTATAAAGGGATTTCCTGTTTAACTAGATGTTCACGAAAATCAGCAATGGTTCTTGAAGAGGGGCAGCAGCCTTTTCAATAGTTACAGGGGCAACAGTCTGGATGATTGACTGAGCTGGCCTTGTAACATCAGCTAATGTGGCTTTACCATATAGTTACTACGAACGGTTAAAAGCAAGGGGAAACAAACGCCGTTACTTTTCCCGAGGACATGCAGCTCTACTGTATGAAAATATGATGGCATCCTCTCGGATAAAATATTCCGGAGGTAAAAAGGTCCCCCATTCGGATCTCCAGGTGGGTACTACTCAGAAGGATGTTGTCATCAGGAAAGACAATACTGGCATTCTACGGATCGGAGCGTGGAACGTTAGATCCCTTAATCGGGTAGAAAATGAAAAGGGAAATGGATACGTTGAAGTTAGATATAGTGGGGATTAGTGAAGATCGGTGGCAGGAACAACAGGATTTCTGATCATGTGAGTACAAGATTATAAATACAAAATCAGTTAGGGTTATCACAGGAGTAGGACTGATGATGAATAAGAAAATAGGAATGCGGGTAAACTACTATGAACAGCACAGTGATCGCATTATCATTGATAGATACTTAGCCAACACCAACAACAGTAGTACAGGTTTATATGCCAACTAGCTCTGCCGATGATGAGGAGACTGAAAAAAAGTATGAGGAGTTAAAGGAATTATTCAGCCAGTTAATGGAGAGGAAAACTTAATTGTGATGGGAGACTGGAATTCGGTAGGAGGAAAAGGAAG
Organism: Locusta migratoria; assembly: GCA_026315105.1. Lineage (NCBI taxonomy): Eukaryota > Metazoa > Arthropoda > Insecta > Orthoptera > Acrididae > Locusta > Locusta migratoria. The sequence continues at coordinate 187,655,150 of CM048750.1, read as the reverse complement.
TGAAGGAAAAATAGTAGATGACTATGGAATGGGCAGAAGAAATGAAAGAGGAAGTCGCGTGGTAGAATTTTGCACGGAACATGATTTAATAATAACAAACATCAGGTTTAAGAATCACGAAAGAAGGTTGTATACGTGGAAGAGACCAGGAGACACCGGAAGGTATCAGATAGATATTATAATGGTAAACCCTAGATTCCGGAATCAGGGTTTAAACTGTAAGACTTTCCCCAGAACAGACCATAACTTACTGGTCATGAACTGTAGCCTGCCGCCGTGGAGTAGCCGAGCGGTCTAAAGCGTCTCGCTGCGGAGCGGGCGGTTGCTCGCCGTGGAGGTTCGAGTCCTCCCTGGGGCATGGGTGTGTGTGTTTGTCCGTAGGTTAGTTTACCTAGGTTTAACTAGTTTCTAAGCTACGGCCTGATGCCCACGCAGTTTGTTCCGATAGAGTTACAAACATTTGAACATTTTTTGAACTGTAGGCTGAAAAAAAAAAGTGCAGAAATGTAGGAAAATAAGGAGATGGGGCTTGGAAAAATTGAGGGAACCTGAAGTTTCTAAGAATTTCAGAGGGAGCTTTAGGCAACAATTGACAGAAAAGGGGGCAAGTAAGTACAAAAGGAATAGGTAGCATTGAGAGATGAAATAATGAAGGCAGCAGAGGACAAAATAGGCAGAAACGCAAGACCCACAAAAAATCCTTGGATATCACAGGAAATACTAATTGATGAAAGGAGAAAATATGAAAATGCAGTTAATGAAACAGGCAAAATGGAGTACAGAAGACTGAGAAATGAGATTGACAGGAAGTGCAAAATGGCTAAGCAGGAGTGGCTAGAAGCCAAATGTAAATCTTTAGAAGAATGTATAACAAGGGGAAGAGTAGATACTGCCTAAGGAAAATAAAAGAGACATTTGGGGACAAGAAAAGCAGCTGTATGAATATCAAGAATTCAGATAGAAAACCAGTTCTCAGCAAATAAGGGAAAGCTGAAAGGTGGAAAGAGTACATGGAGCAGCTCTACGAAGGAAATGAACTTAGTCACAATGTTGTAGGAATGGAAGAGGAAGTAGATAAAGATGAAATAGGAGTTACTATACTGAGAGATGAATATGACATAGCCCTGAAAGACCTAGGTCGGAACAAGGCCCGGGGAATAGATGACATACCCTCAGAGCTACTAAAGTCTTTCTCCCAAAGACAGCTATAGCTGTTTCACATGGTGTGTGAGATGTATGAGACAGGCGAAATACCCTCAGACTTTAAGAGAAATGTATAATCCTCATTCCAAAGAAATGAGGTGCAGACAGGTGTGAAAATTATGTCATGGCTGCAAAATTTTAACTCGAATTATCTACAGGAGAATGGAAAAGCTGACCTCGGGGAAGATCAGTTTGGATTCAGGAGGAACGTAGGAACACGGGAGGCAATACTAACTTTACGGATTATCGTATAAGATAGATTAAGGAAAGGCCAACCTATACTTTTAGCTTTTGTAGATTTGGAGAAAGCTTTTCACAATGTTGATTGGAATACAAATTTTAAAGTCAGCAGGGGTAAAATACAGGGCAAGGAGAGTTATTTACAACTTGTTCAAAAGCCAGACGGCAGTTATTAGAGCCGGTCGCGGTTGCCGAGGGGACTGCGGCGCGTCAGTCACGGTCTGTACGGCAACTACGGTCGGGGGTTCGAATCCCCACCCTCGGGCATGGATATTTGTGCCGTCCTTAGTGTTAGCTAGTTCATAAATAGTTTGTAAGTTTAGGGACTGATGACCCCGTAGTTAATCCCATAATCTATACAAACATTTGAAACATGTGCAGTTATTAGACTATAAAAGACAGCAAAAAACTTGGAAGAGCAGTTGAATTAAATGGACAGTGTGTTGAAGAGAGCGAAGAAAATGAACATTAACAAGAGCAAAACCAAGATAATGTGATGCGGTCGTAGAAAATTAGGCGATGCTGAAGGAATTAGATTAGATAACGAAACAATGAAGGTGGTAGATTAGTTTTGTTACTTGTGTAGTAAAATAACATATGACGGTCGCAGTACAGAGGATATAAAATGCAGAATGGCAATGGGAAGAAAAGCATTTTTGAAAGAGAAATTTGCTAACGTCGACTATTAATTTAAGTGTAAAGAAGTATTTTCTGAAGGCCTTTGTGTGGGGTGTTGCCTTGTACGGGAGTGAAACATGGACGATAAACAGTGTGGACAGGAAGAGAATAGAGGCTTTCGAAATGTGGTGCTACAGAATATTGCTGAAGATTAGGTGGGTAGATCACGTAACTAATGAAGAGGTACTGAACAGAAATGGTGAGAAAAGGAATTTTTGACATACCTTGACTAAAAGAAGGGATCGCTTGGTAGGACACATTCTTAGACATCGAGGAATCGTAAATTTAGCATTGGAAGGAAGTGTGTGGGGTAAAAATCACAGACCAAGAGACGCATATAGAAAGCAGATTCAAATGGATGTGGGTTGCCGTTCTTATGAGGAGATGAAAAGGCTTGCTCAGGATAGAGTATGGTGGAGAGCTGCATAAAACCAGTCTCCGGACTGAAGACCACAACAACATAAAAACATTCAGAAAGTTTCCCAAATTTACATTACCTTTAAAAAATTAGTTACATTATTGAATAACAATTATTATTTTTTTGTCCAACAACACTATTCATGGCGGTGGGTTTTCCATTTTTCATTGTAATGTATATGAGAATAAACATTGGGTTTTTAATCAGAATAACAAAGTCGATTGGGAAACATTCAATTTTTATACATATAATAATTGTAAAGCAGAACCGCAGTGGTAATTACCGTAAAAACAAACAAAGCAAGTAATTTTTGTGAAATCTTGCGCAATATATAAAAGCCGATTTTTTACAATCACAGTGAGTTTGCAAAAAAACTCTACAAAAACTGGCACCCATTAACATTTACGAATATGTTTCGAGTTTCTGATAATTTTGAGGCAAACCAGGCATATTGAATCATGTCTCGGAATATTGGTGATGATAATTGATGGTGAATAATAGAATGAATTTTTATACAATCTTCCCGGAAATTAATTTCACGATTCTCCTGTAACAATGCGCTGCAATTTTGCAAGCGCTTTATGGAATTTTTAACTTGTCTTTAGAGGTAACATCTCAAGGTTGCACCAAAGAAGTGCATTTTGCAGATATGACTTTTACAGACCAAGTTGGTATATTTTCGTCATCTTGAAAAATTGCATCATATGTTTCTCCGCATTCGTTTGACCTCCCCAAAAGTCAATGAGAAGTAAAAATTTATTCTCCCCGAAGTAAGATTTTAAACATTTCCGGAGAAGGATAAAAATGCAGCCCTCGGTCGCAAATTAAAAATTATTTAATAATTATTAAAAATTATTTACAATAAAAAACACAATGAGCCCATCAATTTTAGCGGAAGGGGAAAATTTTAAGTGAAAAGCAAACCTTATAAATACAATAGAATTTAAAGATGACCCCGGCTTTTTTAATGAAAACAGCTCAGCTTAATTATCAAAATCACACTAAAGTGGGGCTCTAAAATTTAAGTGAACACAGCCCTTTAAAAATACAATTACCAAAACACTAAAGACGAGCTCAAAAATTTAAATAAAAATCTGACATTTAATTTAACTAATAGAAGCTGGTAGCAGGAAATTGCACTTAATGATATGAATAGGCAGAAGGACAATTAAACAACACATAATAAAATTTACAAATGAGCCCTGAAATTTAAATGAAAGCAGTTCATCTTAGTTACAGGAAAATCACAATGAGGTGGGAAGCTGACTACACGTCAATGTAATACACCCATACAAGTAAAACAGATGAGCTGACTTAAAACAGGAAGGAGAGGAATAAGGTGACCAACGGTCAACAAGAACTACAGCTCTGACACGAAGGGGCTTACACAAACATATTGAACGCGGAGTGGCAATGCCTCACGGAGGGAAAATTTATGCAAGGAGAAGATAAAAAAGAAGGAAAACAAAGCTATACAACTACCGTCTATGCAGATGCGAGATAGCAGGGGGGCACAAACTAGATAAAGTCCCCAGTTACGTTATCGAGTTAATGAATGTAGAGTACCTACTACTCAGAGCGGAGAGAAAAAATATTTCAATTGAACCGAACTAGATGTGCGGCATAACACATGAATAAACAACTAAAGACGTAGGCAACGACGACCCCTGGGGAGCGACCAGCGATCCTACAAAAATTCAATTTGTGGAACAGGACTGTATGAGTCACTTAACTTATTTATTACTTACTCCACGACAAGTGCAGGCACCCTCGCGATGGTGTAGGAGGAGGGTGTCAACCAACGCCCAGAAACATTTCATAGATCCCAGATGGAAAGCGGCTTGAATGACTCGAGGCGCATCCGGGCCTGAGTGCGGATTACCAGTTGTTGACAGCTCTGACGCTTGGCGACGAACGGACGCGGTGTCGCACGACCGCTAGGAACGCGACCTCATAGTCTGGAGACGAGGTAAACAGCCATGGCAGAGGTGCTGTTATAACTTGACAGAAAAGTCTCTCCGAACCAACCTCTTCAGCTGTTCAGCTCGTGTCATGCATGGCTCCCACCGACAGACAGGACTTCGATGCACGCGCCGGACCCGGCCACAATCATAATAACTCGTCCCTGGCGATGCCATGCAACGTAAAAAAAATTGACTGCCTTATGCTCTCTCCGCTATCGCCTCAGCTACCTACTCACTTCTCTCTCCCCCTACCTCGGCGCGCCACCGTCGCACCACACACGGCAAGGAAAACACGTCAGAAGACAATGGACACGCGATAGATCAAACTGCACCGCGAGCGGTCCAAGCACAGAGAGATCGATGTTACTTGCGCCAGTAATTAAATCAAGAACAGGGTCAATCGAATAAACAGGAGCCGGGACGGCTCAGACAAGTAGTAAAGTGAGTATTGCCTCGCGTGTTCTTACATTTCTCGTAAATGAAGCCATGAGAATTATCACTGGCACTGTCAGATCTACGCCCATTCAGATCTACGCCCCATTTTACCTGTCCTGGGTAATATTGCCAGATCCAAGGAGAAAAGCAGTTAAAGTAAAATTGAGCAAGATCATCAAGGCTGACAAAAACTCTCTCTTGTTTGATGCTGTACAAGATCCCTCAGCATGTCGTCTCAAATCACGGTAACCTGGTGTAACAAAGAAAGTACAAGTTCCTTCAATGTGACCTGCAAGTGGCAAGAACTCTGGAATCAACATCCACCGCGCAACGCCCACCTGATACAAGATCCCTCAAAGAAGGTTGAGGGATTCCATCTACCACGCCAAACCTGGTCGAGGCTAAATCGCATCAGGACTGGTCAAGGGAAGTGTGCTTACAGCCGGCCGCGGTGGCCGAGGGGACTGCGGCGCCCCAGTCACGGTCTGCAGGGCCACTACAGTCGGGGGTTCGAATCCCCCCCTCGGGCATGTATATTTGTGCCCTCCTTAGTGTTAGCTAGTTAATAAGTAGATTGTAAGTTTAGGGACTTATGACCCCTTAGTTAAGCCCCATAATCTACACAAACATTTGAAATTTTGATTTTCGTGTTCTTACACCATGAAGAAGTGGGGTTTCCTTCCATCTTCAAAATGTTCAAATGTTTGTTAAGCTTATGGGACTTAACTACGGGGTCATCAGTCCCTAAACTTACAAACTACTTATGAACTACTTGCGAACTAGGACGGCACAAATATCCATGCCCGAGGGGGGATGCGAACCCCCGACCGTAGTGGCTGTGCAGACCGTGACTGAAGCGCCTCAGTCCCCTCGGCCACCGCGGTCGGCCCTTCCATCTTCTGACTGACTGGAGTGGAGGGGCAAATCATAGAACACATCGTCAAACAGTGTCCGCTGCGAGCATTTAGATGTGTTTGGAGAGTTTGGATCAAGTGACTCCAAGTGCTCTTAACTGGTTGTCAAATTTGGACAGTAACATGTCCAACGGACCTTAGTTACCGCCAGCAAGCGAGTATGTGACGATCAACGATGCCAGATTATGAGTGCAACGTGGAAACATACTTCAAGTACGTCAGTTTTCCTTCATTGCCGCAGCACACTGATGTGCGATGGGGGATTTTCCGTAGTGATACGATCTTAAAGGAAGGCAATACGTATTCAGGACTATTGAATTTCTGAATTTATTAAATACTATTTGTTCACTAGAATAACTTTTAAACACTTATGTCCAATGCGCACCTAATGGTTCTTAAAATATTATTACTTTTGAGACATTAAAACGCAGACTACAAAACACTTTTGGTTTTGTCAAGTGTTTTAACGAGATATGATGAGAACCCATTGTTACAACCCATTTACTTCAGATTCAGAGGAGATACAACATGTTCCCAACTTTCAATTTAATATAAATTTTTAGGCAGTCAACTTGGTTTAACCAACTGTTGACTTCAACCATGTAGACGTCCACTAAATGTAGTCACATATAAACCTACCCACCGTCTAAGAACTTTGAGGAAAGCCCCCATAAAACACCCGGCACCTAACATGAATATTGGGACGTCGCAATCTTTCCACCTCATGTACTAGTTGGTACCTGAAGATGTACTTTTAATAGTGCGAAACCGGTCGTGACCTAATAGAGGCATAAAAATTATTACTGTACTTCACGCACCAGTTATCAATAATAAAATATACATGTCAACACGACATGTTTCGGGACGACATTATCCTATTATTAAGTTCATAAAACTTATATGCTGCTAGGAAGCTTCGTTAAACGCAACAGCTGTTAATATACATTGTCAAAAATAGAACTTTGACAATGTATATTAACAGCTATTGTGTTTAACGATGCTTCCTAGCTGCAGATAATTTTTATGAACTTGATAATGGGGTAATGTCGTCCCGAAATATGTCGTGATGACATATACATTTTATTATTGACAAAGGCATGAAAGGCAGCTAAGGCGGATTACGATAATTCATGAAAAGGTATCCTGGCTTAATTGTCTGTATTAGCTTCTAGAATTTCTTAACATTTGCTTTTAATTGTGTATATTGTTGTTTACTCGTAAAACCAAACGTAAGTAATTACACTGTTAGGCCCTGACTTGTGGTGCTCCTAGATTTCAAGATTATCCGAAACCTTTCGATTCAGTTTGAAGGAGTTTTGAACCTTCATTCGTTGGATGGGGGGTAGGGGGTGAAAGATCTTAAAAATTCTATAGAATGTAGCTAGTTTTTGCTTCGCACATCACCCAGTGCTAAACAACTACAGTTAAAGGCTTGTTTTATGCTTCCGAGTTGACCAACGACTCTGCCCGTTTCAGAAGTCGCTACCCAGGACACACGACGGCTAGTCGCTCCTGTATTTCTTAATCGGGCGGAGAAGAACGTGCGATATTCGCACAGCCAGTACAGAACGGAGGCGAAGTTTTTTACGGCGGGAACGTTTGGGCCGAGGCGGAGATACGGGGCCGCTATAGGCGCTCTTCCCGTCGTTCGGCAGAAGAATGGCGGCCGGATGGAGGGACGGGGATCATCGGCAGCAGCTGCGACTGCCGCAGAAGCACCAGCCAGCCAGCAGCCAGCAGCGAGCAGCCAGCGTAAAGTTCGTCACGTTTTACAGCCGCCGCCGCCCGGGATCGTAAATCTGAGACGGCGATCGTTAAGGAGCAGCGGGAGGAGGAGGAGCCGTGTCTCGCTTCTGTAAAGCGCTATTCATCCAGCCAGGCTGCTGGACACGTTACGGGGCAGCCAATGTCCCCATTGTACCCGAGAAAGCTTATCAAATGTGGTGAAACGTACATGATGTGGGAACGCTGCTGGAGTTACCAAAATAATCTTATTACAAAACTATTTTTACCCATTGTCAGGAAGTGCAATCCCAATGGGGCACAATTAAGTATGGGGTGCCCCAGTGGTCTGTTTTGGGACCATTGCTGTTTCTTATTTATATAAATAATATGCCTTCGGGTATAACAGGTGATTGTAAAATATTTTTGTTTGCTGATGGTACCAGCTTGGTAGTGAAGGATGTTGCTCGTAATATTGACACAGTGTCAAATAATGCAGTTCAAGAGATAAGTTCATGGCTAGTAGAAAACAAGTTGATGTTCAATCACAATAAAACTCAGTTTTTACAATTTCTAACACATAATTTGACTAAACCTGACATTCTGATTACACACAATGGGCATGTGATAAGTGAGACTGAACAGTTCAAATTTCTATGTGTTCATATAGACAGTAAGCTGTCATGGAAAGCCCATGTTCAGGATCTTGTTCCAAAACTAATTCTGCTATATTTACCATTAGAACAATATCTGAGATAAGTGATTTTTCAACACGAAAAGTAGTCTATTTCGCTTACTTTCACTCACTTATGACGTACGGCATTGTTTTTTGGGGTAACTCGCCTGATGCAAAAAGGATATTTCTGGCTCAAAAACGGGCGGTTCGAGCAATATCTGGTGTAAGTTGGCGAACGTCATGTCGACCCCTCTTCAGTAGTCTGGGAATTTTGACTCTGGCGTCACAATACGTTTTTTCTTTAATGTCGTTTGTTGTTAATAATATCAGCTTATTCCTACGAGTTAGTAGCTTTCACTCGGTGAATACTAGACAGAAGTCTAATCTACATTTGCATCACACCACCTTAACACTTGTGCAGAAAGGGGTACAGTATTCTGCGGCATCCATTTTCAATAAGCTGCCACAAGGACTAAAGAATCTTAGCACCAATCCACACGCTTTCAAATCTAAATTGAAGAGTTACCTCATGGCTCACTCCTTTTATTCTGTCGAGGAACTCCTAGAAAAGTTAAACAATTAAGCTAATTTATTTTTTCTTTATTGATTCTTTTCACTTTGTCTTAAGATTGTCGTGTGCAAAGGACTACTTAAAATTTTTCTATTACCATTCTTGTGTAACAAGTAATGTATTGACTTGTTCATGACCATGGAGTCTCACTCCTCAATTGGGTCCTATGGAACAGAAAAAAAAGTCACCGATATTTATAACTAACTAGCTGTAAATCCGGCGTTGCCCGGGAGGTTATTTATCCTACACTCTCGTAGTCCACATCCCCCCCTCTCTTTGCATCCACCTCTTTCTCTCCCATCTCTCTGTTCGTTTCCACCTTTCCATCTCTCGGCAAAGCTTTCTGCAAGGTACCCTCTGCCATGTACCATACAAACATTTATGTGCCCAGTGATCTTCCTCTTGGTTTAAAAGTCATGTGTGCAAATATTCATAAATATTGGAGCAAACCTATGAATTTTGTAAAATTCCTTAAGTACCCTCCATCACACACCGAATGAAATTTTATATAGACAGTGACATTCCTCTTGTTTTTAAGGTAGAGTGTGCAAAATTTCATCAATATCGGAACAAACTACAGATTTCTATGCGAAACGCAGGGTCACATTGAAAAACGCACTTTGTTGTTCTCAAAAAAATATTTGTGAAACCGATCGAGTCGTTCTCAAGTTACGGCGCGACCAAGGTATTTAGGGATGCATTTTTATGTTTCAAAGTACCCTCCCCCATGAACCGTATGAAACTTAAGGTAGACAGTGACCATCCTCTTGTTTTGAAGGTCAAGCGTGGGAAATTTCGTGAAGATCGGAATGAAACTTTAGGAGAAGTATGCTCCGCCATGCACCTATCACAAAATACTTTCCTAGCTGATATTTTATTCCTATAAACCTCATTCCTGCCAAATTTCAGCTTCATAGGTGAAGTAGTTTTCGAGATTTCGCGTTTAGTCAGTGAGTGAGTGAGTGAGTGAGTGAGTGTCGTTCCGCTTTTATATAGATAGAGATTGAGAAAAAAGATTGCTTAATATTGGATGCAAGAGAATTGATGGAAAATTGCAGACAAAAATAAATAGTAACATGCAAATCGGTAATGCTAACTTTATTTGATACAAGGTCATGCCTGATGCGACAGTTTTACGGCGTCTACGGCGAAACTGTTGTGAGCGGTAGACTTCTTTTCGTTTCATCATTTTGTGGGGACAAGGAAGGTTGAGCTACAAAACGCTTCATAAACGTCCGAAATTACATGAAAACTTTGTCGCGGGTCCATAAATACTCTCATTTTCCAATTATTGGCTCATAAATCTGAGTATTCTTACGCATTGGTCTCTCATTAATTATGACCTCATATCTCCTGAGCTATGTGTCGTGCTCCTTTGTTTGTGGGTCAGAGACCTTCGTGGGCGTACGGTGAACAGTTCACCAAAGTTTCATTGCAATCGATTGAATGGTTTATGAACACATAGACGACATCCATTTTTATATATGTAGACTATAGTCCGTGTCATGTAGGAACGTGGCCCAGTTTTCAGACGTTGTGCGCACGGTACCGCACTGGCAGCCAATAATACTCATTCTGTAGGTGCGCAACTGGCAACGAGTTACGCAATGTTTCTCCCACAGGCTCCACTGTTGGCGCTCGGTAGTAGCTCCTCCCCTCCACGCTTACCCTATTACTCCGCCTCTATACGCGGAGGCGCCTTCTTACATGACGCCAACTATAGCTCAAACCCGGCATTGCCTGGGTACTTATTTATCCCCTTAATAAGTTAGTCCATCTTCCCTTCTCTCTATGAGCCGCGCGGGAGTAGCCGAGAGGTCTGGAGCGCCACGTTACGGATCGCGCGGCCTCCCGCGTCGAGGTTCGAATCCTCCCTCGGGAATGTTGTCCTTAGGTTAGTTTAACTTCGTTTAAGTAGTTTGTAAATCTAGGGACTGATGACCAACGTATTTTGCTCCCATAAGAATTACAAAAATTAGAACATTTGAATTTCTCTCTCTGTGCACCTTCCCTTTCTTTCCATCTCTTCCCCTTTTATCTCTCTGCTCATCTCCTATTTCTCTCTGTTCATCTCCTCCTCCACCACACACTGTTCACTTGTCTGTCATCTCCCCTCAGTCTCCTCCTCTTCCCTCTCTCCGTCCGTATCCTCCCTCATGTCCGTCTGCTCCTCAAACTATTCCTCTCCCTCCTACATATGAAAACATATACATATGCGCAAAGTGTCACAGTGATTGATCAAAAGCTGACAAAGTCACAAGGTATCCTCTGCCATGCTAAATTCACTGGCTTGAAATTAATAAAAACCTCCTTCGTAGAAACATACATCCATGTGCTGACTTTCATGGTGAGCATGGATGTTTGTTGTAACGTACCCTAGGCCATGCACCTACGAAAGCTTACAAAAGATATCCCATGCATTGGTTCTGGGTGTAAGCTATCTTCAGTACACATTTTATTCAAGTCCGTCCAGCTGTTACAACATGAAGAGTAACAAACGTGTTAACCCACTGTAAGGTACTGATCGCCATGCATCACACGGTGGCTTCGCAAAGGAGTTCATACGTTAATTCAGGGCATAAGATACCTCCATTCAAAATGTCATTCAAATCTGTCCATCCCTTTCAGCATTTCTATCAACCTGCAGATCGCGACCGCCAGGGTGGTTGCGAAATCTTGCTCGGGTGGTCACCGAAACACGACGAACTACTTGCACCATAAAATAACCAGGGATTCCGTAACACTAAAACGTAAGCCATAGTTAAATATATTTAATGTTGAAAATTCTGAGTTGATTGTATAACATTCATTATGAATTGAATAGATCATATACATATGATGATAGTGGTGAATAAACGAGAAGTCTGAAAACTCTTTTCAGGAACCAATCGACAGGGAAACGAACTTGATACAATAAGTAATTCTGAAAAATTAAAAAAAAATGTACTTCTTTACACGTTACATTTCTTAATCAGCGCAATTCGCTTCTGAGTCTTGCCTGAATTGCGCAACAGTCGTTAAACGAAATATTTTTATATGCTCGAAATAATGTAACAGTAGGACAATGTGTTTATTCTGAAAAATACACAAAACAAAACTTCGTCCAAAAATTGAAAACAAATCTGAAGCAAATGAAAGGATATTAAATTTGTTTTGTTTGAGATAAAATAGTTTTGTTACGGTCTGTGAGAAGGAGGGCGGTGTCGCCAACATATTTTTATTTTGAAGGATTTCGGTTCTTAGAAGAGGTTGAAAACTACTGCCTTTCAGCATGAAGGTGTAGCAAACATATTAACACATTGAAATTTCCTGGCAGATTAAAATTGTGTGCCGGAACCGGGACTCGAACCTGGGACCTTTGCCTTTCGCGGACAAGCGCACTACCGACTGTGCTATCCCGACACGACTCACGATGCCACCTCACAACTTTACTTCCGCCAGTACCTCGCCTCCTACTTTCCAAACTTCACAGAAGCTCTCCTGCGAAACATGCAAGACTAGCACTCCTGGAAGAAAGGATATGGTGGAGACATGGCTTAGCCACAGCCTGTTTCCAGAATGAATCTTTCACTCTGCAGCGGAGTGTGCGCTGATATGAAATTTCCTGGCAGATTAAAATTTTAATGCCAAAGTAAAGAAGATATAAAATGTAGAATGGCTATGGGAAGAAAAGCTTTTCTGAAGATGCGAAATTTGCTGACATCGAATATTGATTTAAATGTTAAGAAGTTCTTTCTGAAAGCATTTGTCTGGAGTGTACCATTGTATATTAGTGAAAAGTGGACGTTCAGGAGTTCAGACAAAAAGATGGTGGAAGCTTTTGAAATGTGTTGCTACAGACGAATGATTAAAATTAGATGTGTAGAGTACGTAACTAATGAGGAGGTTCTTAACCGAAACGAAGAGAAAAGGAGTTTCTGGCATATCCTGACCAAGTGAAGGGATAGATTCGTTGGACACATTCGGTGACATCAAGGAATTGTCAAGTTAGCATTAGAAGGAAGCGTTTGGAGTAAAAATTGTAGAGGGAGACCGAGGGACGAATATGGTAAGCCGATTGTAGGTTGCCGAACGTATTCTCAGATGAAGAGACTTGCACAGGACAGGGTAGCATGCAGAGCTGCATCACACCAGTCTGCGGTCAAAAGACCACAAGTGTTGCGACTCCAAATAACACATTGCGCGACACATAACATTACAGCACAGCACTCTGTATATCTAGATCGACACAACTCGTAGTCAGGAGAACGGTGGCCCAAATCCCCTCTCGGCTATTCAGAGTTCCGTCATTTCCCTAAATCACCCTAGGCAAATGCCAAGCTTTCGTAAAGCGACTTGGGTTCCACATATAATCATCGCGCCTGTCGTAATGGTGAGACTAATGCTTCGGCAGGAGTGTTGTATACCCTTTGGCCTTTCACGCTGCTGCGGGACATAATACCTTATGACGACGAAACGGATGAATGCCATCGGCGCCGCATGTGCCGCCTGCCACTCAGTGTTTCGCTCCAGCTGTTTGTCCGTCGCAGTGGGGAGCCGCGGTTGCGACTAGTGCGGTTTGCCCCCGAGCCGCAGTCGTCAAATATTAGCAATGCTGAGCGACGGTAGCGCTGTTTGACTTTGGCGTTTCGCTGTTTGAGGTCTGAAAGGCTTAAAGCGGAGAGCGCCGCTGTCCCCATTAGCCGGGGAGAACGGGAGGAGGGTGCACAGACTGCCCTCAGCCGTGGCTGCCTTTTGGCTGCCGGTAACATGTAGACATCGCAGTTGCAGAAACTGACCGGGGTGTGTATGCGGGAGTCTGATCCTGCACTGGACACTGACTGCTCGTCTGTAGCGGGTCGACAGGAAACCATCCATCGTCATAATTATGTTTTTGAAGGGAAATAGGCATACATATTCTGCAATGAGTGGGAGAGATGAGCACAATTTGTATTTTAAATCTGGATAATTTTAAAACGTGCAAGGTATCAAATGACTTATACTGCTCTGCAGTGTTCAGACAAGATGGTCCATTGCATATAGTGGGTGTAAACGTTTCTTTTCTGTTTCTTACGCTAATTTTTACTACATTTGCAGCTACAGTAGTCTCTTTTTGCAACTTTAGGTAATATTCTAATTAAGCACAGATGCGTTTCGCTTTATATAAAAGCATGTTCAGTGATTGATTTGATCAAGATATATGTTTTACATTTTTTTTCTATTTTTTATTTATTTATTTTTTATCATGACCAGTTCTCACGCGATGGCTTTGTATTTGACACGGTTAGCTGGAGCGGCTGGGAGTTGACTGGTAATGTTAGGCAAGGGTACTCAGTTCATGTTCCTTTGACAAATTTTATTTTAACTAAAATATTTAAAAAAATCCTATCCTTTACAAATGGAGGCTGAAGATCCGAACAAGACATTTTTGTGTTGTTTCTTGTTATTCAATTTTAAGAAAAACAGTAAACAGTTCAGTTAGGGTGATGCAAGGCGGAAGGCCGAAATTAAAATTTGATTATAATAGGTAACGGACTGAGGGGCCGAGGCAACCCTTAATAAAAGTAAATAAAATATGGGGAACTAGACAGTCAAGAGGGGCTGCAAAATTAAGTTAAATTATCAGGCTGAAGGCCAAGTTAAAATGATTTTTTAAATAAGTTAATAACGGACTGAGGGTCCGAAGCAACCTTTTATAATAACAAGCATACAATGAAAACAACATGACACAATTTAGTAAAGGGCTGATGTCCCGAAACAATCTTTCATCTTACTTATACAATAATAAGTAACATCTAAAGCAAGAAAGCAACAAACTCAAACAAAGTAAAAGAGACAGGACTTCCCGGAATAATAAAAAAGCTCAAGCAACGGTTACCTAAAACCGATACACAAACACAAGCACTGGGGCCAGACTTTTTACATAACAAGACACACAATGAAGAGAGACAATGTAATAAGTAGGTAGGTAGATAGCTTAGGGTTTAACGTCCCATCGACAGCTTGGTCATTAGAGACGGAGCTTACGCTCGGAGTGGTTGGGTAAGGACGGGGAAGGAAATCGGCCGTGCCCTTGAAAGGAACCATCCCGGCATTTGCCTGGAGTGATTTAGGGAAATCACGGAAAACCTAAATCTGGATGACCGGGGGTGGATTTGAACCACCGCCCTCCCGAATACGAGTCCAGTGCTTTACCACTGCGCCACCTCGCTCGGTAATGTAATAAGTACCCGAGACAATCAATAATATACTTTCAGTGTAATATAAAATTAATTTAAGAACAGGACTGGTTACTCGTTAACTTAATATATAAAACAGATGAGCTGACTCCAGACAGGAAGGAGGGGGGGGGGGGGTAGGATGCTCAACCGTCCATGAGAACTACCGCTCTCCCACGAAGGGACTTATATTAAAACGGAATCAGCGCCAAATTACAACAGTAGGTTGGCGCTACCCCACGGAGATAATATAATCTATAATAATAATAATAAAGCTATACAACTACCACCCGTGCAGATGCGAGCTAGCAGAGGGGCACAAACCAGGTAACTTTCCCAGTGTCGTTAACCAAGTCGGTGAAAATTGAATAATTGCTACACAGAGCAAAAGAGAGAATAATTCAATTGAGCCGAACTAGAAGTGCGGCACAACACACAAGTAAACATAAATAGACCTAGACATAGGCAACGACGGTCCCTGGGTAATGACCACTGTTCTTGATAAATACACACACACACACACACACACACACACACACAAATTTCCGGAGCAGGAATGTACAGGTCACTAAATTTCCTCACTCCAAGAAAAGTTCAGCCACCTCTGTAGGAGTATGGTATCAACAAACGCCGTGAAAGTATTTCATGGATTCTGTCTCTACTGTCCCATTCATAGAGAAAGCAAGGGAACTTTCTATAGCCACTTTGTTGAGCAAGCGGCATTGAAAACACTTTTAAATCACAACATAGTGCCCATTGGTGGTCTAAATAGCAGTTCAAGGTTTTGGTAACATTCTTTTAAGTGAACCGCGTGTCCAACTCGTATAGACGCTTACTTATTGCCTTTGTGCAGAAGTACAGCTTTAAGGATTCATTTTGATGAATCAATAAAAAAAATCTCTTCATCAGGAGCATATTCTATTTTGAATCCAGGAACATCACTGCAAAACACCAGGTCACCTTCTTAAGAGAAGAAAGATACAAATTCTTTTTCCCTCGATAGATACCAAGAAAAGGATGTACCCGGAGACAAAATATGTTTATCTATCAATCTAGATCCTAAACCCCTGCCGATTTTTTAAAGGCCTGGGTATCTAACAAAATCGTTCAGTTTCGATTGTGAAAATGGAATAGGATTGGTTTTGCCAGGATCGTAGCAACCCCTGTTTTCTTCTCTATCAACTTGCTGAGTCAATGGCTTGTGATAATCTATATCATCTAAAGCATCTGGAGGAGACGGTATTGGTATTTCAGGTCAATGAGGAACAGGGCGAATGGGCGATTGAATATTAGGGTAAGAAATATCCTTTTTGTTTTTCAAATTGAAAGATCGTACGTTGCAAGAACAAAAATAGCAGTCATCATTATGATGTTTGGGCTCTCTTCAAACTCTCGGTATTCCGAAACGTAAGGACTGCTTTTCACCTTGGAATCATTGCTTCATTTCTTCAAAACACAGTGAACAAACTTTGTGCGGGGCCCAAGGATTATCTTCATCACTTAACTTTATACCGAAATAGACGTAAAATATTTTTTCAACAAAATCGGAAATGTTCCTTTGTTGCTTTTTAATGGTATAGATACCACAAATGTAGCATAGGCAATATGGCGAGTTTATACACCCTCTAGTAGCCATTGTCCATTGTCCATAAAACGACACAACACAAGAAAACAGTCACTACTTTAAAGCACTGGGAACAACAACACGTGAACAGCAGAGGTACTGTGAAATGAAGGACAATACCAAAAGATCACTGCTTGGTTATGGCGGGGGAAGAAGCAACGCGACAGTCAGGCGCTGACATGAAAGATGCTCAGTGACTGAGCAAGTGGATGGGGGAAGGCAGGAACAAGCACTGACATGCAAATATCGTTGGTTTCTCCTAATTACTCTTTATTTGATGTATATCTAGTTTAAAAACGGCTAAAGAACGGTTTATGGAGATCCTAGAAACCAAAATTCAAACTGACTAGAGTGCTGAAATATGTATAAAAATATAGAAAAAAGCTAAAACTAGACAAACAGTTTGTGAAATACCTCTAGCGATGGAATTTTCCCCTATTTTTCCCGAAATCAGCGTTGCTAACACTATAAAAATTACTTATTAAATTTGAAACAATTTTTATGTCGCAGACCTTTGTTATCAGTCTACCCTTGCTAGTGTTTTCGTATGTGTCTATCCATAAGGATTATCTTCAGAGTCTTCGTGGTTGCGACTGCAATACGTCTCGTCTGTGCTATGACAATTACTTACAAATGTCAAAACATAGACGAGACGGGTTGCAGTCGCAACCACGAAGATTTTTAAGATGATCCAGGTGGATCGAAACATGTAAAATAATAATAATAATAAAACACTTGCAACTGTAGACTGGTAATTAGACAATACATAATTTCAAATATTAGTGCAGTCGATTATGTCGACTACAGTAAAAATTCCCTTAGTGCCGCATCCCAGAACGATGTCATGTTGCCCATTTTCTGTTAACTGGCTTGCCCCGACCGGTGACGAAAAGAAAAATTATTTCTTCTTGTGAACCAACATTGGTTCTGAAAGAACCGAACTTGTAAAATCCAACTCGTTCTATTCTTTCAAGAGACCGAGAAAGCAATATATACAGGCCCTCAACTCGATACTGTGTTCCTTTAAATCCTGGAAAGCGTGCATTGCCGTTTCGCACTTTCACCCAATCAACAAAATCTGACTGACTGAGTGATTTGATTGAATTCTAGCTCAAAGATCACAAGATTTCTCGTTGGGACTTAATTTTTATAGTATAATTCAATGAGCTTCCAAAAAACATGGACAATTACATGAAGCTTTTCGCAAATTACGCTGTCATATACAGAGCAGTCGTAACACTAGAAAATGTAGTGAAATGCAGCATGGTCTGCAGCGTATCGGCGCTTGTTGCAGGGACCGACAATCGATCTTCAACATACAAGTGTACACTAAGAAAGAAAGCTCCTCTGTCGTAAATTTTACCAAATACCTAGGAGTTACAATTACGAACAACTTAGACTGGAGAGAACACATAGAAAATGTTGTGGGTAAGTTTCATTGGCAGAGCGTTTCGCAGATGCACCAGCTCCACCAAAGAGACTGCCTACATCACTCTTGTGCGTCCTCTCCTGGAGTACTGTTGTCCCTTGTGGGACCCTCACCAGGTGGGACTGACGGAAGATATTGAGAAAGTTCAGAGAAGGGCAGCTCGTTTTGTTTTATCACGTTACGGGGAGGGGGGGGGAGCGTCACGGAAATGTTGCACGAGTTGGGGTGGAAATCATTAAAAGAAAGACGTTATTCATTGGGGCGTGATCTGTTTGCGAAGTTTCAATCACCGACTTTTACTTCTGAACTTAAGGAGACATGACCATCCCAATAAAATAAGAGAAATCAGATCGAAAACGGAACGATTTATGCGTTCTTTCTTCCCGCGTGCTATTAGAGAATGGAACGGTAGGGAAAAGTTATGAAAGTGGTTAATGAACCCTCTGCCAGGCACTTAAATGTGATTTGCAGAGTATCTATGTAGATGTATATGATCAAACGATTACAGAATAGATAGTGAAAGCAGTTAGTTACACATGATATGTAAGAGTATCAGCATGAAATGAATCAAATGTAGAGATGCCACAGTGACATTAATTGTATCCTCAGAAACTGAAGGCCATCAGCTATTGAAATAGATTCAAAACACTCGTATGGTCAATATTTTTTAACGCTCTTCAGTGTGGGTTACGTAGCAGATTGGATTGGTAGAGAAAATAAAACAGATTTCAAAGAAGAGCAGCACGCTTTGTTATAGTAAACGAGAAAGCATCGCGGAAATGATCAGCCAACTAAAACTGTCTGACCATCAACAGAGGCATTCTGTATCTCATTATAGGCTACTGTCAACATTCTGAAAGGGTTCATTTCTGAAGAGTCAATTTATAAATTTCGCAAAGAGGCTGTACAGATAAAATTACAGAGTTTCTAGCCCACGTAGAGGCTTACCAACACCCGATCTTCCCACGAAAACTAAATCACCAAACAGGGAAAGTTTGTTTCAAACACCCTTCGCCATGCACCGTATATATGGATAGTATACTAGTAGAATGTAGGCATAGACATAGATGCCGGTTTCGTCTCCCATTAAGATACAGATATTTTCATCACGTCTTTTTTAATATATCACTCTTAACTGCTGGTAAAAAAGAATTCAGTGGTTACCGTCTCTTCGTGTGTAGTTAACTAGGAAGAAATTAAAATATTCAAATGTTTGCAAACATACTGGACAAAACTTTTATGATCATCATCCACTGACTTACAAACTACTTAAACTAACTTACAATAAGGACGACAAATAAACACCCACGCCTGTGGGAAGACTCGAACCTCCGGCGGGAACGGCTACCCAGTATGTAGCATGATACCTTAGACCAGGCGACCATTTAATGAGACAACTACGAATATATGTACTGGCTCGACAACAACATAAAAAAGCTGATTTATACCGTCTTTTGTGTATCTGTCTTTAAAGTCACATAGTCGGTGATGAACTACAGGCTTCTAGTACGACATTTTGTCACTTGGTATGGTGAGTAGCTACGTCTGAGGCATTAATCTATCCCTCTTCACGGTTGTGTTACGTTGTTTACCGTACGTGGCTGTGAGTGTGAGCGTGAGTGTAGTTCATGTTATTTTATTTCAGCAGTGAAATATCTTGTCTTTGGTGCTGGTCACGTGACTGGTCGGTAGCCACTGGGTGCGAGGTGGTGTTTACTGAAATCTGAAGTACGGATGAGCTATACCGTGATTTTCCGTTCTCAATGATTTCTGTTAATGCTCCTTTTTGGTATCTGCGATTCTTAGTTGCGATTTGTCACTGTTTACAATCACAGTTTAGAAATCCTCGCCGGAGGCCGAGGGGACTGCGGCGCTCCAGTCACGGTCTGCACGGCCACTACGGTCGGGGGTTCGAATCCCCCCTCGGGAATGGATATTTGTGCCGTCCTTGGTTGTAGCTCGTTCATAAGTGGTTTGTAAGTTTAGGGACTGATGACCCTGTAGTTAAGTCCCATAAGCTCTACAAACATTTGATTTAGAAATCGAGTAGCCGAGCGGTCTAAAGCTTCTCGCTGCGGAGCGCGCGGTTGTTCGCCGTGGAGGTTGGAGTCCTCCCTGGGGAATGGGTGTGTGTGTTGTCCTTAGGTTAGTTTACCTTGGTTTAAGTAGTTTGTAAGCTACGGACTGATGACCACGCAGTTTGGTCCGATAGATTTACAAACATTTGAATCTGAATTTAGAAATCCTCAATGTGTACCCCTCTGCATTCGAACTGCGATTTCCGTGTGCAAATGTTTGTAATTCTATGGGACGAAACTACGTTGGTCATTAGTCCCTAGTCTTACATATTACTTAAACTTCGTTAAACTAACCTAAGGACAACACACTCATCCATGCCCGAGGCAGGATTCGAACCTCCAACACGGGAGGCCGCGCGATCCGTAACGTGGTGCTCCAGACCCTACTTCCGTGACGTTGCAGAAAACACATACTTTCATCAATGTATTCCACCATTATTTACATCTCGGCAAATGTGAATTACTGTTCTAAGTTACTTCAATATCTGGTGTATAATGTATAGTTACAACTGTGGCTATTCAGAAGTAGAATCTAACAGAAATTGGCAAGTAGGCCTATAACCTATCTAAAGGTACGTTTAGACGGGCAACATTTTACCTAAATATTTAGCTGAAATGGTGTTGCTGTCAACATTGCTGCAATATGACTGCAATACACAGCAATATTTCGGCATGGACGGTCAATATTGCTGATGCTGCAGGTAGTTGCCGATGGATTGCCGAGGGGTTGCCGTGTTGTCCGGGAACGGTGGAGAACACTTCGTATTGCAGGGCAATACCTATCTCGGTCCTTGTCTGTAAATGCTTTCCTCTCGCTCTCAAGGCTGTTTGTGCTTCTCTGACCGACAGCGCTGCAGTCACGAAAACAGAGTATCGTTTCGCTTTTGTTGCTTCGAAAGTTTGCGAGCGCTGGTTTGTTTCGAAAGTAGTATTGATGTTTATAGTTACTATATTGGTGCATTGTTTTCGAGCTTACCATGACTGTTTTGAAGGAACGAAGGAAGGAAGACTTCTTACAGTTATTGTCGTCTTGATTTTGTGTTCTGTCAGATATGGAAAAGTGGTCGAACGAGAAAACAATCTCATTTATTAATTCTATTCATCTACGTCCTGAGTTGTGGGACGTAGAATGCAGTACACATAAAGACAGGAGTGTGAAAAAAGGTAGTTGGCAGGCAGTTGCTGACGAATTTGGCATTGCAGTTCAAGACGCATACAAGAAATTTAGAAGTCTTCGAACCTACGCTAAAAGCGAGGCAAAGAAACATCAAAAGAAAAGTGGAAGTGCAGCTGGCTCTCCTTCTTCCACATGGTTCGCCTACAATAGTGTTGTCCAGAATAAGTGAGCTTGTTTTAATGAGTTGGGCGGTGTGTGATAGAACACTTGTTCTGTAATGCAAAGACTCAAAGAGTGTGTATATGTTACTTATATGTAAATTATATCTTTGCCGTTTTGTTCTGTTATGGTTACGGTCAGGTCTTTATTAGATGTTAAAAATAGAAGTTGTTCGCTTTTTAACTCCGTTTTGGTTTCACGTTCTATTTGTCCTGATAGAATGACTTACTGCGCTAAAGCAACTTAATCGAACAAATAGCATCAGTTTCATACTGTCTAGGGATGTACCTGAAGAGGGTTTTGACAGCATAAACATAAATGAGGAGGTAAGCAAAAACTTTTATTCAATATAAACATAAATTTGCTTGTACATTAATTTAGTATACATCTTGCCAGGCTACCCAACCCTGATCACTTACAAAATAATTCATAAATTATTCTCGTACTTCTTTGGCTCTTGTACTTGGGTTTCGTGGAACTTGTTGGAGGCCTTGTATATTGACGTCGTTGTTTCGCCAAGAACCTGATACTACTCTCCCTGTACCCGCATCTTCACTGTGAAAAACCCCTGGAGGCGAATAAAGTATTTGGCTCTGTGCATTTCGTCGCAAAAAATTGTGTAGAAGTGCACAAGCTAACACAATTTTTGCAGTATTTTCCTTTTTCTAATCTATGGTTTTATGAAGGACACGGAAAAATGCCACCAGTAATCCAAAAGTGTTTTCTACAGTTCTTCTGGATCTTGATATCCGATAATTAGACACACGTTTTATTGAATGGGGAGCAACATCTGAAGAAAAGGACTTCACAATGTTTTCCATTAATGGAAACGCATCATCTGCAGTAAATACAAACGGAGTTGGCATTTCCCTCCATGGAAGAGGCACAGGATCTGGCAAATTCAGTGATTGGTTAAGAAGTGCTTCGCCAAAAGCAGTGTGCCTAAAAACTCCCCCATCTGAAATCCTTACATGTAATATTACTATGTAATGGGGCAAGTTAAATAATAAATAAATAAATAAAATAAAAATCTGAAATCCTCCCTTGGCATCCGGAGCATTAACACTTGTTTCATGTAAAAGTAGGAGAGCCGCACTCACTTCTATAACGTCGCACTCATCCATTTTGTATGAAATTGTGTAGCCTCTGCCCGGAAATTAGTTGCCGCAAACATTTCTGGGCCATAGATGCCGATGTGTTGTCACTTGTGTTGCTGCAATACATGTGGCTGCAATGTTGCCCGACAACATTTCCGGGATATATTGTCGACAATATGCAATTTTCATTGCCCATCTAAACGTACCATAACAGAAATATTCGGCCAGATTATAATAACTGTCAGTGCAACGAAAGTTCTACGCTCTTGCTATAAAATGCATAAACAGATTTTTTAACATTTTGTGGTAGAAGTCAGTTACCAATTTGATAGTTATGATAAGTAAATGTGAAATATACGTGACTTATGAAAATTTTATTTTCCCTTCAAAACCTTTCGGTGGCATCAAATATTCAGCCAAATAACTATTGATAAAAGCTTGCATTATATTTATGGCAATGTCGATCTAGTGAGCTAATGTTGGCAACGAAATCTTCACTTTATAAGAATAGTTACTTTACTGTCTGTATAAGGTTACACACAAGAAACCTTGCAACTACAGAGCAAGAATAACACTATTTCCCTCATTCTATGTGTTTTAGATTTATAAGATCAGTCACAAGTCGTTTCAAAAATAAGCACAATATGCCACCACTGCCGTAAACAAAAGTTTATCAACGCTGAAGGACCCGATACCGCCCGTCTGCTTTCACTCATGTCGTCACAGGCGGGAAGATGTAATGTGCTGCGAATATATAGCTACACTATAGCAGGTCAGCAACTGGAAGCAGTTAATTCCATAAATTATCTGGGAGCAGGCATTAGGAGTGGTTTAAAATGGAACAACCATATAAAATCAATCGTCTATAAAGGAGATGCCAGATGTAGATTCATTGGAAGAATACTAAGGAAATGCAGTCCGAAAACAAAGGAAGTAGGTTACAGTACACTTGTTCGCCCATTGCTTGAATACTACTCGCTGGTGTGGGATCCGTACCAGGTGGGGTTGATAGAGAAAGTAGAGAAGATCCAACGGAGAGCAGCGCGCTTCGTTTCAGGATCGTTTGGTAATCGTGAAAGCGTTACGGAGATGATCGATAAACTCCAGTGAAAGACTGCAGGAGAGACGCTCTGTCTCTCGGTACGGGCTTTTGCCTAAGTTTCGAGAACATACCTTTACTGAGGAGTCTAACAGTATATGGCTCCCTCCTACGTATATCTCGCGAAGAGATCATGAGGATAAAATCAGAGAGAGTAGAGCCCATAGGGAGGCATACCGAAAATCTTTCCGCGAACAATACATGACTGGAATAGGAGGAAGAACCGGTAGTGGTACTCAAGATACCCTCCGCCACACACCGACGGGTGGCTTGCGGAGTATGGATATATATGCAGAACGTACTAAAATGATAAAGGCGGGCAACAACATTCCTTAACCTAAAACAAATCATTGCGCGAAAAAATTTCGTATTTTCAAGTGTAAGGTTTGCAAAAATTGTATAAGTTTACTCCTATACCGTAGAATCAACACAGACGACACTGAAAATACAGTAGGCCTACTGTTAAACATTTCGTAAATTTACATAGTTGACCACTTAATCCCGTCCCCATGAATTTTTATTTTATTTTATTTACGTTATATAAATGTATATCTATATCTATAAATGTGAATGTCTGTTCGGTGTACGTTTATCACGTCTAAACCACAAGACATATAGAGTTAAAAATTTGTACAGTTACTAATGTCTACCCGGGGAAGGCTTTAGGCACAGTTTTATGACTATCGGATAGCTATTTCTCTCTATATATATTAATGTGAATGTCTGTTCGGTGTACGCTTATTACGTCCGAATGACAAGACGCAGAGACTTAAATATTTGTACAGTTACTAATTTATACCTGAGAAAGGTATTAGGCACGGTTTTATAGCGATCTGATAGATATTTAGTAATTTGAATAATATAACGTGAAATACGGAATAATAATTACTCTTCGAAAATGGTTTTATTGGTTTCAGTGTTGCTTAAGGGTTGATAATGATAAAAGGGTGATGTATATTAGGATGGAACATTATCGGTGTATATAAAATTCTACGTGTGTGAGTTTTATATTTCGCTCCGCAGAGAACTACAGAACACAAACGAATGGTCTGTGTGTAATTGTTGTGCGAAGTCTCCCGTTGTACACCATAGCAGTTCCATGCCGGTAGCTATAAGGAGGTGGAAGATATGGTGGTTGAAAGTCGTCAAATTATTAAAAAAATCGGACTGAAGGCCAGCGATTCCGCTTGTGACTCTATATCAAGGAGGTTACATACAGCCTTTTTTTTTTTTTTTTTTTTTTTTTTTTTTGTTTGTTCTATGGATAGATCAGTTCATTGCGGTCGTTGTTCCTTTTTGTTCGTTGTCGTTCGATGAGTTCTTGGCTCAGCTTTTTTGTTACAGAGAGGCGTTCAGCCCTCTGACCGGGCGCGCTGAGCCACGGCGCCCGGCTCCTTAACGCGATGTTACAGGCCATATATTTGGCCTATGCGTGCTACAATGTCTTCAGCTTTTTCTTTGTAAGGATAAGCATACGAATAAAGAAATATAAGAATAAATAAATAAAGCAGTACAAAAGAAATTTCTTTTAATACATCTCTTTAAAAAATCGATTTGACGTTTCGGGCATCTATCATAATCAAATAGTACGCGAGCGGAGCCGCAGGTTTAAGCTAGTTGCATATAAAAATACTCGAAGATACCGGATTTACATTGGAAGAAACGTATTCTGAATTTACATAGTAAGTTGTAGGTCTTATGGTTAAAATGATTTTAAACAGGGATGAAGTTAGTAACACAATCTTTATTTGGTATTCACATTCGTTGTCTTTAACACCTATAAACAGAATTATAATCTCTCAATCTATTATAGATACCAGACTTTGCTTCAGAACAAAATTTTCAGGTGGCGATGTCAAATATAATACTTCGTCCAAACATGTAAATGCTGCCGACAGGTAAAATAGTGCCAATAAGTGTAAGCATTTTCCCGAAGCAAATTAACTGTTTGTTTATTCATTCGGCCACAACCCTAAACAAGGGTGAAAGTACGACAGTTGGCCAACAGGTAGCACAAGGCGGAATGTTAAATGCTACCCTGGCAGTTACTGCTTTCGACACTTATTTGTGACTTGTCATAAATAAACCAACTAACATGAAATACGATAAAGCGCGCGCGTCCGCCTGCTACTTTAGACCAGTCACGTGACCAGAAGGCTCCGCCTATTTCTACCGTTGAGGATGTGCCATAACTTATTTTAAGATTCGCGTGCGGGGCACCCCGGCGCCGGTACCCTGGGGGCGCCAGGTGGGCGACGCGCGGGGATGGTGGCGTGTTCTAACGCGCCTCCTGCCGGAGGTTCGACTCCTCCCTCAGAGGAGTTAGAGTAAGCTAGCTTAAGTGGTGTAAGCTAGTTTAAGAAGGCACCGATGGCCTTAGCCGTTTGATTCCATAGGAAATCACACACATTTCGCCTGGCGAGTGCCTTACACCATGTCCAATCTGAGAGTTTTGAAAATTACTGAACAAACAATTATTATACTTGTTAAAATGTTGGGCGCTGACGACCTAGACGTCGAGCGTTCCCCTTATCCCTCCATCCTGTAAAAATGTAGGCACCGATACTGTTTACAAAATCGCCTCATAGAGCTTTCGGCACAGCTTCTACTTTTGATGAGCAAGTATAAGTGGCGTACACACACGCACACACACACACACACACACACACACAGAGAGAGAGAGAGAGAGAGAGAGAGAGATAGAGACAGAGAGAGAAGACGGTACTTTATCGCGTAGGAGCGATTGAAGTAACTTTGACTGCCGTTGCGAAAAGGGAAGGCGTGCGACAGGAAATGTTAACACAGCCGCGGTGGAGTGGCTGAGCGTTCCAAGGCGCCTAGCTGCCAAGTGCGCCCGCCATCGGAGGTTCGAGTCCTTCCTCGGGCATGTGTGTACTTGTTGTTCTTAGCATGAGTTAGTTTAAGTAGTTTGTAAGCCTAGGGACTGATAACCAGAGTAGTTCAGTCCCATAGATTTACAAACATCTTATATTTTTTTTTATTGTTAACATAATACACTCTTGGTGTTGTCGACTGAAACTACAACCCTTAGATTAGCCACACAATAATAATACTACAACTTCTAAGTACTGCGTGTGAAATGTTGCAGAATGTAACGGACTGAAGATTTAGAATGTGAAGCACAATTAAAAGAAACTGCTCGACCACGTCGTTGGAAACGACATGTTGACTACAAAACTTCAGATGATCCCATGTTGTTGTTGTGGTCTTCAGTTCGCAGACTGGTTTGATGCAGCTCTCCACGTTACCCTGTCCTGTGCAAGTCTCTTCATCTGAATACGTTCGGCGACCTACAACCTTTTGAATCTGCTTACTGTATTCGTCCCTCGGACTCCCTCTACGATTTTTACCCCACACACTTCCTTCTAATGCTAAGTTGACAATTCCTTGATGTCTCAGAATGTGTCCCACAAATCTATTCCTTCTCTTAGTCAGGATATGCTAGAAACTACTTTTCTCCCTGATTCGGTTAAGCACCTCCTCATTAGTTACGTGATCTACCCATCCAATTTTCGTCATTCGTCTGTAGCACCACATTTCAAAAGCTTCTATCATCTTTTTATCTGAACTCCGTATCGTCCACGTTTCACTCCCATACAATGCTACACTCCAGACAAATGCTTTCAGAAAGGAGTTCCTAACATTTAAATTAATATTGAATGTTATCAAGTTTCGCTTCTTCAGAAACGCTTTTCTTCTCATAGCCATTCTGCATTTTATATCTTCATCGGCCCATAATAGACCCAAAAATTTAAAGTAAATTTTTACTTCACACAGCGATCTTACAATTAAATGAAAGGTTTTCATTTTTTGAAAAAATTGATAGCTAGAGGGAAATGGAGAGAGGGCAAAGAAAAAGACAATGTCTCAACCTTGAAAAAAAGTTAACACATGAAAATACATGGGACATTGATGGGGAAGAGCTGTTTAATGAGTCGAAATTGTTTCATTAATTTTTGTAAAGAAAAACAACTCAACTTGATGTGTTAAATTTTATTTACTCCAATGATTTAATGTCTTTGTCCCAAATGTTTCAACATTTTTGCGCTTTTATTTAACACTTTCCGTGACAGCAGCAGAAAGGAAAAGTTCGTTTCCCAAACTGAAAATAATAAAAACTACATACTATCAACCAAGACCCATGATAGACTGCCAAATTTGGCCCTAAGTATCGAATCAAAAGTAAATATCAAAACAGATAACAAAGTTTGCCGATTTAAAAGCCAGACAAATTGAATTCAGTGTCTGAAAATGTTTCTGTATTTTTATGCAAGTATTAAATAAATGGAACATAAAAATTAAATTTTGCGTGTGTGTGTTCTTTGGCAAGAACGGGGAGGGGGTGCTAGCTGTTTTTTCTCACTTCGGCGACCCGTATCATTAAGACGGGCCTGATAGAAGATATAAATTACATCTAACTGCAGAATAAGTACCAAGAATGTAGTTACGTCGAAGTTTTGAGTGAAAAGAAAGACTTGTCCCAAGGTAATATCTGAGGTAGATTTTATCACTGTAATTTGCCGTACCTATAGAAATGGCCACGTAATGTGACATTTTACGAATCGCGGAAAAAGATAATAATCGCTTTATGGAATTATAAATTTCACGAACTCCTTTGCTTTTTAGTTTCAGTATCACCGGCACAAGGAACGATTAACAGGAAGTTTATATCACTGCCCATCACAAAATATCGGTTTCTCTTTCGACCAGTACCGAGAACCGCCGTTGGAATCTCAGTTCGAAATAATCCGTGCCTCTGTCTCTCTTTTGTGGAATGGAATTTAATAACGGTGTACTGCGGCTCTGATTCACGTGATTCATTACATTGCGAGTCTGCAGTTTCACTCTCATCTTCCAAAATTGATTTCGCTGTGACAGAAGATTATTGTAAGCATCTCCACGCACATTTTTTGGTTTTCTTTTATGTCTATAGTAACAACTTTGTTTAGGATTCATTCGAGAGAATGCGTGTCCACTGTACATGTGAACTTACGTACTGTGGCCTTAATGAAATAGTACGCTTTATAAAAGATATACTAAAAGGACGCCCTTAATTTAATGAAAACCGGAGTCCTGTATCACGGTTTTATTCAAGGAAAAGTAGTCGTCTGACATTTTTAAGTGCAAAAAGAAAAAAAAAATCGTAGAATATGAAGAGCGTTATCAGACTCGTGGCTCAGCATTTAACTTTAAAATTTTTACTTTCAGATAGCAAATAACAAACTTTCAAGTGAGAAAACTTGTTATTAACGGAAGTTAGGTGCGACTTATTATTTACAAATGTTTGTAAACCTATTGGACCAGACTGCTATGGTCATCAGTCTCTAGATTTACAAACTGCTTAAACTAATTTACACTAAGGGACAACACACACACACACACACACACACACACACACACACACACACACTCCCATGCCCCAGGGAGGACTCGAACGTGAGTCGGGAATAATCGCTAGTCCGTACCATGAATCCTTAGACCACGCAGTCATTCCGCGCGGCATTATGTTATGACTTCATTTCACTGCTTATTCTTTCCTTGTCAGAATTTTCGACAAACGTATGCAAAAACACGACTTTGTTCAAAATTTCGTAACTAGGCAACAGACGAATAACGTATTATGTGGGTTCCGCTCGCTATGTAAGTAAAGTTAGATTTTCAGATGGTAAATAATTTGTAAACTTTTAGGGCTATGTTGAGACTTGTACATTCAGATCTTTCCAGTTAACATTTAATTTTTATGGATTCTGCCCGTAGACTATAGGAAACAGTACTGCCACCAATTACTGTTAACAGTTTTACTTGATGCTATAATTTCGGTTATCTATCACAGGCGGCGTATTACAGTCAGAAAATTTGATGTTCTATACGCCTTAACTTTTTGCCAACATATTTTTGTTGCCAAGAGGTATCTTGTGGACTGTTCGGCGCTTTTTATTAGACAAAAGCGTATCTATCGTATTTCAGGCAGGGTATGAAACTTCTTTTTGAAATGAAAGTGGGTAACGTTAAACCTACCATTATTATTACCTATCTGTTAAAAAATTATGACCGATTCAAACTCATTCAGAACGGAAAACTTTGAATGATTATACATACAAATTTCACATTTCTTTAGTCAGGGTTGGAACTTAAGTAGTGGAACCTATATATTCACAACCGATACAACAGAGTTACATGCTTGCACCTGTTATTGTCCTTCAAAGTAGTCACCAGCGTTGTGCAGAACCCGTTGCCGGCGATGTGAAAGGCGTAGTATACCGTTAGCAGAGCCTGTTCTGCGGTCTTCTGCCTATGCGAATGCCTCGAAGTGGTTCTTTTATCTTCAGAATCAAATCACGGGGAGTTAAGTCCGGGGAGTATGGTGGGTGGTACAGTACTTCTCAGTCTCATTGACCAAATAGAGCAGCCACAGTTTGTGCTGTATGCGTCCGCGATTTGTCGTGCAAAATGATGGGTGGGTTGCGCACAAAGTGTTGCCGCTTTTTTCGCAAAGATGGTCGTAGCTGATTCTCCAGAAACGATAAGTGATACTGCCCATTGACGGTCCCTGTTGCTCCTGTTTGGAAAACATAGCGACACCATTATGTTAGACCGCTCGCTCACAGGTATCTGTGTTTCCCTCCATTGTGCACACGTCGGTGCCATGGGACGGGCGACTAGGTAAGGTAGGTATGTAAACAACGACAAGAGAAGATACAAGTGTAATGTGTCTCAACAGCAGTGTTGCCACTAATTAAGTGCCAACCCTCGTATATTCTGAAGAAAGGATTAAAATTTAAGTCACCTGGGTTCTGGATGTTTACACCATGTGCCCTGACAACGTATTACTCGCATGATGGCTTCGTCACGTGTAGAGCGCGCATGGTGTTCTATGGTGTAGCCATCCGAGCTGTATTCCTCTGGTTTCGAAGTTCATCTGAGTTTGATCACAGCACGGCACACGTCGTCCCACCACATGCCATACATTTCCGACTGGCGATAAGTCCGGAGTTCTCGCGGGCTGAGGAAATGTCTGACATTCTGTAACACTAATAAAGCACCTGTTCCTGTAGAAATACGTGGTTGTGATTTGTGTTACTGAAAAATGGCGTCTCGGGTGTCGTGCAAAATGGGTCGCAGGCTGCTACTCACAAGTCGGGCCTGGATGTTTGCAATGGCTCACCACACTGTGAGGCTCTGAGCTGGCGCTGTATGTCTTGTGTGAATAGTCCCTGTCATGCCCCTCACCATGTCTGTGGCGAAACAAAATGTGGCAATCACTTTCTGACGCCATTCCTGTCCCCAGTGACTTAGTTCCATGTATCAATGCCGTCTAACTTGATTTTGCACATTAGTCATATTTGAGTTCAGAAGCTGCGACAAGTCTGATTTTATATGTTAATTACTTTAATAATAATATTCAGAGTTTTCATATCTTAGTTTGTACTTGTAAATTTTATAGGCAAAGTGGCATGATGAAATCGATTGAAGAGGTGGGAAAAGCATAGGAGATAGCACAGATCATGTATGGACCGTGAGAAGGCACGGCAGTGTAGCATAGACGTGATCTGATTGGTTGCCGCCTCCCCTCTTGGTGCTACCATTCCTACATTTCATTTATTGATATTTAAGACAGTAAACATTAGATAATAGCGTAATTTCGATGTAATACTTTTCTGTTAATATGCTTTCATTTGAACACATTTGGCACCTAGTTCATTGTAACTTATATAAACAAAATACTAGCGATGAATCTAGAAGGTTCGTTTGACGCCAAAAAGACAGAGGCAGCAACTAGCAGCCACACCTGGTCGAGCACAGTCCAGTGTCGACTTTCGAACTGTTAACATGTAGCACCTTGTCTCATTACGGAGCATTACAAAACGTGTACATTAATCATCATGGCACTAATATTTATTGTAAAGTGACTATCGTTCAATGTACAGCTTAGATTTGTGGATTTCGCTGAGCGTGTGTAAACGTTGGAAGAATAAATACAAAATCCACTTGCATTCCGTGTTTTATGAAGAAAATCGTAGTTAGAGCCCTTAAATCATTTTCACGGCATTTTAGCTTCAGACATCAAGAATCTGCGACCTGTGTGCTGAAACCGCGTGGGACATTATGTACTTAGAGATCTGAGGTCAGTAATAAACAAAAGAACATTGTTTCACCAGTCTGAAGAATTGGTGAAAACTACGACCCCTCATGCAATATGCGTTACCTAGTGCAAGTAGGACCATAAGGGCATTCATGCCTAATAATAGGAGGGTAAATCAGGGGAAATTTATAAGAGTGTGGAAGATTGTGCTGAGAGACTGTTAGAAACTTTCCAACTGGACAGTGTTAACATCATATATGAAGACTTGCTCTCGGCCAGTGACTATTTTCTGCCCTCTTCATGAACGCTTATTTCATTAGAAGAGCCATTTAAAATAAATTATTTATCAGGTAAGTTGTAAAGTGGACGATGTGAACGTAACCTGTACCGTAATAAACAGCGACGGACTATCAGCCCTGATAGCGTGTGATGTACTGTGTGTTGCACTGTTCACTCATGGGTCACAGATAACCTGCAATGCGTTTCGGTTGAGGTGTACATCTTCTTGGGGAGTGTTGTTGATCGTGCACACTGATGATTCTCGTCGTGTCCTATGGCCTTCCCTGAACCATTCTAAGTAATGCACTACAGAAACAAAACATTCTACAAAAGCAATAATTTCTACAGATGCATAATACTCGACAATTCATCCAAATGTGTCTGGTGGAAGGTACCTAGTACCTCTACTAAGGAAAACGAATTTTTGTATGCGTCTGTATGAGCCTTAATCTCTCTTATCTTAAGCCCGTTTTACACGATCGACTTTGTGGTGAAAATTGACTACTCCAAGTGTGTATGCCTTTCAGGCCTGCATGTAAATCAGCAGCCAACCCCATCGCGTGTGCGTCTATGATGTCAATGATCTATAGATTGTGCCGAGTGTAGAGTTCTATATTTTCGAGTGTGCCGCAGAATGCGCATGCGCAGAAGCAAGTAACAGTAGTGGAGTCTGATCATACAATGTAAGCTTTCATGGCCGGCGTCAACGTCATTTAAAACTTCCGGGCTCATAAGCCGTGTTCGATTTTTAAAACTTTCCCCCAACGTTGAGAACTTGAGGAAGCGCCATATATATAGGCAATGCAGAGGGCACCACAAGACATCACGTGACGTCGGCTGCGACACTATCTCTGATATTTCCAACATTCTTAGCAGAGAAGAATCGATTGTCGTTCAGCTGGTGTAAAGCAGAAGCCCAAATTCTGTCCAATTTAACAGATTCCTCTTTCCTGTTAAAATTATTGCGATGTTTATAGATCTCGATTGCTTTTCTATATGTGCGCGCATGATAGTGCGAAATTTTTGAGATGACACTAGTCTCATTAAATTTAATTTCATGGTTGCCTTCTTGGTATACATGTTCCGCTACGGCCAATTTCTCCGTGTGCCCCAAGCGGCAATTCCTTTTATGTTCGACGTCACGTGATGTGGTGCCCTCTTCATTGCCTATATATATGGTGCTCCCTCAAGTTCTCATCGCAGTTCGCCACTCGACCTCTGAAGATGTCTTCCGCAGCCGAAGATGAAACGTTGGGGGAAAGTTTTAAAAATCGACCACGGCTTAGGAGTCCGGAAGTTTTAAATGAAGTAGTGGTGTCTGGTAACATCGGATGTTAACCGTCGAGCGCAGTCATATTATAGAAATGCTTTCGCCTCTTCTTTAACTTTATTCTGTTTTCTACTTTGTGTTTTTATCACACAAAAAGTAGCACCAGAGCCTAATATTGTTTTTTGTACTACTTTTCTCCTACAAAAGAAAACGAACTATCTGCTAGCAGAAAAATAATTTCGTTTTATGGGGGAAAAGCCTATGCTACGTATATACACAAGCGTAAATATATAAACGTGTTTTACCGAAAATAATTTTAACAGAAGAGTCAGAATTATCAGATTTGAAAATTATTTTTGATGTTATTTTGACAGTCAGGAAGAAAACAAGATATGAAAAATAACGAAAAAGTCGCTTTTTTACTGCATTTTTCGATATTGTTTCATGTGTTTGCAAGTATAAATTTCCTTCTGCAAATGAACCGGTAAGTTTTCAAAAGTCTGAATGACACTTTACCTATTATTTAGGCTCTCAGTTATGTATAAAATTTACTAATGACATTTGAGGGGAATATCAACTATGAATTACCCTTTCGTCATTAATAAACTCAATTATACTTTTCCTGCTCCTACGTAAAAAGTGCCCTCATAACCCCACTTCTTCATTCAGTTGTGAAACTACATAGCAGACAGCTCTACAGTTTTGATATTTACATCTAAATGAAAAAGGCTACTAAGACGCAGTACGGGAATAGCACGCCGGGGGCGCTGTAGTAGACTCAATCGTTTCGAGTAGTCAACTGAGACAAGAAAGTTCGTCGTGTAAAAGGCGCTTAAGTGGTCTTTATAAGAAATGTAAACTGGGGCAGCATAATCGTTTGGCTCTTTAAATTTCTTCAACAGTGCTTCTCGAAAAGAACGTTGTTTTTCCTCCAGCAAATCTCATTTGAGTTCCTGAAGCATCAGGAACACTCTGCGGATTGATCGCATCTACAAGTTACAAACCTAACCGCCCGCCTCTGAATTGCTTCTGTGTCTTTCTTTAAAACCGATCTGGTTTTATATGCTGTCTCCTTTACAGACGAATCACATCCAGCCAAAACTCTCCCGATAAAAAGAAGTCGACCATCCGCACCCCGCTCATTCCATTTGAAACCGCTGTGCAGCGTTATGCCTAAATATTTAATTAACGCATCTCTGTCATGCAGAACACTACTAAATCTGAATTCAAACATTACGGAATTATTTCTCCTGCTCATCTGATCACGTTAATTTTTTACATTTAGAGCTAGCTTCCATACGTCACACCACCGAGAAATTTGGTCCAAACCATCCTGTATGGTGTTACAGTCATTAAATGACGACACTCTTCCCGTAGATCAGACGGTATATGCATCACTCTCCCTTATACTCTTTTTCAAACCGACCGCCTTTCAAACCTGAGGGCACGAATCACACGAAGCATCCTGCTCCTGCACAGCAGCTCAAGTCCCACTGATCCTATACCCTCGGTTTATAACGACAAACAGAGCAGGCAACTTTTACCGTTTCTCTGCGTCATCGACGTTAATCTTCAACCCGTCCGCCGACATGATTTGAACTTTGAAGATTTCAGCAGAACATACTAATGTACACTCTACGAAGATGAACTTTCTATCGCGAGCCCTTCAAGCTCTTCTGTTTTTTTTTTTTTTTTTTTTTTTTTTTTTTTTTTTTTTTTTTTTTTTTTTTTTTAAATAGTATGAGCATGCTGTCCGTGCGTATAAAGGCCTGGAGAAACCACGTTCAAACATCGAAGACCTGGCGGGCAGCCCTCATGAGAAATGTGACACCGATATAACAGGATAGGCGGTGAGCTGTGGCAGAACGAAGATCAGACTTGGAAGTTGCGCCCCGTACAAGTCGTCTGAACACACAGTATACAGAAAACTCCTAACGACGGGTCGCCGCAGCCAACGCCTCATTAATGTTGGCAAAGCGTATGGGACGTAAGTGCGGGGTCATCAGTCCCTAAACTTACAAACTACTTATGATCTACCTTATGCTAAAGACAGCACAGACATACATGCCCGAGGGGGGCTTCGAACCCCCGACGGGGAACGGCCTCGCGCATCGCAGCATATCGCCTCAATGCGCTCGACCACGCCGCCAAGTAACTATAGGGACAGCTCCATGTCTCCACTAATATAAAAACTTGGCAAATAGAATAGAGAAACAAGTTGGATGTAGTACAGGAGAGTACCAAGAAAGATTAATGTGGAGAACAGATTCTCATCATTTTGAGAGTGAGAGCTATACAATATAAGAACACAGTAGTTACTTTCGTAGTCTCTAAAAAGGGTTACGGCTCAGTTAACAAGCATCTAACACTATTTTAGAATCAGGGAGAGATGAGAATACAAATGTTCACGGATACAACATCAAGGATTAAGATTCAAAACGAAATAAAAACAGGAATTCGAGAAGGAAACGGGCTGTCCCCAATTCTCTTTAACTTGGTTATAGAAAAAAATAGTTAGACCAAAGGAAAACACATTAGAAAAGAGAGGTATGAAATCTATAACCATGGGACAGGGAAAGAACAAATTTTATTCAATATGTTTCGCCTTTGCGGATGATACAGCACTGATAACTGAAAGCCAAACAAATGCAACTATTATACTTGATCTACTGAAAGAGATTTCTGAAAAGACTGCACTTATATGAAAAAAAACAAAAAAAAACAAGTGTACAGCACACAAATGTAATGGAGAAAAAATATTTAACCAAAGTACGGCAAAATTAAGAGTTGATAAACTTAAATACCTTGGTGAATAGATCCAAATCAACAGACTAGACGACACTGAAAATAAAGAAATTGCAAGGAAATTATAATTTGCATACAAATTAACACAGAGCTATTCCAACAGTAAATCCAAGTGAAGATTGGACATAAGAATTCAGTTAATAGGGCACAATCAACACCTGGATCAGACTGCCTAAGTAACAAAGGCGAACAAAGAGAACTAGAATAAAGAGAGGAAAATACTACGAAAAATTCTGAATCCAGAGAAAAACAATGAGAGTAGATGGATTAAACGAAGAATAAAGGTTTATATAAAAATAGAGAAAAAAATCAAAATGAGGAAAAGACGACAAAAATGTTATGGACTTTTAAAAAAGAATGGAAGAAAGACGTTTTCGAACCTATTGGAGAAGAGTTGACAGAGCTCGGCACTATTTGTGATGTAGAGCATTTTAACTTTCTGTTAATGAAACGTTTACAATGAAAGAACATCATAGGAATAGGATTGACTTGGCAGTCATTGGTATAGGAGAACTATCACAGATATCATTTTCTTTCAAACATCAACAGTAGGATTAAGTAATCATTAGTATTTATTATTACGTGTATATGTGTCATCCACCAATATTGTAATCATTCTATTCATTTGGACGTGATTTCTTGATATGGACATTGATCCTTCAGAATAAATAATCAATTTTGTACACAAACGTGTTGTCACATATTTTGGAGCGGTGCATGTTGATTTTAAAATTGGTACCAGTAGCCAGACTTATAAAAAGGCAAAGGATCAATCTGAATATAGCGTGGCGGAGCGGCCGTGTGCATTGAGGCGCCATGATGCGATACGCGAGGCCGTTCCCCGTCGGACGTTTGAATCCCCCCTAGGGCATGGATGTCTGTGCTGTCTTTAGTATAAGGTAGTTGATAAGTAATTTGTAAGTTTACGGACTGATGACCCCACAGTTAAGTCCCATAAACTTAACAAATATTTGAACATTTGAATCTGATTATCCTGCGAATTCCAGAGTCATTATTTTCTTTAATTCATGATATTAAGTTATTGATTGAAGTGTGCAGTCAGGTGATGAAGCATTATTAATAAATTGTAGCCGCGGCGGAGTGGCCAAAGGCATTGAGGCGCTACGCTACAACGCGCGAGGCCGTTCCCCATTGGGTGTTCGGAATGGATGTTTGAGACGTCTTTAGTATAAGCTAGTTCATAAGTAGTTAGTTTAGGGACTGATAACTCCGCAGTTAAGTCCCCTTAATATGGACAAACATTTGAACGTTTGAATAAATTGAAAATAATGAGCAATTATCAAAGTCTTTGAAAGACAGTCACACCTGTCT
The DNA here is from genome assembly GCA_026315105.1 of Locusta migratoria. NCBI lineage: Eukaryota > Metazoa > Arthropoda > Insecta > Orthoptera > Acrididae > Locusta > Locusta migratoria. The sequence continues at coordinate 187,617,679 of CM048750.1, read as the reverse complement.
GTGACTTCTCCTCTGCTTTTTATAATTATCTGTTTACTACCTACACCAAACAATTCATATATTTGTGAAACTAATGAGACTTAACTGCGGGGTCACTAGCTTCTAAACTTAAAAATTACTTCTGAACTAGCTTATACTAGAGAAGGCACAAACATCTATGCCTGAGGGGGGATTCGAACCTCCGACGGGGAACGGCCTCGCGCATCACAGCATAGCGCCTCACTGCTCGGCGTCCTCTATGAGTAGTGCTGAGAGAAAGCGCTCCTTTTCTTTGTTTCTTTTTGTTTGTATAGCTTATGGGACTTAACTACGGGGTTATCAGTCCCTAAACTTACAAACTACTTATGAACTAACTAATTCTAAGGACGGCACAAATATCCATGCCCGAGGGGGGATTCGAACCCCCGACCGTAGTGGCCGTGCAGACCGTGACTGGAGCGCCTCTGTCCCCTCGGCCACCGCGGCCGGCGAAAGCGCTCCCGTTTGCTCACCTCCCCCCCCTCCTTTTTAGATATATTTTCGATAAAAGATGTGATAAATGTCTTACCTCGGCTTGTTTGCGCTTCCTTATTTCCAACTTTTGTTTTTCTTTGATAATAAACACCAAGAACATATGAACATGCACATGACAATAAATATTTGTTACAACGAAAGGTATAAATGTCATTTATCTTCAAAATCACATTTGCTAATACATCCAAAGATATGTGGCAAGTAACAATACAAAAGTCATTGCTGTTCTCGTATTTGTAAAAAGAAATTGGGTTAAAAAATTGCTTGTAGTTGGTCTCGAACCCACTACCTTAGAAAGCGCAGCGCCGCTAAAGACATCCATTATTATTATTATTATTATAAAATATATATATATATATATATATATATATATATATATATATATATATATATATATATATATATATATTTTTTTTTTTTTTTTTTTTTTTTTTTTTACCTTTCGTCTCTATGGGCTGTTCTGTTCCTTGAGGTCTCTGATCCTGTTTGTTCGTTGTTCAGAGTGTTCAGCGTTTTTTATTACAAACCGCATTTAGCCCTCTGCCCTGGCGCACTGAGCCAAGGCGCCCGGCTCCACATGGCTGGTTGTAGAGTAGTGACTTCATTATTATCCGTGATCGGACCTTCTGAAGGGTTGTAAAGTTGATGAGACTTTACTTGATACTTATAACATATTTTAGCAAATATAATGAGTATTTCATAACTCTTCAATGCGCCAGAAACAAATATGAAGGGCGGCAGTTACCTTCATGGAGCAAGGCGTGGTGCGCAGTAGCGCTCTGTTGTTTTGCTTCGGAACCATTCGTGCGTAACCGCCAGAGGTCGATTAGCCACGAGCTGGCGCCTCTACCAGCTCCAATGCCAATGTTAAAAGCGGCGATTCCCCTCGCCCCTCCCTGCCGCGGAAACTCACATATGCTGCCTCTAGGGGGTTCAGAATCTGAACCTGCCGCGGTGGAGTAGCCGAGCGGTCTGAGGCGCCTCGCTGCGGAGCGCGCGGTTGCTCGCCGTCGGAGCTTCGAGTCATTCCTAGGGCATGAGTGTGTGTGTTGTCCGTAGGTTAGTTTACCTTATGTTAAGTAGTTTGTAAGCTACGGACTGATGACCACGCAGTTTGATCTGATAGATTTACAAACATTTGATTTGAATCTGAACCTCAGCCGCGCATGCGCATTGCAACGCAGCGGCCGCTGTCGATTATATCAGGCAGCCGCGCTACAACTCGTATGTATGTGCTGTCTCCGCGACGAAAATCGTTTCTCATGAGATAAAAATCCTTTGAAGGTGCTTATAAAATGATCTGAAAGAAGAACGAAACGAAGAATGATAGTTTAAAAACCCTTTTTTTTTCTTATTTATTTTTACGACGATCGTTTTTCCGGTGAGTCACTGAAGCAATCAACACATAGGACGCGCCGCCACTAGTAACTATCACAGTTATAATATTCTTTTAAACATCAGCAGTAGGATTAAGTAATGATTAGTGTTTGTGACTACTGGTTTTTGTGTCAACCTACAATGTTGGAAGCATTATATTTGTTTCTTGATACGGACATTAATCTGGCTGTATAAGTAATTTGTACACAAACGCGTTGTCGAAAATATGATTCATAGATTAGTACCCAGTCACATATTTTTGGAAGGTGAATGTTGATTTTTGGAACTGTCACCAGCAACCAGATTTTTAAAAGGCAGAGGATCAATGTGATTATTGTGTGCATCACGGTGCCAATTTTGTACTTTAATCTACAGCTTGTGATCGAAGTCTGCAGTGAGCCGATAAAAAATAATTAAACAATTGTAAATAATGCGCCATTATCATACTCTATGAGGGGTCAGGCGCTACCTTCCTTAATAATCTCTTTACTGCCGCGCGGGAGTAGCCAAGCGGTCTGAAGCACCACGTTGCGAATCGCGCGGCCTCCCACGTCGAAGGTTCGACACCTCCCTACATCTACATCTACATGGGGTACTCTGCAAATCACATTTAAGTGCCTGGCAGAGGGTTCGTCGAAGCACCATTATACTATTTATCTTCCATTCCATTCTCGAATAGCGCGCGGGAAGAAAGAACACCTGAATCTCTCCGTTCGGGCTCTGATTTCTCGTATTTTATTCTGATGATCGTGTCTACCTATGTAAGTGGGAGTCAACAATATGTTTTCGCATTCGGAGAAGAATGTTGGCGATTGTAGTTTCGTAAGCAGCCCACGCCGCAGCGATAAGCGCCGTTGTTGTAATGATTCCCATCCCAGATCCTGTATCATTTCCGTAACGCTGTCTCCCCTGTATCGTGACAATACGAAAGGAGCTGTCCTTCTTTGCACTCTTTCGATGTCCTCCATCATACCCATCTGATAAGGATCCCACACTCGGCAGCAATACTCCAAAAAATGACGGACAAGCGTAGTGTATGATTTTTTTTTTCTTTCTATTTTTTCTTTGTAGTTCTGTTGCATGTTTTAAGGGTTCTGCCAATAAAACGTAGTCTCTGGTTCGTCTTTCCCCGACATTATCTACGTGTTCTTTGCAATTTAAGTCTGAAGTAATAGTAATTCCAATGTATTTTGTGGAGTTTACGGCCTTCACGTTTTATTGATTTATCTTGTAAACAAAGTTTAACGGATTTCTTTTCGTACTCATGTGGATGACTTCACACTTCTCATTATTTAAAGTTAATTGCCAATTCTTACACCATACTGATATCTTATTCAGATCGTTGTGCAGTTGGTTTTGATCTTCTGATGATTTTACTAGACGGTTAATGACGGCGTCATCTACAAACAACATAATAGAGCTACTTAGATTTTCCCATAAATCGTTTATGTAAATAAGGAACAGCAGAGGACCAATAACAGCCGGCCACGGTGGCCGAGGGGACTGCGGCGCGCCTGTCACGGTCTGCACGGTCACTACGGTCGGGGGTTCGAATTCCAACCTCGGGCATGGATATTTGTGCCGTCCTTAGTGTTAGCTAGTTCATAGGTAGTTTGTAAGTTTAGGGACATGACCCCGTAGTAAAGTCCCGTAAGCTATACAAACATATGGACATTTTTGAACCAATAATACGCCCGATTCACCTCTGTTTTAGTCGATGCCGTACCATCGATTACTACGAACTATGCCCACTCTGACAGGAAATCCCCTTTCGAATCGCAAATTCGGGGCGATATACCATAACTACGCATTTGATTAAAAGCCGTTTGTGAGGTACAGTGTCAAAAGCCTTCTGGAAATCAAGAAATACGGATCGCCTTGCGAACCCTTGTCGATAGCACCCATCACTTCGTGTAAATAAAGAGCTAGTTGAGTTTCGCATGAACGACATTTTCTACATCCGTGTTGACCTTGGGTCAATAGATCGTTCTGTTCGAGATAATTCATAATACGAGGCGCGTCCAGAAAGTAAGTTCCGTTTGATAATAAAATGAAATTGTACACAGACACAGAAGAAATTTTTATTGGACAAAATTCTGCAACTCTTAAATTACTTTTCCACATAACTGTCGAAATTTTGCAGGCATTTGTCATAGCGTGGCACCAGGTTTTGTATGCCTCCTTCATAGAAAACTGCCGCCTGTGTCTCCAACCAGTTGGAAACAGTTTGTTTCAGCTCGTCGTCATTGGTGAAGTGATGACCGCCAAGGAAAGACTTGAGATGTAAGAACAGAAGAAAGTCGCTAGGAGCGAAGTCAGGGCCGTACGGAGTATGGTCAACACGTCCCAGCCAAATCCCTGCACATCACTACTCCCGCCGTTGAACTGTCGGACCCATCTTCTCATCATCTAATCACTCATCACACTTGGTCCGTAAACATCGCAAATTTGCCGATAAATTTCAGTCGGTTTCACTTTCCTCGCATTCAGAAACCGAATCACCGACCTGATTTCACAGGCGGCGGGATCTTCAATCAACGCAGACATTTCAAACAAGCACAACAAAGCGTACGTAACTGACAGAGATGTCCAAATGGCACAAGTTCTTCTCCTTGATACACATCGTCTACAGCGCATGTGCGGAACTGCAATCGCAGCGCTGCAGCGGAGATAAATTGAAACGGAACTTACTTTGTGGACGCGCCTCGTATTTGATACAGGATATGTTCCAAAACTCAGCTGCAAATTGACGTCAATGTTATAGGCCTATAGTTTAGTGAGTGACTCCTACTGCCTTTCTTCTTTACTATCCGGGCCACCGCGCAGTATCGACTGTTTAGATGTTGGCTAAGGTGAAGTCATCTAACCAGCCAATCAGGTGGTAGTATACGGCAGCCAATGAAATTGGTTGTTTTATACTGGCGCAATATTCGAATGTATTCCCTTCGTATTGAGTATTTACAGTCAATTTACTGAGCGGACAAGGGTACATCGAGAACCTGACAGCCATAGAGCAGGAACAGCATTAATTACTTACTTGATGGTCAGTGCAAAAAATTAATTATTTATTACGTCAATTTATATTTACGTAAGTTGTCATTCTCAAAGAAATTGTACTGATTTATATAGAGATGTTTTGCATATATGTATCATTGCGCTGTTTATCTGCTTTGGGCTTGCAAGTTACAGTAAAAATTTCATTCTGAATAGATATTCAGCGAAAGATAATGACGAAGAATGTTTCTTGATTGTCATTGCATTTTTTTTCTTCGAAAGCTGCTTTTTAGCCATACTACCTTGTCAAGATAGTGTTCACAAGTGATTTTAATTATGGTGATTGGTGATTGTAAGACTTTTGCCGCTTTTTTGTATGGACATAACATTGAGTGTTACGACATATGGCTTCCTTTACGAGAGTTGAATGACAATTTCAATAAGTTGCATTATGAGCGTATCCAAAGGCATTGGAAAAATTTTCATCATTCATATCATTTAAGAGAAAGACACACTTATTTCGATTTGCGTTACAGGAAAGTACTGAATTTAAACAAGAAACCTGTCCATGTACAGAAACGTAATTCTGGAGTTAGCGATGTTCCGCATTCGAATAGTGTTATTCATTTTAAAAATAAAGTAATTGAAACGTGATCTTAACACCTTTTTTCACATGTTGTGATCATAGTGTGTTACGGTCAAAGTCAGGAAGTTCTAAACAACGATCATTAAGCTAACATAAAATACGATTCTTATTTCGTGATACTAATTATAACAGTGTTTAACATGTATCATTTGCAGTTACTGATGAACTTTTCGTGTGGTGTTCATTATAAATTGCGTAATATTTCAGTGCTTTCTTCTCTGTGTTTTTTCACTTACGTCATAATTATTACTACGTTTTTCGTACATTAGAATAAGCAATATTTCATCTCGTCTTGATGTGTGTGTTTGACATTACTATCAATCGTCAAAGCAACACATAGGTTGTCACCGTCTGTGCTACGATTGGTTGGCCGCGGTCGCTACCAACATCTGGACATTCGATACTGTGGGCGGCCCGGATTGTAAAGTTTTACCGGTGTTACCTGTGCAACTTTCCAATCTTTTGGTACAGATCCTTCTATGAGAGAGCGTTTGTATTTGGCTGTTAAGTAAGGAGCTATCGCTTCAGCATAAGCAGATAGAAATCTAAGTGATAGGAATGACGTTGAAAGGCCTAACGAGAGTATGGGTTGAAGTCGGGTTTTCAGTTAGCAGGTCTATACATTTAAGCGATCACCGTGTGTGCTTTCAGGTGGGCGGTTGTTTCTCCGGCAGATGGGTGCGTTGCCTCGCTGTGCATCGGCGCCACCCGCGGGTGTCTGTAGCGGCGCCGGGCAGCTGATGGCAGCGCCGCCGCAATTAGTAGTGGCGACGTAATTAACTAGCGGCCTGCCACACTAGCGCCGCCGCCGGCCGCCTATTCAATTAACCGCGGCTGCTGTTCGCTGTCCGCGCCGACCCCGCCCGGCGCCGTTTTAATTAGTGGCGCCGCCACACGACGCACGGCTCTGTCCAGATATGTGACAAAATCACCGGCCCGCGTCACTGTTTGAGGCTACCGCCGGGGCTGATTGCGCCGCCTAACAATTCACACAGCGGGAGCGCGGAGCTGACAGAGGAAGTGCGGAAACGGTAACCACCGAAATTTCACGCTTCACTGAAACGTATGCTCGCATTCAGTGTTATGTTCGGGTTTCCTGGATGTCAATCTGTTAACAGCCCAATTCTTGCTATGGGTGTCGAGATGGCACGAATGCCCTCCTGTCCATGTCACTGTGGTGTTTACATATCAGGGAAGATGCCGATTTGCAGGTCACAACAACGTGCAACCAGCCCGTCGCTGGATGAGGTGACTACAGGTGCCTTATGGTGCGTAGGACTCAGCAGTTGTACACAGTGACTAAAGAAGTGACTACAGTCACACTGCGCAAGACGAGCTGCATTCACATAGACAGATACACTTTTACCCAAAAATACATACACAACACACACACATTCTACACACAGTAGAATGTCATTTTTCGGCGAAGACAAATCGCTCCAGAATATATATTTCTTTATTGCCACACCAGTCGGCAGGCTGTCAGCCGCTTTATTCGGTGCTCTTCAGCTCCGAAAATTTAAAAAGAAGTAGAGGACCCGTGCGAATACTTCACACAGTGGAATGACAAAAAAGTTGGGAAAAATTGAAGTAAAATTGAATGTTCACGCAAAGTTTTCTTCAGAATCAATAAATGTAAGTGTCTAAATGCGCAAATGAAAGCTTGATCCGCTGAGTGTTGTTAGGCCAAAAAGAACTGTGTACCTTAATTAAACCGAAGATGTCGTAAAACAAACCGACTAAAATATCCAATGCAAGGACAAAAGAATACCGTGTTTGAATAAAATTAATGGATGGAGACTGAAGTTACTTCTGATACTTGATGGAAAGTCTGCGAATGAATACCTTTAGTTTAGAGCAAAAATGAAGGACTGGCTTTATTTTACAGCAAGGATACCCCCATAAGAAATATACAGAAGGAAATCGCGTTTGAGTATAGAAAAATGAAGGCGACAGTTATGTAAATTCTAATACTTGATGGCAAATCTGAGGATGAATACCTTTCGTTTAAAACGAAGGAAATCGGCCAAGTAGTTTTCGTAGATTCTTTTAATGTATAAGATGGAGTTAAAATACGAAGACCCAAAAGTTGAGAAGCAGAAAAAATGAAGAACCGCAATAACAGAGATGGTAAAAACATTCCACAATGGTGTGAAAAACTCTTTGAAGATTAGTAAACTAGTCACGATGAGACGTTTGGAGACACACAGCCGGCCGCGGTGGCTGAGCGCTCTGCGGCGCGCCAGTCACGGTCTGCACGGCCACTATGGTCGGGGGTTCGAATCTCCCCTCGGTCATGCATATTTGTGCCGTTCTTAGTGTTAGCTATTTCATAAGTGGTTTGTAAGTTTAGGGACTGATGACCTCGTAGTTAAGTCCCATAAGCTATGCAAACATTTGAACATTTTGGAGACACAGAAGAAAATGCAGGAGCAACACTTAATCTGCTCTACGTGATCGTGCACGCGCTGTTAAAACACACAACAGACAATGGAATAGACACTGAACACTGGATGAAGCACTGATTAAACATCAACGGCTCGGAGAACCCTGCAGTGGAAGGGTGGGTGGATGTGATGTGCGGTAAGGAGGAAGGTGGGTGGGGAAGGAGGGGAAAGGAGGGGTGGGAGGGAAAAGGAGGGGGGATGCCAAACGATGGAAGGGAATAGGAAAGGAGGGGGAGAGGGGGCGTTCCTTCTGTGGGTAGGGGAGAAGATTAGGTAGGTAGGAAGGATAGATATCAGGATGGAGGGAGTCATTCAGGAGAGGGAGGTGGTGGAAGTTACCCTGGGAGAGGATGTGGAGGGTGTGAAGGCATGGCAGAGGCCCAGGATTAGTGAGGGTGGGGTAGACCAGTGGGTTCTGTGAATTTTGTAGGTGGCGTAAAGGATTTGGATGTGTTCTGAGAACTGGTTGGGGGGAGAGATGTGGTAAGCAAGGCGAAGGGTGTGGCATTCAAAAACTTGTTTTTTATAATAGGTGGGGTGAGTCGAAACCCAGGTGGGAAGTTGCATAGGATGGAGCAAATAATGGAATGGTACTTGCAGAGGATAGTTGAGTTGTTGAGGCCTACATCCGGCCCGAGGAGTTTTAGCATGTTAATGTGGGACATGCTGTCTGACTGTGAGGAGGTGGGGAGTCCAGGAGAGTTACTGATGAAGAGTTAATTGAGGTTCGGGTGCGGCGGCTGGGACGGAGGGCGAGGAAGAAATCTTCGAGGGGGCGGTTCGACTTGTTTGCCGGGGATTTATCTGGGTTCAGAGAACTTGGTGAGGTGAGACTGGAGCAAGTGCTGGGAACAGGCAAGGATGGGGGTAAGGGATAGGAAAGTAGTGTCATTAGCATATTGCGGGAGGTTGATGGGAGGCTGGGGTTGGGGCAAATCGGCATAGATGAGGTAAAGGAGAGAGGGTAGAGCCTTGTGGCACCCTGGTGGAGTTGCAGACAGTGACATAGGAGGGATAACATGTGAGGAAGGAAGCAATGAGATAGACATAATTAACGGGAAGAGTCTGGGTCTGGAATGACATTCATGGATGTATGCTTTCTCAATATCAAGGGATAGAAAGATGGCGGACTGACAGGCATTAAGCTGGACGGGGAAGAGATGGTTGAGACGAAGGAGGTGGTCATCAGCTGAGAAGACATGGGATGTTGGTGAGGTGATGATGGATTCGGCAGGAGAGGATGGTTTCCAGAACCTTTCTGAACACCTGGGTGAGACTGATAGGACGGTAGGATTAGGTCTGGGATGGGGGAACATTAGGAATTTAGAGGTCTTGCAGAGGTAGGGGAAGAAGCCCATGTAGAGGATTACATTGTATAGTGAAGGAAAGGCAGTGTGGAAGGAGATGAGACAGGCCTGAAGATGCCTGTATGTTAAACAGCCGTGACGCCAGTTGTGAGACCGGGGCTGTAATTAGTCTATTTTTCATACTAACGTTGTGTTACTGTACCTTTCTCTTTACGCTAGTTATTGAAATATGTAACATTTTTCTTTGTAGATCTTTATTTATTATGATTTCTGTGCCTTTGGGGACACATCAGGGGTGATGGGCTCGTGGGATTGTAGTACATTCTATGTTTATCTGAAAATTTCGGGATTTTAATGTTTATTGGCGCAGCTTGGCTGCTAAAAAGTGGTTTTATGTGTTGGGCGCGGCCAGGCCACGCAAAACAGAGACGCTCTTGGGGGTCTCCCCCTCCCACCAACTTTCCCTCGGCTTCGGGGAAGGACGAGAGGGACTGGCTTGACCTGTTTGGCGCCGACGCTACAGGCGGCGGAGTATGTGGGACGCTTTACAATGCTGGCCCTCGGTTTACTGTGGGCGATAGCAGGGACTGCCTTTTTAGTCATTCGGCCGTTTCGCAAGAGGAATTTGCCGGATACAAACAATAGCAGAGTGCTCTGGGCCCCGGGTTGTTTATGGAGACGTATTGCCCTTAGCCATTATCTAAAAAAAATTCCTAGAAAGCCGCAGAGTTTGAACACAGTTAGTGTGACAAATGCTTAGGTTGAGAGGAAAGCTTTCTGCCAGTCTGGCACCCCAGGGCTTTGGCTCCAGCGGCTGTATATATAGCACAACGTTAACATTTTAGGTCGTGTGACCGTAGCTAGGAGCAAGGTGAAATTCCTTGCAGAGCATTCACCCTGGGAAAGGTGAAATCCGCGGGGCACTTTGGTGGCGTGGGCGGAGCCTCTTGACAGCCGCAGAGAACGCATCCTGATTCGGCAGAGTATTTTATAATGATAGTTAAACAATTTATCTACGGCGCTACGGCATCCGATTGATTGGACTATTAGTCGTTAGCAGATATTGGTGCGTCTTTTCGCGCGTGGGTGTGGCCGCCGTCACTTGCCGTGAGCTGCGGCAGAGCGCGAGGAGGGACAGTCTCTCGTGTCTGAGCGTCCGAAGTGTACGGACCTCACTAGTCTCCTGTTTGAGCGTCCGAAGTTTACGGACCTCGGGAGACACGGAATACTCCGTTTAGATTCGTGGGGAGGACATCGTTTTAAACGGTCCTCTGGTTAGACTTGTGTGTGATTCCGAAGATTCGGACCTTGTAGAATTTGTGTTTACATCGCGGACGTTACATTGTCCTGTAGTTACACTGTGAGCGGCCACAGTTTAGTTTTCGTTTTGCTAGAAGTCTATATTTGAGCATTCGTGCCTTTGCGAATCGGGCATTGTTTTTACAGATCTTATTACGCAAGTGACTGATCGATTTGTGCCAAGTGGCCTTTGTCTCACCTATGCAAAATATTGATTAGTCTACTTGCGTGATAGAATCGTACAGCAACTGCCTAGCGACGCCGGCGCCAGTGACGCTGTGTTAAGTTACATGTCGACCCTGCTTAACAGGTCGCAGCAATTACGGTCGGATAAAAATTTCAGCTCATCCGCTCCCACCGCCTGCTGCCTGCGAGCCTGAGACGCTGCCGTCAATGATCATCTGTGTGGGTAAGGTGACGCACTTGCTGGAGGGTTATATGAATCAGACTTGTTGTATTCGGTCCATTATTTTATTCTTTTGAGATCTGCCTATTTACTTTGGGGAGCTTAGGGTTAACGATAATTTCAAGCCCCTGTTTAGCCAATCTAATAGCATTCTGTTTTGCAAAACCTCCGACCCTTGACTCAGCCAGTCATTTTTCGTGTCTCAATGTTTTAACATTTGTAAAATATTGTGTGAATACCATTATCTGTTTTACATGATAGGAAATGTCATCTGAATGTTTAATTATAATAAATTGATTTTGAGCAGATCGTCTTTCATTTAAGAACGTTCCTTTATCACTATTTTGGGGGGGAAACAGAATAGTTTACACAGTACTGAAACTTTTTGGCGGAAAAAGGTTTCGGAGACTATTTGCCCTCTCTTGCATACCAGATTGGTTGGTTGGTTCGATGTTTTAGGGGGACAAAACTGCGGAGGTCATCAGTCCTCCATTCCATCAAAGGGCGAGATAAGTTTGGGAACACTGAAAAATTCGCCCAGAGTTAAAACTGCTACGGGAGGAAAACCGCACTCAATCAATAAAATGTCAACAAATTCGACAAGGAACACCATGACAGGAGACAACACGAAAGGAGACAATCACATGGAAACAGCAAACTAGTGTGGAAATGGAATGAACCTGCAAGTGGAGGGCCTACTGACAAGAGAGACGAATACAATGCGCTGAAGCAAAGCTTCATATAGAGTTATAAAAACCGCTGTCACGAATAAAACCTAAAACAGAATCAGCCATATTGGCATCGTTACGTAAAACGTCAGATAAAACTGCAGGAAGATTAAAATCCCGCCGCAGGGCGGCTAGAAGATGGCAGTCCATCAAAATGTGGGACACCGTCAAGGAAGAGCCACAACGACAACGGGGCGGGTCCTCACCGCGGAGGAGATGGCCGTGGGTCAGCCAAGTGTGGACAATGCGGAGCCGGCATAGGACTACCGAGTCCCGGCGAGAGGCCCACATGGAGGAGTGCCACACAGCCGTGGTCTCCTTTATTGTCCTGAGTTTGTTGGGATGGCTCAGGCTACGCCACTCGGCGGCTAAAAGCTCACGTACTCTATGGCGCAACACAGACTGGAAATCTGAGGCCGGGAGGCCAATCTCTAACACGGACGCATGGACTGCCTGTTTGGCGTGCATATCGGCTAGTTCCTTGTTCTGGATGCCGATGTGACCAGGAGACCAAATGAAGACTACTGAGCGTCCTGACTGATCGAGAGCAAAAAGTGTCTCATGGATAGCCTTCACCAAGGAGGAATGTGAGTAACATTGATCGAGAGCGCGAAGACTGCTCAGGGAGTCACTGCAGAGCAGAAAAGACCCACCTGAGAAGGAGCGCTTATGCTCAAGAGCACGGAGAATGGCCACCAGCTTGGCAGTGTACACATTGCAGCCATCCGGCAGAGACCGCTGCTCGACGTGATCGCCATGGACATAGGCAAAGCCAACACGGCCACAAACCAACGAACCGTCCGTATAGACTATGTCATATCCAATGTACTCTGTAACAACAGCGAAGAACTGATGGCGGAGTGCCTCTGGAGGAACGGTGTCTTTGGGTCTACTGGCCAAGTCCAGCCTAGAGCATGGCGTCGGTACACACCATGGGGGCGTACAGGGAAAGACTCTCGTTCGAATAGAAGGGACCAGACACGGAAGGCAATCGTGTGACCGGAACAGGGTCTCCGTTGTTGAGGATGGACAACCATGCGGGAGAAAAGCAAACGTTGGTTCGGATGGCCTGGCGAGCTATGGACATGAGCAGCGTAGGCCGTGAGCAGTTGCTGGCGGCGGATCGGCAGAGGTGGGACCCTGGCCTCTGCAAGTAAACTGTCCACGGGACTGGTGCGGAAGACACCCGTTGCGATGCGAACCCTACAGTGGTGAATGGGGTCCAGCAAGCACAATGCCGAGGGGGATGCGGAGCCATAGGCAAGGCATCCCAAAGACCAGATGGGACTGCACCATAGTGCTCAGCGAGATGTTCAGCAATTGCATCTGGGTCTGTACAGACTACTCCTTTCACAGAAATCCCTGGTACGCCTGTAGCACTATGGTATCCATAGAGGCGTCTAATTTTCTCCCAGACCTGGGACGGAGAGGTACATGTACCAATAGTGGACACGTACCGTTCCCAACACTCCTGCTAACGATGCTTAATTAAAAGACGTGCTCGTGCACGGAGTCGCTTGAATGCGATGAGGTTCTCCAAGGATGGGTGTCTCTTATGGCGCTGGAGTGCACGCCTGCGAACCCTAATAGTCTCAGCGATCTCTGGCGATCACCAGGGCACCGTCCTCCGCCGAGGGGATCCAGAAGTGCTAGGGATCGTACGTTCAGCCCTAGAGATAATGGCTGTGGTGAGACTTTCGGTCACCTCATCTATGGTGGCATACGATGGAGGGCCTACCTTTGCAGCGATAGTAAACTCCTTCCAATCAGCCTTGTTAAGGGCCCATCTGGGCAAACGTCCAGGGGACTGAGGCCGTGTAGTGAAAGGAATATCGGGCAATGGTCACTACCACACAAGTCATCGTGCACTCTCCAGTGGACAGACGGTAAAAGGCATACTACATACCGACAGATCAATTGCAGAGTAAGTGCCAAGCGCCACACTGAAGTGTGTGGCAACACCGGTATTCAAAATGCAGAGGTCAAGCTGAGATAGTAAACTCTCAACGTCTCTGCCACGGCCAGTAATCGTAGTACCCCCCACAGGGGGTTGTGGGTGTTAAAATCCCCCAGAAGTAAGAAAGGTGAGAGGAGCTGAGAAATCAGCGCCGCCAAGATATGTTGGGGTACTACGTCGTCTGGGGGCAGGTATACACTGCAAATGGTGAGGTCAATTGTAGTCTTCACCCTGACTGCCACAGCTTCTAAAGGTGTTTGGAGAGCAATAGATTCACTATATGCAGATGAAAGGACAAAAATACAGACTCCACCTGAAACCCTGTCATAAACTGTGCGATTCCGGTAATATCCCCGATAGCCTAGTAAGGCAGGGCATCGCGTCGGGGGAAACCAGGTTTCCTGCAGGGCAACACACAATGCAGGTGAAGTGTTAAGAAGCATCCGTAACTTTGCTAAATGGGAGAAAAAAACCACCACAATTCCACTGGAGAATTTGGTTATTGCTGACTGGAGAGGCCATGATAGGATAAGGATGATTAGTCCATAGGTTCACTACCTGCTGCTGTCGAATGTGTTCCGACTGGATCCAGAACCATTGGTTCTGGAGAGCGCAGGAGAGCGAGATCCTTGGGGGATGCAATGATCTCCAACTCGTCGTCAGAAGCGGAAGATGTGACAAGGCGTGGCTTTAGAGCCACAGAAGATTCCTTTTTCTTCAGCTTCTTCATCTTTTCCTCTCGCTGTCCTTTCGGTTTTAAGGACTGAGAGGGCTACTCAGAGACGGTGTCAGGGCCCGACATAGAGTGCGGAACCCTTTGACCAAGGGCGTGCGAGTCCGACAGCCCGACAGTCCGTCAGTCAGCGCCCTGATATATTTGCGCTGATCTGTGGTCTGAACCTGACTCTCTGTGGCGGAGTTGTCGAGCGCATTGCGGCGCTATGATCTGATGCACGAGGGAATGGGGCTGTACGATGCGCGCTCAATACTTTTCTGTCGCAACACGATCTTACAGTCTAACCACAATCACGATATTAGTGCAGTGAAAATCACGTATTTGCTTCGTGGCTGGATTTGAGCTGCTGTCAAACTCTTACACTAGTCGCCGTGACCGTGCGCGTTAGCAGTTGTACAACTAGGCAACAGGTTATAAACTATACACTACAATTTCCCTATCGACAGCATTTCAGGTAGTCGATTCACGGTTGCTAAAAAAACTGAGAGTGGCTTGTTTACTCAATATAAAAAAAATTGTTTCTTTTGCAAACTTTTTAGTAATGATAACGTTTCCTCGTCTAAAACAGAAGGATATTCAGATTGGCAAAATATTAATTGATGATGAGAACCAAGAAATAATCAAATCTGTAAGTGAACAGTGGTATCAAGTTTTGAAGCGTCTCCTTTGCAGAGTGCAATTTCTAGGAACCGAAGTCTTAGCTCTTCGTGGCCCAAACGATACAATCTTCAAAGAAAACATTGGAAACATTCTGAAGCTAGTGGAGCATATTTCTACTCTACTTTCTAGTAAAGTTACTGAATGAACTGCGCTCCATACGGTAGTCGTCACTAAGAACAATTTACGATGATGGTTAGGTTTGCTATATCATTCTATAAAAAAAAAAAAAAAAAAAAAAAAAAAAAAAAAAAAGCACCAAAAGAAAACGAAAGAAAAAAACTTTCTTGGGTTTATTCAGGTGACAGGTACAACTGTCGAAGGCTTAACTACTTGTTTATTAGAGGAGCTGGAAAAAAGAGGAATACCTTTGCAAAATATGCGTGGTCAGAGATGCGACAATGGCTCTTATGTGAAAGGCAAGCACGTAGGAGTCCAGAAACGGATTCTCTAACTTAACCCAAGAGCCTTTCACGTTCCTTGTGGTAGTTATTCTCCCAACCTCGTGGACAATGACGCAGCTCTTTCTTGCATGGCAGCTGTACGATTTTTCAGTCTTGTTGAAGAAATTTATACATTCCTTTCAAAATCGACCCATAAGTGGAGTACATTAACTAAGCACGTCACAACTGCGAAGCCTCTGAGCGAAGCCTGGTGGGAAAGTAGGATTGATGCTCTTGAGCCATTGAGATATTACATTGATCAAGTGTACGATGCTGTATACAAAGCAACCACTGATGCCAAATCGATGTATTTGGGAAGAGAAAAGCTGTTGGTACTGCCAAGAAGTTTCCGATTTCTCTGCTTCCTAATTACCTGGTATGAGATTTTGTATAGAGTGAACTTGGTTAGTAAAGTACTTCAGAAAAAAAGTCAATATCCCAAGTTCTTTCAAACTCATTGGAAGAGTCAAAGAGTTTCTGAATGGTATAAGACGAAAATGGACTCAATAGTGTAATGACCGACGCAAGGGAGCTGGCTGATAAACTAAAAGTTGCACCAGAATTCCCCACTGAAGTCCAAGTGAGGACTAGAAATGCGAAACGGCAATTTTCGATTGAGAGCGAAGATGAATCTATTAAGTCTGGGAAAGAGTCCTTTAAAATATATTTCTTTTTGTTGTTTTCGACAAGACAATAAACTCTCTGGATGAAAGATTCGAACTATTACAGTATCATGGCAACCATTTCCAGTTTCTTTATTGTTTAAACCTGGTAGAACAACTTATAAAAGAAGGTATAGAAAAGCGCAATAACCTGGAAGCAGTATTGACTGCAGCAATATTAGTGACATAAGTGGAGAGGATCTGATGAAAGAGATCGTTATGCTAGCACTTTTGCTACCTAAAGAAAATTCGCCTGAAGCTGAAGGAACACTGTTATCTGACTAAAAATGGAATGAGTGACCTTTAGCCGAACGTATTTATTGCCTCGAGAATTCTTCTTACGCTCCCTGTCTTAGTGGTCAGCGGAGAAAGGCGTTTTTCAAAACTCAAAATCATCAAGAGCCACCTGCAACCATCCACTTCTCAAGAACGACATAGTGCGTTGTCAATACTGTCAATTGAGAACGACATTCTGAGCTCACTGAACACTAATGCAATTTTGAGAGACTTTGCCAAGATTTAGGCAAGAAAAGTGCGAATTTAGTGTTATTCTGTTTCTTATTACGCCACTTTCCTTGTATGTGCGAAATATTGTAATGTTGATCTTACAGTGATACCTTTTGAAGTTAAAATTAAAGAAATTTAAAATAAATATTGTAATATCATTAGTTTTTGATGTTTCAATATTTCACTTCCCACTTTATTTTGGATTTTACCCTACCTTTATTTAAAGGCCGAATATATAAAATATTTATATTTACTTTTATTTTGATAATTTTTCTTCAATGTTGTATTTTAATTTGACTGTCTATAATGATGGTGGGAGGGCGGGGGGGGGGGGGGGCGCCAAAAATGACTTTCGCATGTTCAGAAAAACCCCTTGCACCGGCCCTGGACTCATTTACAAAGTTACACTCAACACAGATGCCTTCAGTAACGACATCCTATCACTTAAATTAATATTCGATATTAAGGAATTTTTCTTCCCTTTGCCATTTTATATTTTATATCTAATGTACTGCAACTATCGTAAGTTATTTTACTGCCCAAGTAACAAAACTCTTCTACAACCTTTATTGTCTCGATACCTAATCTAATTGCTACAGCATAGTCTGATTTTCAAGAAAATGTAATAATCTCTACTGCAAAGAAAGCAGGCGCAGATAGGTGTGAAAACTACTGAACCATCAGAATAAAAGGTCATGGTTGCAAAATTCAAAAACGAATTTATTGTAGTATACAAAAACTGGTAAAGTTTATAATGTCACTAATTTTCATAAAATATTCTCAATTTATAAGTAAGTTTTTCCTTACCCACCTTCTTAATAATTTTAAATGTTATGATTACTTACTGGTGATGAAATTTTGCATTTACAAATGTGTTATGTCCAAAACTGAAACAAAAGTGTTTATTTCGTTCCTGTATTACATTTCATTGTTTTCTGAAGACAATGGAAGACCTACAGACATATAATGTTTTTCCTTTTTATAAAACATGTGATATCATTTGATATGCTTTAGACTGAGTGTCTCCTTTCATGGAGATGTAAGACAGATAAAGTTAAGGAGACAGTCTCCATACGTTTTGTAATAAATTTGATAATGAATAAGAGATATGAAAATTACTGCGCTTCTCTCATACAAATCAGAACTTGATGCTCAGAGTATTAGTAACACGGTGTACTACTCTCTAAAAATATTTATTTTCTTTGTAAAGGGGTAGGCCTAAGGGTTGTATAATGCCTAATGCATGTATAATTTTGGAAGTTAATGAATCAGACAATACAAAATCTTTGTATTACGTAAAATATTCCAGTGATCCTTTGAAAGCATACATAATCTTTCGATACTAAAAAGTATACAATAAGGCTCTTTGACTGGTGATGAAGAAAAAGTCTATGGCCGCTCAGAATCTGTGGTCTCAACAATGGGCAGTGAATTGTGGCAAGCAACAGAGTCAGCATGGATATTCTGAGTACTGAAAATTAATTGTGGTTTTTAACCCATGTATTTGGTTTGTGAATCTTATAATGTAACCCAATAGTCATCATTATTGAAGGACAGTTGCGTGTACAATGAGGCATTAACTTGAATATTAAATGAAGATACAATAATCTGCAAAGAATGCAAAACATACGGAAAGAGTAGATATGGTTATACCTAACAGTACCAATTCTAACGACGCTTCGCAGCATCTCATTTAAAGGTTATTTCTGCGAAATTGTTAGTTACAAGCACTGTGCTGTGATGTCTGGCGAAGTGACGATTAGCAGTGGCTCGTAGCTCCGTAAGTGTGTTGTCACACAGACAGTAATTTCGCATCGCTGTTTCGAGATGATAATTACGTAAAGAGGCAGCTCATGCATCTGCTCCGAAACTTGTTTCGGGAGTTATGGAGCACGACATGAATGATACATACCGGAACCAGATCTCAAGGAAATTTAAATATCTTAATTTGAAAGTCAGATTCAGTATTCCCTGTAGCTTCCTCTTGAGAAGAGGTGAAGTAGAAAAAAAGACATTGCCTTTATCGTGGAAATTCGCATTTTAGGCGGAATATCATTTTCCACATTGTCTTTATACTTCCAGACGAAACTGTGAACGTTTGATATACACAGTAAGAAGCAGCCATTCGTAGAATCTACAGATAAGAATTTTTATTAAAATTCTCCGTATTCGAACCTACTGCAATGAAATTCTGAAATGCAAATACAAATATGCAGTAGCTATGTTGTTGCTTCTGTGTAATGGACGACAACTTCGATCCATTAGCCCCCAACATCGCTACCTTAAAAATACCTTTTGGAGTTAAACGTTCACATATGATTGATAGACTTTCATTACAAGATCGAGGCGTTCTTTGTTGCACCTTCTTTCCACTCATGAGAATACCATCTACTGTATAATCAATTGGAATATGCAGTGTCTATGTTTAATGTGTGTAAATAATGCAAATCATGCATAAATGCTTGACTGAAGTATATTTGCATTGCTGACAACGTTAAATACATATACCGCACATCGTATCTAAGCCAAACAAAGGGACGTGGCATTTGTAATAAACATCACTCCATGTGCGAGAACTGCACAATGGAATGTATTCTGTTATTACTGGTAGATAGGTAAGAAGACTAATCTAGTATTCATATTTAAACATTAAACTTTATATTTAGAAAAAAAACAGGTAGAAACTAGGTAAATTCTCATTGAAACGCCATGAAAAAGAGGAATGCAAAGGTAAATTTTAACCAGAAAATTACTTCCACTCATTAAATACTATTTAAGTAAAATTCATAGGAAATATCCACTTTCTCTAAAGGTACAAGTTTCTAAAATTAAAATGTGGAACCTGAAGCAAGTGCTTGAAGCAAGTGACGCTTCACTTAAGTTTCCCAAGTTCGTGAAATATACGTATATTGACAGAAAAAAAATTAATATGGTTATTCTAAAATATAAAAATCATAATAACAATTTAACGTATAACAAGCTTATGAAACAGCACAAGCTTATCACAGTTTGAACAATGCTTCCTGCTGGCAATCGTTCAAGTACACACCACACGCCTGGTCGGGGTTACAGGGGACTGATAATCCAGCAGTTTAGTCCCCTTTAAACACCCAACAACAACAAATCAAAGAACAGAAATTCAGTTCCATAATTTCTGTCTTTGAAACTGCGCAAATGTGCACCCCATGCATTGTATTTTAGATGACTATCGACTATTTCAAATTAGGAGCTCACCCTGATGTTTCTCGCTGAACCGTTATGAAAAGGACACATCTTAGAACTTACCGACGTATATGAACCCACGTCCATTATGCGAACCGTGCCCATCACCTCGTCAGCCGATTTCATCTTCTTCGGATCCCTTTCGGCTTCTAACAGTATAGAAGTATGAAACTTCCTAGCAGATTAAAATTGTGTGCCTGAACCGGGACTCGAACCTGGGACCTTTACCTTTCGCGGGCAAGCGCACTACCGACTGTGCATCCCGACACGACTCGCGATGCCGCCTCACAACTTTACTTCCGCCAGTACCTCGCCTCCTACTTTCCAAACTTCACAGAAGCTCTCCTGCGAACAAGCAAGACTAGCACTCCTGGAAGAAGGGATATGGTGGAGACATGGCTTAGCCACAGCCTAAGGGATGTATCCAGAATGAAACTTTCACTCTGCAGCGGAGTGTGCGCCGATATGAAACTTCCTGGCAGATTAAAATTGTGTGCCGGAACCGGGACTCGAACCTGGGACCTTTGCCTTTCGCGGGCAACCGCACTACCGACTGTACTATCCCGACACGACTCACGATGCCGCCTCACAACTTTACTTCCGCCAGTACCTCGCCTCCTACTTTCCAAACTTCACAGAAGCTCTCCTGCGAACAAGCAATACTAGCACTCCTGGAAGAAAGGATATGGTGGAGACATGGCTTAGCCACAGCCTAAGGGATGTTTCCAGAATGAAACTTTCACTCTGCAGCGGAGTGTGCGCTGATACGAAACTTCCTGGCAGATTAAAATTGTGTGCCGGAACCGGGACTCGAACCTGGGACCTTTGCCTTTCGCGGGCAAGCGCACTACCGACTGTGCTATCCCGACACGACTCACGATGCCGCCTCACAACTTTACTTCCGCCAGTACCTCGCCTCCTACTTTCCAAACTTCACAGAAGCTCTCCTGCGAACAAGCAAGACTAGCACTCCTGGAAGAAAGGATATGGTGGAGACATGGCTTAGCCACAGCCTAAGGGATGTTTTCAAAATGAAACGTTCACTCTGCAGCGGAGTATAGAAGTATATTTATATTTCATGCCCACATCAGTATCGGAAAAGCGGAAAGACAGAATCAGAGTTGTCCATACGGTAGCGTGTACAATGTTTCTTGAGATTTGGCAATGATCTCAACTACTTCGTGCACTATGATTTTCCCGTCACTCAAAACCGCATCCTGGATTTTGTCGGTCACTGGTCACTTCCACCGGAAGTGAATGTAAGACCACTTTTAAACTCATTCACCCAATTATAAACAGTCCCAAATAAACAACTAGACGCACTGTGAACATCATCCAAGCGAGTTCTGATCTCTAAAGTCATTTGTGTAAATAATAAATATGAACTTGTTGTTTCAGTGGACGAAAGGAATAATAATAACTTCGTGTGGCTTAGTGGCCTGGTGCAAGTCTTTCTATTGGACTCTACTTTACGACTTGCGTGTCTTTAACCAACGCTAGTTATCCAACTTGGGAAAGGCGACCTACAGTTTAAGGTGGAATCGCAATGCCAGCCGCGGTGGCCGAAGGGACTGAGGCGCTGCAGTCACAGTCTGCACGGCCACTACGGTCGGGGGTTCGAATCCCCCCTCGGGCATGGATATTTATGCCGTCCTTAGTATAAGGTAGTTGATAAGTAGTTTGTAAGTTTAGGGAATGATGACCCCGTAGTTAAATCCCACGTGAACTTTTCTTTCTTTCTTCTTCTTTTTTTTTATTTTTATTTTTTTTTTTTTTATTTTTTTTTAATCCCAACAACAATATTTTGTTTCTGGCGGTGAGAGGTGAAGACTAGGTTGAAATGCAGAATGAGAAAATACGTGATCCGACCGGCTTGCGAAGCCGGTGACCCTTCAGTCAAGAGCTTTTCCACGAGTCCACCAAACCCAACGACAGAAATAATGAAAACGCGAGATGAAAACGAGTATAAAGATAAGGAAGAATGAGACTCATTACCAGAAAACTGTTCTGATGCTCCGATAGTTTTCTAAAGATGCATTGCACAACCTTCTTATTTATAATTTTCATATTATAAAAAATTGCTTCAGATGTATAGATAAGTGAAATTATTTTATGGCGCAGACATCAATGTCTGCATTGATGTTATCGTGTGTACGCCCGCCTTTGGGATTAAAATCAGACGCTTCGTTCTATCTGAGGGCAAGGTGAGAAAATAGGTATGGCAAATGTAATTCTTTAGAATAACACGTGTTAGAGGACTGCCTATGATAAAACTGATATGAGAAGTTTGATCAGGAATTACCTTAAAAGAAACAAGGTGATTTTGTAGTTATTGTAGGTACTTGGAATTATTTGTAGACGACCCCGAGGAGGAGGAGGAGTCACTACTACAAACCCACGCGTGGGACGATCACAGGGGCACTCCCCTAAATATTTCATGTATTAGTGTATGAAACTCCAGTGTAACATTAAAAGGTCCTGATTGGTAGGTTTATACAAAGAACACACAAGGATCATTTGAAGGAGAGCGGCAAAAAATGAATGTATCAGTGTAATAGTCTGAAAACTAAGGGACCAAAGCTTTTCTCTGATAGTTCACTTTGCTGACTCTATGTTGTGGGGGACGAAACTGCCCCAACAAAATATGCGCCAGTGTTAAGTATTAAACGAAAAAAGTCTGCGTTTCTTTTTTACCTTTTGCGATTAGCAACTAATGCCGAGAGACTAGACTGCTACAAGCGTATAGTTTATTTTCAAGATCGCTACGTAATATCTCTCGTCTACAAACTTATATGATAAGGGATTTCAGTGGCACTAACATCGCCAAAAAATGTAATTCACTGCAACAAGTTTGAGAAGACTGAGAAACACTGAAAACTAGTAAATACCAGCATTATACCAAGATGTAAACTCCCGAAAGTAATTGTGAACACGTAAATATCTTTCGTATGATCAAATGAAAGTTTTAAATATCAGAAATGAAAAAAAAAAGTAATTACAATTGTCCCGTAGTCGTTTTTTACGTTAAGTCGAAGGGTTATATGAGCAGTAATACGTTACGATTAAGTGAACTAATCTCTTAAACAACTGTCGTCTATGTTATTTGCAATAGACCGTGTCCCAGGCACGTAAATGTTGCCTATTAAAGATCGGCCACGAATGTGCTAGCTACAATGCCACGTGTACAGGTGAAGAATCATTCATTAATTTTCGGGAAATAGGAAAGAGTGATGCAAAGTAATTCAGCAGATATTTGCACTTCAGTTCTATAATGTTGGTAATGGAAACTGCGCGTCAGTTATTTAAGCCGCAAACAATTACAGTGCATTGTAAGTAACGTTTGTTAGATGTTTCCTATTGCAAAAGTGTGTGCAACAAAAGAAGCTTCGCAGAATGTTTCGTTTTACAAAGCAAACAGCGATCCTGAAATTTCAGATATTTATATAATAACACAGACGTTCGCCAAAATTGTCTAATAGGTACGGGGCCGGAAACCAGTTAATGCAAACTGAGAACTGCAGTCTCTATTCATAGCATTGTAGTTTTTTGCGGATTGAAGTTATTCATTTTAACTTCGAAACAACTAAAAATCAATGAAACGTTTTTCACATATGAAAGCCTCGGTAAAGAATTACATTTAAGTGAAATATTAATTCACTCGAAAGAAGAAAAAAAGAGTCACGTTATATTGTGAAATACTAGTTTTTTCATGTTGCTGGTCAACGAAGTGCGCGTGAAAGATTGGAAACCAAGATTTATTTTACGCAGTTTGTTTGCGATATATGACAGTCTCTGGTGATTTACAGGGTAATTTTCAAAGCGCGGCGGCTGGTGTGGCAGTATTACTATATGTCAGTCGTAACAGAGACGCAGCTTCTATTATAAATGATATAAATTCATATATTTATTCGGTGGTTAGTAAAAGTTATTGTTTATCCTTCCATAAAGAATTCAACACCCACGCTGTACGACTACTATTTATTTTTTAGTTTCCATGCTATTCTATAGCTTGTTGCATTGGTGAATAATTCCACAAAATTTGTATCTGCCTTACAGTTTGCGAGTTACTGTAATCATAATGGATAGCGGCGCGGTAGTCATTTCAGACAGTTTATTCGAGATTTGGTCGTTGCTGCAAGGTGAATATTTTACGAAGAAAATCTAAGTTTCCACGTCACTTAAATATCTCATATAAATCACTTTACCGCACTCCATCATCAGAGTGATAGTTTAATAACTTGAGTGGTCTGTCAGTTGAGTAGAAGGACGACACGAGGCTGACACGTAGATTGGCCATCCTTGCTAGCATCTCTGTGAGGTGTTCATGAAAACTTGCTTGTAAATTATAAAATAAAACGAATTCGCCTTCAGTCACAATGTGATTTATTAAAGCACAGTGCGAACTCTGAGGGCTCATCTACAAGTGTCTGAGTAATTTACATTCATATAAGGAATTATGGGCGTTTCAAAACTAAATACGGATGGTATCAACATGGTACACTTTAAATATAAGGCTTTATAGTGGTGTATAAACTTGTCTGGTGCAGCAGGAGAAATATACATTGTCTGCTTTACAATACATTTCCAGGTATAAATAATTATAAATACTGATACTTCTTTTGTTATACCACATTGTGATATCGAAAAAACTCAAAGAGCTTCAGCTATGAAGACGTTCTATTTTATATGCATAAAGATGTTTTCAAAATGAAACTTTCACTCTGCAATAGAAGTGTGCACTGATACGAAACTTCCTGCAGATTAAAATTGTGCGTCTGAACCGGGCCTCGAATCTGGAAACGGAATGGTCTGACTACTGATGCACTCTTGGCTCCTGCAAGGAAGACATCAATAGCATGTCAAGCAGCATTCAGAAAGATGCTGCTCTGTGTCTACTTACAAATCGGTGAAACTTTTGCACTTATGCAATGATAAGCTTAGATGACATTTCCGGTAAGATAAAATCTTAAAAATAATAAAGTGTAAGTTGTGACGATTAGTTTAGGTACTAAAGTGATGTTGGTAGTTAGCGAAATAAAAAACTGATTTTGAATTTTATGATTATTAAATCTAATACTTTTTACAAAGACTGAAGTTGATAAAAAGTATTAAATTTATATTTCCAAATTCCAGATAGATTAACCGGTTAGATAAAAAGCCTGAGGAGAGGTATAAAGAATTAAAAAAAAACATTAAAAATCGGTAGAATGGCTGAATAAACGCGCCTACTTCACTTGAAAAATAATGCAATTTCGTCAGATTATGATCGAGGCTGTCGCAATGTCAGAAATGTTAGAAAACTATCTCTGTAATTACTGCTTGGGGATGGATGGAGTTCGCCTAAAGCGATCGCACACAGTACCGTTAAGTGCGTCGACCGCTGCAACCAATGTCTCCACTGAAATCAAAACTAAACTTTTTCTATCTTGATCGACTGCTGCCAATTGCACTTTCCCTGGATTTTGATGAAGTCAAGAATGTCCTGTCAAACCTAGTCTGGCTGTATAATGCCGTGGTACGTCAGTCTTAAACCAAACCACCACTTTGAAATAAATCACTTGTCGCAAGAAGGTTCAAAGAACCACCGCTTGCGATAAAATGCACAATGATGCTGCCGTCAACAAAAATGTCACATAATGCAACAGAACTTCCTGTTATTGTAGGGATATTAAGTATTAGGATTCAAAGGAACTTTGAATTATCTCGAACAGAATGATCTATTGACCCAAGGTCAACACGGATTTAGAAAATATCGTTCATACGAAACATAACTAGCTCTTTATTCACACAAAGTAATGAGTGCTATCGACAACGGTTCTCAAATTCATTCCGTATTTCTAAATTTCCAGAAGTCTTTTGACACCGTACCTCACAAACGGCTGTGTAGAGCAAATCTAGCAAACGCAACGAAGTGACGACCACGGCGGACAGAGCCCTCACACCGCCGTCATCTCCGACGCCGCCGCAATCGGTTCCACTGCGCGGCTGCGGCGCGGGGCGCGGACCGCGGAGCGGTCGCTCCGCGGGCCGAGGGTATTTAAATCGCCCGCTACCGGGCTAGAACCCAGTTCCCTTCGAGCAGCCGTAGCGTGCGGATCTCCGTGCCGGCGTGTTTCCAGGAGCTCAGTCCGTCAGTTCACCTGATGGTAGCGACATGTATGATCGCCGAAATATTGTGCCCGTTGGACACTATAGACCGGCAGTACACCCGTGAATATTTTGATTATCAAATACGCCGGGAGAAACTGAAGAATGACTTTTAATCAAATTCCGTGGTTATGGTATATCGCCCCAAATTTGCTATTGGTTAGGGGATTTCCTGTCAGAGAGGACACAGTTCGTAGTAATCGATGGTAAGGCATCGACTAGAACAGAGGTAATATTGGGCGTTCCGCAGAGTAGTGTTATTGGCCCTCTGCTGTTCCTTATTTACATAAACGACTTAGGGGAAAATCTAAGTAGCTCTCTTAGGTTGTTTGCAGATGACGCCGTTATATACCGTCTGAAGATGAAATCCAACTGAAGAACGATCAGAATGAGATATCAGTATGGTGTAAAAATTGGCGATTGACTCTAAATAATGAGAAGTGGGAAGTCGTCCACATGAGTACGAAAAGAAATCCGTTACACTTTGTTTACAATATAAATCAATCAAAATTGAAGGCTGTAAACTCCACAAGATACCTAGGAATTACTATGACTTCAGACTTTAATTGGAAGGAACACGTGGATAATGTCGTGGGAAAGGCGAACCAGAGACTGCGTTTTATTGTCAGAACCGTAAAAAGATGCAAAAGAACTACAAAAGGAACTGCATTCACTCCGTTCGTCCGTCCATTTTTGGAGTATTGCTGCCCAGTGTGGGATCCTTATGAGGTGGGTTTGACGGAGGACATCGAAAGAGTGCAAAGAAGGGCGGCTCGTTTCGTATTTTCACAATACAGGGGAGACTGCGTTACGGAAATGATACAGGATCTGGGATGGGAATCATTACAACAACGGCGCTTATCGCTGCGGCGTGGGCTACTTACGAAACTCCAGTAACCGACATTTTCCTCCGAATGCAAAAATATTTTGTTGGCTCCCACTTACATAGGTAGAAATGATCATCAGAATGAAATACGAGAAATCAGAGCTCGAACGGAGAGATTCAGGTGTTCTTTCTTCCCGCGCGCTATTCGAGAATGCATTGGTAGATAGATAGTATAATGGTTGTTCGATGAACCCTCTGCCAGGCACTTAAATGTGATTTGCAGAGTATCCCATGTAGATGTAGATGTAAATAGCCGGTAGAAAGAAGAAGAGGGCAGTGACATGTAGGAAGTGAACCATAACTGAAAAATAAAGAAATGGAAAGGCTATTGGATCGAGACGAATCGTGGAAATACACGTTCCCTCAGATGGCGAGGCTTATACACTGCTGGTCATTCATAATACAAGCCGCGAGATCTAAGGCGTGATGCTATGGACCGGGCGGCTGATCCTGCCGGAGGTTCGAGTCCTTACTTGGAGTGTGTGTGTTGTCCTTAATGTAAGTTAATGTAGTTTTTAAGTCTTGGGCCTGCCCATAACAGTTTGGTCCAATATTTTGACAAATATTTTACCGTATGAATAAAATACAACACCATGTACGACCGGAGATGTCACAGCCAGATTTCTTTGGGAGATAAAATGTTGTGCAAAGATCATGCGTCTGGAAATAAAGCATCGTAATGAAGTCAGTACTGATTGCTACCATTGCTACTATTGCTACCATAATTGCTGCTTCACACCACATCAATGAGTCAATGAAGCACTGGATGTGTTACTGCACTCCAGGTTGCGTCCACATATTAGCAAAGCTGATCCGGTGAAGCTGTTGATGATATTTCCCCAGACAGTAGGTTAGCGCTCATTGATGAGAAGTTTTCGACAGGTGGGGAATCAAGAGAATAGGGAGCGACGGCGACAATGCAGTCCGATGGTAGATGGAGAAATAGTGAACATTTTGTGCAACGTGTGGTCGCGTGTTATCCTCTTGCACTGTGGCCATCGACAAAGATACGGAAGGACAATACTGGCTCCAGCACTTCACTGGCTGGTCAGTGTACCACCAATGCCTAAGGGGTGGGATAGGGGGAAATAGGGGGGTTGTGGGCGTCAAATGCAATACAAAAACACAATAGTGATGCACTGGGTTGTACTTCAACAGTATCTCCAATCAGAATATCGTTGTGGTGCAGGAATAATCACTGTTGCAACGGTATCTTTTCTTTTTTATCGACTTCCTTCTGTCTTCCGTGTCCCGCAACATTCTCTCTCTCTCTCTCTCTCTCTCTCTCTCTCTGATTATCTCCATTTGCTTCTTCTCGCTCCCCCTTTTCTCCTTCGCTTGTCATACTTGTTGTTGTTGTTGTGGTGGTGGTCTTCAGTCCGGAGACTGGTTTGATGCAGCTCTCCACAATACCCTGTCCTGAGCAAGCCTCTTCATCGCATAAGAACGGCAACCTACATCTATCTGAATCTGCTTACTGTATCCATCTCTTGGTCTCCCTCTGCGATTTTTACCCCACACACTTCCCTCCAACGCTAAATTCACAATTCCTTGATGTCTAAGAATGTGTCCTACCAATCTATACCTTCTTTTAGTCAAGGTATGCCAGAAATTTCTTTTCTCCCCAATTCTGTTCAGTACCTCCTCATTAGTTACGCGATCCACCCACCTAATCTTCAGCATTCTTCTGTAGCACCATATTTCAAAAGCATCTATCCTCTTCCTGTCCGCACTGTTTATCGTCCATGTCTCACTCCCGTACAAGGCAACACTCCATACAAATGCCTTCAGAAAGGACTTCCTTAGGCTTAAATCAATATTCGATGTTAACAAATTTCTCTTTTTCAAGAACGCTTTTCTACCCATTTCCATTCTGCATTTTATATCCCCTGTACTGCGATCATCATTTGTTATTTAACTGCCCAAGTAACAAAACTCATCTACCTCCCTTATTGCTTCGTTACCCAATCTAATTCCTTCAGCATCACCTGATTTTCTTACACTGCACTCCATTATCCTAGTTTTGCTCTTGTTAATGTTCATCTTATATGCACCTTTCAGCAC
Source organism: Locusta migratoria (assembly GCA_026315105.1). Classification (NCBI taxonomy): domain Eukaryota; kingdom Metazoa; phylum Arthropoda; class Insecta; order Orthoptera; family Acrididae; genus Locusta; species Locusta migratoria. The sequence goes on along the minus strand of CM048750.1, from coordinate 187,588,681 downwards.
ACTGTCCATTCCGTTCAATTGCTCTTCCAGGTCCTTTGCTGTATCTGACAGAAGTACTATGTCGTCGGCAAAACGCAATGTTTTTAATGCTTCACCCTGAACATTAATTCCTTCTCCAAATTTCTCCTTGCCTTCCTTTATAGCTTGCTCAATGTAGAAATTGAATAACAATGGAGAAAGACTACAACCCTGCCTTACTCCCTTTCCAACCACTGCATCCCTTTCATGCCCTTCAACTCTGACGACCGCTGTCTGGTTTTTGTACAAGTTGTAAATAACCTTACGCTCCCTATATTTTACTCCTGCTTGCTTCAGAACTTGAAAGAGTTTATTCCAATCAACATTGTCAAAAGCTTACTCCAAATGTACAAAAGCTAGAAATATAGGTTTGCCTTTTCTTAATCTATCTTCTAGGATAAGCCGTAAAGTGAGTATTGCCTCCCGTGTTCCTACATTTCTCCTGAACCCAAACTGATCTTCCCCGAGGTTGGCTTCTACCAGCTTTTCCATCCTTCTGTATATAATTCGTGTTAATATTTTGCAACCATGACTTATTAAACTGATGGTTCTGTAGTTTTCACACCTGTCTGCACCTACTTTCTTTGGAATGGGGATTATAAAATTTTTTTAAAGTCTGAGGGTACTTCACCTGTCTCATACATCTTACACACCAGGTGAAACAATTTTGTCATGGCTGGTTCTCCCAGAGACTTCAGTAGCTCTGAGGGAATATCATCAACTCCAGGGGCCTTTTTCGACTTAGGTCTTTCAGGGCTCTGTCAAATTCTTCTCTCAGTACAGTATCTCCTATTTCATCTTGATCTACGTCCTCTTCCCTTCCTACCACATTGTCTGTAAGTTCATTTCCTTTGTAGAGCTGCTCTATGTACTCTTTCCACCTTTCAGCTTTCCCTTCTTTGCTGAGAACCGGCTTCCCATCTGAGTTCTTGATATTCGTAGAGTTGCTTTTCTTGTCCCCAAATGTCTCTTTTATTTTCCTGTAGGCGGTATCTACTTTTCCCCTTCTTATACATTCTTCTACAGATTTGCATTTGGCTTCTAGCCACTCCTGCTTAGCCATTTTGCACTTCCTGTCAATCTCATTTTTTAATCGTCTGTACTCCATTTTGCCTGTTTCATTTACTGCAATTTTATATTTTCTCCTTTCATCGATTAAATCTAGTATTTCCTGTGATATCCAAGGATTTTTTGTAGGTCTTGCCTTTCTACCTATTTTGTCCTCTGCTGCCTTCACTATTTCATCTCTCAGTGCTACCCATTCCTCTTCTACTGTTTTATTTCCCCCTGTTTCTGTCAATTGTTGCCTAAATCTCCCTCTGAAATTCTCCAGAACTTCACTTTCCTTCAATTTATCTAAGTCCCATCTCTGTATTTTCCTAAGTTTCTGCAATTTTTTCAGTTTTAGCGTACAGTTCATGACTAACAAGTTATGGTCAGAGTCTATATCTGCCCCTGGGTACGTCTTGCAATTTATAACCTGGTTCCGGAATCTATGTTTTACCATTATAAAATCTATCTGATACCTTCCGGTGTCTCCTGGTCTCTTCCATGTATACAACCTTCTTTTGTGATTCTTAAACTAGGTGTTTGTTACGATTAAATCATGTTCCGTGCAAAATTCTACCAGGTGGCTTCCTCTTTCATTCATTTTGCCCAGACCATATTCACCTACTATCTTCCCTTCCCTTCCTTTTCCTACTACCGAATTCCAGTCCCCCATAACAATTACGTTTTCCTCTCCCTTAACTGTCTGAATAATTTCCTTTAGCTCCTCATATATTTCTTCGATCTCCTCATCATCGGCAGAGCTAGTTGGCATATAAACCTGTACTACTGTTGTCGGTGTTGGCTTCGTATCTATCTTGACAATGATAATGCGATCGCTGTGCTGCTCATAGTAGTTTACCCGCATTCCTATTTTTTTATTCATTATCAGTCCTACTCCTGTGATACCCCCAACTGATTTTGTATTTATAATCCTGTACTCACCTGACCAGAAATCCTGTTCATCCTGCCACCGAACTTCACTAATCCCCACTATATCTAACCTCAACCTATCCATTTCCCTTTTTAAATTATCTAATTTTCCTACCCGATTAAGGGATCTAACATTCCACGCTCCGATCCGTAGAATGCCAGTATTGTCTTTCCTGATGACAACATCCTCCTGAGTAGTCCCCGCCCGGAGATCCGAATGGGGGACTATTTTACCTCCGGAATATTTTACCCGAGAGGATGCCATCATCATATGTTCATACAGTAGAGCTGCATGTCCTCGGGAAAAGTAACGGCTGTAGATTCCCCTTGCTTTCAGCCGTTCGCAGTAACTGTGTGGCAAAGCCACATTAGCTGATGTTACAAGGCCAGCTCAGTCAATCATCCAGACTGTTGCCCCTGTAACTACTGAAAAGGCTGCTGCCCCTCTTCAGGAACCACACGTTTGTCTGGCCTCTCCACAGATACCCCTCCGCTGTGGTTGCACCTACGGTACGGCTATCTGTATCGTTGAGGCACGCAAGCCACCCCACCTCGGCAATGTCTGTGGTTCATGGGGGTGGACCGTGACTGTAAGGCTTTGTAAAAGGAAAAGGGAGGGGGGGGGGGGCGCAGATCTAGGCGGGACAGAAGCTGCAAAAGACGGGACGCATGAGTGAGCTGTAGGTATAGAAGATGGTGGAGGGTATCAAAATGAAAGTGACTAGTACGTTACATTTATTGTCAAAAGACAGGGTCACTTGGAGCTTGTAACGGAACGAACTATTTGACACTCAATTCTCGTACCCGATACCACCCTGCTTTATTGACTCGTTCGATACCATTCACTTAATATCCAGAATATTTCATTTCATCTTAAGCAAAGCTTTTAAACAGTGTTTTAAGAACCTAAGTTATTATATCTTAGGGATTGACACATACCACACACATAGTATATTTTCACTTAAAGTATAGATAAACAGTTTACTTACGTAATTATGTCAGTAGTAGATGTAGCACTCTTGTGTTAATTGTTCATTAAGGTAAGGTTTACACTATAAATCGTATGTGACGCACTATTTGTGATCTCTTTATTTACATAAAAGATTTTTAAGCATATTACCTCACTAGGAAAATAACTAAGGATTGATTCAGGTTTCAATGTTGATTTAGATCGAAACAGTCACATGTTTGCCAAATTGAAGTTTTAAATAAAATTTTATGTTCACTACTTTAGTCAAGATTGATACTATTAAGAATTCATAAATCACTCGTTTCATAATATCAAAATCACTACACTGTTTGTATTCGATTAAAAACCTTAACGTCATAGTGTTATGTTACCTTCAAATTGTGTATTTGTTAAATTACACGGAAAATTAGAAAATTGTATATGTATATATACTACTCCAGTCTTGATTGGCGTGGCGCAGCAACAGTAAATCCATTTTTCTAATAATAACAGTCTCTGCTGCAAAATAATACTGTTTATTAACGCGTTTCGCGCTTTTGGCGCGTCATCAGAATACTGTAAGAAGAGAAAAATATGACAACTTCAAAGCTTGCCGGCCGCGGGGGCCGAGGAGACTGAGGCGCTCCAGTCACGGTCTGCACGGCCACTACGGTCGGGGGTTCGAATCCCCCCTCGGGCATGGATATTTGTGCCGTCTTTAGTATAAGGTAGTTGATAAGTAGTTTGAAAGCTTAGGGACTGATGACCCCGTAGTTAAGTCCCATGACCTTAACAAACATTTATTATTATTTTTTAAAGCTTGTTACAGTACTCTTATGACGCGCCAAGAGCGCGAACCGCGTTAATAAACAGTATTATTTTGCAGCAGAGACTGTTATTATTACAAAAAATTATATATATATATATATATTTCCAGTCTCTTCAGATTTTGGCTTGGTGCAGAGAGGACGTATTGACAGCGTCTGTCTGCTTTGTGTATAAACAGTCCAAAGCACTTGCCTGGAGAGATATGTCAGTGTATAAAGGGCATGTTTACTGAAGCGTTTTGAAGTTTTATTAAATTCAGTGCTATTTTCAAAAGTTCATCGTCTGTTTCATTTGTGAATTAACAGTGCTTCCAATGTTCCTGCATTTCAATCGGAAGCGAGAATCATACTCCATAGACCATGCTGCATTAACTAGAAATATTTCCATATCTCGCAACTACAAATAGCGAGATATTGTTAACAGGTCGACTCTGCCAATCAACATTAAACATTTTGGCAGCTTACAGCTGAAACCATCTGGACATCATTCTACGAGAATGAAACTTTCACTTTGCAGCGGAATGTGCGCTGATATGAAAGTTCCTGGCAGATTAAAATTGTGTGCTGGAAACGGGACTCGAACCTGGGACCTTTGCCTTTCGCGGGCAAGCGCACTACCGACTGTGCTATCCCGACACGACTCACGATGCCGCCTCACAACTTTACTTCCGCCAGTAACTCACCTCCTACTTTCCAAACTTCACAGAAGCTCTGGCGGAAGTAAAGGTGTGAGGCGGCATCGTGAGTCGTGTCGGGATAGCACAGTCAGTAGTGCGTTTGCCCGCTAAAGGCAAAGGTTCCCGGTTTGAGTCCCGGTTCCGGCACACAATTTTAACCTGTCAGGAAGTTTCATCATTCTACGAGTATATCAGGCGGAATTCTGCGGGTAGAAATTATAACATTTATATAGATTTAAGTAATTACAGTTTCAATCTACCGATACTCAGCTTTTTAAGATTACGATGTATGGGGGTTCTGCTCGCTGCAACATTATTCTCCTGGGGCGTCGCGGTAGAAATAAATACTCGTAGATACAATTTTTCACTTCTTCTTTAATTTATATCAAACTTTTCCACCAAAACAATACAAATTCAATACATCAGAACTTAGCTGGTAGTACTTCCATTCTCGAAACACAAACTGACATAGCTTCCAGTGCACTTCAGAAAAGCCAAAACTCGAACTCCCTCACGCAAGGCGGTGAGGCAAATATATAACATCGGCAATAATGGCATTACATTATCCATTGTTCATAACAATTGAATATAGTAATTTACAATTAACAAACACAACAGTAAAACATTTCATGTATACAGAAATAATCACAATAAAAAATGAAAACTATACATACAATAATTT